>CM069140.1:33957908-34557908 GCA_035221665.1 Okamejei kenojei
CATAGAGAGATATAATGACCGAGACGTAGGTGTTCAGCGAAACGATCGCTGAGTCATGGCGTACAGAAGTTGGAACAGGTGGAAACAGTAGATGAGTTGGGAGGAGGTGCAAGTGAACCTCTGCCTCACCTGAAAAGACTGTCAGGGTCTTGGATAGAGTTGAGGAGGGAGGTAACGGGGGACAGGTGTTGCATTCTCCTGCGTGTTGCAGGGAAAGTACCTGGGGAGTGGGTGGTTTGGGTGGGATGGGACGAGATGACCAGGGAGTTGCGGAGGAAACGGTCTCTGCGGAAAGCAGAAAGGAGTGGAGATGGGAAGATGTGGCCAATAGTGGGATCCCGTTGGAGGTGGCAAAGGTGTTGGAGGATTATATGCTGTATGCAATGGCTGATGGGGTGGAAGGTTAGAGCAAAGAGGACTTGTCAATGTGAATGGAGGGAGGGGGAGCAAGAGGGGAGCTGCGGGATATCGAGAAGAACCTAGTGAGAACCTTGTCTATAAAGGAAGAGGGGAACCCCCATTTCCTAAAGAATGAGGACTTCTCCGATTATCTAGTATGGAAAACCTCATCCTGGCCGTAGATGCAGCATCTGCAGTTCTCTCCTCACACAATTCAATTTACACATATGAATGAGCATGGCAATAATGTTAAACAATAAATTAATAAATGTTACTCCATCAGCAAAAGAAATACCATCAAAGCACCAATACTCCATGTGTTATAGTTTATATATTGCTGAATTGTCGGTGAATAAAGGAGATAAAAGTATGTCCAAAAATAATCAGATTCATAAGAACTGCAGCCTTTATGACAACTACTGCCTTTAAGCCTTTAAAGTCGGGAAATCTTCACAGATTGTTTTAATTTGGTTATTCCTCAAGTGTGAGATAACACATATGACATAACACGTATTGATTTCAAAGACTTGGCTAAAGACAAACAAAGGAAAGTTAACATCACAAATAAAAGCTGGACATATAATTGAGTAATGGGAAGGAAATTAGGCTGAGCAAGTTGAAAAATGTCAGTGATATCTCAGATGATCTTGATGGGACCATTGCTTATCAAGCAGAGCAGAAATGTGAATGGCAGTTCAGCTTTATGATGATTATAGCCAGAGGAGATTAAACTAGAGTACTCAACAGAAGATGTACAAAGTCTTGGAGAGGATGCTTACATGAGGGTAGTTGGTAAATTAAGCTTCATGTCCTATTGCACGTTGGATTGTACAAGATAAATAACATGTGACAAGGCATTTGCCCAATCTTTGATCCATGCCAGTATTTATTCATCACTCAAACACCTTCCTATCTCTCCCCATCTTAATTTATCACTGAACCCAAACACATCCTTACTACTCATATCAACCGTTTCCACTGTAGAAATGAGTTCCACGTTCTTAACAATCTTTCAAAAAAGAAGGTAATTCTGAAGATTAAGAGAGATGCATTTGGTTATTGGATAGTTTGGGACTCATCAAAAGTATAACATGACGTTCAGGTGTTCATAGCAATACAACGGAAAGTAACAAAATTAAATTCTGATGCCAGGGAGCACGGCAATAAAGAACTGCCCGGTATGTAAATGGTACAATATGGGTTGGTGAAAGAGGAGTAGTTAATGCGAATGTAAGGAGAATTTGGTTAATGGGGTAGGATTGTTTCCTGAATCAACATAGATTTGATGTGCTGTATGTTTTTCTTCATTTGTCAAATATAGAAATGTTTCAATGTTACATAGAATCATAAGCAGGATATAAAATAACTCTTAAGCAAACCTTCGGAAATGCTAAGATTGCTTGTAAAAGGTTAAGGGATCAGGAAGAAAACTTAAAACGTTGAAATAGTGGCCAGGATTATACTCTTTATTTTTAAGAAAGAACGGCAGATGCTGGAAAATCAAAGGTAGACAAAAATGCTGGAGAAACTCAGCAGGTGAGGCAGCATCTATGGAGCGAAGAAAATAGGCAACGTTTCAGGCCTAAAACAGGGTTTTGGCCCGAAACGTTGCCTACTTACTTTGCTCCATAGATGCTGCCTCACCCGCTGAGTTTCTCCAGCATTTTTGTCTACCTTATACTCTTTATCGTTCTGTTATGGGTGTCATAAGCAAGTCCAGTAAACATTATCCAGTTACCCTTAGAAGGAAGCATTGAGCTGCCTCCAATAATAATTTTCTGTAAAAGTCAGCATTTTGCTGGAATATGGTTAAAAGTCAATCGAGTTGCTTCAGGTCCAATAATAACTAGCAGCCATTGCTTCTTAAAAATCATTGGCAATGGGTTTTTGCAAAAATCCGTGGTTCTGGCATCACTATTAACAATTTTGGCTTTTAAATTTAGGCATTAGAAATGCAAGTATGGAAACATGACCCTTCTAGTCCCAATTGGGTCCACACCAACCAGCGATCAATCGGTATACTAGCACAATCCTACACACTAGGGACAATTTCCGATTTTTACCGAAGCCAATTAACCTACAAATCTGTGCGTCTTTGGAACATCGGAGAACACTGGGGCATGTGGAGAAAACCTATGTGGTCACAAGGAAAATGTACAAACTCTGTACAGACAGCACCCATTGTCGGGATCAAACCCAGATCTCTGGCACTATAATGTAGCAATTCTACTGTTGTGCCACTGTACCGCTCATGGATTTCTGTCATAGATTTATTTAGTGGACAGTCAGAGACTTTATTCGCAGGGTGGAAATGTCTAATGCTGGAATGCACTGCTGGGGTGATGGTGGAGGCAGATACAATAGTAGTGTTTAAGAGGCTTTTAGATGGGCACATAGATGTGCAGGGAATGGAGGGATATGGATCGTGTGTGGGCAGGTGAGATTAGCTTGACATTATGTTCAGCACAGATATTGTGTTCCTGTTCTGTACTTCTCTATTTTCTATGATTAACCAAATTTAAATTCCCCAGGAATTTAAAATCATGAAACCTGATCAGTTTCGGTCTATGAGATATTACTGCAGAGGCACAACATAGCAATGTTACAAATTTTTGAGATGTTAAAAATCATGTCTGCAATTCATCCCATCAGATAAAGCATAAAAAGAAGTTTAATTTGACAACTAATTCACTTTCATATCTTCAGTATTAAAAAAGTTATGGCCATTTTCATACTCGGAAATTAGCATCTTGTTCCCCATCGCCTTTCCATTGACTTAACTCAAAAGCTGTGACTGAGACAGTCAAAAGCCCATAACTTTCTTAAAAATTAAGAGAACTCAATGAAATTTTCAGTTATTATAGATTAAAGCATTCTGAAACAAATATGAAACAATCTTACTTGGATGACCTGAAATTAAAGCATATAATTAGTTAGTTACCTAATTGTAGCTAATTACAAAATTCAATTACTAGATCTAAACATCTATCCATTTCTTAAGAAAAGATAAACATTTTTAAATTGCCTGTGTCCAAATAACATTCACACAATAATTCACAATATAACATGATTTTTAAATCTCATTTTCATGAATTTATAGGCCAAATGGAAGGAATTTAGTGTTTAATTCCCGTAAATTAATGGCCATTTAAATCAACTTGAGAGTGGGTTTTAGTGGAAAGCGGTGGATTGGAACATTGCGGTTTGCGGTGAATTTAACCCCCAGTCGGCAGGAAAAATACTGCCGGTTCATATATATATTTTTGTCCCCTTTTCGCAACATGAAAATTTGATTAAAGGCTTCCTAAGAAGCACTTTTTAATGTAATAATAAACTGTGTACCTTCTTTTATCCCCTATGTAAAATCCTTCCCGTTGTTCACGGCTTTAGAAGATGATTTTTAAATTACTCTTGCTAATAAATGATCTAGTGTAGTTTAAAAATACCTTCATAAAACAAATGTCGGAGCGATTTCTCTTCAGCAATGAAATCCCCTGAGATGGATCGATTTGAACTGTCTGGAGAAAAATGGCATTTAAAACCCGCCCCCTTCTGAAAGGCGCCAAAGTCGCGCACATGGGGAGTGGCACAACTACAGCGCCGCTCAAGGTAAGTTTTGTAACATACCTACACAACATCATATTCGTATAGCCCTGAACATTGCAGAGGTTAGAAAATATAAAAGACACGGTGTCGCAGCAGGAGACAATCCCAGAGACCCGGGTTCAATCCTGACTATGGGTGCTGTCTGTACCAAGTTTATACATTTTTCTCTCCCACATTCCAAAGACATACAGATTTGTAGGTTTATTGGTCTTGGTTAAAAAATTGTCCCTAGGGTGTAGGATAATGGTAGTGTAAGGGGATCGCTGGTCGGCGCAGACTCGGTGGGCCAAAGGTGCTGTGGCTGTGCTGTGTCTCTAAACTAAACTAATTGAGATTGTAATGGGTTTGTTTTCATGTTGATTGTAGAAATATCTCCATCTAAGTATATGTTCTGCAAATTCATCGTGTGAACACCAATTTCCGTGATGCCGAGTGCAGGACACAGTGAAGTGGTAGAGGATGTCAAATGGTCTATTTCTGTGCCATAAATTGCAATTATTCTAAATCACATATTGACACAGATATTTACAACTAAAATATTAAGGATAATTTCAGATATAAGGGTAGAGGAATCAAAAACTAAAGGGCATTGGCTTAAGATGAGATGTGAAAGAGTTAATAAAACCTTAGGGGCAACCTTTTCACTCATAGGGCACTGGCAGATGGAACAAACTGCTAAGGAAGGTAGCTGTGGCAAGACCAATAACAACACTTAAGACATTTATACAGGTACATGGATAAAAGATTGTAGGGATATGGGCCAAATACAAGCAAATAGCCTTGGTGGGGCATCTTGGTCGACATGGACAAATTTGGCTGAAAAGCCTGTTTCCATGTTGAATGGTAAGGCTGGAAATTCTGAATTATTTCACTGTTTTTGTTTGTAATGCCACTATATTTCAATGAGACATTATTACCAGCATGAGCGTACCAGATTTTTAATAGAGAAGAACAAATTGATTTCTACTAAGAATGAGCTGTGGAGAATTTTGCTCTGTGCATGTTGATGCAAAATACTGTAATTATAAATGGGCGTGAAGACTGTAATTGAGCCTGTTAAAATATTTGCATTTAATAACGAGTCAAACATTGAAAGACTTCTTAAGATAGGGCAACAATTTCAAACGCAGCCCGAAAAGACTGGATTAAGAAAGAAGTGTCCTGAATACGTCATCAAGAAAGGATGCTGTGGGAGTGGTAGAATTCAGTCCAAGTAGACTAGTGGTCTTAGTGCAAAAGTAGGGAATCAAATGCTTTGAGTAGGGCAAAGGGTAGGTCAAACCAGATAGACCTGATTAAATGTTTTTGAAGAAATTACTAAAATAGTGAATAGGGAATATCATATAAATAAGGTGCAAATATATTTATTAATGTCCTTGTAAAAGCCCGTTGTGAAAAGATGAAGCCCATGGGATTAAGTTGTATTTATTGATTGTCACTGGAAATTATCTGAGCAGCAAGAGACTGCAGAGATAATGGACATGTGCTCCAATTTGTGGAATGATACTCGTGGCATACTGTAAAAAGACACCACGGAGAGCATACTGCATGGTTGCATCACAGCTACATTCAGTAACAACTCTGCCCAAGACCGTAAGAAACTACAGAGTGGATGTAGCCCAGTCCATCACACAGACCAGGCTCCCACCATTGATTCCATCTATTCTTCATGCTCGCACAGAAAAGCAGCCAACATAATGAAAGTCTTGTTCCAGTCCAGTCATTCGTTCTTCTAGCTGCTCCCATCCACCTGAAGGTACAGAAGCTTGAAAGCACAGACCACCAGATTCATAAATAGCTTCTTCCACCCTTTATTCAGGCTTCTGAATGGTCCTTCCATATGATAGGGTATTGTCTGATTCACCTCTACCTTCTTATGAGCATTGGACTTTGTATATGGAAACTGTTGCACTACAATGCTGAAAACTATATTATGCACTCTAGTATCTTTCCCTTTGCTCTACCGATTGTAATTTGATTAGATTGCATTCATGCATTGTATATTCTGATCTGATTCGATAGCAGGCAAAACACATGACAATAATGAACCTCAACCTAAGAATCTTGCTGAAGCCAAAATTAATTGATGAGTTCATCATTGAGTATGGTGTAGAACGTTAAACACCCACATTTCTTGATGACTTAAAAATGTAGTATAAAGAGTTTGTGATGACATGGTGATATCAACATGTTAAATCAACAGGCTAAATTAATCCAAACAGATTTTAGTTCAGGCAAACATGAGTTCATTGACCTTAGATCTACAAAGGATCAAATCAGGGACTTTATTCATGGTGAAAAGTCTGAAGAATCCAATGACCCTTGGAAGTCTAAATAAAGATCAATAAGATATCGCAGTTGGAGCAGGAAAGTTATAAAAAAAATTATCAACTAATATCAATGGGAGATACCAGGACCAGAGGGTACAGCATCAGAATCAAAGGATGTTCCTGTAGAATAGAGATGAGTGGGAATTTATTTAGCCAGAGGGCAATGAATCAGTGGAATTGATTGGCACATATGGCTATAGAGGCCATGTTATTGGGTATTTTTAAAGCATAGATTATAGGTTTTTGATTAGTATGGGCATCAAAGGTTACAGGGAGAAGGCAGAAGAATGAGGTTGATAGGAAAAAATAGATCAGCCATGATCAAATGGCAGAGCAGACCCAATGGGCTGAAAGGCCTAATTCCACTGTTATGTCTTTTAAGGTCTAAAACATAACTTTACATCTGGAGAATTTGAGATCAAATGCAATGAATCATACCACAAATACACTAAGCCTTTGACCAGCCATGGTGACCACCCTGACAGCTGATCTGGGCCCAAACTTCAGGACAGATATTTGGCCTTGCAAGGTATGCAGTGATGAATAACACTAGAATTCTTAATGACCACATTAAGAGCAGAGGTTAAAATAAGTCTGGAAATTGGGTGGTTAGGACGTGATACATTTGTTTTTTTTCCCCAAGATTTAAAAGGGATCAGATAGGGTAGCTGGAAACAAATTCAGAAGTCTGAAGAAGGTCTCGACCCAAAACACTAATTATCCATGTTCTCCAGAGATGCAGACTGACTTGATGTTACTCCGGCACATTGTGTCCTTTTGTGAAGAAACTAATTCAACTCATTAGGCCTTGTGGCCTAAGGATTATGATTTAAAAAATTGGAGTCAGGCCTTTCAGGAGTAAAGAGGCAATCGGTACCAGATTGATCATTAATGTTAAATCGGAGTTTGATAGATTTTTAATCATGAAAATGCACAAAGGAGTTTGGGGACCTACAGATACAGGGGCTCCCCAGGCTCCAGAAGACCTGACTTTACTCAAATTCTCCCATACATTTTCAAAGAATTTTGCAACAAAATAATAATAACATGTTTGGTGGTATTCATTAACAACTGGATACTATACTTGTTCCATTCGTTTAGTTATGTGCCATGTGAGAGAATATCCAATGAAATGAGAGAATTACAGGAATTACATGTTGTGTTGTTTGACTGTTAGGGTGAATATTAGATTGAACATTCATTTAAATTAAATGAATGTTCAATCTAACTGTCAAGCAATATTACATGGAAGATAGAAGCATATCACCCTTCTGCCTACAATGACTTGACATGCTTGCCACAGTCATGGCCAGCAACAGCAACTGTGAGCCGTTTCAACTCAGATCAGGAGTGAAACAGGGATGCATGATTGCCCCAACACTGTTCACCATCTTCATTGCGACAACCATCCACATCATCTTCATTGCGCCAACCATCCACATCATCCAAGATGACCTAGTCCCAGGAATCGAAATAGTCTACAGAACAGATGACAGGCTCTTCAATCTTGCCCGTCTCAAGTCCAAAACTAAAACATCTATGAGCTCCCTCATCGAGTTCCAATACACAGACACCAACTGTGTTGCAGGTCTCTCAGAAAATCATCTGCAATAGATCCTGAATGCCTTCAACAGTGCATACGCGAAACTTGGACTTACCATCAACTCCAAGAACTCAGGTTATCTACTAATCGTCACCAACTGAGTCAATTCAACTTGGTGAAACAACCCTGGAAAATGTGAATCCTCCAATGTTGACCTTGATGACGAGATCCAACATCGTCTTAAATGTGCTGGAACAGCTTTTGGACGTCTTCGAACGAGAGTCTTTCCAAATCGTGACATCCGAACAGACACCAAAATGTTAGTGTACAAGGCAGTGGTGGATTCTAACGCTCCTGTATGCATCAGAAATCTGGATACCATACCAACGCCATCTGAAAACACTTGAAAAGTTCCATCAACGATGTCTTTGAAGCAGCTTAAATATCAGTTGGGAAGACAGGAGAACCAATGTCAGCATGCTGAATGAAGCAAAAGCATCTTGCATCGAAGCCTTCATCATCCAGAACCAACTAAGATGGGCCGGTCATGTTGTTCAGATATAAGACGTCTACCAAAGCAAACCTTCTACTCCCAGCTTTATGAAGGCAAACGGAAAAGAGGCAGACAGAAGAAGGGATTCAAAGACACCTTAAAAGCCAGCATGAAGAAATGTGCAATCAACATCAACAATTGGGAAACTAATGCCAAGGACATGAAACTCTGGCAGACCATCATCCATGAAGGAACAGCGACCTTCGAAGCCAAGAGGTGCGCAGAATTAGAAGAAAAGAGAAAGAAAACGGAAAGAGAGGCAGCAACAACCAAAGCCCGATCTGCCATCTGGAATTACTTGTCCTGAATGTCCAAATAACTTTCAAAGCCAGGATTGGACTCATAAGCCACCTGAGAGTCGATAAAAACAAAAGAATGTAGACCATCATCCTCAACCTCGAGGGATAGCCACAACGATGACGTCGACAATGTCTGTGCCGAACATGATGCCAAGATAAATTAGTCCCATCTGCCTCCATATGACCAATACCCCTCCAGTCTCTGCCTATCTAAAAGCTTCTTAAATGCCAATATTATACCTGCCTCCACCACTGCCCCGGAGGTGTTCCAGGCATCCATCACTCTGTGTAAAAAACTTGCCCAGCATTTCTCATTTAAATGTTTCCCCTCTCATCTTAAAGCAAAACCCAATGGTGTAATATTAGAGTGTATCTGACTTACAGATAATTCTTGGATAGAGGGGACGTGTAGAGTATGGTTTCCACACGTAGGAGAGTCTCGGACCAGAGATCACAGCGTCCGAATAAAAACACATATCTTTAGAAAGGAGATAAGGAGGGATTTCTTGAATCAGAGGGTGATGAATCTGTGGACTGAGCAGACCAAGTTTATTACTATTTTTAAGGTGGAGATTGACAGATTGTTGATTAGTAAGGGTGTCAGAGGTTATGGCGAAAAGATAGGAAAATGAGGTTGAAATGGAAAGATAGATTAGCCATAATTGAATGGTAGAATTGACTAGATGGGCCAAATGGCCTAATTCTGCTCCTATAATGAATGCATTTATAAGTTATGAATTCTCAGGAGCAGAATCTTGCGTAACCTGGGGCTTCCTGTATACGTTGGTGATCACTGACCTGCCATGATCTGACTCAATGGAATCTTGAAGGGTTAAATAGCCCATCGCTGCAGTTAGGTTATTAAATTTATTTAAAACTTTTAATTCATCAGCAATAACAGATGTAGAGCTATGTATTCTGTTGTGGGAATTATGCAAAACTATGACACGGCATTGAAGCATGACAGAGAAGATTCCAGTTATTACATAAATAAATGCCTACTGAAGCTATATCCATTCCCAGTGGGGAAAGAAGAAATTGAAATTAACGTAAAAATCTACCTGAAACATTTTAACTGGTAGAACAAACTAATAAGGATGATTTAGAGAAACATTTTCATGGTTATAAAGCAAACAGTTGTGGGCATGATTAAACACGGAAGCCTTAATCTGAAAATACCATGGGGAATAATTTATTGATCAAGGAATAACTGACTAAATTTATAAATTTATTTTTACATAAGCATCCCTCCAGTTCACTCCCGGTGAAGATTACTTCCAATTCCCCTCAATATTCTTCAGTGTTAGTTTTAATTTTAGAGATACAGGCCCATCAGTCCACACTGACCATGGATCACCTGTTCACACTAGCTCTTTGTTATCCCACTTCCTCATCTACTCCCGACATACTAGGCGCAATTTACAGAGGCTAATTAAATCAAAAACCTGCACATCTTTGGAATGTGGCTGGAAACCAGAGCACCTACAGGGTCACAGGGAGAATGTGCAAACCCCACAACGGACACCGCCTGAGGTTAAGATCGAACCTGGGTTTCTGGCGCTGTGAGGCAGCAGCTCCACCAGCTGCACCGCTGTGCTGCCCTTACCTATTTCTTCAAATTTCATCAACTTAAAGTTTTCTTTCAAGTTGCTGATGGGGCCCTTGCCCCTCATTTGTTCACAAAAGGCATTATGCAGCTGAACTCTCACACATTCAAATAATAATGTACTTTAGAAAAAAAATAACACAAAATACAATGGATATCGACAATCTGACTAAGCCCAGAAAATGTTGAAAGCATTGAGCAGGCCAGGTAAGATATGTGACTGGAAGAAGTATTAGCAATTCTTGCTAAGTGGTTTTTCATCAGAACTGGAAGATGCCAGAGATGAGACAAGTTTATGTTACAAGGCAAGTGCGAAGGGAAGGAGAGAATAAAGGACATAATTTTAATGGAGTAGAATGCAAGGAGATTAAGAGAGAGATGTGTGGTAATAGAAGAATCAAAAGCTGCAGGAGGGGGTGAAAATTGTTGTCCTCAAATTATTGTCTTAATGTGTTGCACTATGTTGTGTACAAAGGCTACAATGTGCTTAGTTGAATCATGTGACATGCCTAAAATTTACATTGAGTCTCATAGGAACAGTATAAATGATTGACGATTCGAGCTCAAAATGAGCGCACACATGTGGAATGAAGTGGCGTCACAGGTAAACAGGATGTTGGCAAAAGCTTTTGAAGTGCCGGTCTTCCACATCCCAAAGACATGTTGGTTATCTTGGAATCATAGAGTCATACAGCACAGAATGAGACCCTTCAGCCCAACTTGTCCATGCCAACCAAGATTTTCCATCCAAGCTAGTCTCAAACTTATTTCTTCATGGAGGGATAATTGGGTGGAGCAGTGAGGCGGAGAGGTGGGGGTAGGGTGAAGAGTGGCCGATAGGCACATGAGAGCGAACATTTGCAGATAAATAACAGGGAGAATGGCAGTGATGAAAATCCTGCAAGAGCCAGTATCGATTCGATGGATTGAATTTCCTCCTACTATGAATTGAGGTGATATGGGAGTCATATCAATGTAACTCCTTCCGAGTCTTCCATCTGAATTAACGAATATGTTGCATCAATGAAAGAAAAGGTACTGAAGGCGTGTTGGATATAGTTTGATGCTTTACTGGAAATGTGAGGGCTGAGCCAAAATTCATGTTTAAATCGTGAATCAAGCATCAGCTCCATGAACTACAGTCAGTGGCAATTCTTTGCCTGGTTTTAGTTTTTAGTTTTAGAGATACAGCAAGGAAACAATATGTTGAAAACTCTGGAGAAAACAGACAAGATTTTCTTTCAAAGCCAACTTTTGATGAGTACACTGCACGACTGACCTCTGGATTTATTTGTGAAACGCTTCCTCTGTCCACCGGAGGTGCTGCGTGGGAGGAGAGCTGTCTGTTGGTGGCTGATGTCCACAGGGCTGGTGGCGAGGAAGTTCTCTTTGTACTTATTCATCAGCGACAACTTTGTGGTATCACTTCCTGTTGGGGTAAAAGAATAAAGTTATCACATTACATGTGTTACATCTGAACATGTTTATTCTAGGAACCGATCAAAGGATCCAATCACTGAAAGCTTTTATTCCATCTCCCAGTCTGCATTTACTCCACAAGATAATGTGGATGTGGAGAGGATGTTTCCACTAGCGGAGAGTCTAGGACCAGAGGTACAACCTCAAAATAAAAGGTCATACCTTTAGAAAGGAGATGAGGATGAATTTCTTTATCCAGAGGGTGGTGAATCTGTGGAATTCATTACCAAAGATGGCTGTGGAGGCCAAGTCATTGGGTATTTTAAAGCTGAGATCGCTATGTACACAGGCACGGAACTTGCTATCAAAACATGGAGGGGACCGGAGGGACAGGGGGGACACAATTTTTTGGTGACCGCGCACACATGTGCACACTCGCTCACACATGCGTGAGGCTTCGGAGGCTCAATCCAGTGCTAAATGCAGCTCAACTCTGCCTATCTCGCCGGGATAACCTACAAGCCCTGACTGGACTGACGGGACACCAGCGCTGCTTCTCCGCGCTGCCCATATTTCCCGCAAACCCAGGCAGGTTAACCTAGCGGGACAGACAGAGTTGAGCTGGGTTTAGCGCTGCTTCTCTGCGCTGGCTGTGGGCCTGGGGATACAGCTCGCGTCCGACCCCCGACCTCTCTGGCCACCCGTGGGGGGGGGGGCACTCGGGTGGGGACGCGACAGTGCCGGAAAGCCGGCCAGGATCGATCCTGGTTGCGGATGAGGCGCAGGTCTGTGCCACGTCTCCCTCCTCCAATCATCGCACTGGATCATCATGTCCCGCCCCCATTGCCTGCTGACCGGCGTCTCTCTCGTCCAATCGGCACTCTCAATCAGCAGGATGACAAAAACTTCGAGGAGATGTCCCCCACCTCTCAAAACATGGGGGGGACGTGTCCCCTCTGCCCTCCCACCCCCGGGTTTTCCGCCCCTGTATGCACTTGATTAGTATGGGTGTAAAAGGTTGCAGGAAGAAGGCAGGAGAATGGGGCAGAGAGAAAAATACATCAGCTATGATTGAATGGCAGAGCAAACTTGATGGCCTAATTCTGCTGCCATGTGTTCTGATCTTATGACATTTATAAGGTCTATTCCATAATGTTTGGACACAAGAATCAATAACATAATGCCTGTGACAGTTATTGAAATGTAAAAGCCACACTTACTGGAAACCTAAAAACAGGCACACCCATCCAATATTTTTAATAAGAAAGTATTCGGAATTGGTGCCACATGAATTCAATAGGTTGGGCGACGTAAGTTGTCGTTAAGCTGGAAAAAGCTATAGGAAAGGATGGGCAGGTTAGAACTTTATTCTTTAGAGTGCAGGA
The DNA here is from genome assembly GCA_035221665.1 of Okamejei kenojei. Classification (NCBI taxonomy): domain Eukaryota; kingdom Metazoa; phylum Chordata; class Chondrichthyes; order Rajiformes; family Rajidae; genus Okamejei; species Okamejei kenojei. The sequence continues at coordinate 33,971,049 of CM069140.1, forward strand.
GACTGAGGAGTGATCTTAGAGAGGTGTGTAAAATCATGAGGGGAATAGACAGAGTGAACGCATAGAGTCTTTTACCCAGAGTGGTGGAATCAAGAACCAAAGAACATTGGTTTAAAGTGAGAAGGAAATGATTTAATGGCAACCTCTGGAGCAACACTTTCACATAGAGGGTTGTGGGTCTGTAGAATTAGCTGCCAGAGGAGGTAGTTGAACAGGTGCTATAAGAGCATTTAAAATACGTTTGGATAGGAAAGTTATTTAAAATACATATATGGATTGGAAAGATTTAAATGCAGGCAGGTAGGACCAGCATAGATGAGGCATCATGGTCGGCATTGCCAAGTTGGAGCGAATAATCTGTTTCTATGCTGTATGACTATGACTGTGTAGAAAGATTGAGTTTATTGGGCCAATGCTCATTGAAACTTGGATAATCAATTTGAAATAGACTTAGAAACATAGAAAATAGGTGCAGGAGTAGGCCATTCGAGCTAGCGCTGCCATTCTATATAATCATGGTTGATCATTCAGAATCAGTATCCCTTTCCTGTTTTCAACCCATTTCCCTTGATTCCTTTAGCCCCAAGAGCTATATCTAACTCTGTCTTGAAAACATCCAGTGAATTGGCCCCCACTGCCTTCTGTGGCAGATAATTCTGCAGATTCACAACTGTCTGGCTGAAAATGGCCCTCCACTTATTTTTAAACTGTGACCGCTGGTTCTGGGCTCCCTCAACATGGGGAGCATGTTTCTTGCATCTAGCCTGTCCAATCCCTTAAAAATGTTATATCACTGATTCTAGGAGAAATAATAGCAATGAAAGCCAAGAAGCAATTTCCTCCAGTTTAGGATCTGGGAGCAGGGAGAATTAACTCAGGATGAATGTTTAGTCATTTAGGACTAAGATGAGATGACATTTATTTGGGCAGAATCATTAAAGGAAGGTTGTGAATACTCAGTCACAGAGTATGTTCATGGCTGAGAATAATAATTTTTCATGAGATTAATTCATTGAAAGGGTACAAGGAGTTTCTGGGAAAGGATTGAATCAGCCATGCCTCTCTGAACATGTTCTTCCTATTGCACCAAAGGATCTAATCACAAAAAGATTTGCCATTCCTGCCTTATTCTGCAATTACTCGACTAGCTTTTATAATCTTATTCTCAGGCAGTTTACATGATGTGAAATCTATTTCACGGTCTTTGACGCAAGAATCCGTAATGTAATTCCAATGCCTGGAATTAAAAAGTTAAAAAATTCAGTTGCTGCAAATATAAATAAAACCAGTACATGCTGGAAACACTCAGCAGGTCACGCAGCATATGTGGAGTGAGGAATAGCGTTAATATTTCATTTATCCTGAGAGTATTTGTAATTTAGAGAGAACAACTTCTAAGCAGTGGGTATAAGCCCATTAGCGATTTAATTGTTCATCGTAAGACCACCCTGGGACATTTAGCTTATTGTAATTATGAGGGACTGCATGACCCATTCCTTCTCCAATTCAGAGCATAGATCAGCACAGCATAGGATCGAACCCTTTGGCCTATAATGTTTACACCAAACATGATGCAAAGTTAAAATGATATCTTCTAACAGCTCATGATCCATATCTCTTTATTCCTTGCACTTCCATGTGCTTATCCAACAGCCTCTTAATTACCATGATTGTATCTGCTCCACCGCCACCCCTTGCCATGCATTCCTGGCCACCACCACTCTCTGCGTAAAAAACGTGCCCAGCACATCTCCACTAAACTTTCAATGGTAGACAGAAATGTTGGAGAAACTCAGCGAGTGCAGTAGCATCTATGGAGCGAAGGAAATAGGCAACGTTTTGGGCCAAAACCCTTCTTTCACTCTCTCACCTTAGAACTATGCACTCCAGTGTTGGACATTTTCACCCTTGGAAAAAGGGTGAAAATCCTATCTATGTATCTATCCTATCTATGCTTAACATTATTTTCCAATCTATCCTATCTACGCTTAACATAATTTTATTTACTTCTATCAAGTCTCCCCTCAACCTTCGACGTTCCAAATCTGTTAAGTGTTATCATACATTTACACATTACCTGTAGCTCATTGAAACTCATCCCAATCAATGTTATACCTTTGTTTACAAACTCAAACTCAAGTGATATAATTTATACTGTGAAACCTGAACTCGAGTGATATGTTGAGTGAACACTAAAAATTCTAGCATTGGCACACTAAAGGTTTGAACACTTTCCAAAGATTCAAATGAGTCAAAGCTCAATAATTTAATCAAGTCTAGCTCACAAGTGGAACCATTATCAAATCAGCAAAGCTGACCAAAATGATCCACGATTTAAAACTGGGAGGAAACATAGCAGAATTTTCACTGGTGTAATATGCACTGTAATATTCAAATGCAGAGTATACTGCATTAACTGCAAACCAAAAATGTCTCACATATACAAAACCATGATGAGGCTTCCAATGGAATAAATCTGCATCCGTAATTTTGTACGTACCAGCAAGCTGTTCAAACATAATCAGACCATTTAATGCTCTTGCATGAATTCTCTCAAGCATAGGACTGCCCAATGCACTGCGCACACTTTTAGCAACATTGTTTAAAAAGTGTAATAAAGAATCCTGGCTACAGGTGCTGGTTTGCACATTCTCCCCGTGACCTGCGAGAGTTTTCTCCGAGAACTTCGGTTTCCTCCCACAGGTTTGTAGATTATTTGGCTTGGTATAAATGTAAAATTAATTTTTTTTTTTTTTTTTTAAATTGGCCCCAGTGTAGGATTGTCTTAATGTGCAGGAATCACTGGTCGGTGCAGACTTAGTGGGCTGCAAGGCCTGTTTCCATGCTGCATCTCTAAACTAAACTAAACTCAAACCCTACAAGCGTACATCTGTAAAGGTCCATTAATCGAAGAACTTGTTTTTAGTACTTTTCGTGAACAATATAAATGTATCTCATACTATAAGCAGAAAGGTCTAGACTCACCCCAGACACTCAGTCTTCTCCCCTCTCAGGCAAGTGGTACAGAAGTGTGAAAACACATACCTCCAGTTTCAAGGAATCTTTACAGTTGTAATCCAGTAACTGCGCCATTCTATGAACAGCTAGAGAATGGTATACATATTTGGAGACCCTCGGACTAACTTTATTCAGACTTTCATGGACTTTACATTGCACTAAACCATATATATACACACGCTGTGGATGGCTTGATTGTAATCATGTATGGTCTTTCCACTAACTGGATAGCAGACAACAAAACAGCTTAATAAACTTGACAATAACATATTAAACTAAATTAACTTGTGAACTAGATTGGTGAAACTTCATTTGTCACTGTTACTTCAGTTCGATCAGAACAGTAACGAGCCGCGAGTAATTACTCAGCGTAGGCAGTCAGTCGGCTTTAAAAAAATCTTAAACCACGAATGCGCAGATTGTTCTCTCCGCAGGCTGTCAGTCGACTTTTACAAAGTCTTCAAAAGTCAAATCTCTTAATAAAGTACTGTATTTCCCGGCAATTAAAATGCACCCCCATTTTTAATTTTTTTTGAAATTTATTTATTTATTTTTATTCATATTTTTATTAGAAGCAGTGTACAAAAGTATAAACCGCGGTATATGACATAATACATTTAATGTAACGCTTCCATTTTAATTTTAACAAAGATGAAATTTTAACAAAGAACAATTATGCATATATAAGAGATATTTTTCCCATCTGTCTTTGGAGATTTGTAGGCCTAGTTCCTCATCCCATTCTCTTCTAATTACGTCTGACGATGGGATTTCTATGTTTAGAAGGATGTTGCACAAGTATGTAATTAGATTGTTTGCATCAGCGTTTCTATTCATACCTTCGTCTAATATGTCTGGCAGCAGAGTTTGATAATCGTGGGTATATGTTTTCAAATAATCTTGAATTTGAAGATATCTAAAATATTGATCACCTTTCAGATTGTATGTCAACTGTAATTTCTGAAATGATAGGAGGTTTCCCATCTCTTACAAATGTCCAACCTTTTTAATTCCTAGTCTTTCCCAATAAATAAACGTTTTATCTATAATAGATGGCTTGAAGGACGGGTTATTAGCTATTAACGTATAACATATAACAATTACAGCACGGAAACAGGCCCTCTCGGCCCTTCCAGTCCATGCCGACCATTTGTTTTCCCCTAGTCCCATCTACCTGCACTCAGACCATACCCCTCCATTCCCTTCACGTCCATATACCTATCCACTTTACTTTTAAATGTTAAAATCGATCCTGCCTCCACCACTTCTGCTGGAAGCTCATTCCACACAGCCACCATCCTCTGAGTAAAGAAGTTCCCCCTCACGTTACCCCTAAACTTCTGTCCCTTAATTCTCATGTACTGCCCTCGTTTGAATCTTCCCTACCCTCAATGGGAAAAGCTTATCCACGTCAACTCTATCCCTTTCATCATTTTAAAGACCTCAATCAAGTCCCCCCTTAACCTTCTGCGCTCCAAAGAATAAAGACCTAACTTGTTCAACCGTTCTCTGTAACATAGTTGCTGGAACCCTGGCAACATTCTAGTAAATCTCCTCTGTACTCTCTCTATTTTGTTGACATTAGGCGACCAAAATTGTACACCATACTCCAGAATTGGTCTTACCAATGCCTTGTACCATTTTAACATTACTTCCCTACTCCTATATTCAATGCTCTGATTTATAAAGGCCAGCACACCAAAGGCTTTCTTTACCACCTTATCTACATGCGATTCCACCTTCAGGGAACTATGCACAGTTATTCCTAGATCCCTCTGTTCCACAGCATTCCTCAATTCCCTACCATTTACCATGTACGTCCTATTTTGATTTGTCCTGCCAAGATGTAGCACGTCACACTTAACAGCATTAAACTCCATCTGCCATCTTTCAGCCCACTTTTCCAAATGGCCCAAATCTCTCTGTAGACTTTGAAAATCTACTTCATTATCTACAACACCACCTATCTTGGTATCATCTGCATACTTACTTATCCAATTTTCCACCCCATCATCCAGATCATTGATGTACATGACAAACAACAGTGGACCCAACACAGATCCCTGAGGCACCCCACTGGTCTCCGGCTTCCAACCTGACAAACAGCCATCCACCATTACTCTCTGACATCTCCCATTCAGCCACTGTTGAATCCATCTTGCTACTCCGCCATTAACACCCAAAGATTGAACCTTCCAGATGCTTATAGTTATTATCTCTAAGTATCCTTTCCATTAATTTGCCCACCACTGACGTCAAACTAATAGGTCTATAATTGCTAGGTTTATTCTTTGGACCCTTTTTAAACAATGGAACAACATGCGCAGTACGCCAATCCTCCGGCACTATTCCCGTTTCTAATGACATTTGAAATATTTCTGTCATAGCTCCTGCTATTTCTACACTAACTTCCCTCAATGTCCTAGGGAATATCCTGTCAGGACCTGGAGACTTATCCATTTTTATATTTTTCAAAAGTGTCAGTACTTCCTCCTCTTTGATTGGTGAAAGAAGAGATACTTCCTCCTCTATTGGTGAAAGAAGAGATGGATTTCTTAGTTTTTACTTGTCTTCAAATTCGTAAAGTGCTGTAAATAATCGGATTTTTCTCATATATTGTGTTCTTCAACTTTATTGGGGAGAGAAGGATCACGCCTATATTAAAAGGCGAGCAATCCTCTCTCTCCATTACTTACCAGTCTACCTGTACGATGAGAAAATGATACTTCTATGATGAGAAATTCGTTTTTCACACAGAGAGTGGTGAATCTGTGGAATTCTCTGCCACAGAAGGTAGTTGAGGCCAGTTCGTTGGCCATATTTAAGAGGGAGTTGGACGTGGCCCTTGTGGCTGAAGGGATCAGGGGGTATGGAGAGAAGGCAGGTACAGGATACTGAATTGGATGATCAGCCATGATCATATTGAATGGCGGTGCAGGCTCGAAGGGCTGAATGGCCTGCTCCTGCACCTAATTTCTATGTTCCATGTTACCTGTTGGCATGCATTATCCAACCAGTAAATTAGGTTTTTAATATTCGCTGCCCAATAGTAGTATAATAAATTGGGGAGTGCCAATCCACCCATTTCTTTGGGTTTACATAGATGTTGTTTATGAATTCTATGTGATTTATAATCCCAAATAAAGTTTGTAATCCTGGAATCCAGATTTTTTTAAAAAAACATTTAGGTAGATATATCGGTATTGATTGAAATAAATAGAGAATTTGTGGAGGGAAAATCATTTTTATGGCATTTATTCTGCCTATTAGAGACATTGGAAGTGTTTTCCAGAATTGAATAAGCAACGCACCCCCATTTAGAGTTACTAAATTTTGAAAGAAGGCTGGTGGGACATACAATTTCTCACATTCAAAAAAATAAAAATAAAGAAAGCAATTTGCCCAAGGCTTCCAAATCTCCCTCATTCTGAATTACTGAATGGGTGGGGGGTGGAAGGTGATGGCAGGTGGAGAGATGGTAGGGAAAAACGGGAGCACTCCAAGACAAGTTGAATCATTTGAGATCTTATTGAATGACAATACTTGTTCAAGGGACCAATTGGGGGGAGAGTTCCTTTCACAGCATGTGGGGAGTCTGGTCAGGGATAACGTTGCGGGGAGGGCAGGAGCATTGAAAAGGAGAGGGTCGGGGATCATAACAGTAACTCACTGCTGCCACAGCGCTCTGAGCTGTCTGGTGCCGGCGGCTGCTCGCAGCAACCTGAGCTACTTCTCCTCCCAGCCACAATGCGGTGGCTCCGCGCCCAAAGCGTCGCAGCAAGTGAGTTTCTGGCATTATCCCCAACCCCCTCCTCCTCGTCCTCCTCCTCCTCTTCCCAGCGGCGATTTCCTTTTACAGCCGCTTCCCATCTGCTGCCAGTAATGAGGGATAGACTTGGCTATCCCTCAGTACAACAATATCGTTCTTGATGTTGCTGTATTGAGGGTAGGCCAAGTCCATCTTTCTTGGCTAACAACCTTCCAACTTCGGCTTCCAAGACACATGTAAATTTTCATGGCTTATTTTTGGGTAAAAAATAGCGTTTTCATTGCCGGGAAATATGGTATTTAAAAACATATAGCACCAAGGAATCTACTTACCACATCATTTGTACACAAACTTCATTCTTCTCTCTTTGTTTCTTAAGATAATGGCAATCCATGTTTGAAAAACCCGCTAAGAGACTGGGTGCGTGCACAGTACAGCAAAGGCAGAATTTCTGCTGCCTTCAGTCCCCTGGAAATTGACGCTTGAAGCATCGTCGACAGCACATGAGCTGCACAAACCTTCGCGTGTTACATGCACTGCGGGTGAAAGGCACGGAGAATTATGCCTCCCTAACAGATTGATCTCTTAGGTAGGCATTATTCTCCCATGCCTTTACTATTTATATTTAATAATTACCATTTTATAATTTTAGTCAGGGTAGGCAGTGCCGACCTTGCCTACCCTGACAGCACGTGCCTGGATCAGAATCATTAAATTACAACCCAAATTCACGTTATAGGAGTAGAATTAGGCTATTCAACCCATTGAATCCACTCCACCATTCAATCATGACTGATCTCTGCCTCCAAATCCCATTTTCCTGCCTTCTCCCCATAACCCTTGACACCGTTTCTAATCAAAAATTTGTCTATCTCTGCCTTAAAAATGTCCACTGACTTGGCCTCCACAGCACTGAGTTCAACAAATTAACTACCCTCTGACTAAAGAAGTTCCTCCTCACCTCTTTTGTCAAAGAACGCCCTTTCAATCTGAGGCAATAACCTCTGGTCCTAGAGTCTCCCACCAGTGGAAACATCTTTTCCACATCCACCCTATCTATGCCTTTCATTATTCTGTAAGTTTCAATGAGGTGTCCCCCCCCCCCACCCCTCAACCTTGTAAACTCCAGCGAGTAGAGGCCTACAGTGCTGTCAAAACGCTCATCATATGCTAACCCACTCATTCCTGGAATCACTCTTGTAAACCTCCTCTGGACCCTCTCCAGAGCCAACACATCCTTCCTCAGATATGGGGCCCAAATTTGCTCACAGTGTTCCAAATGCGGCCTGACATGCACCTTATAGCAACCTTGGCATTACATCTCTTTTACGCTTTCAGCAAATTTTGTGAACACAGCAATCAACACACAACACAATCTATAATCAACTCTTATCAGCAGAGATCGCCAGTATTTGGCAATATTTAATCATTATCATGGGTGATAATTCAAGGTGATTCATAAACACTAATAACGCGTGGATTAAATTGCTCGATAGCCAACTGAGATTTCGCACTCCCACCATCTTCATTAATTGATATCCACCCCACCCCCCAAATTTGTAAAAGAAATTAGTTCAAACCTTATTATCATTAGGTTAAACATGAAGGTTCCCACAAAGAAAGGGGTGGCAAACAAGTCCTTAATACCACGGCTGCCAACTCTCACGCATTGAGACTCACGCATTTTGCACAATTCTCACGCTCTCATGCTGATCACAGAATTTCTCACGCGCAAAAACAAAATAAAAAAATTAAATTAAAAAAATTCACAAACAATTCAATTCACCAAGGCTTCCAGATCTCCTCCACACTCACCAATGAGAATAGTTTTCTGTTGGCGGGTTTTCCGTAAAGAACGAGCAATTTGATTGTCTTAAGCCCATCTCACACTATTAATATGCATAAGCTTGACCTTCGACAGGAACGTGATGAGGATGCTGCTTTACAGCTTGCAACTTAAACAGTTTTGCTTCCATCCCACGAGTAAAGTAAGATGCAAATAAATTCCTGATATCACCGGCCACAATACGTGTTGCGATACATAAGGACAATGCTATGTTTTGCATGCAGTGGAAATGTAATTCATAACCTGGTTTGGGCTCATCTGGGCTGAGTCACTCCAGAATCTGTGTCCTTTTGTGTATTAATCAGTTCCTTGTTTCTCCATTTTGACCTCTATTTTTGCAGCAATAACTTATGCAAACATCTGGGGGAATTCAGTGGAAGTTTGCTCAGATTGAGAGGGACATTAACCATGACACATTCAGCGATCAGCTCCAGTGCATCAAAATAAACTTGGTCATTAGTCCTGTGATTACATTTTTCAAGATTTACTTCTTACAGTACCGGAGGATGTGACATACCATGAGTAAATATTGAGCCAAAGTGTAGCCAGTATTTTCTCTGCGAGGTTGTGGACTAGATGGAATGAATCTTTTTTTCATTTTATTAATTCCTAAAAGAAGTGAAGCAGCAGCAGAACGTATTTAGTGGTGTAAAAGCTGCCTTAAACGATGTAGCTTCAGTAATTGCCGCACTAATACCAGGCGTAAACAGCATCAGAGTCTATGTGTGTTGCATTTAGTATTTGCTGTTGTCCTGATGGAACATAGAACACAAATAAATACTCTCCCTCTCTCCTGAAAAGAAGAAAGAAAAAAAAACAGGGCACCACTGTGGTGCAGTGGCAGAGTGGCTGCCCTACAGCGCCAGAGACCCGGGTTCGATCCAGACTATGGATGATGTCTGTACAGAGTATGTACATGTTTTCTCCAGGCGCTCCGGTTTTCTCCCACACTCAAAAGACGTACAGGTTTGTAGATTAATTGGCGTCGGTAAAAATTGTACATTGTCCCCAGTGTGTAGTATAGTGCTAGTGTACTGGGTGTTTCTCTCCCATCTTCAACACCCAGCCTCTCTCGTTGTTCTTTTCACTCTGCTCTGACCAAAAATCTTATCTTAAAGCACACAAGGCTCTGGAGTAACTCAGTGGGTCAGGCAGCATCCCTGGAGAACATGGATATGTCATGTCTCAGGTCAGGGCCCTTCATCAGTCTGAAGAAGGGTCCACACTTGAAATGCCACCTATCCATGTCTCCAGGGATACTGCATGACCCACTGTGTTACTCCAGAGCTTTGTGTGCTTCCTTGCAAACTGGCATCTACAGTTCCTGGTTTCTAGTCGTCAAGTCAAGAGAGTTTATTGTTGTGTATCCCAGATAATGAAATTCTTGCTTGCTACAGCACAACAGAGTATTGTAAGCTTAAATACAGAACAGTTCAGTGTGTCGATATAGCATAGACCATATATATACACATAAATAAACAGATAAAATGCAATAGGCTGTTTGAAGGTGAGTTTAATAGCCCGATGGCTGTGGGGAAGGAGCTGTTCCTGATCTTGGATGTACCAGATTTCAGGCTCCTACACCTTCTACCTGATGGCAGCAGAGAGATGAGTGTGTGGCCAGGATGATGTGGGTCCTTGATAATGTTGGCTGCCTTTTTGAGGCAGCGACTGCGATAGATCCCTTCGATGGTGGGGAGGTCAGAGCCGTTGATGGACTGGGCAGTGGTCACAACTTTCTGCATTCTTTTCCGCTCCTGGACGCTCAAGTTGCCGAACCAAGCCACGATGCAACCAGTCAGCATGCTCTCTACTGTGCACCTGTAGAAGTTCGAGCGAGTCCTCTTTGACATACCGACTCTCCGTAATCTTCTCAGGAAGTAGAGGCGCTAATGTGCTTTCTTTATAATTGCATCAGTGACCTGGGACCAGGAAAGATCTTCAGAAATATGTACACCCAGGAATTTGAAGTTGTTGACCATTTCCACCATCGTCCTGTTGATATAAACGGGATTGTGGGTCCCTATCCTACCCCTTCCAAAGTCCACAATCTACATGCTGTACATCTTTTGTTCCTGTCTTAACTCCAAGGTAAAGTCACCCATGCAGTTAGACAGGGTGCTGCCTGACCCGCTAAGTTACTCCAGAAATTTGTATCCTTTTGTGGAAACATTCTCTTTCTTCTTCTCTTTCTTTTTGTCAGCAAGTTTGTATGTCACAGAGTCATAGAGTTTTACAGCGGAAACAGGCCCTTCAGCCCAAATTGCCCACACCGGCCAACATGTCCCATCTACATTAGTTCCACCTGCCTGCATTTGGCCCATATTCCTCTAAACCTGTACCTATCTCACTGTTTCTCATGTGGTACATCTGTTGATCAGAGTGTGGCTCTACTGTGGAATGTAATTAGGAACGTAATTTAGCCTAACCTTATTCATACCTAATCCAAATTTAAGCATAAATGTTGCATTCAAGTGTAAGTTAAAAGACTCGCTACAGTATGCACCAAATTGCACATTTTCAAGCTGAAAAATGCAAAACTCCCTACCGTAGGAGGGGGAACACTCCCCTCCCACACCCTCCTCCCCCCCCCCCCCCCCCCCTCGATCGCTGCACTCTCTCGCAATTTCTCACTCTCACCAAAGTTGGCAGCCCTGTAAAATACGAACCTTGGCCATTTAAATATCGCAATGCCGTTGAATATCTCATATATTACCCGTTTTTAAACTTTATGATGGTTAAGCCAGTTCTCAGTAACCCTAGTATCTGAAGGGAGCTGCCTACTAATCCAGCAAATAAGAAGATCTGAAGAGGTGTCCCCACCCAAAGTGTTAGCTTGTTTATTTGAAATATTTAGAAATGTTTATTTCCAGAAAAGATGGTGGGAATACCAATGGTTTTGCTGCTGTTGAAATGTCAGCAGTTTCTCCCTCCACAAATGCTACCTATTCGGTTGAGTATCTCCAGTATTCTCTTTGTTTTTTTTACTTTCATATTTCCAACATCCACAACATTTTATTTCCAATTTTGAGTTCATGGTTGCTTGTGGGCAATGAGGTGAATATATTCTCTTCTCTAAATATTTTAAATGATTTATAAGACTGCAGGAAAAGAGATCAGATTTATTGGTTTGTTCTTCAAACAGATATCACAGACTGTGTACTTTTTCACTCATTGAATATGCATAAGATGAAACCACTTTACAAATCTAAGGTTACATTTTTCTCTCAGCCAAATGACAACATGCAATGTATTAGAAGTTATGTCACTGTGTTACTTGAGTGCAGTAGACTTCACACATGCATATAAATATTATTTAAATAATTACTTTTAAATAATTATTATATTTCACCACCTTAAATAAATCTCATTCATTTAGAATGAACCCATTTTATATTTGAAATAATAGGGCCATTTACTAGAGGAGGTGCAAATATGGCAAACTGCTGGTATACTTGCACACCAAGATGATTAGCCAACTAGAAATGATTGAGTCTCACTATTACCAATTGTAAATTGAAATCAGCCATCAAAACTGATAGAAAAGACTTATACCACAGTTACAGTGAACAAAGTTTGACAGGAGTTTGTAAGAAAGCCAGTATTGAGCTCAATGAATTTATTCCTCGGAGAACACACAAGGATTAATTTCTGGTCACTGGGGAGTGGACTCATTTATTTAATAGGTAATTTTATTCCATTCAAATTATCTTACCATTACAATTCAAAAATCCAAATTCATTCCCGGTTGTTTATTTAAAAGTATTATTAATTCAGGAGATCAGGATTAAGTGATAACAAAAATTCAAAATCATAAGAATAAAAGAGGGGAGGAATAGGACACCTTGCATATTCTGCTACAATGCCTGTTTCCTTAACTTGAATTGGATATTACATGAATAATTAATTAGGGAACATTATTTGTTTTACACAGGACAAATTGCTAATCACACGACTTTAACCAGAAACTCAAAAACTACTTAGAAGTTACTTAATAAATTGATAAGCAGGAAAAAAGAGTCTTGGTAAAAAAACATCTTGCAAGAAAAAAAGAAATTCCTGTAATCTCCTGTAGTTATCAAATGCCATTGTTTCTTTGGATCTCAATGTGTCATTTTACTCCAGGGGGCTGTTGAAATTAATAAACAATTGCTTCCATTAACACGTGCATTGATACTCTATTAAGTGTCTAGTCTTAGAGAATTTTAAAGTCTTACAACTTCAGTTCAGGTCTAATTCAGAGAATTTGCATCATAGAGTTAGAAAGCATGGAAACACCCTTTGGCTAACTTGCCCATGTCGACTAAGATGCACCATCTTCACTAGTCCCATCTGCTTGGGTTTGGTCCATATCCTTCTGAACCTTTCCTATCCATGTACCTGCCCAAACGTCTGTTAAATGTTATGATAGTGCTTCCCTCCACCACCTCCTATGGCAGCTTGTTCCATATACCCATCACGCTATGTGTGGAAAAAAGTTCATATTAATTCTTTCCCTTCTCATCTAAAACCAACGTCCTCCAGTTCTTGATTCCCCATACTCTGGGTAAAAGACTGTGCATTTATCCTATCTATTCCCCTCATTCCCCTATTCACCTCTACAAGATCTACCCTCATTCTTCAGCGTTGCAAGGAATAAAGTCCAAGCCTACTCAACCTTGTTGTGCCTTCTAATTTCACTGTACAAATACAGGTGAAAATTATCCTGTGAGGAAGACTAAAAACGTTTCAGGCTGTTGAAAAATGTCATTAATACTTATCATGAACGTGATAAAAAAATCATTAACCTGAAATATTTATTTTACTTCTATTCCCAAAGATGCTGCCTGTTTGTTGAGTATTTCCCTTTCCATTGCAGCCACTGGGTGCTTAATCAGTTTAATATGTTAATGCAAAAACGAAATCGCCATTCATTCTGTTCCCTTCCAGTTATTACTGAAGAGAACATCAAGGTCATCTTCAAACTTCAGAGTGAACAAAGCAGCAAATTAGAGCGACTATTGAACAGTCTATCAGTGCAAGGCAAATTCAATCAAACAAAAGGAAACTAATGCCCCCGTCCCACTTAGGAAACCTGAACGGAAACCTCTGGAGACTTTGCGCCCCACTCAAGGTTTCCGTGCTGTTTTCGGAGGTTCCCGGAGGTTTTTGTCAGTCTCCCTAATGGTCGAAAGTGGTTTCCGCTTCTTCGCCGGAACATAGAAGAAGCGGAAACCACTTTCGACCATTAGCCCTCGAGTATTAGACTGTTCCATCTTAGGAGAAAGGTTCTGACTGTCTACCCTATCTATGCCTCATAATTGTATATACTTCTATCAAGTCTACCCTCTACCCCTGATGTTCCAGAGAAATCAATCCAAGTCTGCCCAACCTCTCCCTGTCGCTAAAATTCTCCAGTCCAGGCAGCATTCTGGTAAATCTCATCTGCACCCTCTCCAAAGCTTCCACTTCCTTCCTGTAATGAGACTTATATAGGGAATAATTTTGAGGTAAGACAAGTCTCTCTGAGCTTTTGAGGAAGAGTCATAGATTCACGGAGTTATAAAGCAAAGAAATAAACCTTGTGGCCCACATGCCAATGCCAACCTAGTTACCTACCTGGGCTAGTCCCATTTGCCTGCATTTGACCACATCCCTCTAAACCACTCGTTTCCATGTGCTAGTCTAAATATCTTGTACATGTTGTAATTACATCTGTCTCTACTACTACTTCTGGCAGATTGATCCTCAGTATTAAACCTTGCCCCTCAGGTTCCCATTAAATCTTTCCACACTCACTTCAAACCTATGCCCTCAAGTTTCTGACTCCCCTAGCCTGGAAAAAGACTGGCCATTCAACTTACCTGTGTACCTCATGATATTATAAATCTCTACCCCTCAGTCTCCTGCATTCCAGAGAAAAAGCACCAACATTTCCAGCCTCTCTTTATAACTCAAGTTCTCCTATCCCAGTAACATATTTGTGAATCTTTTCTGCACCCTTTCTTATTTAATAACATCTTTCTCATTGTATATACATCAGGCTTCTGAATAGTACTTCTATATGCTAGGGTATTATCCGATTCATCTCTAACACAGTGCGATCATCGGACTTTGTCCATGGAACTGATGTGCTGCAATGCTGAGAAATATATTCTGCACTCTGTATCTTCTCCTTTGCTCTATCTATTGTACTTCAGTTTGTCTTGATTGTATTCATTAATAGTCTTATCTGATGTGATTGGATGGCATGCAAAACATAGCTGATCACTGTACCCAACATACATGACAATAATACACATAAACTAAAAGCCATCAGACCATAATTTTCATATCTAAGCTTTCACCACTTAATAATAATAATAATAATAATAATAATAATAATAATAATAATAATAAAAACCTCAACATAAATGTCCAGAATGTAAACCTAAGTTAGATACAAAAAGCTGGAGTAACTCAGCAGGACAGGCAGCATCTCTGGAAAGAAGGAATGGGTGATGTTTCAGGTAGAGACCCTTCTTCAGAATCTAAACATAAATGACCATTGGGGCAGCACAGTGGCACAGCGGTAAAGTTGCTGCCTCACAGCACCAGAGACCCAAGTTCAATTCTGACTATGAGCGCCGTCTGTATAGAGTTTATACGTTCTCTCTGTGGGTGGGATTTCTCTGGGTTCTCTGGTTCCCTCCCACATTCTAAAGACGTGCAAGTTTGTAGATTAATCAACTTCTATAAATTGTCCCTAGGGTGTAGGGTAGGTAGTGTAAAAACGATCAATGGTCGGCATGGACTCGATGGGCTGAAGGGCATGTTTCCACACTGTATCTCTAAAACTAAACTAGAATTATTCTAACTGCACACAACACTCCAGGAGTGGTCTCACTAATGTCTTATACAGTTGTAACATGATGTTTCAACTTAGTGCCTGATTGATAAAATCAAGCCGGGTATATATAATACCGTCTGAAACGGACCCGAAATGTCACCTATCCTTTTTCTCCTGAGATTCCGCTTGACCCGCTGAATGACTCTTGCTCTTCGTGTCTATCTTCGGCATATACTAGCATCGGCTATTCCTTTCTACATAGCCTGCCACATATCGTTTTTACCCTCCTGTCTAACTGTGTCGCCATACACACAGAAATTGATGTCAACTCATTGACCAATGCTAGAAAGGCCCACATTCAAGAATGCCCACATTTGGTGAAATGATTTTTGCCTTACAGTGCCAGAGACTGGGGTTCAATCCTGACTACAGGTGCTGTCTGCACCTTTTGCACCTTCTCCCCTTGACCTGCGTGGGTTTTCACCGGGCTGCTCCGGTTTCCACCCACACTCCAAAGATGTGCAGGTTTGTGGGCTAATTGGCTTGGTAAAATTGTAAATTGTCTCCAGTGTGTGCAGTTGGTGTTAGTGTGAGGTGAATCACTGTTCTGCACAGACTCGTTGGGCTGAAAGGTCTGTTTCCACACTGTATCTCGAAACTAAACTATAAAAATCTCCCCACATCTCCCTTTTCGCAATGCTCATTCACTGCTCCTCGCTTAACCAACCTTTGGCAGGTGACTCCATCTAAGAAACTTTTCCAGTGCTGCCCACACACATCAGCTGAATGCTAACTAAGACAGACTGTATGAATTTGGTGGTGGGGGGGGGGGGGGGGGGGGGGGGGGGGGGGGGGGGAATCATTCCGCTAGGTTTCAATTAAATATACACCACATATTGCTTTCAAATTTATCTGCAATTAGTTCTGATCCAGTAGCTAATCATCACTGGAATGAGTACGAATTTCATTTAGATTCTGTCTCCGAAATGAATAACTAATTGACTGTTGGATTTTGTTTTAAAGGTAGTAGTTGAATTTTAGCTGTTGCAATTTGTGATTAACAGCCCTTGGGAAATAAAGATAATGGTTCCCAGCATTATTGTCAGGGATTTTGGCCACAATTAGAATGCGCTGAGATGGTCTGAGACTACTCATGAACCACCAGAGGCGGAGATGCACTCCGAGGTGTCTTTCACAAGGACAGATTAAGATGTATCCCTGAAAATATCATTGTTTCTATAGTGTCGTATAGAAAACGGAAACTCCAAGGGTTCAAGTTAACGTCAAAGCAAAGTAATTTGACAAGTTTTGCAATTAGCCCTCTCTTCTCCAGATGCACCATAGAAAGTATACGGTTAGGTTATATCACAGCTTGGTTTGGGAACAGCTCCCCTAAGACCACAAGCAATTGCAGAGAGTTGTGGCCGTGGCCCAGTCCATCACACAGACCAGATTCCCCAGCATTGACGCCATTTACACTGCATGCTGCCTTGGAAAAGCAGCCAACCTAATTTAAATTAACCTCAGACAGGATTACCACGAGTCACATCTTCCCATCTCCACTCCTTTCCACCCTTTGGACCATTGCCAGCTCCGCCTTTCTTTAATCATCAGTACTTTTTACATTTATTTCATTAATTTGCTCTGCACCTCTCGATATCACCATCTATATCTCTCATTTCCCTTACCCGAATCTCAGTCTGAAGACGGATCTCGAACCAAAACATCACCTATTCCTTTTCTCCAGAGACGCTGCCTGACCGGTTAAGTTACTCCAGCTTTGTGTCTATCTTCAAATAAAGTTTTGTTTTTCAGAGATGCTGTCTGACCAATGAGTTGCTCCAGTATTTTGCCCCTAACAACCTAATCAAAGACTTGTCTCACCTCAGTCAATCTTCCTTCTCACTGCTCCCATCAGGCATAAGCAGCAGCAGGTTGAGAGCATGCACCACCAGACCCAGGAACAGCTTATTCCCCTCTTATCAGGCTTCTGAACAGTCCTTCCACAAGCTAGGCTACTGAGCAATTCACCTCTACTCCCACCGCAGACATTGGACAGTCTCTGGAATGATGCGGCACAATGTTGAGAACTATACTCTGTACCTTTCTCTGTGCTTAACCTATAGTAATTGAGTTTGGCTTGGTTATATGTATGTGTTGTAATACCTGTTTTGATCGGATAGCATGTAAAACAAAGCTTTTCATGTACCTCAGTATACATGACAATAAGAAACCTTATTGCACTTGATTCTGTGCTACTTTGGGAATTTATTGCATTCTCAAAGTTCCGTATAAACACTACCAATCTCAATGGGCAGCATCTATTATCAAACGATTACTCAGCAAATGGTGAAAATAATTGCATTGATAAAATTCAACCAACATCCTTGCGAGGTCTCGAAGCATGTAATGGTCGATGAATTCTCTTTGATCTCTAGTAATTAGTCAATTTATGAAATGGATGCATTCCTGGCAAATGTTGCATTAGCAGGCATTTCACAAATCATGGTTGATCAAAATGCATTATGGACACATCAGTACAACACTTACTAAAAGGCTGGGGTGGGGTGCTATTGTTGGAGCGAGAAATTGCCACATAAATTGAAATCACTTACCACAGATACAATAGCATTGGAGCGAAAATTCATAAATCAAACATCCATGCATCGAGGCATTGCTGTAATGTTATTCCCATTATTGAGGTAAATGGAGCAGAGACTTGCATGCGTAAGTTTCAACACTGCACATTTGGAAAACAATTTGGCTGCTTTGGTCCAGAGATTAATATCCAGAACACAAGAAAAACTTGTCTGTTCAAACATTGCCCTGGGATGTTTTAAGACCACCTGTACAAGCAGCTGGTATTTAAAAGTTCCTCTGGGAGGTGACATGGCAGTCATGCAGTGCCACACTGTACCAACTCTAAATGCCTCTTAAGTTTGGGGTGATGGACACACACGGGGGTGACACACATGGACACAAATACACACGCCACAAACACACGGGGATGGACACGCACACAGGGATGGACACAGAATGGCACTGCAGGAGAGCCGCTGCCTTTACAGTGCCAGAGACCTGGGATTGATCCCGACATCAGGTTCTGTCTGTGTGGAGATTGTACGTTCTTACTGTGGGTTTACTCTGGGTGCTTTGGTTCCAAAGGCATGCAGGTTAATTGGCTTATGTAAATTGCTCCTAGTTTCTAGGATGTAAAAGTGGGATAACATAGAACCCACCTTTGCATCCTACATTGCATCACGGTGGCACAGCGGTAGAGTTGCTGCCTTACAGCGAATGCAGCGCCGGAGACCCTGGTTCGATCCCGACTATGGGTGCAGGTGCTGTCTGTATGGAGTTTGTACGTTCTCCACGTGACCTGCGTGGGTTTTCTCAGAGGATCTTCGGTTTCCTCCCACACTCCAAAGACTTACAGGATTGTAGGTTAATTGGCTTGGTAAATGTAAAAATTATCCCTAGTGGGTGTAGGGTAGTGTTATTACGTGGGGATCGCTGGTTAGGCGCAGACCGGGTGGGCCGAAGGGCCTGTTTCCGCGCTGTATCTCCAAGCTAAACTAAAACTAGTGCACGGGTGATCGAAAACTAAACAGGACACCCACACTGCCACTGAACATTGGGGGTTGCTTGAGTGTGAGCTGGAAAAGTTGTCTCAGCATTCATTGTTGAACCATTTGTTGCCCATTATAAATGTTCTAAGTAAAAAGAAAGCTTAAAAAAAGGACAATGGAAATTTTATATTTATATATCTTTTCTCATAGAGTGAATACAGTATGAACCAAGCCCTTCGTTTTACCAAATTCATGCTGACCCATTTACACTACTTCCATTTTATATTCTTGCCACATTCCCATCCACCCCAGCCAGATTCTATCATGTAACAAGTAAGAAGTTCATTGTTTAATAGACAGTATATAACAATTAAACACTCCTGACTTGACACACAACTGTTTAATTTAATTTAGAGCATGGACACAAGCCCGTTGGCCCACAAAGTCCACACCAGCCCTCGATCAGCCATTCACACAAGTTCTATGTGATCCCACAGTCTCATCCACTCCCTATGGACTGGGGGCAATTTACAGAGGCCAATTAACCTGGAAACCCACACATCTCAGATGTTGGAGGAAACCAGAGCACCCAGAAGAAACCCACACTAACACAGGGGGATCATGCAAACTCCACACAGACAGCATGGAGTCAGGAGGCAGCAGCTCTACCAGCTGCACCACTGTGAGGTACAGAAAAGCATACTTGTAGCAGCATCAGGTCTACCTTATAACAATATAATCTCTTCGTCAAGATCCATTGCAGTCCAACAAGTATAATAAGTCATGGAGCAGCATACTATGAACAGAGATAAGCTATCCCACAACCAACTGATAAATCAAGGGTCTGCAATTCAACCAAGTCTAGTTATAAATGGTGGTGGAAAGCTAAACTGTGAACAAGGAAGCTTTTGCATGCATTATTTACAATGTTGACTTTGGAAGAGGAGGGTTGAGGATTCACAAACCTGTCTTCATCGATGGGACAGTAGTGGAGACACTGCCCAGTCCATCACAGGTACTGACCTCCCCACCACCAAAGAGATCCCTAAGAGGTGCCACCTAAAAATGGCGGCCAGTATCATCTAAGATCCACAAAACGTTGGCCATGCTCTTATTTCACTCCTACCATCGGGAAGAAGGTAGAGGAGTCTGAACACTGTGACCACCAGGTTCAAGAATAGCTTCTTCCAAACTATCATGAGACTCTTGAACACTGCACAACACGAACCTTAACTATAAAGTATGGACAGTCTTTGGTTGCACTAAGAACTTCAGGATTTTTTTCTGCACTAGCAGTGGCATTGTAAAGTTATTGATTGTTTTGTTTATTATATGTTACAAATGTGCATTGTGTTTACAGGCTTGTTATGCTGCTGAAAGTATGAAGTAAATTGTTCCGTTGACAATATATATGACAATTAAACAGTGTTGGCTTGACTCTTCACTATTCCGTCACCAGAAGTTCCTAATGCGTAGGAAGGAAATTCAGATGCCGGTTTACACAGAAGATAGACACAAAATGCTGGAGTAACTCCGTGGGTCTGGTCTGGGAAAAAATAATAGGTGGTGTTGAGTCAAGACCCTTCTTCAGTCTGACTTGAAACATCACCCATCTATGTTCTCCGGAGATGTTGCCTGACCTTCTGCGTTACCCCAGCATTTTGTGTCTATCTACCAGAAGTTCCTACCTTTTATTACTATGGGAGAGACTTCACCACATAAACTGTAAGTGCAAGGCTGCTGCTCACAACAATAATCCCAAGTAAGTCTGTAGCATTGATATCCTGATCATTAATGTCCAAGTGCCTGCAAGGAATACTGCAGTGCATGTTTCAAAGCTAACTGCAGACAGAATTAAACCACCACATAACACAAAGCTAACATAATGATTTATTTCTATTGATTCTTTTCTTCTGCCAATCTCTTTTCCAGCCTTCATCTTTTTTTACCTCTTTCCTCATGCGACTGCTCTTTTATTTTTGTTTGTCCGAGTTGATTATGGGCATTTCCCTGTCGATGAATCCCCTGTCCTCACACCCTTCACACATGCATAGCTTCTCCTTCCGTGTAACTCAGCTACACTGAGTTGCGAATGATATCCAGGACACTGATGTTTCTCTCCCCCCCCCTTTCCACTGGCAAGTCTGCTTGCCGGACGGAAGAGCAATGATCCACCGAGCTGCTCATGGCACATGGGATTTGAATTCACAACACCAGCCAAATGCTTCAGGTTTTCCTCTCTGCCAACTCATGTGGAAGAGAATAAATCCCAAGGCATGTAACTAGCTTCTCTGGTTATGGCTGGTTTTTTCAGTCCAAAATATTATTCCCACATTCTGAATTAAGCAAAATAAAAATCTCTTCCTTTCCAAAGCAGGCAGAAAGAAGTGTCTTTTCAATCTAGTAGCGGTATAATTCTGCTGGCAATTTACTTCTAGGTGTGGGAGATAATGTAAATCTGAGCAAGAACTTTATTCAGGGATAAACACAGAATTATAGATACTGGTAAATTTAAAAAACCCACAAAAGTGCTGGACTAACTCAGCAAGTCAGGCATCATCTGTGGAGGACATGGACAGACGATGCTTCGGGTCAGGGCACTTCTTCAGACCCTTCTTTAGAACTTTATGTGGCTTAGTCCATCAGTGGAGGTACCCAGGACAGAAAGGTCAGTCTGGGAATGGGAAGGAGAGTTAAATGTTTAAGAAGGAACTGCACCCGATGCTGGAAAATCGAAGGTAGACAAAAATGCTGGAGAAACTCAGCAGGTGAGGCAGCATCTATGGAGCAAAGGAAATAGGCAACGTTTCGAGCCAAAATCCTTCTTCAGTTAAATGTTTAGGAACTAGGAGATTCCGTAGCCTTGGTGGTCTGGGCACCTCAAACTCCATGCACACATCATATACTGAAACAAGAAATGCATATGTAAACATCCTATAGAAAGATGCACATGTCCACACACCCATCATATGTCATTGAACGTCAGTGTCCAAACGAAAATCATGTGCGCTCTTTGACATGTCCAAAACATTAACAGTTTCGGGCATGGGTGTGAAGCTGTGATCTTGCTTCCATAGGAAGCTTTGGAAGTCAGATTCAGCCTGGTATTCATCCGTGACGATGCATCCAGACAGAGTCATACAGCACAGAACCAATCCCTTCCACCCAACTCTGAGACCACATCAACAAACGATCACCCATACACTAGTTCTATCCTACACTGTAGGGACAATTTAGAGAAGCCAAGTAACCTACAAACCTGCACGGCTTTAGAGTGTGGGAGGAATCCAGAGAACCCGTAGGAAATCCACATACAAAAATCCACGTACAGGGAACGTACAAACTCCATGCAAACAGCTCCCCTAGTCAGGATTGAATCCAGGTCTCTGGCGCTAAAAGGCAGCAACTCTAGTGCTGCGCCACTGTGCCACCCTTTGGCTCCTATCCCTCTAAATCTAAATCTTCACTAATCATGTATCTATCGAAGTGTCTTTTAAATCCTGTTATCATAACTGGCTCAACTACTTCCTGTAGCAGCTCCTTCCATCTACCCACCACTCTCTTCACCACAATAACCAAGTTTGGTATTCCAAAAAACGCAAGCAATCATGGGATTTGTCAAAGGTCATTCACCATTTTTTTAAAAAGCGAACAAAGCGCAGGCTGAAGAAATCGTGCATAAATTCTTATCTTTATTCATAATTTTTGTGTAAAAATATATTTAATCTGAGGAACGGGAGTGCCATGTAGTCACATTGTAGGAAAATTAATGTATTCCAGACTAGAACACAACGATGATAGTTTCGGAGTCAAACTATTCTGCTAATTTCAAGGCAATGGAATTCTCGATTAGGGTTAGGGTTAGGAATTCTCGATTCCAGAGAGACGCCCATAAATGGTCAACTCCTCATCCCCCCAAAAGGAGCAGGTAGCAGGAGAGCGGGATGTAACAACGAGAAAGCGGGGGCAGATGCAAGTTGGAGACAGGGGAGAGTGCGCACATAGACCCACGCCTCAGCAGCGGGATCGAGCCTGGGTCCCTGGCACCGTGGGCGCTGCTGAGCCGCCGCTGGGCTGCCCCGCTCCACCACGGGTATCCCGTCCTGGCCAAGGGGGCGGCCGGAGACGTTCCAGCGGCCCCTAGCCCACAGCCAGCGAGAAGAAGCACCAACTCCAAATCCGCCTGTCCCGCCACGCCAACCGACAGCCCCGGACCGATGACAGCAGCGGCCCCAGGCCCGCAACCAGTGTGGAGAAGAAGCATCAATTCCAGCCCAACCCACTCCATCTCTCGAGGAACCCGCTCCCCAACGGGCCGACCAGCCCCCCGCGTGCCTGCGAAAGCCGAGCGCCAGCCATCAACAGGGATACACACAAAGCACTGCAGCAACTCATCTGCCTCCTCCCTGCACTCTCCACCACCGGCTGGCCCCGGACATGGACGGGACACCCGGGAGGGGTCCAGCAGCAACTCAACAGCACCCGCAGCACTGGAGACCCGGATTCGACCCCGACCACGGACGAGCACGATCTCGCTCACTCACCAAAGCATAAAGCAATAATAAATGACAAAATAATCTTAGCTTTTAACAAAGGAACAATAAATACTACTAATTCATAGTTTGAAAACAGTATTTTCTTACCGAGAAGAGTCAAACCTGAAAAAAACCCAGAAAAAGTGAAGTAGTATACACAGCTCCACTGCTTTCCAGCAATGTTTATGCATAGTGACCTTTGACCTGGGCATGTGCAGTCAGAATACCAAACTCGCTTATATTTATGTGTCGAGTCATGTGTCAGCTTGTGTGGTAGCAGCTTAATTGAAGATTTGGTGAGTTGTTGCAATTTTACTGTGAGTGAGTAAAATATTCTAATTGATTGAAGTATACAGCATGGACACAAGCCCTTTGGTCCATCGAGTTCATGCAGACCATCAGTCACCCATTCACACCAGTTCTATGTTATACCATGTTTAAGAAGGAACTGCAGATGCTGTGATAATCAGCGGGTGAGGCAGCATCTACGGAGCGAAGGAATAGGTGACTTTTCGGTTCGAGACCTTTCTTCAGAATGTTAAACCATTTTCACATCCTGATAATGAGCAATGTACAGTGTGGCATAGTGGCGCAGCAGTAGATTTGCTGCCTTACAGCACCAAAGTCCCAGGTTCGATCCTGACTACAGGAGCTTGCTGGAAACGGAGTTTGCACATTCTCCCTGGCAGTGCGTTGCCTTTCCCCGGGATCTCTGGTTTCTTCCCACACTCCAAAGATGTACAGATTTGCAGGTTAATTGGCGAGATAAAATTCTAAATTGTCCCCAGTATGTGTAGGAAAGTATTAATGTGTGGGGATCGCTGGTCGGTGCAGACTCAGTGGGCCGAAGAGCGTGTTTTCACGCTGTATCTCTGAACTAAAAAAACTAAACTACAGAGAACAATTATCCTACAAGCCTGCATGTCTTTGGATTGTGGGAGGAAATGGGAGTACCTGGGGAACCCATTTATTCACAGGGAGAACGTGACACTGACACTGACACACACACACTCACTCACTCACTCACTCCCCGAATTCAGGATTGAACCTACGTCTCTGGCACTATAAGGCAGCAGTGTCATGGAGCTACCTATTAAAACACATGTGATATAATTTGTACTGCTTAACAAAAGTAATAGAAAACTCTTTTTTTTTGTGAGGGGAACAGAACGAAAAAAGCAATATCTCATTATCATTAAGGAATTAATGTGGCAGGGAATTCCATAAATTCACAACTCTCTGGATGAAAATGTTTTTTCTCACCTCAGTCTTAAATGACCTCCCCTTTATTCTAAGACTGTGGCCCCTGGTTCTGGACTCACCCAACATTGGGAACATTTTTCCTGCATCTAGCTTGTCCAGTCCTTTTATAATTTTATATGTTTCTAAAAGATCCCCCTCATCCTTCTAAACTCCAGTGAATCCAAGCCTAGTCTTTTCAATCTTTCCTCATATGACAGTCCCTCCATCCCAGGGATCAATCTTGTGAACCTACGATGCACTGCCTCCATCACCAGGCAGTCCTTCCTCAAATTAGGAGACCAAAACTGTACACAATACTCCAGATATGGTCTCACCAGAGCCCTTTCCAACTGCAGAAGAACCTCTTTACTCCTATACTGAAATCCTCTTGTTATGAAACATAGTACTTTTTTTAAAAAAGTGATAACCTTTCACGCTTGCTTTGTAAAGCCTACATTTGCTCCATTGTTCTCCGAAGATCGTAAAGGATATCTTTATAATTTGGACCCTATGGGAAATGACAGATATTGAACTTGGAACAGAGTTCCCAAGACATTTAAATGCTCAATCTCAATAAACAAGACTTCCCTGCGGGAGACATGCATGTTCCACAGAGACATCAGAGGAAAATATCCTAACAAATGCTCCAGATTTTTATCAGATTTCTATAAATTTCCAGAAATGGATTACCAGAAACATCAAAGTCAAACTTGGAAATTATTTAAATTTATGTTAATTTACTTTATGTTATATTCTAATCCCAATTTTCACTGAGTTTCAATGCTCTCGGAATTTAAATACTGACTGGATAATCTCGCGTGACTTCGGGGCAATATTGAAGTGTGTGAATAGCTCAGTCATCCAATACAACTTTGTCAAGTAATGTTCAG
Organism: Okamejei kenojei; assembly: GCA_035221665.1. Classification (NCBI taxonomy): domain Eukaryota; kingdom Metazoa; phylum Chordata; class Chondrichthyes; order Rajiformes; family Rajidae; genus Okamejei; species Okamejei kenojei. The sequence continues at coordinate 33,996,726 of CM069140.1, forward strand.
TCATTTTAAATCAGGTTCCTCACAACTGGAGGTCTGGACTCTAATTAAAAATGCTCATTCTTATCCAAGACATTTTATCTGCAGTGGAGTGCTCCCTCAATGCTTCTTTGAAGTGCCAAGATTGTCTACTTTTGAACTGATCTCTACGTTTCCGACTTAGAGACATGCTTGTTATGAACTCCCTCATCCAAGTCCAAAGAAGGGGGGTGGGGGGGGGGGGGGGGGAGGGGGGGAGGGGATGTCATAGATGAAAGAGCACAGCTTTAAGGTAAAAGGGCAGAGTTTGAAGGAGATGTGTGCGGTGGGTGGTGGGTTCCTGGAATGTGCTGCCAGTGCATGATGGTGGAAGCGGATATAATAGCAGCGTTTAAGGGGCTTATAGATAGGCACTTGGATATGAAAGGAATGGCGGGGAATGGATCATGTGTTGGCAGATGAGTTTGGTTTAGGCACAAGGAACTGCATATGCTGGAATCTTGCAAAGTACTGGAGTCGGTGAGCATTCTGAGGAACATGGATAGGTAATATTTCAGGTCAGGACCCTTCTTGAGAATGAGTGTAGTGGGGGAGAGAAATTAACCCCCCCCCCCTCACTTATACCCACCTATCACTTGCCAGGCTTTGTCTCATCACCACCTATTTTGTAGCTTTCGCTACAATCAGTCGGAAGATGTGTCCTGACCCTGAACATCGCCTATCCATGTCCTCCAGAGACGCTGACTGATCCGCTGAGTTATTCCAGTGCTTTGAGATTAGTTCATCTTGGCATCATGTTTGGTACAGATGTTAAGGGCAGAAAGGCCTGTTCCTGTGCTATACTTTGCTATGTTCTTGGTCCAATTCAGTGTCTCATTCAGCTGCTGAAGATAATCTTGATCACAAGACACAATTGTCTTCCATTCTTAAAGCAAATATTATATCAGAGGTGCAGATTGCTTTCTTTATTGGACAGTTGATCAAAAGAACAGTATTAATTAGCACGTTGCAAAGATACACATGGACCAGAATATGATGATGGAAAAATGAAGGACCAATTTTTATACTGCTATCCAATATCCAGTGCCACTGCTTATATAACATAGAACCTATTATGAGAGCTAATCCTTTATAATGATTAAATCAGTGAAATTGGATTATAATTACAGGCCATAATGGAAGTGTAATTTTTGGGTTGACTCTTATAATTGCATGCATAATTGCAATTAATGCAGGAGACATTTTGTTTGTTTACGTTAGTAATGTCAGGGAAGTGCTGGTACCACTAACAGAGATTAGAGACCATTAAGTGTGTGCAACAAGCAATTCTACCCATGGCTGAAATCACTATCATCTATTATTCTGGTCTGTGATTCAATCCCACGTTGAAAGAATGGATCGACTAGGCTCATATTCACTGGAATTTAGAAGGATAAGAGGGGATCTTACAGAGACATCGAAGGGATTGGACAAGCTGGATGCAGGAAAAATGTCCCCAATGTTAGGGGACTCCAGAACCAGGGGTCTGAGTTTTAGAATAAGGGGTAGGCCATTTAGGACTGAGAAGAGGAAAAACTTCTGCACCCAGAGAATTGTGAATTTGTGGAATTCTCTGCCACAGAAGGCAGTGGAGGCCAATTCACTGGACATATTCAAGAGAGTATTAGATATTACTCTTCGGGCTAATCTTCTTCTTTCATGTGGCGTGCACAGCCTAAAGTTGTTGGACAACTTGTTCTATTTGATCTTCCATTTGTGCACGTCGAGTTGATTTCATTAGTCGAAACAGGGCGGACCATGTGAAGGTTGCAATCTTCCACCCCTTTGGGCTAATGAAATCAAGGGATAAGGGGAGAAAGCAGGAACGGTGGATGATCAGCCATGATCATATTGAATGGTGGTGCTGGCCCCAAGGGCTGAATGGCCTTCCTTATTTTCCATGTTTCTATCACCTGGATTAGGACTTGTTCACAAAAATGAGTTGAGTTTGAAATGTTTTCCCCTGCATTTGCTTGCTTACAAAGACTCTTCAAATTGCATTGTTTGCTTGTATTATATACATTTTCTTACAAAATAGAAGAGTAGAGTCCATCAAGTTTCTGCTGGCTTTCAGTACAACACAAACAATCCCATCTCCCTGCTTATTTTTACGTAAACTATTACCTCTCTCATGCTCATCACCAGGGAAATTAGATAAGGCAAGTCAGACCTTAAGACCATGAGACACACAAGCAGAATTTGGCCACGCTGCCCTTCAAGTCTACTCCACCATTCGATCATGGCTGATGTATATTTCCCATCAACCCCATTCTCCATGTAACCTGTGGTGCCCTTTGAGGTAGCCTAACGATCAGCATGTCTGTAGGATGGGAAGAAAACCATACACTCAGGTTCAACACATGTGGTCACAGACAGAGCATCCCATGTCAAGATCTACCTGAATTGGTGAAGCAGTGCCACAGCAGCACTACCTGACATGCCAATATCCTGTTTATTGTGTAAGCAGGTATCAATATTGGGCACATTTGCAAATCATTTTAACAACTAAAATATCAAATAAACTAATGTACACCAATGAATCTGTTGAATAGGCCAATTCCTGACCAACAGATACAATCAGTGAGGATAGGTGAGAAATCATTCTCTGTATTAATCCTCAACACTGGTGCCCGGCAACAATACGTTCTCAGTCCCTTTCTACACTCCTTATACACTCATGACTGTGCAGCCAAATACCAATCCAAATCAATTTGCAAGTTTTCTGCCAACAGCAAGGATTACGATGTTCCGCATGTCCTCACCAACCCTCACTAACTTCTGCAGATGCACAATAGAAAGCATTTTATTGGGATGCATCACAACATGGTTTGGGGACAGCTCCATCCAAGACTACAATAAATTGCAGAGAATTGTGAATGTAGCCTAGTTCATCATGCAAATCAATCTCCCTTCCACTGACTTCATTTACACGTCGGCAAGGCCACAAGCAGAATCAAGGACTAATCTCACCCTGGTCTCCACTCTTCTCCCCTCTCCCATCAGGCAAGAGGCACAGATGTTTGAAAACACATCTCTCCAGATTCAGGGACAGTTTCTTCCCAGCTGTAATCAGGCAACTGAACCATCCAATCACCAGCTCGAGTGCAGAGCTTTTCCTCCTACACTCGGTGGAGGTCGGTGGGGGGCGCTGCGAGCCGGCAGCCCTTCCAGCAGCGTGTTAGTTTTTTCCTACTTCTTTTGTTTTTTTAGTGTGTCTCAATGTGTGTTTTTGATGTTTCTTGGTGCGTTTTGTGTGGGGGGTGGTGTGGGGGGGTTAAGGGGGAAACCGCTTTGGTCCCTTCCTCTATGGAGAGGCAACTTTTCCATGTCGCCTCCCCGTGGTCTAACATCAAGGATCATTGCGGCCTGTCCCGGAGTCACGCCCGGGGCTTCAGCCGCGGGCGCAGAGAGCACTCTGTAGTAGAGGAGCGGGCGAGCCCTCGCCGGGAGTCACCGGAGGGGAGCGCTCCGTTCACTGGCCCGTGGCAGCCTGAAGCAGCAGCCTGCGGAGCTCCAGCTGGCGCGGCGTCCGGAGCCTGGGATCCCTCCTTGGGGACCCCGAAGAGGAGCTCCGACTGCCAGCCCTGGCTGTGGAGTGGCGGGGGCTTTAGATCTTCAACTGCCGGCCTGCGGCATACACCATCTTGAAGCCGCGGTCTCTGGTGGGGAGGCACCAATTCAGGACTTACCTTGTCTGCACATCTGGACGCCCGCAGCGGCTACTGCGGAGGGTTGTGGTCCCGACCACGGGGGAAAATGGAGGAGGACTGACCAAATTTTGTGCCTTCCACCACAGTGATGAATGCTGTGGTGGATGTTTGTGATACATTTTTATTGTATATTTTGTGTTCTTTTTTTATTGTACTGCTGCTGGCAAATTCATTTCACTGCACTTTATGTGCATGTGACGAATAAAACTAGACTTGACTTGACTTACCATCTACCCTCATTTGAGACCTTTGAATTAACTTTAGTCTGACTTTATCTCGCACTAAATGTTGTACCCTTCATCGGTCCGCTGTGGACAGCTAGTTTGTAATTATGTACAGTCTTTTCTTTGACTGCATAGCATGCACACAAAACCTTTTCATTGTACCCCAGTACACGTGGCAATAATAAACTAAACTAAAACTAAACTACCCTCATTAATTAATTTCCACAAATGGTAAACCCTGTCATTCTTAGATGGTACATCAAGTTTTATGAAAATGCTTTTTTCAAAATTAGGGATAAAAATATTACATTGAAACATGGAAAAATAGGTGCAGGTGTAGGCCATTCGGCCTTTCAAGCCAGCACCACCATTCAATATGATCATGGCTGATCTAAAATCAGTACCCCGCTCCTGTTTTTGCCCCATATCCCTTAATTCCTTTAACACTAAGCTAAATCTACCTCTCTTGAAAACATCCAGTGGATTGGCCACCACTGCCTTCTGTTAAAGAGAATGCCACAGATTCACAACTCTCTGGGTGAAGAGGTTTTTCCTCATCTCAGTCCTAAATGGCCTCGCCTTATTCTTAACCTCACATTTATCCACATTCTACTGCATCTGCCATGCATCTGCTCACTCACCCCATCTATCCAAGTTACCTTGCAGCCTCATAGCATCCTCATCGCAGCTCACACTGCCACCCAGCTTTGTGTCATTCGCAAACTTGGAGATTTAATTCTCTCGTCTAAATCGATTATTATATATATTGTAAATAATTGGGGTCCCAGCACCCCACTAGTCACTGCCTGTCATTCTGAAAAGGATCTGTTAATTCCTACTCTTTGCTTCCTGTCTGCCAACCAGTTCTCTATCCATGTCAATACCCTACCCCCAATACCATGTGCTCTAATTTTGCACACAAATCTCTTGTGTGGGACCTTGTCAAAGGCCTTTTGAAAGTCCAGATACACCACATCCACTGGCTCTCCCATGCCTATTCTACTTGTTACATTCTCAAAAAATTCCAAAAGATCAGTCAAGCATGATTTTCCCTTTATGGTGACTCAACATACAAAATTCTTAAAGGATTGGACAGACTCATGTTGACTTTGACTGATCCTGTCACTGCTTTCTAAATGTGCTGCTATAACATCTTTAACAATAGACTCAAGCATCTTCCCCAATATCAATGTGATGGGCCTGTCCCACTTATGCAAGTTTTTCAGTGACTGCTGGCACCAGTCATAGGTCCTTGCAGGTTGCCAAAAACTTTCAACATGTTGAAAATCCAGAGGTGACCAGAAAGACGCTACGATTCTTTGGGCGACTGAGGAGACTTCTCACGACCATACAGGCAACACCCTGGTGATATGTCATGGGATGAAGCCTGTATGGCCATGAGTAGTCGCCCAGAGTCGTACCTTATTCTGGTCACCACTGGATTTTCAACATGTTGAACATTTTTAGCGACATACATCGACCTATGACAGGTGCCGGCAGTTGCCATGGAAAGTCGCGTAAGTGGGACAGGCCCTTTAAGGCTAACTGGTCTTGAATTCCCCGTTTTCTCTCTCACTCCTTTCTTAAAAAGTAGGGTTACATTGGCTACCCTCCAGTGCACTGGAACTGATCCAGAGTTGAGAGAGCATTGGAAAATGATTACCAATGCATCCACAATTTCTATTGAGTACTCTGGGATGCAAACCGTTAGGCCCTAGGGATTTATCTGCTCTCAGTCCCAACAGTTCATCTAACACCATTTCCTGACTAATATGGATTCCCTTCAGTTCCTCCCTTCCACTCGAATCCTCGGTCCCCTAATATTTCTGGGAGATTATTTGGGTCTTCTTAGTGAAGACAGAATCAAACTACTCGTTTAACTCTTCTGCCCTTTCCTTGTTTCTCATTATAAATTAATCAGTTTCTGATTGTAAGGCACCCACATTTGTCTTCACTAATCTTTTCCTTTTCACATATCTAAAGAAGCTTTGAGTCTGTTTTTATATTCCCCGCAAGCTTTCTTTCATCCTTTCCTTCCCCCCCCTTAATTAATCCTTTTGTCTTCCTCTGTTGAGTTCTAAATTTCTCCCAGTCCTCCGGTTTGCTGCTTCCTCTGGATAATTCATTTGACTTTTCCACTATCCTTGATTTCCCTCGTTAGCCACGATTGAGCCGCCTTCCCCGTTTAATTTTTTTGTCGGACGGATGAAGAATTTTTGGAGTTCCGTGCAGTCTTTAAATCTTTGCCATTGCATCTCTGCCGTCAACCCTTTAAGTATAATTTGCCAGTCCGTCCTGGACAATACCCGTCTCATACCTTCAAAGTCTCACTTCTTTAAGTTCACGACCCTAATCTTCGAATTAACCATGTCACTTTCCATCCTGCAGAATTCCATAATATAATGGTCACTGTTGCCCAAGGGGCTTTGCACTATAAGATCACTAACTAATCCTTCCTCATTATACAACACCCAGTCTAGGATAGCCTGACCTCAGGTAGCTCTTCTACTGTACACTTTGGTTTAAAAAACCATCCTGTATACATTCCAGGAAATCCACCTCCTCAGCGCTGCCACCAATTTGGTTGGCCCAATCTATATGTAGATTAAAGTCACCATATAGATTTAGTATTGTCACATGTACTGAGGTACAGTGAAAACTTTTGTTTGCTATCCAATCAAATCAGATAATACTATACATGAATACAATAAAGCCAGGCTCAAGTACAATAGGTAGAGCAAAGAGTAAGATACAGAGTGCATCTTGCTACACTGAATATAGTTCTCAGCAACATAGCCCAACAGTTCCTGAGAAAAATTCCAATGCCTGTAATGAGGTAAGTTGGAGAATCGGGACAGTACCCTAGCTTATGGAAGGATCATTCAGAAATCTGATAACCCTGGGGAAGAAGTTGTTCCCGAGTCTGGTAGTGTGTACTTCCAAGCTTCTGTATCTTCTGCCAAATGGGAGCGGGAAGAAGAAGGAATGACCGGGGTGGGAAAGGTTCTTGATAATGTTTACTGATTTTTCAAGGCAGCGTGAAGTGCAGATAGAGTTGATAGTGGGGAGTAGAGTCTGTGTAATGGTCTGGGCAACATCCAAAACACTTTTCAATATCTTGTGATCTTGGCAACCCAATGTAAAGCTCACCACAGTGCATCCGCAGACGTTTGTGAGAGTCATTGGAGAAATACCAAATTTCCTCAGGGTCCTGAGGAAGGAGATTCTGAACTGTATAACTAACAATAACTGGACCTATGATTGAATTCCAACACAGAATTAGAGGACAACACCTGTAGAATTGGCAAATAAAAACAAAATACAGATGCTAGAAATCTGAAATAAAAACTGATAATGCTGCAAAAAGCTCAGCATATTAAAGTGCACCTGCAGAAAGAGAAACAGTCAATGTTTCAGGTCTGCGATCCTTCATCAGAACATCATTAGAACTGGATATCAAGTGCTAGAGTAACTCAGCGGGTCAGGTAGCATCTCTGGAGAACCTGGATAGCAGACTTTTCTGGGCTTCTGAAGATAATGTCCTGACCCTAAAACATCACTCATTCATGTTCTCCAGAAATACTGCCTGATGCGTTGAGTTACTCCTACACAGTGTTTTTATTTACAAACCAGCATGTGCAGTTCTCTATGTTATCATTAGAACTGGCAGGTTTCAGGCCGATTTTCAAATAAGAAATGCCTGCTCCAAAAGGAGAATTGGATGGGTAAGATGTAGACCCTTTAAAACCATCCAAACTTATTTTGTTAATGAAGAAAATGATTGTCATTTTAAATCATAATTGAAGCTTTATGGATATTTTGCAATAATGGACCTTTGTCAAACACAAGTCTTACTGCTAGCTGCTATTGTGTTCAGTTCTGGGCACCATGTTATAGGAAAGATATTGTCAAACTTGAAATGGTTCAGTAAAGATTTACAATGATGTTGCCAGGACTAGAGGGTGTGAGCAATAGGGAGAAGTTGGCTAGGCTGGGTCTCTATTCCATGGAGCACAGGAGGATGGGGGTGGGGGAGTCTTATAGAGGTGTGCAAAATCATGAGAGGAATAGATTGAGTAGATGCACAGTCTCTTGCCCAGAGTTGGGGAATCAAGGACCAGAGCACATAGGCTCAAGGTGAAGGGGAAAGATTTAATAGGAATCGGAGGGGTGACTTTTTCACACAAAGGGCGGTGGGTGTATGGAACAAGCTGCCTGAGGAGGTAGTTGAGGCTGGGACTATTCCATTGTTTAAGAGACAGTTAGACAGGTACATGGATAGGACAGGTTTGGAGGGATATGGACCAAGCGCAGACAAGTGGAACTAGTGCAGCTGGGACATTGTTGGCCGGTGTTGGCAGGTTGGGCCGAAGGGCCGGTTTCCACCCTGTATCACTCTATCTATGACTCTATCTCCGGCTAGCTGAGCTAAATTCATTGGGAAGGATTTTTAAATGCAAAAGCATGCTATTTCTTTTTTAAAATCTTATTTTGAGGTCTCTGTTTACATGGAACGTACTGAAAAGTAATTTAACACCTGATGAGTTTTACAGGATGGTTTTGCATTTCAGTGAAGTAGGATATTACGATTGACAATATTTTCTAAGCATATTCCAGAGATAGTTCGTGGTTATGACTAGATATATACAGTATTAAAATGCTTCCTTCCATATCCATCTAAAGCTGATCTGGTTAAACTCAACTTCACAAAACTGTGCTTACAAAGGATCAAAGATTACTTCAGCTTTTAAGGCTATCAAGGCATCTGTGGAATTTAAATGGTTAGAACAAGATAGCATGCAATTAACAAGTTTTATCAAGTATTTATTTCGTAAAAAGGGAGAAAGATATTTCAGCTGTTTGAAATATTCTCAGAAGATCAGATGGATCATAAAGTTGTGTGCGGACATAGTTTTGTGATATTAATTTCAAGTAACTCATTCATTCCCTCTCTCTGCCCATCCCTCCCCCAGCCCAGTCATCCTGCTAGTTTTACTGTTCATATCCCCTCGTTATAACCTCCTCCACAGCCAGCAATATACCATTGTGGGCTCTTTGGTCATCGATGCTGGCTCTGATCGGTTCTGTACTTTTCATATCTCAGGTTTTCTTCTCCCCTGACTCTCAGTCTGAAGAAGGGTCTCAACCTGAAACATCACCTATTTATTTTCTCCAGAGATGCTGCTTGACCTGCTGAGTTAACTCCAGAATTGTGTGTCTATCGTCGGTGTAAACCAACATCTGCAGTTCCTTCCTATACATTTTGTCTATCCAAGGTGTTTCACTCTCAGCTTTTCCTATATTCCTTTTCATTTTGTTCAGTAATAACTAAAGGAATTACCTTTGCAGTGATTCTAATGAACGAAACTCCTTTGGTTTCCCAGACAGCCCTCCTATTCTTTAAAACTTGCCATTTTTATGGGGACTTTAATACATCTGGTTAATGGAATCAAAATCACTTGCAACACAGATTAGTCTTCTGTTGAATCCCTTGTCATGAGCTGTGGTTTCACAACATTCAGTTGGGAGACATTGCCCGAGGAAAGATATTATGTGGCAAAGGCATATGAAGAAATTAATGACTTAGGTAGCATGCTAATATGTAATATGGTAATTACAGCACTTCATGTAATATAGATGAAATATAAATACGCAGCCTCTGCCAAATGTTTTCACATAATTACAGAAGGAAAGATATCCCACAGCATCTTAGATTTCTTTTTGGTTGTTATATTCCAGTAGCGTATAACAACAATGCTTAATTAAAAGTATCCTCAAGAGATGGACAGTTACAGGCACATCAACAAAACGGATGGGGAGATTGCAAACTGCAAGTACTGGACAAGTGATTCAGTTGCCGTGAAGGGCGAGTGAATATCACTGAACATATAGGCTATGCTCCACATGTCTGGCTGTTATTTTAGTTTTATATTTGGAGTGATTCCGGGCAATAAAGTATTACAGCCCCAATGATTTCATGGAAGTGTCAAGGCAACCTTGATGTTAATTCTTACAAAGTTAAATGATTTATGTGCTCAGAAATCACAACTCACTTTAAAAAGAAAACCCTGCCATTACAAATCATTTGGGAATGGCAAAGCTGCTTTAAAGGACACCATCATGTGAAGCCTATACAGGTTGTCACCCCAACATCTGTGAGCAAATCTCAGTTGCGATAACAATTCCAAGGGGGGCACCTTCTTGGCACACACGCTGCAGAGAGGAGCAGGCATTGTATAGACTTGCAGCCGAGTATTGCGACAGTAAAAGCGGAGCAAATAAATTATTCAGGAGGCCCTCAGACATTTTATAAAATGAGGATTTAAAAATAAATGTCAGTAATATTGCATTGAGCTCTGGTATCAATGGGATAGTGGAGATCGACACAGAATGCTGGAGTAACTCAGCTAGTCAGGCAGGATCTCTGGAAAAACGGAATAGGTGACGTTTTGGCCAAGACCCTTCTTCAGACTGCATCAAACCAGCATCTGCAGTTCCTTCCCACACACGCGCTAGTGGAGATATAGATACGTTTATTTTAGAGATACAGTGTGGAATGAGGCTCTTCAGCCCACCAATACCGCACAGATCAACGATCACCCATGCGCAACTTCAAACCGAGACACTGAGGACAATTTACAAAAGACTATTAACCTACAAATCTGCACATCTTTGGAATGTGGGTGGAACCCAGAGCACCCGGAGAAAACCCAGACGGTCACAGGGAAAACGTATGAACTCCGTATAGACAGCACCCCTAGTTAGGATCGAACTCGCATCTTTGGCGCTGTAAGGCAGCAATTTTACCACTGCGCCACCCGCAAAAGACTAAAAATCATAACAGGAGCAATGTTTTTTAGGAGTATCTAGATGCAAATAGGGAGAGAGCAGGTGGTCACATTTTTGCCTTGGTTATGGTTGAATGGAACGGGCTTACCATCAGTACAGACCACCATATAATTTACTGGAACCTCCTTTCACAAATTCCCCTCTACATTGTAAATGTTCACGGTTAGAAGTTTCCTGTTTAAGCAAGCCCATCCACACTGACCATTGATCACCTGTTCACACTAGTTTTTTGCTATCCCACTTTTTCATCCACTCCCCGCACACAAACAGCAATTGCCCATTAACTTACAAACCTGCACGTCTTGGGGATGTGGGAGGAAACCAAACTGCCCAGAAGCCGACAAGTGATCCCCATAGACTAACACTATCCTACACACTAGGGACAATTTACCAAACACAATTAACCAACAAACTTGCAAGTCTTTTGAATGTGGGAGGAAACTGGAGCACCAGGTCTCTGGCGCTGTAAGGCAGCAACTCTACCGCTGCTCCACCCAAAATTTTTAACATGCTACAAGGCGAAGTAAGTTATTCACATCTCTATTTGAGGAATGGTGTAACAGTATTTACCAGCATCTGCAGTTCCTTTCCACACATCTCTTACTTTTGCTGTTCTGATGATGGGTCGGTGAACTGAAACATTGACTCTGTCCCTCTGTCCATTTACTGAGTGCCCCAAACATTTAATTTTTGGGTTATGAATCTGCAACCAGTGAATGATCCCTTAACTGAAACACTGTGTGGATGTTTATGTTAAAATGTATTTTGTGTGTTTTGTTGCTTTTTATTTGTATGACTGACTTGGCAAATGAAATTCCTCGTACGTTGCAAAACATACTTGGTTAATAAAGTATGATTGTGATTGTGTTCAAGTGGTTCCATGAAGTTCCTTTTCTGTTGCTGATGGGTTAAAAGAGCTGAGAGACAAAGCTACACGGCAACCCAGCCATCAGCTCTGTGTTGCATGTTGATTAACACAACAGACTGCTTACTCTCCTGTTTCAGGCCACTGCTGTCAGAACCACTTCAAGGTCTCAGCAACATTTCTGCTGGTGTGCCTTGTACGCGCATGTCCAGAACACCATTCTGGAACTAATTTCAAAGCCCCAAACACCAACAGACAATCATTATGGAGCTAAATACTTCAGTCCATTGTAGAAACAAGCAGCATGAGCCTCTACAGACCACCTGATTAACAATGAAACAGCTTTTACTTCGATTTCTCCTAGATGTTTGACACAATCCATTCCCTGGAAGATCTTCAAATAACCTTTATGTGTCAAACTAGCCAAGCTGTCAAACATAATAAGCAGATCGCAAAACTGCAGTACTTGATTCACGGCACTAGAGGACAATAAAGCAGTTGTATTGTTTTGCTAGCAGGCTTTAGATTAAGTACTGCAATAGCACAATATTGAATGGAGCGCAGGGGCTCTGTAAAGTGAACATTTAAATAATATTTTAAAGTAATAGAGAGATCAAATCTGAAGTACAAACGCAGTAAACACGGAAAAGACAAGTCAGGATGCCAAGAGCAATGTCGAACAATTATAGAGCGTAGGTACAGAAACATAGAAAATAGGTGCAGGAGTAGGGCATTCGGCCCTTTGAGCCTGCACCGCCATTCAGTATCCCGTACCTGCCTTCTCTCCATACCCCCTGACCCCTCTAGCCACAAGGGCCACATAACTCCCTCTTAAATATAGCCAATGAACTGGCTTCAACTACCTTCTGTGGCAGAGAATTCCAGAGACTCACCACTCTCTGTGTGAAAAATGTTTTTCTCATCTCGGTCCTAAAAGATTTCCCCCTTATCCTTAAACTGTGATCCCTTGTTCTGGACTTCCCCAACATCGGGAACAATCTTCCTGCATCTAGCCTGTCCAACCCCTTAAGAATTTTGTACGTTTCTATAAGATCCCCCCTCAATCTTCTAAATTCTAGCACGTACAAGCCGAGTCTATACAGTCTTTCTTCATATGAAAGTCCTGACATCCCAGGAATCAATCTGGTGAACCTTCTGTGTACTCCCTCTATGGTAAGAATGTATTTCTTCAGATTTGGAGACCAAAACTGTATGCAATACTCCAGGTGTGGTCTCACCAAGACCCTGTACAACTGCAGTAGAACCTCCCTGCTCCTTTACTCAAATCCTTTTGCTATGAATGCTAACATACCATTCGCTTTCTTCACATGCCTGCTGCACCTGCATGCCTACTTTCAAGAAGGGTTTCGGCCCAAAACATTGCCTATTTCCTTCGCTCCTTAGATGCTGCTGCACCCGCTGAGTTTCTCCAGCCTTTTGCGTACCCTGCCTAATTTCAATGACTGGTGTACCATGACACCCAGGTCTCGTTGCAACTCCCCTTTTCCTAATCGGCCACCAGTATATGGAGTACCGACCCAAAACATCATCTCTCCTTGCTCTCCAAAGATGCTGCCTGGTGCCCAGTCACTCCAGCACTTTGTGTCATTATTTGCATCTAAGGCATGTCGGGACTGATGCAGAGATTTGAAAAATTACACTACATTGGCCTGTTGCAATGCTGTGTAACCTTTTAGTCCAACCAGTCCATGGGGACATTTATTAACACTTGAACATCCTTCCATCTTGTCTCAACTAGAGGACAGGTCTCAGGTGAGAAGGGCAAGATTTAATAGGAACCTGAGGGGCAATTTTTTCACTCAGAGGTTGGTGAGTATATGGATGAGCTGCTAGTAGTTGGGGTCGTTGAGGCAGGTACAATGACAGCATGTAAAAGACACTTGAACAGATACATAGATAGGAAAGGTTTAAAAGGAAGTGGGCCAAATGTGGATGAATGGGACTAGTTTAGTTGTGGCATCTTGGTTGGCATGGACGAGTTGGGCTGAAGGACCTGATTCCATGTTGTAGGACGTGTTGACTCCATGACTCTGTAACTAAATCTAGCAGCAAAACTCTCCATCATGTTACATAGAAACATATAAAATAGGTGCAGGAGGAGGCCATTCGGCCCTTTGAGCCAGCACCGCCATTCATTGTGATCATGGCTGATCGTCCCCTAGCAATAACCCGTGCCTGCAAGTGTATGTTCCCCCTCATACACTTGCCATTCAGTCCCTTAGCTACATCTGTGCCATCAGCTTTAACCACTGCTTTCAAGTTCTCCCCACCCCGAGGGAGAGATAAAGGTCAGTGGGGATGTGTCAGACAGAGAGGAGGATCGCCTTCCATTCCCCCACCAACCTGATGTAGCTCCTTTTCCATTGCTACTGAGAGGCTAAATGCAAATTGGAAAAAAACATCTCATTTTTCTCTTGGGTAGCTTGCAACTCAATGGTATGGACATTCAATTTTCCAGTTTCATGTAACCCAATGCACAAACTCACTTGCCAGTCAAGGTTTATTCTCCCCTTGTTCATTCTTCCTATCACCTGCCCCCTTCCTGTTACTACCGGACTCCACCTATCAGACTCTGTCTCACCTCGCTTGCTCACCTTTGTTCATCATCCCCTCCTCATCTGGTTCCAACCACCATCTACCAGCCTCTATTCCACCTCTCCTGAAACATTAACTTGCATCTTTTGTTTCCACAAAAGCTGTGGATCCATTTTCCTACAGCATTCCAGCTTTTGTCTAGATTCCAGCATCCACAATCTCTTTTGTCTGTTCACTCTTGTTTTTGACAAGAATCTTGGAAGAGTGCACACATTTTAAAACTAATATGAAAATTGTGTTGCAAGATGGGAATATCTGCAAGATCAGAAAGTACTTTGCCACCTCCTCAGGCTCCCTCATTCCACAACATTAATATTGCAGGAAAGTGAACTGATTCACCTTAGCCTGGGAAGGCTTAGCTGTGGCAATGTGGACTGATTAGAAGGCAGAATAAGCCCAGTTAGCCGCACTTCTTTCAGCGAGCGAGGAAGAAGTGCAGGAGGCACTTGTCACTTAGATGGACAAGGCTAAGCTTCGAGGTAAATACATGATATTGCCAATGTCGATGAAATTCTCTCTGTACTGCCAATCATTCAAGAACAGTCACTTTGAGAAATAGAAATTGACCACAAGAAGGCAGAGGTGATGAGATGTATGACCATATAAACCAGTGCTATGAAAAAATCCCACATATGTTTAAAGCAGTAGAGTCACAGAAATATACAACATGGAAACAGGCCCTTTGGCCCACCAACTCTATGACAACCATTAACCCCCCATTTACATTAATACTACACTCGCACCAAGTTTTATTCTATCAACATTTACATCATCTTCCCTCAGATTCCACCATCTAACTATACCTTAGGGTAATTTCCAGAAGCCAATTCATCTACCAACTTATGCATCTGGGAGGTAGCCAGAGCACCAGAGGAAATCCATGCAGGTCACAGGGAGAGCATACAAACTCCACACAGAAAGCTCCCAAGGTCAAGAGTAAACCCGGGTCTCTGGTTCTGAGAATTGACTGCTTTAGTACCTGCATTACTGCACCACCATCCAATGTTAGAAGAAATACCGCATAATAATGTTCAACTGTAATACTGACACTTCCGCTTTTTCCTTCACCTTCTCAAACTGTAGATTAAAACATCATATTATGGTCACTACCTCCTAATGACTCCTTTACCTCGAGTTCCCTTATCAAATCCGGTTCATTACACTACACTAAATCCAGACTAGCCTTCTCCCTGGTAGGCTTCTGTACAAGCTGCTCTAAGAATTCATCTCAGAGGCACTCCACAAACCCCCTTTCTTGGGGTCGAGTACCAACCTGATTTTCTCAGTCTACCTGCATGTTGAAACCTCCCATACCACCGTAGCATTACCTTTGCGACATGCCAATTTTAACTCTTGTTTCAACTTGCACCCTATATCCAGGCTACTATTTGGGGGCCTGTAGATAAGTCTCATTAGGGTATTTTAACCCTTACAATTTCTCAGTTCTGTCCAAACTGACTATACATCTCCTGATTCTATGTCACCCCTCGCAAGGGACTGAATTTCATTCCTTATCAACAGAGCTACCCCACCACCTCTGCCCACCTCTCTGTCTTTTCAATAGGACGTATATCCCTGAATATTCAGTTCCCAGCCCTGGACCTCTTGCAGCCATGTCTCTGGCTACTTCCCACAACATCAAACTTGCCAATTTCTATCTGAGCCTCAAGCTCATCCACTTTATTTCATTAAAATAATAATTCCCAGACATCAATTAATGAACCTTAGAGACTTTACTTTAAAACAACAAAAGCATTTTTAAAATCTATTACAAAAATTGTGAAAAGGTGAGTGCAGATGTCAGTGTCTGTTCTCATATACATAAGATCAAACTATCAACTGTGAATTGCTTCCACTTGGAGACATCAATGGGTATAAAAAAAAAATATTCAGCTTGCTGTTGATTACTCAGTTATTTTTCACCAAGGACAGGTTTATTCTCGATGCCAGCTGTGATGCGTATTGCTCATCCAACATACGAGCAAAAGTGACCGCATTCATAGAGTCCGAGACACCATCTATAGAGCTGGGGTGACAATAGAGCTTGGGTCATGCTGCACAGAAACAGTCCCCTCAGCCCACGTTAATCATCAAGCACTCATTTATACTAAACCTACACTCATCTAATTTTATTCCTTCTAGTTTTCCACATCAACTCCCCCAAGATTCTACCACTCACCTACACACTGGGCACAATTTGCAGTGTGAAATTGAAAAAAAATCCTTAATATGTAACATTGCAAAAGTGAAGAAAACAACAACCATTTAATGAAATAGGGCAGTTCCAATATCTCGGGTTTGGGCATTTGGATGTTGTGATCATCCTGTTTTTGTATAGTTCTTAATCAGTATTCAATAAATGTTTGGACCAAGGGCAAACATGCATTGTGATCATGATATTCATATGTTCAGGCACTTTTGACAGAGGACATAACTTCTTCTACACTGCGACCTCACAGTGCTGAAACTTGGTTTTATAACATTTAAAGCACAAGCTCTCATCATCTAAATAATAGATAATAAATGTATCTGGTGGCCAGGAACAGCAATATATGAAGTTAATGCAACCTTTAGGTTGAGTGGGCATCATTCCTAGAATTTTGCAGAAGAAGAAAGAAGCTTTGGAAGCATTTTCATAATTGTTCTCTGCTTTCAGACTCTAATACATCCTTATTGCACCCAAAGGTATAAATTAGCTCTCTTTAGCATCAATGAATAATTGAGCTTCAGTTTTTATTTTGGTTATTGTGTGCAGCACAGAAACAGCCTTTCCACACAACCAGCCCATTGCTAATCTTTAAGCTGCACACAAGGCTTAGCCCAACCTAACTCCTGCGTCCACTCCAGCATCTGCAGTCTCCTGAGTCTTCAACATTACCTTTTGTTCCTTCCCCCTCACACTTAGTCAGCTTCTCTTACAATATTAAAGCCCACCTATTGATGACGGATGTTTCTTCTCAATTCCTGACGAGACTTTTTTCATAACTATCTTGGATGCTAGGAAAGGAGCATTATGGATTATGTGCAGACAGATAAGTGTTGGTCTTGACATTATGTTTAGCACAGACATTGTGGACCGAAGAGCTGTGCTGTTCTACGTTCTGTCTCATATTTGTATTAACTTCGAGAGCCATCACAATCAATTTCCTTCAGCCTGTTCTCCCACATATGCCCATGAGCCCCCTTTGGTTCCCCTAGCAATCAATAACACTAGACACAATATGGAGCAGCAAATTAACCGAATGATCAGCACAGATAGATTCCGAGGATGGAATCAAACCCAGGTGATAGAGCTGCGAGATAGCTTTACTGCCCGAGGCACCATTATACCACCCCACCTTATAGTTCCTATAAGGAGACCAGACAAGGCCAATGCTCTCTAGAGTTTAAGAATGTGAGATAATTTCATTGAAACATATAAAGTCCACTGCCAGAGGTCATAGTTGAATAGACTACTCCTGCTTTTATTTCTCATGGTCTTGGATCCATATGTTGCATGTATGGAGGGGAAAATTTGCACAATTGCAGGTGACTATTTACCCCAATTCCTACCAAGAGTAAGGGGTAAAGAAGATTCAAAGACTGCAACTTTGTACAGAGAAGTTGGCTGTTTGGAAAGACTAGTAGCAGGTGAAATTTAATACAGAATTGGGTGATAATTCTGATAGAAAGAATTAGGTGATAATTCTGGTAGAAAGAATGATGGACAATATAGATCAAATAGCACCGATCTAAATGGTGAACAAGTACATCGTGTCCTCAGTGCACATTACACTTTAAATTGAAAGGATGTTTGAGTGAGTGGTTAATAAAGTATGCAGGATTACTCGCTTCATAAATATACCTATAGCTACCAGACGATATTATAGAAATGGATATAATTATGATTCTTAACAGACATTTAGACAGATGTATTGACATTGAGTATTTAGGGGAGTGTAGTCCAAATGCAGGCAAATGGCACTCGACCGAGTATGCCAACTTGGGCAGCATGGATAAGGTGGATCAAAGGGCCTGTTTCCATGCTCATAGTGCTATCACTCCAAGGGTCTTAAAAATCAGGGAAGGTATATTGAATCTGTACAAAACACTAGCTGGACTACATTCTGATCTGCATGCTTCAGGATATGAAAGGTCCTGAAGAGAATGTAGGAAATATACACAACCTTTGTTACAGGGATGAAATGTTGTGATAATAAGGTAATACCATAGATAATTGGATTAGAGTCAAAGTCAAGGGGTCATGCAGCATGGAAACATGCCTTTCAGACCAAATCGTCAATGCTCTGCAAGATTCCCCATTTAAGCTTGCCACATTTGCCCATGTTTTCCCCTTTTCTCTTTAAACCTTCCCAATCCATGTACCTATCCAAGTGTCTTTTAAAATGCTTTTACAGTACCTGCCTCCACTACCTCCTCTGGCAGCTTGTTCCATATACCTACCAAGCTCTGAGAGAGCATTGGCCTGGTCTTTCTCCTCGGTTTCCTATTAAATCTTGCCCCTCTCACCCTAAACCTATGTACTCTGTTTTTTGATTCCCCTACCCCATGGTAGAAGATTGTGTGCATTCACCCTATTTGTTCCCCTCATTAATTTATATACCTGTAAAAGATCACCCCTTAGCCTCCTGTTCTCCAAGGAATAACATTCTAGCCTGCCCATTCGCTCCCTATAGCTCACGCCCTGGAGCCGTGGCAACACATTAAAAAACAAGATCCTTAACGGAAACAAGATAGGTTAGAGGCCTAATAGAGGTGTGTTTGTTCATGAGTGGTTTTGAGAGCAAACAGATGGAAATTCTTCCCATTGGCAGATGATTTAGCAACCGGAGGATTGAAAATTCTGCACTAAAGGAACAAGGAGGATATGACAAAATATTATTTTTACTCAGAAAGTAGTTTGGATCTAGAACCCATTGTCTGCAAGGGTTATTGAAACAAAATCAGACTCTTGTAAATGATAGGGCAGCATAACGGGGCAGCAGCAGAGCACCAAAGAACCAGGTTCAATCCTGACTACGGGTGCTGTCAACACGGATTTGTACATTCTCCCTGTGATCATGTGGGTTTTCTCTGGTGCTCCGGTTTCCCCCCATATTTCCAAGATGTGCAGGTTTGTAAGTTAATTGGCTTCTGTAAATTGTCCTTAGTGTGTGGGATAGAACTAGTGTATGGTTGATCGCTGGTGAGCACAGACTAAAGCTAATGCAAAAGTAGTCTTTTGACACAGAGAGTAGTTTGGATCTAGAATTCACTGCCTGCAAGTACTGATAGTGACCAATATCAACTCAATGGACTAAATGATCACCTTCTCTATCATAACAACTCCACCATTCTAAGTTTGCAGGACATAATCATGAAAACAACAGCTGAAACCAACACTGCTTGGTCTGGAGAGGCTGGGTTAAAGCCAGTGTAGTCACCACAGGAGCTAGCAGAGGGCAGGGGCAGACAGATTCCCACTGGGTGAGTGGAGCGGTCACCTCTGGGGCAACACTGGCTGGTCTTACAACAGCCTCATCTCCTTCAGCATTGGCCGGCACCACTGTCAGACTAACCTAAAAACATATCTCCTATCATCCATTAAAATGTTGGAAAAGATTAAACAGTGCAATATTCAGGTCTTGCACAAGGTTAAAATAAATCAATTAGTCTTGTTGTCTATTGAGTCTTATGAGCAACCCCATCTTAATTTCCTTGACAATTATATGACATATTATGGCATTATGGTACTCTCTGTACTAGAACATTTTTCACTCTCAGTTTTAATTATTTTCTCTGAACTCTGTACAAATGCCATGCATTCTTTCTCTGCATTTAAGACAAACATCATTAGCCAACACTACTAAAACATCTCGATCTGCCTGCAGCATTGAAGAATCAACCATTGTTACTGGTGTGCAGGAAGGAACTGCAGATGCTGGTTAATACTGAAGATAGACACTTAAATATTTTAGGTCAAAACCCTCATCAGAGTCTGAGGAAATCTCTCAACTCATCATCTATTCCCTTTCTCCAGAGATGCTGCCTGACCTGCTGAGTTACTCCAGCAATTGCGTCTAACTTCTCTGGTGTTAATGGTGCCTTACAAAGGCATATACTTCTGAAATTGATTGATGAAGTATAGGGACAAATGAATGATAAAGATCACTAAACAAAGCACTAGAATTTGTCAAAGAAACAACTCCAAGATTAGCTTTCAATTGATGTTAGAGTTCAGAGATACAGCATAGAAAAAGGGCCTTTGGCCCACCGAGTCCACACCGATCACCCATTCACACTAGTTCTATATTATCCCACTTTCTCATCCCGCCCCTACACTAGGGGCACTTTACAGAGGCCAATTAATCTGCAACCCCAAATGTCTTTGGGATGTGGGAGGAAAGCAGAGTTGTCACGGAGAGAATGTGCAAATTCCTCGCAGACAACACCCGAGGTCAGGATTGAACCCAGGTCTCTGGAGCTGTGAGACAGCAGCTCTATCTGCTATGTTATTGTGCTATCATTTTTGTTTAGTTCAATACCCCCACAAGGGCAACTGCCAGATAAACAGTCTGGTTTCTGAATTCAAAGATTGATTAATTAGGGCGGCAGCAAGGAGAAAATTCATGTAGGCATTATACAGAACAAACCTGACATGTGGTATATGTCAGGAGAAATTCTCAACATTAATCTTATCTCCCCATTAAGTATGAGCTCCATGCTCAAGACTTTATGATTTGGAGTTTAAGGACACAATCAGTTGAATTTCCAAAGCTTCACAATGGGGTCTGAACCTGAAAAGTCGCCCATTCCTTCTCTCCAGAGATGCTGCCTCGTCCGCTGAGTTACTCTAGCATTTTGTGTCTACGTTCAGCTTTAAGCTTGATTAGTAAGCTTGCTTAATGAGGGTGTCAGGGGTTATGAGGTGAAGACAGGATAATGAGGTTGAGAGGGAAAGATAGATCAGCGATGATTGAATGGCGGGGTAGACTTGATGGGCTGAATGGCCTAATTCCACTCCTATAACTTATGAATTAATGAACTAGTTGACAACACAATCCCTGCGAGAAGCTCCTTGTTTGATGTCTCGAAGAACTTTCTGGTGAACCCTGCGGTGGTGGCTTTGTTGTAGTGAGTAGACCAAGTGAGCGCCCTACTGTGGCTGACCTCAGAGCCTTGTCACTGGTAAACTGACTGCAGGTGGATTTATCGAAGACAACCCTCAGCAGTCACTGATGTTTCACAACCACAACACTATGAGCTGATGTGTACGTCATCTTGGGTTTGGAGAAAGCACTTCAATGGGATGGATTGTCCAGTACAGACTCGTTTCCCGGATTCAACTCCATTTCCCCAACTGCCTACACTTGGTCCTGAGCTCCCATCTACCCCATTGAAGACCATCGGACTATCTTTAATCGGACTTAACCTTGCACCAAACCCTTTATCATATCGTATTATGTAGATGGCTCAATTGTAAGGCGAGATGGCTTTGAGGCGAGTCTGAAGAAAGGTTCTGACCTGAAATGTCACCTATTCCTTTTCTCCAGAGAAGCTGTCTGATCCGCTGAATGACTCCATCAATTTGTATCTATCTTCGATATGAACAAACATCTGCAGTTCCGTCCTACACGTACCTCCTCTGGCACCTCATTCCATAAACCTACCATCCTATGTGTTAAAAAGATGCCCCTTAGGTTCGTATTAATTCTTTCCTCTTTCACCTTAAACCTACGTCCTCTGGTTCTTGATTCTGTGGGATCTTTCCTCAAACTGATCATAGTTGGATGGAGAAAGATGTAAACGAGAGGTGGGGTTGGGACAAGGCCTTGTCAGATGGGTGGAGCAAGTGTCACAGGTTAAAGGTGAAAAGAAGGCAAAAGGTTGTCAAATAAGAGAAGATTAATGAAAGGTAAAGTTAAAGGGAGTGAAATGGAAAGAAAGAGACATGGGGAAGGGAAGGGGGGAGGAGGGGGATAAAAGGCCAATGAGGGACTCGGGGATGGGAAATGTGTGTATGGAGGGAAAAAGACTGGGATCGTGGGTGCAGCTGGGTGTTCCCTTCAGAACCACTGGCACTCAGTCATTGTGACTCATCCTGCTGGAAGCAATTCCCAGACAATTTACCTGCTCAGCTGGTAAGAGGAGGCCTAACGGGAAGGTCTCCAATCCATTCCATCTACAGACGCTGCCTGGCCTGCTAAGTTCCTCCAGCACTTGGTGTTTTGCTCAGCTGCTAATCCACTAACAGAGGGCTTGGGCTTTTTCTCAACTCCTCAATGTCTACGGAGGTTTTGCAGTCCCAATCTCCCCATCCTGCTCAGGCAGGTTTGTGTATGCATGCACACCACGGGTGCTGTCTGTACGGAGTTTGTATGTTCTCCCCGAGACCTCATGGGTTTCTCTAGGTGCTCCGGCTTCCGCCCACATTCCAAAGATGTGCCGATTTGTTGGTGAATTGATTTCTGTAAATTGTCCCTATTGTGTAGGATAGAAATAGTGTTTGGTCGGGTGTGGACTTGGTGGGTCGAACGACCTGCTACCATGCTGTATCTCTAAAAACTGAAAAATATAAATGAGCAAGAGACCAGTGAAATGGTTCACCTATCATCTCTTTATACCAGCTACAAGGTGCAGGTCAGCTGTGTGATAAAATATTTCTTATTTACGTGGATGAGTACAGTTCCAACAACTAAAGAAAAAGTTCACCATCCAGGTTAAAGCAGGCAGCCTGACTGACATCACATATGGCCCTTAAACATTAACTCCCTCCACCACCAGCATAGCACAGGCACAATTCAATCTGCCTAGGTTGTTCGACAGCTCCAGCAGCAGTTTTCTAACCATTATGAAACAACTTTCCTCAGAATTTACAATGACAAGGAGCTTAAGAGAAGATGAGAAAGAGACAGCAATTGGTTCCAATGTGGCCTTTACCAAATGCCAGAAGTAAGTGGATTGATAATTGGTTGCTGAACATCTTTCCCAATGCTATCCACTCTATGTGTTCTGTTGTGCAAAGTCTCTCTTGCGATTTTGCTCGACCCAGAAGTTTACATATAATTCTATTAGATTTTGTTTATTTTTTTAATTTACTTTATTGGGTTTTCTTGAGTGAACACTCTTGAGAGGGTCCATGGGCTGGTCTTTCTCCGAATACCTTTTTATTGTTATTTGCTTTGCTTTATTACTGTCATGTGTACCACAGACAGTCAAAAGCCTTTCTTTGCGTGCTACTAATTAATTCTATACATGACTGAAATTGAGCCATACAGATGTTCAACAAGTAGCGCAAAGAGAAAAAAAAAGTGCAGAATATAGTTTTACAGCAATGTAGCATTACAGTTACACAGAAAAAGTGCAGTGTCCACAATGAAGGTAGGTGGGAAGATCAAGACTACCCCCTAACTTATGGAAGGACCACTCAGTAGTCTGAGAGCAGAGAGGAAGAAGCTGTCCCAAGTCCGGTGATACAAGCTTTCAAACTTTTGTATCTTCTGCTTGATGGGAGAGGGAAAAGCTGGAGTGGGAAAAGTCCTTGATAATGTTGGCTGTTCCCAAGGCAGCATGGAATAGATGGAATCAGTGCTGGGGAGTCTGGTCTGAGTAATGGATGAGTTACATTTACAACACTTAGCAGTTTATTGGGGTCTTGGACAGAGCAGTTCCCAAACCAAGCTGCAATGCATCCCAATATTATGCTTTCTATGGCGCACCAGCAGAAGTTAGTAAGTCGTTGAAGACATGCTGAACACCCCAAGTCCTTCGATTAAGGAGAGGTGTTGATGTCCTATTTTGACCATAGCTTCAATGTGATTGGTCCAGGACAGATTGCTGGTGATATTCACATCTGGGAACTTTATTTTACGATGAAACAAATGTAATTGTGTCTTTTTTCTCAGGGTGGGGCATAATGAAACCTATTGCAGCAGAACATTGCCCTCTGTGATTATTACATTCTGCTTTGTTCCGATCACTATGTATTTCTCAGGTTAGTTCTCCCACCAGGATAAGCAACCTCTGTTGTTGGATAGGATTGTCCACCCCTGGAGCAGCATGCTGGAGGAAAAGGACGCGATGTATAGAGGCTCTGTTTTATTGGCACTGGGCCGGTACTTGCTGGAGTTAAGAAGGATGAGGGGGAATCTCATTGTAACTTACCGAATAATCTGCTTCTTCTTCTTCTGCTGCTTGCGTATGGCGTGCACAGTCTAAAGTTGTCGGACAACTAGTTCTATTTGATCTTATTTGATTGTGCACGCTGGGTTGATTGCATTTGTCGAAACAGGGTGGCCCACATGAAGGTTGCAATCTCCCACCCCTACCGGATAATGAAAGGCCTGGATAGAGTGGATGTTTGCACTAGTGGGGGAGTCTAAGACCAGGGGCCTTAGAATAAAAGGATGCACCTTTAGAAAGAAGATGAGGAGGGATTTCGTAAGCTCGAGGGTGGAGAATCTGTGGAATTTATTGCCACAGATGGCTTTGGAGGCCAAATCATTAGGTATTTTTAAAGTGTAGATTGATAGGTTTGGGATTAGTGGGTGTCAAAGGTTACGGGGTGAAGGCAGGAGATTGGGGAAAGAGAACAGCCATTTTCGAATGGGGAAGTAGAATTGGTGAGTTGAATGGCTTAATTCTAGTCCTATAACTTATGTTTTATGAATTGTTTCCCACCCACACCCACCTGATCTGCAGACGACCTTGCACAACTTATTCCAGCTTTCACCACACCTCGAGTCCAATTGTTTACATAAAGCACAGTGGCGCAGCGGTAGAGTTGCTGCCTTACAGTGCCAGGGACCATGTAGGTCTTCTCTGGGTGTTCCAGTTTCCTCCCACACTCCAAAAACATACAAGTTTGTGGGTTAATTGGTTTCTGTAAAAATTGTCACTGGTATGTAGGATAAAACTAGCATAAAGGCTTGGTCGTTAGTTGCCATGGACTCGGTGAGCTGAAGGGTCAGTTTCCACTCTGTATCTCTAAAAACTAAATCTCCTGCCATTTTGCATTGATGTAACCCTCCTTCCCCTTTTGCGCCTGATTATCAAGTGGCAGCTTCATATCTCACCACATAGAGCTAACAATTGACAGGAGTGTCAGTGCATTCATGCCACCATGGAACTGGTATAAGTGCAGACAGAAGCTGGCCGGGTGATTAAGACCACTTACATAGCCCCAAGATATTCATCAAGAGTAAACTAGCTGCCACCACTGCAAGATAAATAGCTCTTATTAATGAAATAACTTGGGAAAGTCATATCTTGGTTTTATTATGTCATTAAATCTAACAGTATGAAATGAAAAAATGTGGTTAACAATGCACACTTCCTTTGATTGCTCCTCACAATGTACAACAGATGCCCTTTGCTGCTGCTGCTGTTTCACATCCTGCAGCAGAGTTGCCATATGGTTGGTCAAGTTACGATCTCCCAGTTGCTTCCGAAAATTACGACTGGGATTCATTTTATGAACTGGCAACATTTAATTAAGAAACATGTTTGATTGTGTTAACCTCCAAAATCATAATTATGAAATGGAAACAATGTTTTGAATTAAAATGTGGTGAAATGACATGCAGAAGTTTTAGTTTTAGAGATACAGCGCGGAAACAGGCCCTTCAGTCCACCGAGTTCATGCCAACCATCAATGGGCCATACACTAGTTCTATCCTACCGACTAGGGACAGCTTACAAAACCCAATAACCTGAACATCTTTGGAATGTGGGAGGAAACCAAAGCACCTGGAGAAAACCCACGTGGTCAGAGGGAGAAGGTGCAAACTCCGTAGAGGCACCACCTGTAGTTAGGAACAAACTCTGGTCTCTGGCACTGTCAGGCAGCAACACTACCTCGGCGCCACTCTAACTCTTAACTTAAGAAACTGGTCACATGATTTCCTCATGTGCCAACAAGACTAACAGGAATTACAAAGTCAGGTGTGTAATACCATCAGGAAGACATTGCGCAAATTATTTTTAAAAAGACACAAAGTGCTGGAACAACTCAATGGGTCAGGCAGCATCTCTGGAGAGCAAGGGTAGGTTGTTTTTCAGGTTGGGACCCTTCTTCAGACTGATTGTAGGTAGGGTGGGAAGAAATCTAGAAGAGAAGGTGCACAGGACAAATCAGGGCGGGTAATAGTTGAACACAGGTGGAGAGTCTTTGATACACAGATGGTTGGACAAAGGCCAGATATGCAAAAAAAAATAATTGTGAAACAAAAGAATAGAAGTTGCAAATTGTGAAGCCAGAAGAAGGAATCGATGTGGAAGGGGAGGGGAGAATTAGGTGCGAGTCGATGTGGGATACAGGGGGGGGGGGGGGGGGGGATGAAAGAGGGGTGTGAGGGAAAATGGAGAGGGGAAGGGAGGCTGTTAGCGGTAACCTAACATTGGAGGATTCAGTATTCATACCACTGAGTTGTAAGCTACCCAGGTGGAATATAAGGTACTGTTCCTCCAGTTTTCACGTGGCTCCACTCTGGCAATGGAGGAGCGGGCTTCTTATGATGAACACTTTGGAAGATTAGGCTGGGTAGTCACACACTGTTAATACACTATGCAACTCAATTCAACATTCATAAATCCTTATTAGTGGAGATATTGTGAGAAAGTAGGTTTCGTGCTTCAAGCTTGTTGCAAAGCTGTCAATCATTTCGAGTTGAACAAGTAAAGATTTTGTTGTTTTAGCTAAGTTTATTTTCATGTGTACTGAGGTACTGTGGAAAGCTTAGTTTAGTTTAGAGGTAGAGCATACAAACAAGTTTGTTTAGTTTAGAGGTAGAGCATACAAACAAAACAGGCCATTCTCTCCACCAAGTCCACGCCCACCATCATTCACACTAGTTTTATATCATCCCACTTTCGCATCCACTCCCTAACTCCACACCGATAACATTAGAGAACAGCACTGAACCCAGGTCTCTGGTGCTGTAAGGCAGCAGTTCTACCCGCTGTATCACTCTGCTACTTAAGTACCGAAGCTGATTATAGAAAACCTGGAATGCAATTAAAGTCTGAAAATAGCACTTCTCAAAGTGTTAGCACAGGTCAATTGATGTGTCTGAAGTATAACCTCAGCAGCATCATGGTGATAATTCTTGGTGTTCGTACATTGTGTGTTATCCATGGATCTAATGCAAATTAGGGACGACAAGATAAAGCTGCCAATACGACTGGGCCTTTACTTAGAATGTCCATTAATATGTCATTGATCAGTGTTTCAGTCCTCGGCTGATCTAAAGCAATGTTATTGGGCTCCAAGAGCAAGCTGTAACATGCACAATGATCAACCCAACATATTAGAGTCACCATCAGATTCCTGTCGTCAACCTAAAATACAAGTCTTCTAATGCACAAATCAATTGTAATATTAAATTAACAGCAATCGCTGCAAATAAATTACTCTGGCCAAGATCTTCACCAGGGTATCGTTGAATAATAGTTGTCAATTAAATAGTCGGTAGCCAGGGGGATTCATGAAACCCCACTATTGTAGCTTGAGAATCTAAATTCAAATTATTGAATAAATCTGGAACATAAAGCCGGTAACCAATCCAGGTAACCATGAATCTTCCAACCTGCTGTAAGAATACAAATGGCCCACTAGGTTCTACCTGTCATAAATAGGCAACTCAGCCCATCGGGTCTGCTCTACCATTTGCTCATGGCTGATCTATCTTTCCCTCTCAACCCCATTCTCCTGCCTTCTCCCCATAACATTGGACACTCTTACTAATCAAGAATCTCTCAATCTCCACTTTAAAAATACCCAGTGACTTAGCTTGCACCATTGACAGTAGCAATGAATTCAACAAATTCATTACACTCTGGCTAAAGAAATTCCTCATCTTCTTCATTCTTTCTTAAGTTACATCCTTTTATCCTGAGGCTGTGCCCTCTGGTCCTAGACTCTCCCACTACTGGAAACATCTTTTCCATATCCATTCTTTCTAGGCCTTCATTATTAGGTATGTTTCAATGAGATCCCCCACATCCTTATAAACCAGCAGGTACAGGCCCAGAGCCATCAAACCCTCCTCATATATTAACCCAATTATTTGCGTAAACTGTCTTTAGACCCTTCCAACATCAGCACATCTGTCTGGACAACATGCAATTCCTTGTACAAGTTGTTGATGCTCAAGTGCTCAGTTTATGAGTAATGGGTGGCAAATTCAATCTCACCAATGATGATAAGTAAGGGCAGCACAGTGGCACTGCAGTCGAGTTGCTAAATTACAATGCCAGACCCGGATTTGATCCAGACTACAGGTGCTGTCTGTATGGAGTGTGTATGTTTAGTTTAGATAAGAGATACAGCACTGAAACAGTCCCTTTCGGCCCACCGTGTCCACCAGTGATTCCCGCACATCAACACTATCCTATACCCACTAGGGACAATTTTTACATTTATTAAGCCAATTAACCAACAAACCTGTACGTCTTTGGAGTGTGGGAGAAAACCGAAGATCTCTGAGAAAACCCACACAGGTCATGGGGACAACGTACAAACTCCGTACAGACAGCACCCGTAGTCTGGATCGAACCCGGGTCTCCGGCACTGCATTCGCTGTAAGGCAGCAACTCTACCATGTGGGTTTGCTCCGGAAAGGAGAAGAAGATCGATGTCTATCTAAAATTATACAACGCATGCTAGTAACTTAGTGGATGATGTGTGAAGACATGCCTGATTCTATTGCAATTAAATGATGTGAATCACAGCCTCTCCAATGAATAAATATGTATTGGTGATTAACGAAAGCTAAACAATAACATTGATATCCATTTTATTGGATAGAATTAAAGGTCTGATTTGAACAAATTGAACAATGAACAAATTCTGCATTATCATGACAGAATAGAGACAAATATTGACTGTGTTGATTCATGTTTCATTATTTATACATTAGCAAAGAGACTGAAATAAAATGTTAGCAAGGCAAATTTACCACTTTGCTAGACTAAAAACAAAACCGGTGGTGTAATTTGTAGCATGCAGAGCAGATTCAAATTGACCGTGCATTGGCCCTTAATGGTAGTGTTGCCTCTGCAATCTACAAATCACGTTATTAAAATGCTCATTTTGACCTCTCTTGTACATGGTGTTTATCCAGAGAAGAGAGAGCTAGATACATTGTGTGCAGGTCCTAGTCAAAATAAATCTGATGCAGTAAACTTACAATACATTAAATTTATTTAGATAAATATAGTTTATGAAATATCATGTTCATTTACTGATACACAACTTAGATTCAGATGTTGACTGTTTCTTTCAATGACTGTTTGATCATTTATGACACAATAAATTATTTAATAATCTTTCTCTAAAATGAATCAAATAAATCAGTCTTTTGATCAGAGTTCATCAGGTAGTACAAATTGAAATATTTACTGTACAGGCATCTCACATTTTACGGAAGGGGGGGGACGTTCCTGAAAAGCAGCGCACAATTCAAAAACGCATTAAATAAACATACAGATTAAAACTTTAAAACAGTTTAAACAGATTAATATAGGTGTTTGGGGTTATGGAGAGAAGGCAGAAGAATGGAGGAGAAGGGAGAGACAGATCAGCCATGATTGAATGGCAGAGTAGATTTGATGGGCCGAATGGCCTAGTTCTGCTCCTATCACTTATGACCAATGACAGGTGTAAATTTGAGGTTGTTATTTCAAAAAAGATTTGTTTAGTTTATTGTCACGTGTAGAGGTACAGTGAAAAACTTTTTGTTGACGGAAAGACTATATATGATTACAATCAAGTCATCCACAGTGTCCAGCTACATCACAAAGTGACTAACGTTTAGTGCAAGATAAAGTCCAGAAAAGTCCAATAACTAATCCCATAGTCCACAACTCACCTGTCTACTTGTGGCAAGTTACAGTGGTCAATTAACCTTTAGGGCAGCATGGTGGCGCTGCGGTATAGTTTTTACAGCGATTTCAGCGCCAGAGAACCGGGTTCGATCCCAACCACGGGTGCTGTCTGTATGGAATTTTAACATTCTCCCAGTGGCCGCATGGGTTTTCACCGAGATCTTCAGTTTCCTCCCACACTCCAAAGGTGTACAGATTTGTAGGTTAATTGGCTTTGTACAAATGTAAAATTTGTCCCTAGTGTGTGCAGGATAGTGTTAATGTGCAGGGGTCATTGATGGGCACGGACTAGGTGGGCCGAAGGGCCTGTATATGTAAACTAAAGTAAATCTTCCAATCTAGATGCCTTTTGCAGCCAGGAACAGTCTGAAGATGGGGTCCCGAGCTGAAACATCACCAATCCTCTTTCTCTGGAGATGCTGCCTGAATCAATGAGTTACTCCAGCACTTTGGTATAAACCAGCATCCGCAGACTATTGTTCCTACAGGTAATGCTGTACATAAATACAACAAAGCCAAACTCAAGTACAATAGGTAGAGCAAAGGGAAAGATATAGTGCAGAATATAGTTATTGAACGTCTTAACATTTTCACTTCATTGTTTGGGGTCACAATAGATCACAGCCTCGACTTCAAAGTTTGTACACTTAGGCAGCATAGTTTGGATATGTGAGGTTCTGGACCACAAGGCACCAAGCCTTATCCCAGCTTGTTCCCTGGTTTAAGATGCCTGCCCAAGTGGTATTATTGGATTTTCTAGCCTTCACTGGATAATCCTCCTTTAGATTAGCCACAGGGAATTCTATTAAAAATATCCCTCTACCTTCAATACAAAAATGAAACAAAGTGTGGAGGTTCACACACATGGTCAGTCAAAATGCACAGAAATAATGATGAATTTTGATCACCTTTTAGGACTCCAGTGTGACGATCCATCCTCTCTAAAAATCCTCCTGCTCCAATCCCAATCACCTGCAGACAGACCCAGAAAAACCAAGACCACAGCCAGAGAAGCCACAGCTGTGTCTAATCAGCTACTGCTGGACTGGCCCACCTGGAGCTCGTCAGCCCCACTCCTTATAAATCAAGGGAGTTCCAGCCACAATTTTAGAGAGCGAGAGGAAAAAAAATAAGAGAGTTAAAAAATGGGTGGAAGGGGGGGAGAAAGGGGAAGGCGAAGAGAGACGGGGGAAGGGGAAGAGAGAGGGGGAGGGGCGAGGGGAAGAGGGAGGGGGAAATGGGAGATGAGGGGAAGCGGACGAGAGAAAGGAGGGGGATAGAAAAGGGGAGGAGGAGGAAGGGAGAGGGAGAGGAAGAGGAAGAGAAAGAGAGCGTGCTAATTGGCCTGGAGGAAGACTGAACTACCAAGACAAGCCTTAGCCTACCAGCACCTCCTCATGAGGCCAGACTGAGCTGCTGGGACAAACGTGAGATTGCCTCCACCTCCTCTTCAAGGCCAAGACTGAGCCATCGGGACAAGCCCAAAATGGTCTGTGCCTTCGCTTCCCGGTCAAGATGGAGCCGCCAGGACAAGCCCGAGATTGGGAATACTCCTTCATAGACAACGAGAAGCTGTGGCCCCATGTGGACCCAGACCTTCTCGCCACTACTGCCCTTCACTATAAATAAACCGTATTGTATGGGTCTCCCTACTACAAGTGTGTCAGTGTAGTCATTGTTGACCTGGTGTCATCCCTGACACCACACCAGATATGATTAAGCATGTTGGATGATCAGGAAGGAAAGTAGAACTTTCTGAGAGGCATTAAGAGAGGCAATGTCACATCAAGTTTCTCCCATGTGCCATTTCCAATCTAATTCTGCCGCAAATAATGAGAGTGGAAAAACAGAAAATCTAATTTAAGCTCATTGAAATATGATTATGTACCTGCACTTTGGGATTTCTTCAACTTTAAAAAGATACTTATAAATGCATGCAGCAAAAAAATGTTTAAAACTAGCTACTCCACTCACTGGACCTGTGCGAGATAACCACTTATGAGGTGTTTGCGCAGTAAACAACCAAAACCAGATGAAGATGCCATATGTACTTGTCAACATCAAATCAGTCCATGCAGTCACCAATAGGAAGAGGTTAACAGGAGAGATGTAATAATTACAGACAACTGTAGCCTTCCTAAATATTAATTTGCAGTTGTTAATGGAAGTATATAATGGTGAGTGCTCTGTCATTGCCCAGCTGAAACACCAGGGCCTAAAAATTGCTCTATAATCTTATGATTGCTTTTAAGCAGCACAATGAGTCAATCCAAAGCTGTTTCTCAAAGTCTTACACAGATTTGGGTCATCAATTGCAAGGTTCACGGAGCAGCTTTGTTAGGTTTATTTTCCTCCTCTACCGAGGTATCACATATTCTCTCAGCTGGGCAATGGGTCATCATGGGTTCCACCTTTCCTGAGGTCATCTGTTGTTTGCCCCGATTTGTTCTGGTTTGTCCCCCTCATGTTTTGAGAGGTGGGGGACAATCCCCCCCATGCTTTGTAATCCGGATTTTGAAATTTGGTGAAAAAAAGCTATTAAAATCTCCGCTTTCCGTGAGACAGTGGGGGTGTCACTGTTAAGCACTTATTAAATGTCTCTATTAACACTGTATTAACACAATGTGTCACCAACTGTGTTTTGACCTTCCAAAGCTGTCTGATGTGGGTACAATTACCATTTGATCTAATTCGATGTATTGGTGGATGGGAAAGATTTAAACGGGTATCGGATTTAAACGGGTCACGTCATTAAAGAATCCCGTCGAACGGGTTTCCTGGCTGGCTTGCTTGCAGGTAAGTCCCTCATTCAGGTCACTCACGTTATTTATCTCTATCTCTCCCTCTCCCTCTCCCTCTCTCTCTCTCCCTCTCTCTCTCTCCCTTCCAAGGTTGGTTCTTCTGTTTACCTTTATTTGCTTCAGTTTTATTTGTTTGTGTTATTTATCACATTGTAGCTTTTGAAAGAATCAAGCGGGTATCAGACGCTTTCTAAGGGCTGAATCGGCGCATTCGCGGGGCCTTTCATCGCCCGGCGCACTTTAAAATCAAACTGCTGCATCAAGGCGATCGAGGCTCCCGTTGATGAAGCCCCCGCCAGCCGATTTTAAGGGGGTGTGTGTGCGCGCGCACAAGTGCGTGTGTGTGCGTGCGCACGAATTGAAAATTATTTGATAACTGGTGTGGACACTTCTGCAGCCTTGTTAAACGTTATTGCAGTGGTCTGGAAGAGGGATGTCAACACTGCAATGCCTTTGTCATACTATCCTTGCCTGTTGGGTATGGACTGGGATGTGTGGGAGATGAGGAGTGGACAAACTGCTCTTCCCATCTGCTGCATCCAGGAAGATGCACTAGTTAATGCCATGGGCATCAGACTTTGGCAGCAGACAACAGACTTCCTCGAGTACCATGCAATCAGGAAGTAATGCCTCATGAAGTAATTGTGAAACTTGTGAGACATCTGTGGGGCTCACTCCAGAGATTCGACAAGAGGAACCATTTGTGTGTTTGTTTTGCATGCCAAAATGGAACTTAACAGAATATATGGGCAGTTCACCCATTGCTGGGTGAGAGGATGGCAGGTTTGTTGTGATAGAAAGTTGGCATGGATATCACAAAGAGGTAATACAAAGCACAGCAAATGCTGGTATCTTCAGGAAAAGACAAAATACTGGAGGATCGGTTGATTCCGCCAGCCCTTTGTGTTTTGTCACAAAAGCATTTTGCCTGTTCTGTACTTTCTAAGGTTTAAACAATCCCTCTAATTATCACAGAGGTCCATCGACTTGCATGCAATAGGGGCACAAGATGGGAAATGTCCATATCTAGAAACAAGTGATAAAAGATGCCAAGGCAAACTTACAACACAATCAGTAGCTTAGCAGAATGTTCACAGCATAACACCAGTGACTTGGCAGCATTAGTGATGAAAAATACTGTTGTTAGCGTAAGGCTCTGACTCACATCTATCAGTTCATAGCATCCATGGCACCCATACCTATGACCCTTCCCCTCCCTGCTTTCCATCACACTTAATCACACCACACTGAGGGCACTCCTGCTGCTCATATGTAATATGTCGCTATCTTTACGATCAGCCCATTCACATTCCAACTCCTTCTGACTACGTTCACACAGCTTCTAAACCATACTGCTGTGATATGTGCATCCAAGTGGTATTTCAGCTCAACACCCACTCTGACACATTCTTCCTCTTGCTTCACAACACTGTCATTGCTATCATAGATTTGCATGTCCTATGTTTTCCACTTTCACTAAAGTCTCACACACATTCTACAGGGGAACCTGGATTTGGGAACCTGTCTTACCATAGACTGCCTTTTTAGCCCACAATGTGCACAAAATCATGAGAGGAATAGATCAGGTAGATGCACAGAATCTCTTGCCCAGAGTAAGGGAATCGAGGACCAGGTTAAAGGTGAAAGGGAAAAGATTTAATAGGAATCCGAGGGGTAATTTTTTCACACAAGGTGGTGGGCGTATGGAACAAGCTGACAGAGGAGGTAGTTGAGGCTGGGACTATCCCATCATTTAAGAAACAGTTAGACAGGTAAATGTATAGGACAGGTTTGCAGGGATATGGACCAAGCTCAGGCAGGTGAGACTAGTGTTGCTGGCCGGTGTGGGCAAGTTGGGCCGAAGGGCCTGTTTCCACACTATCATTCTATGACTCTATGACTCTAATGACTGTGCAGAAAATAATAGACACACAGCAGGACAGGCAGCATCTCCGGAGAGAAGGAATGGGTGACATTTCGGGTTGAGATCCTTCTTCAGAACGAGGGTCAAAGGAAAGCAGAACGAGAGATATATAGACAGAGATAGAGATATAGAACAAAGAAATGAAAGATATGCAAAAAAGTAATGATGTTCAAGGAAGCTGTCCATTGTTAGCTCTGGGCTAGGTGAAAATGAGTTACAGTCAATGAGACTCACCAAGATGCCAGTGAAACCATTACGATGACTAGGGTGGGGGAGAGATGGAGAGAGGAAATGCAAGGATTATTTGAAGTTAGAGAAATCAATGTTCATACCACTGGGTATGATGCCAAGTTAAACTAATCTCCTCTGCCTGATCCATAGCCCCATTCCACACATGTGCCTATCTAACAACCTCTAAAATACCCCTATTGCATCTGTCTCCATCTACATCATTGGCAGTGTGTTCCAGGCACCCTCCATTCTCAGTATGAAAAAAAAACTTCCCCTGCATATCTCCTTTAAACATTGCCGCTGTCATGGTAAAGCGATCTCCTATGGCCTTCAACATTTATGAGCCATGTATTAAATCCAATGTATCATGCATTGGAAGGGGATGAGGAGGAATTTCTTTAGTCAGTGGTGAATCTGTGGAGTTCTTTGCCACAGAAGGCTGTGGAGGCCTGGTCAGTGGATACTTTTACAGGAGACAGAGGTAGATTCTTGATTTATTTGGGTGTCGGGTTAGGGGGAGAAGGCAGGAGAATGGGGTTAGGAGGAAGGGATAGATAAGCCATGATTGAATGGTGGAGTAGACTTAATGGGCCAAATGGCCTAATTCTGCTCCTATCACTTACGATCTTATGACCAAGAGCAAAATGGAAAAGGCAGCCAAGAATTACCCATAGAGTTTGGAATTCATACTCCAGCTCTGCAATTGAGAACCTTGGAAGATTATCTGAGGTGTGGCAAATATAATATTTAAGGGTTTAAGAAAGAACTGGAGATGCTGGAAAAATTGAAGGTAGATAAAAATGCTGGAGAAACTCAGCAGGTGAGGCAGCATCTATGCAGCGAAGGAATAGGTGACGTTTCGGGTCGACACCCTTCTTCAGATCAGTCTGTTGATCAGAAACCCACTGAGTTTCTCCAGCATTTTTGTCTACCTAATATTTAAGGGCGATGGGTATATGGAATGAGCTGCCAGAGACGGCAGAGTGGTGCAGCAGTAGAGCATCTGCCATACATCACCAGAGACCCGGGTTCGATCCTGTCTATAGGTGATGTCTATACAGAGTTTATACATTCTCAATGTGACTGCATAGGTTTTCTCCGGGTGCTCCTGCTTCCTCCCACATTCCAAAGATGGACAGGTTTGTATGTTAATTGGCTTTGGTAAGTTGTTAAAACAAAATGTCCCTTGTGTGTGTAGGTGATCGCTGGTCGGCGGGGACTCGGTGGGCCGAAAGGCCTGTTTCCGCACTGTATCTCTAAAGTCTAAAAAGGAAATATTAAACCGCGTTCTAGAGCAACAGTTAAAATACATTTGGACAGGTAAATGGATAGGAAAGGTTTAGGAGTGGACAGGTGGGATTAATGTACCTGGAGAATCTTGGTCAGCATTGGAAAGTTGGACTGAAAGGCGCGTTTCCATACTGTATGACTACTGCACTTTGTACTAATAATACTAGTATCCCAGCGAGGGAACCATTGAAACATTTCCGGTGGAGATTGGGGAATGCATTCCACACCCAAGAAATCCAGATTCCCAGCCACACATGAAAATTTCTCCTCATGAATCATATGCTCCGTTAGATTTAGCTGACCTCTACCTTAGGGTGCATCCTACTTCACTGAAGGTTTAAAGCATCATTGGTAAATTGCCCATTAAAGTACCTCAAGTCAGATTCAGCTGAGATAATGATCCTTCAGAATCTTATTTTCAAACCACTGAGTTAATGGTTTACTCTCCCAAAGGTAGTATTCATACTTGGGTCATCAGCGGTCACTCAAAACGAGTATGTCCTCTCCTCTCCGTAGGGTCGTCTACTTGTGGGTCTGCAGATGTCTGTAGAGGCCGATCCGCGATCCACACGCTTTGGTGCAACGTGGGCAGTGGAGACTGGCGGTGGTTGGTAGTCGTCGAGCCCCCTTCTCTCTCTCCTTACGGTGCTGTCGCTTTGTCTCTGCCGCACAGCATAGTTCCATTTCGTGACGTGCAGCTCCTTCCCGCACGGATTTCCTCCTGGAGCGCCTGTCCAGCGCAATCTGCTCCCAGTTGCTCGATGTGATGCGGAATTTCTTAAGACTGTGTTGGACATGTGGATGACACAGCCGTCCATCGAAGTTGGAGCTGCATTATTGTGGTAGTGATGCTGGTCATGTTGGTTTCCTCCAAAACGCTGATGTTGGTGCGTTTGTCCTCCCAGCTGATCCTTAGAATCTTTTGTAAGGATCTTTGATGGTATTGTTCCAGGGCTCTCAGGTGCCTGCTGTAGGTGTTCCATGACCCGGCTCCATACAACAGGGTGGAGAGGACAACGGCTCTCTAGACCAGCATTGTTGTTTGAGCCTTTAGGTCTCGGTCTTCAAAGACTTTTCCCGAGTCTGGCGTAGGCTCCGCTGGCACAACTCAGGCAATGGTTGACCTCAGAGTCGATGTCAGCTTTTGAGGAAAGCATGCTGCCAAGGTAGGGGAAGTGGTCAACGTTTTCAAGAGTGGTGTCACAATGTGCTGGAGTAACTCAGCAGAACCAGCAACAGCTGTGAAAGGAATGCATAAGCGATGTTTCGGGTCAGGATACTTTCTTGAAGGAGGGTTCCGACACGAAACATCATCTATCCATTTGTTCCACCGATGCTGCTTGGCCCGCTGAGTCATTCCAGCACTTTGTGTTTTACAGATGCTCTAATTGTTATTATTACCCATATCACACATCTGAGCTATGCTTTTACAAAATTGTATTCCCTTCGTTTTGAGTGCCAGCAGGGTTAACAGGGGAATATTTTCTTGTATTCCCCTTTCTTGCGAACGCCTATGGACTTTACGTGTTAAAACAGCGGTAAATATAGTCTTATATTCCCCTGGTCTCACATCCGGGAACTTGGCAATGTGACGCTGCGTGGGAAATTTAGAATTTGTTCTCGACAAAACAAGCAAAATGGCAGCCTCCTGCGAGAAGAGGTTCGCGACTTTTGACAGAAGATTTTCCTCTAGATGTCTGATATGGGTAATAATAACAATATTGACTGTCCTCTTTCGGGGGATACGACATATATTGCCCTCACTAGATCCATATTGCCCTCGTCTTCGACTCGGGCAATATGAATCTACTTCAGGCAATATATGTCGTATCCCCCTCAAGGCCAGTCAATATTCTATTATTATCTCATTTGGCTGAAAGGGTTCTAATACATTACA
Organism: Okamejei kenojei; assembly: GCA_035221665.1. Classification (NCBI taxonomy): domain Eukaryota; kingdom Metazoa; phylum Chordata; class Chondrichthyes; order Rajiformes; family Rajidae; genus Okamejei; species Okamejei kenojei. The sequence continues at coordinate 34,035,012 of CM069140.1, forward strand.
CTATATATAAATGGAAAATACATTGTCTGAAAGGAGACACACTGGGGAATACTGTCATTTAAAGTCAAATTTCTCTCATACATATGATTGCTTAATCATAATCATACTTTATTAGCCCCGCTCTGCAACATCCGAGGAATTTGATTTGCCATACAGTCATACCATTAAAAAGCAACAAAACACACAAAATACATTTTAACATAAACATCCACCACAGTGACACCTCCACATTCCTCACTGTGATGGAAGGCAGAAAAAAGTTCAATCTCTTCCCTTTTTTCTCCCACGGTCGGGGGCCTCGAGCCTTCCGTTGATGGGGGCGATCTTGAATCCCTTAGCCAGTGGCAGGCCCTCCGTGTTGGGGTGATCAAGCTTCTGCATCAGGGAGATGTCAGCTCCCTGTGCCAGGAGATCAGACCCCGGGTCGGGGCTAGTCGAACTTGCTTCGTTGGAGCTTCCCGACTCAGTCTCTACCCAAGACTGCGAGCTCCGCGATGTTGAAATCCGCATGCCGCAGTTGGAGCATCGATCCCAGTCAAGGGATCGGCTCTGATAGTAAGTCTACGTCAAAGTCAATCCCTCCAGGGAGCAAGGCCTCCAGCTCCGTGATGTTAGGCCGCAGAGCGACCGGAGATATGATCCAGAAACTAATCGCATTTCTGGCAAGGTAAGAAATTGAAAAAAAGTTTCCCCCTGCCCTCTCCGCCACTCCCCACATAAAACAAAGCAGAGAACATTAACACAAACTTTTAAAACACACTAAAAATGAAAAAACAGACAAGACTGTTGGTGAGGCTGCCATCGTATTGCGCCCCCTGGTGGCATGAGTGAACATTGGCATTAAGAAATACTGGATTTCAGATGCAGATTCTAAGCTGCGAACATGCCTCGGCAACTATCTGCTCTGCCCCTGGGGTACGATGATGTGACATATTTTATGCACTATATATTTTTTAATGAAAATAAGGTTTCAAAAATGGTTCCATCAGCTACATTGAAACTGTTATGCATCAATCCCTTTAATAGAGGCAGAGCAACTTGGAAAACACAAAACCATAGCAACAATATTCCTCTGGTTGTCAAGGTTTTTGTTTTGCATTGTAATGGACCCATTCCATCACACAACAGATGTGCTGGCAGGATCTTCAGTCACGTTGTGAGAAGCCCTTATTTTCCTCCACCAGCTTCTTTCCTTCTCTTTGCTCAAATGGGTTTCAGTAGAGAGGTTAAAAGGATGACAGATATTCTGTAGTAACCTGCTCATATGACCATTGCTCAACAGTAAGTGTTGGCTTGGAGTCAGGTTCGGTAAGCCAAATAGGTAAGTAACATCTGTTTAGTTTAGTTTTGTTTACAGATACAGCACGGAAACAGGCCCTTTGGCCCACCGAGTCTGCACCGACCAGTGATCCCCGCACATTAACACTATCCTGCACACACTAGCAACAATTTACACATAAACCAAGCAAACTAACCTACCGTACATACCGGTGCATCTTTGGCGTGTGAGAGGAAACCAAAGATGTCAGAGGAAGCCCACACGGTCACGGGGAGAACCTACAAACTCCGTACAGACAGCGGAGGACTCCGGTAAGACCAAGTGCGGCGGACTGTGCATTTATGTGAATAACTCATGGTGTACAGATGCTGTCAGGATTGGTAGTCACTGCTCTGCTGACCTGGAATACCTGATGATAAAGTGCAGGCCCTTCTATCTGCCCAGGGAATTTACATTGACTGTTATCACTGCAGTCTATGTACCCCCAGACGCTAATGCCAGGCTAGCAATGGAAGAGCTGCAAGCTGCTATCAGCAGACAACTAACTGCACACCCAGAGGGGGCTTTTATTGTTGCAGGCGATTTTAACCACTCTAACCTTAAAACTGTACTCCCCAGATTCCACCAACATGTCTCCTGCCCAACCAGAGGAAACAAGACTCTGGACCTAGTATTCACCAATATTACTGAAGCATACAAAGCCCTCCCCCTCCCCCACCTGGGACAGTCTGACCACCTCTCTCTGTTCCTGCTCCCCAAATACACACCTCTGATCAGACGTGTGAAACCTTCCGTGAGGACAGTGAAGGTCTGGCCTGAGGGGGCTGTCTCTGTCTTACAGGAACAGTTTCAGCAAACTGACTGGAGGCTGTTTGCCACCCAGGCCACCTTCAACTCCCAAGTGGACATCAACTCATACACCTCAACCGTTCTGGACTATATAAAATTCTGCACGGACAACGTCACTACCCACAAAGAGATAAAGACCTTCCCTAACCAGAAGCCGTGGATGAGCAGGGAGGTCAGACTCCTGCTGAAGGCTCGCGACGCCGCTTTTAAATCTGGCGATGCTGAGGGTTACAGCTCATCCAGGGCCAATCTGAAAAAGGGAATTAGGAATGCTAAACTCAATCACAAACGGCGGATCGAGGAGCATTTCCGAAATAACTCTGACCCCAGGCGCATGTGGAAAGGAATAAAATCCATTGCCGATTACCATAAAGTTAACACTCCCCCCCCAGACAATGCCTCCCTTCCTGACGAGCTAAACTATTTCTACGCCCGCTTCGACCGGGACAACAAAACTCCAGCCATCAAAGTTGCTCCACCCCCGAATGAACAACCCCTCAGTCTCTCCACCTCTGCTGTACAAGATGCACTGAGCTAGGTGAATGAGCACAAAGCTGCCGGCCCCGATGGAGGGAGTCTCAATGATTTCCGGCCAGTGGCACTCACCCCTGTCATCGCCAAGTGCTTCGAGCGGCTGATCTTGGCTCACCTCAAAGCCAGCCTCCCCCCCCACACTGGACCCCCATCAGTTTGCCTACCGGACCAATAGGTCAACAGAGGACGCCATATCGGCGGCCCTACACTCTGCCCTGACCCACCTGGACAGCAATAACACCTACATCAAGCTGCTGTTCATCGACTTCAGTTCCGCCTTTAACACTGTCATACCCGCTAGCTTGATCACCAAACTCAGCGGTCTTGGCAGCTCCACTTCCCTCTTCAATTCAATTCAATTCAATTCAATTCAAATTTAATGTCATTGCACAGATACAAGTATGGGTACAACGAAATGCAGTTTAGTGTCAGTACGTAGTGATAGCAATGTTTAGGTAAATACAGATAAATAAATACAGATGTGGGAATCTATCGGCGGGACTCCGAGTTCAGCAGTGCGATGGTGTTATTGTAGAAGCTACTCCTCATCCTGCTGGTGCGGGACCTGAGGCTCCTGTACCGCCTCCCCGATGGTAGGAGGGCAAAACAGTCCATGGTTAGGGTGGGAGGGGTCCTTGATGATTTCCCAGCCCGTCTCAGACACCGTTTTCGGTGGAGGGCATCCAAAGCAGGGAGCGGGGCACCGATGATGTGCTGGGCGGTTTTCACCACCCGTTGTAGTGTCTTCCTGTCTGCTACGGTGCAACTGCTGTACCATACCGTAAAGCAGGTGGTCAGGATGCTTTCGATGGTACAGCGGTAGAAGTTGGTCAGGATCTGGGGGGACAGGTGGGCTTTTTTGAGCCTCCTCAGGAAGTAAAGGCGCTGCTGCGCCTTTTTGACCAGCTTGGAGGTGTTATTACAGACGTCAGGTTACCTGCCCAACCAGAGGGGAGAGAACACTTGACCACTGTTACAAGTCAATCAAAAGCACATATCGCTCTGTTCTCCAAGCGGGTCTGGATCTCTCTGATCATTGTCTAGTTCACCTTATTCCGACCTACAGGCAGAAACTAAAATCTGCTAAGCCTGTGGTCAGAACAACGAAAAGGTGGACAAGCGAGGGCATTGAGAATCTACAATCCTGCTTTGACTGCACGGATTGGAATGTGTTCAAGGAAGCAACCACAAGCCTCGATGAGCATACAGACACTGTATCATCATATGTCAGCTTTTGTGAGGACAGTTGCATTCCCACTGGGACCCGGACCTGGTTCAACAACGACAAGCCCTGGTTCACTGCAGAACACAGGCAGCTCCGACAATCTAAAGAGGAAGCCTACAGGAGCGGGGATGCAGACCTCTACAGGCAGGCCAAGTACAACCTGAGAATAGGAATCAGAGCTGCCATGGAAAGGTACTCTGAGAAGTTGAGGAGCAAGTTCTCAGCTAGTGACTCTTCTTCAGTTTGGAAGGGCTTGCAAGAAATCACCAGCTACAAGAGGAAAGCCCCCCGCTCTTTGGACAACCGCCAGCTGACCAATGACCTGAATGAGTTCTACTGCAGGTTAGACAAGCAGAAACGTAACCCTGGTACCTCCTCCCCAACAAACACAGCCTGACCCACGTCTGCAAAGACAGGACCCTTCTACACCCACTCCTCCCCATTCACCACATCACACATACTTAAAGCAAGACTCCAGTCTGAAAAGACTGGACACTTTCTCACCCACCCCTCTCCAATCACCCTTAACACCCATCCCCTCCGTGCTGCACAACACCACTTCTCCATCATCAACAATAAAAATAGAGGAGGTGGGGAAGCTATTCAGGAGACAAAAAAGCCAGAAATCTCCAGGACCGGACAACATTTCCCCCTCTACCCTCAAGCTCTGTGCCGAAAAACTGGCACCGGTCTACACAGACATTTTCAACCAATCCCTGCAAACCTGTACTGTCCCTGACTGCTTCAAAGTCTCCACTATAGTCCCTTTACCCAAAAGGCCAAGGATTACTGGTCTTAATGACTACAGGCCTGTCACACTGACCTCTGTAGTCATGAAGCCCCGTGAAAGACTTGTGCTGGCCAAGCAGAAAAATATCATGAACCCCCTGCTGGACCCTCTGCAGTTTGCAATAGATCTGTGGATGATGCAGTCAACCTGGGCCTGCACTTCATCCTCCAGCACTTAGACCGCCAGGGGACCTATGCGAGGATTTTGTTTGTTGATTTTAGATCTGCATTCAACACCATTGTGCCAGAGCTACTACACTCCAAACTTTCCGAGTTGGCTGTGTCTGAACACCTCTGTCAGTGGATCACCAGCTTTCTGACTGACAGGAAGCAGCATGTGAAGCTGGGAAAGCACATCTCGGACCCGCAACCCCTCAGCATAGGTGCACCCCAAGGCTGTGTACTCTCTCCTCTCCTCTACTTTCTCTACACCAATGACTGCACTTCCACGGACTCCTCCGCCAAGCTTCTCAAGTTTGCGGATGACACAACCCTGGTTGGACTGATCCAGGATGGGGAGGAATCTGCCTACAGACAGGAAGTGACAAAGCTGGCATCCTAGTGCCATTGCAACAATCTGGAGCTCAATGCTCTTAAGACAGTGGCATTGATTGTAGACTTTAGGAGAGATCCCCCTCCCCTCACCCCACTCACCATCAACAACACCACAGTCACATCTGTGGAGTATTTTAAGTCCCTGGAGCATTTGAAGTTCCATCATCTCCCACGACCTTAAGTGGGGGGCGACCATCGACTCCACATTCAAAAAGGATGTACTTCCTGCGGCAGCTGAGGAAGCACAATCTGCCACAGGTAATGATGGTCCAATTCTACACGGCCATTGTAGAGTTTGTTCTCACCTTCTCCATCATGCTCTGGTTTGGCTCAGCCACCAAGCACGACGCCTGGAGGCTGCAGCGAATCGTCCGATTAGCTGAGAAGGTTATTGGCTGCAACCTTCCCTCCATTGACACTGCAAGGGCCAGGAAGTGAGCAGGTAAGATCATCTCTGACCCCTGTCACCCTGGCCACAAACTCTTTGAATCACTTCCCTCTGGAAGGCAACTCCGGACTGTCAAAGCTGCCATAGCCAGACATAAAAACAGCTTTTTTCCACGAGTAGCTCTACTCAATAACCAAAAATCTGTAGCCTCCATTGGCTCTGGTATTTAATTTATTGTACATGTTTAATCAATATTGTTTTATTATTAATGTTTAATGCTTTATGTAATACTCCTAACTGTCACTGTATGTCATGTTGCACTTGCGGGCGGAGCTCCAAGGCAAATTCTGTGTATGTGAATACCTGGCCAATAAACGTATTAATTAAGCAATTAATTGATTAATTCGATGCATGCACCCCTCCTTATTTTCCCTCACCCCTGTTGCTCCTGAAGCTCCTGTACCCTGGAACATTGAGCTGCCAATCCTTCCCCACCTTAACCAGGTTTCAGTAATGGCTACAATGTCCCAGTCGCTCGTACCTATCCACACCCTAAGCTCCTGTACCCCGGAACATTGAGATGATGTGCAAACAGATATGACTTTGTTTGGCATCATGTTTGGCACATACGTTGTGGGCCAAAGGAACCGCCCCTGTGCTTTTACACCCCTACATGTTTTACCTGGACATGAGAACTTCAAGTTGACATTAGTGCGGCTCAAGAAAAGATCAGCTAACATTTCACAGGGCATGGTAGAAGTTTGAACTTTTGTAGTCCGGGGTTTGATCCTGACCACAGATGGTGTCTGTACGGAGTTTGGACATTCTCCCTATGACCGCGTGTGTGTTCTCCAGGTGCTCTGGTTTCCTTCCACATTCTAAAGACATGCCGGTTTGGAGGTTAAATGGCTCATAAGTTCTAGGAGCAGAATTAGGCCATTCGGCCCATCAAGTCTACTGCACAATTCAAATCATGGCTGATCTACCATCCCCTCTCAACCCCATTCTCTTGCTTTTGCCCCTTAACCCCCGACACTCTGGCTTCTGAAAATTGTCCTCAGGGAGTAGGATAGAAGTAATGTATGCTGATTGTTGGTCTGCGTGTACTTGGTGGGCCAAAGGGCCTGTTTCCATGCTGTATCTTTAAAACTAAAAACCTTCATGTAAAGGTTCAAAGGTTCGAAGGTCAGTTTATTGTCACATGGACCAATTAAGATACAGTGAAACTCGAATTAGCACACAGCCATACTAAAAAAAAAAGCAACAAGACACACAGCTACGTAAAAGTTGACATAAACATCAACCACAGCGGCTCCCCCACATTCCTCACTGTGATGGAAGGCAATAAAGTCCAATCTTCTTCCTCTGGTAGGGAATTGAGGAATGCTGTGGAACAGAGGGATCTAGGAATAACTGTGCATAGTTCCCTGAAGGTGGAATCACATGTAGATAGGGTGGTAAAGAAAGCCTTTGGTGTGCTGGCCTTTATAAATCAGAGCATTGAATATAGGAGTAGGGAAGTAATGTTAAAATTGTACAAGGCCATTGGTAAGACCAATTCTGGAGTATGGTGTACAATTTTGGTCGCCTAGTTATAGGAAGGATGTCAACAAAATAGAGAGAGTACAGAGGAGATTTACTAGAATGTTGCCAGGGTTCCAGCAACTATGTTACAGAGAAAGGTTGAACAAGTTAGGTCTTTATTCTTTGGAGCGCAGAAGGTTAAGGGGAGACTTGATTGAGGTCTTTAAAATGATGAAAGGGATAGACAGAGTTGACGTGGATAAGCTTTTCCCATTGAGGGTAAGGAAGATTCAAACAAGAGGACATGACATGAGAATTAAGGGACAGAAGTTTAGGGGTAACGTGAGTGGGAACTTCTTTACTCAGAGGGTGGTGGCTGTGTGGAATGAGCTTCCAGCAGAGGTGGTGGAGGCAGGATCGATTTTAACATTTAAAAGTAAAGTGGATAGGTATATGGACGTGAAGGGAATGGAGGGGTATGGTCTGAGTGCAGGTAGATGGGACTAGGGGAAAACAAATGGTCGGCACGGACTGGAAGGGCCGAGAGGGCCTGTCTCGTGCTGTAATTGTTATATGGTTATATCTTTATTCTTCCGCTGTTTCCATGCTGTCTGTCTAAAGTAAACTAAATTAAACCATGCTGAAGATCTGGCGTGCATGATCTTGCCACTATTGCCAGTCTGGCATAGGCAGTACTTGGCATAATGCTTGGCTATCAACACAAGTGGGGTCAGTGCATCCTGTTGGTATAATATATATTGTGGTCTATGCGCAAACCACACTAGGATGAGCAGCATAGCTCACTCACACATTGTGATACCAGCGCATACTTTTCAGTCCAATAAAGTTTGTAGGTTATTGCATTGATGCACATAAAAGAAAGGTGGGCAGTGTGCATGAGAGAGAAAGTAATCAAGGGAATAAGAGTAGGCAATGTAGGAGGCAAAGAGATCTGTGTGAAACACAAACATTGGCATGGACCTGTTGCACCGAACGATGAGGATCGGTGCGAAAATGTGATGCTAATCCAAGTAAATTTGAATGCTATTATGACTACCCAGTTGAGACATTTACCATCAATGCACAACTTGCGTATTGATCTGAAAATATTAATTCCGGCTCTCGTATAATCAGAACTGAAGAGGCTTCAAATACTCCCACTCTACTGTATTTCGTTCCTGGGAACATGATGTTTTATTTAAGTTTTATCGTTTCTGAATTCGGTAAGTATTTTCCTAATTTGACAGTGAATTGTTTCTTTCTGCATATATTTATATTTCAAACATATGGCACATTAATAATTTATTTGTTTTTAACAAATGATTCATTCTAAAGCAGGTAACAGATGTATTGCTCCTGTTGCTCCTATTTCCATATATCAGAATAGAAGGCCATTCGGCAATCCCTTCACTCCACTAACTTACCTGTAATATGTTCTCTCTTACGGCCCATTCACGCCACCTTCATTTTGTTTATATTGATCTACCCACCTACGCTTGGGGTACTTTTCAGTAACTAATTAACATAAACACGAATGTTTATGATGTGGGAGGAAAGTGGCATACCTGGAAGAAACTCCTGTGAAACACATAAAGAATGTACAAACTCCATACAAATAGCACCGGAGATTAGGATCTAACCTTGGTCACTGCGGATGTAAATCAGCACCATTTATGCTGTGCCCCTGTGCGACCCTTTTTTTGCACATTATAGGTAAGACTTTGAAGGTTATATCAGTTTAGTTTAGAGTTGAGTTGAGGGAAACAGCGCGAAAACAGGCCCTTCAGCCCACCAAATCCACGCCAGCCGGTGATCACCCCGTCCAGTAGCACTATCTTACACACGAGGGACAACTCACAATTTTTTTTACAAAAACCAATTAATCCATGAACCTGTACATCTTTAGAATGTGGGAGGAAACTGGAGCACCCGGAGAAAACCCACCTGGTCACAGGGAGAACACACAAACTCTCTACAGACAGCACCTGTCGTCAGGATACTCCATACAATAAATGCTCCACTACAGACAATAAAAGGCAACATATTGATGTGGACAGATAATTGTCTTAGCTAACAGGAAACTAAGAGGGTATGGGAGGAGAGTCCAGAATTACACAGGTTTAATCAGAAGATATGAATATGTGGAATAAACAAATACAATTATACTGTTTAAGAGGTGTTTGGACAAGTGCTTAGGAAAGGTAGAGAGGGATGCAGGCTTAATACAGGTAAAAATGATTAGTGTAGAGAGCATCAAGACAGCAGGGATGAGGTGGGCTGAAAGGGCCCACTTCTTAGTTTAATTTAGTTTAGAGATACAGCCTGGAAACAGGCTCCTCGACCCACTAAGTCTGCTCCAACCAAACCATACACTAGATCTATCCTACAAACTAAAAACAATTTGCAGAAGTCAATTAACCAAGAAGTCTGCACATCTTTGGATTGTGGGAGGAATGCGAAGCACCTGGAGAAAACTCACACAGTCACAGGGAGAACATACAAACAGCATGCATAGCCAGGATTGAACAGAGATCTCTGGCGCTGTAAGGAACCAAATCTACTGCTACGTCATTATGCCACATCCTCTTCTGTGGAGTACATTTCCATAATTCTGAGAGAGCAGGTATAAATGGATTCATATCCAGTTGGCAATGTGCATCGACATGAGGCGTTGCCTCAAGAGGTGACATCAATCATCAAGGATCCCCACTATCCGGGCCATGCCTGAAGACCCACAATGCTAGGTTCAGGAACATCTACCTTCTTACACTGTCAGGTTCTTGAACTGACCTACATGACCCTTATCCAATGGCAGGTGACAATACAGTGAACCTTCTCTGAACAGCTTCCAATGCATTAGCATTCTACCGAAATAAAAATAATATGGGCTTGTACTAACAAGTATGGCACAGTAGCGCAGTGGTAGAGTTACTGCCTTACAGAGCCAGAGACCCGGGTTCATTCCTGATTACGAGTGCCGTCTGTATAGAGTTTGTACGTACTCCTTGTGACCACGTTGGTTTTGTCCGGGTGCTCTGGGGGACATGTGGAGACTGCCTGTTGAGTCACCAGCTCCTGTGATTGCCTGTGATGAAAGAAAAATAATGAACCCAATTGTAGCTCAATTATTCCCCACAGTACAGAATGACTGGAGTAAATCAACACCAAATGCATAGAGTTACAGTATTTTCATGTAGTACATTTTACCCTATGATCTACATTGAAGCTAATCTTTTCATAGACTTTTGCTAAATGTGCAGTGCAGCCTCACATTTGTAGCTGTGCCATACAAACAGAAAACTAATGTGAAATTTAACCTTTTACGGTGTTATTATGCGTCCACATGCTAAATAGTTAATTCAAATGCTATTGATTAATGTGAAATTTAATCTTTTACGGTGTTATTATGCGTCCACATGCTAAATAGTTAATTCAAATACAGCCTGAAAACAGACCAATTTAAAGTATTCTGCCAAATGGAATGTGATTTTTTTTTTTTTAAATGTTAGTTTAGTTTATTAATGCCACATGTACCGAGGTACTGCGACAAGCTTCTTGTTGCATGCCATCCATTCAACAAAATCACTCTGCACGATTTTTATTAAGTCCTCCACAGTATACAGCTACAGGATAAAGAGTAAAAACTAAAACTATCATAAGGTGAAATACATCACCAATAAGCCTTGCATAGAGCACAAAATGCTGGACTATCTCACCAGGTCAGGCAGCATCTCTGGAAGACATGGATATTCCATGTTTCACATCAGGACCGTTCTTATTCATGTTTTCCAGTGATTTTAGGCTTTAAAAATACAATGTGGAAACATGTCTTTCAGCCAACTGAGTCCATGCCTTCCAGCTTTCACGGCTGTGCACCAGCACTATACATACTGGAGACATGTATTTACCAAAGCAAATTAACCTACAAACCTGGACAGTGTGGGAGGAAACTGGAGCAGCCAGAGAAAACCCAATTGGTCACAGGGAGAATGTACAAACCACACAGACAGCACCTGTAGTCAGGATCGAACCCGGATCTCTGGTGCTGTAAGGCAGTAATTCCACTGCTGCCCCACTGTGCCACTGTGAAACTGCCTGATCTGCTGAGTTACTCCAGCACTTTATGTTTTACGCAAGATTCAAGCATCTGCATTTCCTTATGTCACCAATAAGCCTTAGTTATCTCATGTGAAGCATAAAATGAAAAACTTTATTAAACTATAACTACTCATTACTGTGACGGTAACAATGAAATACTGAATTATAGCCCGCTGCCAATGACTCGGGGCAAGTTTTCAGCGTTGTCAACTTTGGTATTTTGGGCATTGGCTAGATTGCGGATTAATAATTTCCTACTCTCTCAAATTGTGTGTGAAATATTAAGGAGTGTGATGTGAAATTTGAAAAAAAAAACGTAGCAGATAGCAATCTATTTTAAGATTCTAATTATTTCAGATCATTCAAAAAACACACTTCAAATGAACTCATTGCAAGAACTCTGGAAAATGCAGAGGAACATTTCTATTTCTGCAACATTTACAAGACCATAAACACAATGTAAAACAATCAAATTATATCTTTAGTCTGCTCTAAAGTACTGTGTTTTAATCACAGATCCATCACCGATTTTACAGCAACTAATGATCTGGCACCTCCTTTAATCTGGACAAAATTATGAGAGCGCACTTGAAATTCACTGGGCAGCCACAGATGGCATTGTTTGTGGCATGTGTTTTTTCAGTACACGCCCCACTGTCCCCAAATAATTATTTGTTTACATCTGCAGTTGTTGTTGGCGACCACTCGGTTTTGTGCCATTCTTAGCTTATATAGCTTACACTTAACTCTAGCTATGGCTACCAAGCATGGTCCAAGTGACAGTCATGGTGTCAAGCATAAACATATTTAATTTACATTTAATATTTGTTCATTTAAGTTTCTAGCGGTCCATGGTGCTTAGAGACACGAGAGGGTTATAATCAGTGGGTCACAGGTAGAACTGGCGTGAACGGGTGATCGAAGGTAGACATGGACTTGTTAGTCTGAAGGGCCTGTTTCCATGCTGAATCTTTTATCCAGAATGTGTGTAGAAGATTCAGAGCACACAAATATATTTGTAAACGTCATATTAGAGTGAGAGCAGGAAGAAACATTAAAGAGACAGAACCAAATGCTCTTTATCTGAATGCTTGCTGCATCCATTAACAAGGCAAAGTAATTGAGTGCAAAGTCACAAAGATTGGGAATTGAGAATTGCAGGATACATGTCATTAGAAGAGATAAGCATGAGAATTGTGGATGGGGTAAAGGGAGTAAAAAAATTTAAGAAATTGAATTAGTCCGGTTGAAGCTCTGAAGTAACAGGGGTTTGACTCTATCTCTATGGGAAAACGTGCACAGGAAGTGCACTTCATGTTCTGATGAAGTGTTAGCTCAGCTGATGGCTGTTATCTGCTGAGACTCAAAGTAGAGCTTTGCAGTTTAAGTTTACCTTGTGAACTGCAAGGCCTTTTTGCCTGATGTATTGTGTTTTAGAGTCTTTGGGCAATAGGTTTCTAGAAAATAGAACAATACAGCACAGGAACAGATCCTTCAGCCCATAATGTCCGTGCCAAACATCATGTCACTTAGTTGCTTATTTAGTTTAGTTTATTGTCATGTGTCAGAGGTACTGAAAAAGGATTTTGTTGCGAGCGAATCAATCGGCGAAACGACAATACATGACAGTGTAGAGATGCACGATGAAGGGAATAATGTTTAGTACAAGAAAAGTCCAGTGAAGTTCAATTAAAGGTAGCCCAGGGGTCTTCAATGAGGTTGATAACAGCTCAGTTGTTGATAGAACGGTTCAGTTGCCTGAACCATTGTTAATGCCAAGTTAAACAAATCTCCTCAGCCAGCACTAATCTCCTCTGATCCTTTTCCCTCCACATCCATCTGCCTCTCTAAATGCCACTCAAACACCATAAACTGATCTGCCCCCATCACCACCCCTGGCAGCTTAAGGATAAGATGTTGATTACTTTCTCCTTGTACAATTGCTTCTAATAAAATAAATATTGAAAACAAAATGTTGAACTATGTATCATCCGGTTTTTCATCTGGATGTAAAATACATTGTGCCGCTAATTTGAAGACCAAGATTAGTCTCCCAATCAATAGATTAGCTGTTCAATATACCACGGTCACTTACAGAACCTTGCAATTCACAAAGTAGGGGGTTGCAAGTCAAGTCATAATAAACTCATTCATTGTCTGTAAAGTGCAGAATGAATATTGCAATTAATATATGATTAATATTTATACGAGGCCTCGACTGGCATTATATAATTGAAAACCTTCATTTTTTTACACTCGTTCATGGTTGCTGTTAATGGAGACAGGGGAGAGGAGACAGTAAGTGACAGTGGGAGGTAAAAACAGAATATATTCAAGTCACTTTTATTTCTATAGCACCTTTAAAAAACAACTCTCGTTGACCAAAGTGCTTTACACTGGTGGAAGTACTAACGTTATACAACAGTGGTTCATAGATTAAGTACATACTTAATACATACATATAGCCCTCCCTCAGAGGACATCAAGAAAGGCTTGAGCGTAAAGATGAGTTTTAAGTCTCGACTTAAAAGAATCGATGGAAGGGGGCAGTTCTGATGGGAAAAGGGATGCTGTTCCACAGTCTAGGAGCTGCAACCGCAAAGGCGCGGTCGCCCCCGAGCTAATGCCTAGACCGCGGGATGGTCAGTAACCCCAAGTCGGCCGATCTGAAGGACCTGGAGGTGGTGTGGTGGGTAAGCAGACTTTTGATGTAGGTGGGGGCAAGCCCATTAAGGGCTTTGAAAACATAAATAAGGATCTTGAAATTTATATGGAACCGCACAGGGAGCCAGTGGAGAGAGGCCAGAATCGGGGTGATGTGGTCCCTTTTTCGGGTGCCCATCAGGAGTCTCGCTGCAGTGTTTTGGACCGGTTGCAGGCGGGACAGGGAAGATTGGCTGATGCCAGTGTAAAGGGAGTTGCAGTAATCGAGGTTGGAGGAGATAAATGTGTGGATGATCTTTTCGAGGTCGTCAAACTGGAGGAATTGTTTTATAGTTCGAAGCTGGAAGAAGCTAGCTTTTACCATGGCATTGACTTGTTTGTCAAATTTCAATGCTGAGTCAAATATCATGGCAAGATTTTTGACGTGAGGTTTGAGTAATGGGGTAAGGCATCCAAGGCTGCCTGCTATCATTTTGATTGAGTCGGAGGGGCCGAGAAGGATGACCTCAGACTTACTCTCGTTTAGTTGGAGGGAGTTCTGGACCATCCAACACTTTATATCCTCGAGGCAGTGGATAAGGTTAAGCAGATTTGATCGGTTGTTGGGCTTCAGGGGGAGATAGAGTTGTGTATCGTCTGCATAGCAATGGAAGGAAATGCCGTGCCTTTGAATGACTTGGCCTAAGGGAAGCATATACAGGGAGATAAGAATGGGGCCAAGGATGGAACCTTGTGGAACCCCGCAGCAGAGGCTAGCTGGGGAGGAGAAAGAGTTGCCTATGTTAGTAGAGAAACTCCTACCTTTCAAGTAGGAGATGAACCAGGTCAGGGCAGTGCCATCAATACCAATATTCTGCTCTTGACACAAACTGCAGATGCTGTAATCTTGCATAGGACATAAAGTGCTGGAGTAACTCAGCAGATCAGGCAGCATCTCTGGAGGACATGCACAGGCAACATTTCGAGTTGGGACCCTTCTTCAGACTGATGGAGTGAGGGGCAGAAAGCTGGAAAGCAGAAGTCAGGGCGAAACAAACTCTGACAAGTGACATAAAATGCCAGAGTAACCCAATGGGTTAGGTAGCATCTCTGGAGAACATGGATAGGTGATGTTTTGGGTCAAGACCCTTCATCAGATTGGCAAATGATAGATGGGTAATGGTAAGGGAGGTTTTTGATCGGTAGAAGGGTGATCATATGGAACAGGAGACAGAAGGGTGACAATGTAATGCAAAGCCAGATAGAGGGATATATAGATGGAAGGGGATGAGAGGAGGGAAAGAGAGAATGGATCGTGGGAGACACAGATATGTACTGGAGTGGTGAGGGCACAGGAAAGAGGGGAAGGGAAGAGAGTAAAGACATCCAAGGGAAAATATGCTATTTTTGGTATACTTTTCTTTCATCGTCCTTAGATGGAACCTTACCTGGTATTTTATGGTTAGACTAGTTACACTATCAATTGCCAAATTGCCAATGACGCCTTGTTCAGGAAAAAACAATGTAGGAAGTAATATTATGTTCCTGAGCCGATGTTTCATTGTAAACCAGTTTTGGTCACAATGCAACACACTGCCAATTACACTATGATAACCTCCTGCCCTCCTGTCCCTCTTTGCTGCCTGGAACTTCATCATCAATAGTGGCTCTAAAACTCACGATGTGGTAGCATTTGTGTCTTGAACTGTGCCTCTGAAATTCACCCATTTGACTGAAATTGAATACATTTTGGAATAGACTTTGACTATGCAAAGATCTCTAATTCTTGAATATTCGGGTGCCTAATGTTTCTTTACACAGCATAAACATACCTGTTAATCCACCAATTCATATTCTGTAAAACACAAAATGCTGGAGTTACTCAGCAGGTCAGGCAGCATCTCTGGAGAATGTGGATAGGTAACGATCCAGGACTGTTGTTCAATTTGAAGTAGGGTCCAGACCCAAAATGTCATCTATCCATGTTTTCTAGAGATGTTGCCTGACCTACTGAGTTACTCCAGCACCAAGTGATTTTTTTAAAAAAGTAAACCATCATCTGCAGTTCCTTGTGTCTAATTCATATTCTGAAACAGATCCCAAACCAATCATTAATTTAGCATTATACTTCAACCGTTTAACTGACATTCTCTCTTTTGTTTCGCAGATTGAGACATTAAAGGAAATCACATTGTCTCCTTTTATTTATTTTGGTCTCTGTCATATTTTCCTTTTCAGTGTTCTCCTTTTGGCCTTGAATTGTCAGATTGCTTCTTCTCTCTGAAACACTGTTCTTTAAATTTTGCAATTTAATTTAGAGATGCAGTGTGGAACGTTGGCCCATTGAGTCCACACCAACCGACCATCACCTGTTCACACTAGTTTTATGTTTTGCAATTTTCCCATCCACTCCCTATACATTAGGGGCAATTCAATTTACAGAGATCAATTAATTTACAAATGTGCACATCTTTGGGATGTGAGGGGAAACTCGATCTGCCAGAGGAAACCATGAGGAGAACAAGCAAACTCCACACAGGCAGCATCTGAGATCAGGATCAAACCCAGGTCTCCAGTGGTGGGAGGCAGCAGCTTTATCAACTTCACTACAGTGCCACTTCAAGTTCCATGGAGGAATACGGCCCAGTCCAACACATGTAGAGTTCTATATAAGTCAATGCCTCAAAAGGTCAGCCAGCATCATCATCAGCAACCTGGTCTCTCTTCCCTTTCCCTCCTGCCTTTGGGAAGAAGGGAGAGGAGTCTGAAAACTGTGACCACCAGGTTCAGGAACTGCATCATCCAAACAAACATCAGGCCCTTGAACATTGCAAACGAACTACACACTGTCCTGGTTGCAGTCGGTACTTTGGGATATTTATTGCACTAATATTGTTCGTGTTTAATTTATTGAATTATTTTATCTATGATTACTGTGTTTACTGCTGCAAGTTACTGTGTTTACTGCTGCATTGTTGAAGGATTGAAGAAAGGAGGTAGACACAAAAAGCTGGAGTAACTCAGTGGGTCAGGCAGCATCTCTGGAGAAAAGGAATATGTGAGACCCTGCGACAGACTGAGAGTCAGGGGAGAGGGAAACTAGAGGTATGAAAATGTTCAGAACAAATCAGAGCCAGTACCGATGACCAAGGAAAGGTGGAGGCCACAATGGTCTGTTGTTGGCTGTAGAAGATGTGATAATAAAGGGATGTGTGGATGCAAATAGTGGAACTAGCAGGACATTTATGGTGGGGAGAGGCGGAGAGAGAGAACGGATATAGAAGTGTTACTTGAAATTAGAGACATCAATATTCACTCCGCTGGGTTCTAAGCTGAACCCAGTAGGTGCTTGGTTCTAACTGGGAGCCTGGGGGTAAGGGGGGAAAGAGTGAATGGGTCTGCTTATGTCAGTGTAAACTGGTTGCATTTAGAGATCCAAAAACAGGAAGGTCATCGCCAGTGCAACTGTGTGAAATCTTTGAATCCAGCTGCCCACAGTGGTTGGATCAGTCTTGTTCGCCCACAGATTAAATTCTGAGAACTCGGTAAATGTATTGCCACTTGGAGGGAAGCTGTCTGGATTTCAAGTTGCTCTGTTCCCTTTAACAGTTTGAAAACCAATCAGATCACTTTTTGATTAGAGGGGCAAAGAGTAACTAAATAGAGTAAAGGGCTTGTCCCACTCAGGCGCTTTTTCCGCGGACAGCCGGCGACTGTCAAGTTCGCGGCACTCGCCTGAAAAACCGGGAACTGAAACGCGACTGTCAGAGTGGAACACACACACACACACATAAACACATCGCAAAGGCAGGGGACAGGGAAAGCGGGGGTGCGCTGTCTGAAATTTACACAGTGCAAAGCCAAGGTGACACAGACACACACCGCGATGAACAGGAAGATTAAGACGAATAGCACAGCGTATGGGTAAGTCCTTTAAAAGAGGGGGGAGGAAGGGGGAGAGAAGGGGAGGAGGAAGGGGGGAGAAGAATCGGAGACACTTTTAAGAACCCAGACAACTTTTAATAAGCCAGACACAGAGCTGTGAAGTTCGATGGACATTTAACATTACCGGTCGGTTATCCTTGGTTCTGAAAACTCGTCCTTACGTTTTTTTCCCCCAATGAGCCAATGAAAATGACCAGTCAGCAAAGGCGATTAACTAAAACTCCGTATGACCACCTCGACTACCCATAACTACATGGCAACCTCACTACAACTGCACCTACAACTGCAGGATTATCGATTTACTCCATGGCGACCAACATGTTGAAAAATTTGCGGCGACCATACTGAGGCCGCGGCTAGTTCCCAGAATATGGGAACTCCTCGTGACCATGAAGGGGACTCACCAGAAGGAGAACATGTGGCGACCATGTGGCAAGCGCAGAGGCTTCTGCACAAGCCTAAAAAGTCACCTAAGTGGGACAGGCCCTTAAGTGAGTCATATAGCATGGAAACAGGCCCTTCACCCCAACTTTCCCACACTGACCTACATGACCCATCTACACTAGTCCCATCTACGTGCGTTTGGCCTATATCCCTCTAAACCTGCCCTATCCATGTACCCATCAAAATGTTTCTTAAACGTTGCGATAGCAACTGCCTCAAGTACCTCCTCCAGCATCCCGTTCCATACACCCACCAACCTTTGCATTAAATAAATCCCTCAGATTCTTATTAAATCTTTGCCCTTACTCTGGGCAAGAGTAGGAGAATTGAGAATAACCCGATCTATTCCTCTCACGATTTTGTACACATCTGTAAGATTACTCCTCATTCTCCTGCACTCCAAAGAATAGAGCCCAAGGCTGCTCAATCTCTTAATTGAGACTTGGCAACATCCTCGTAAATCTTCTCTGCACCTTTTCCAGCTTGAAAAAGATTTTGAAGGTGTTAAGGAGAGTTGTAATCAAGAACCTGTTTCTAGTAGTCAGGGAGTGAGCAACTGGAGGAGGCAGAGTCTGCAAATTAGAGTTAAGGGCCTGTCCCACTTGGCGATTTTTTCGGTGAGCTGGGTCGTCGAAAGATTTTGAACATTTGAAAATCCAGGGGTGACAAAAAAAAATGTTGCGACACTTAAGGAAACACCGCGCATCAATACGTCATCACGCTGCATCACGCCGCAACTTTTTCGGTGAGCCGATACGTCAGTCAATGATGCCGACAGTCGCCAAAAAAATCACCAAGTGAGACAGGCCTTTTAGGGTTTCAGGAGTGAAGTATGAAACATTTTTGTAGAAGAAATTTAGAACATTTGCAGCGCAAACAGCAATTACTGTCAGGATAATTGTTAGTTACATTAAAATCTGACATTGAGTGTTTTTCATTCATTATGAATATTACATAATGCACAGATAAGGAAATCTGAATTGTAGATTTCCCACACAGCCATACCTCTTTGTCAATTCGTATCAACTAATTTTGAACACGGCAAACATCTTGACCCAAAGTGCTGGAGTAACTCAACGGGTCAGACAGCATCTTTTAGTCTGAGGGTGGTGAATCTGTGGTATTTATTGCACAGAAGGCTGTGGAGGCCAGGTCAATGGATATTTTTTAAGGCAGGGATTGATAGATTCTTGATTAGTGCTGGTGTCAGGGGTTATGGGGAGATGGCTGGAAAATAGAGTTGAGAGGGAAACATAGATCAGCCATGATTGAATGGCAGAGTAGACTTGATAGACCGAATGGTCAAATTCTGCCCCTATAGCTTATGAACATCTCTGGAGAACATAGATAGGTGATGTTTCGGGTTCTGAAGAAATGTCTCAACCCAAAACATCACCTAACCATGATCTCCAGAGAAGCTGCCCAACACACTGAGTTACTCCTGCACTTTGTGTACCTTTGTATAATCAGCATCTGCAGTTCATCACTCTACTTGGTAAACATCTTTATTTAGAGACACTAGGAACTACAGATGAATATCCTGAGTAAAATACAAAGTGCTGAAGTAATTCAACACGTTTTGGGTTGGCACCCTTCTTCAGACTGAATCAGTTGGAATCGATCTGAAAAAGGGTCCTAAGACAAAACGCCATCTGTCCATTCCTTTCACAGATGCTGCCTGACCCGCTGAGTTACTCCACCACTTTGTGTTTTAATCTTAACTAGACCAAGTGCAGACCCGTTGGGTCTGCTCTCCCAATGCAAGATTCCACCACTCACCCCCAACGCAATATTGCACCACTCATAAATAGCCCCCAACTGCGCAGGTGCGTAACATTTCTCTTCATCCCCCAGCACTCCCTCCTCCTCTTATTCACCCTCCCTCTTCAAACCCTAGAGAGGGAGGGGGGTAGAGAGGGAGGGGTGGTAGAAGGGGGGAGGGGGCAGAGATGGAGGGGGTAGAGAGGAAGGGGGATAGAGAGGGAGGGAGATAGAGAGGGTGTGAGTGGACATCTCCGCCCTCCACCCCTCCCAATCTCCCTCATCCACAACCCCCCCTTCCCCCCATCTCCATCTACCACCCCACTCCATTTCCCTCCTCCTCATTTCCCTCATCCTCCTCCCCTCACTCTCTTTCCCTGCCTCTGGACCTACCCAGGTTGTGGAGAAATGCCAGGGCCTGGAACTCGGTTCTCACACTCGGCCTGGCCCTGGCTGTGTACTCCAACCAGCAGCTCGGACCTGGCCGCAGCCCCATCCCAAGCACCAGGCTCGGCTTCTGCCAGGGCCCGTGGCACCACACTCACCACCTGGCTTTTGGCGTCGGCAGCCGCCACCATGCGGGCGCTGGAGTGCCCCTCCCTCCCGGAGTGTCCCAACCTGCCTTGTGAGTGCATTGTGACGTCACTCAGGTTTTTTTCCCCGAAAAGAGTGAGTTTTATAAAACTTTAAACGATTAAAAACTTCAGAAATGTAGGTGAGAATGCGACGGGAAGATGTTTATCACCTCGATGGGAAAAATGTGAGTAGAATTTGTGAAAATGGGGAGGCCTAGCATTTGGAAGAAAATAGGAATTAACTGGATATTGACACACACACAGCCACAAAAAAGACAAAGAGTTTTAATAATAGAGATTAGCTCAGACTATTATCTTCTGTCGTCGATGGCACATGAGCCTGGTCTGACCACACTCATTGAGTAGTCCTGTCAATGGATCCGTGGGTGGCACAGTGGCTCAGCGTTAGAGTTACTGCCTTACAGTGCTTATAGCGCTAGAGAACTGGGTTCGATCCTGGCTAAGGGTGCTTGTCTGTACGGAGTTTGTACGTTCTCCCCGTGACCTGCATGGGTTTTCTCAGTGAACTTTGGTTTCCTCCCACGCTCTAAAGATGTACAGGTTTGTAGGCTAAGTGGCTTTGTGTAAATGCAAAACATGTTCCTGGGATTGCTGATTGGTGTGGACTCGGTGGGCCGAAGGGCCTGTTTCTGCATTGTATCTCTAAACTAAACTAAATTTGCTTGATTTTATATCGCTTTATAATAAGATATGATAATGCAACATAGTTAATATTCTGACACATACACAGCATGAGGATTGTGCTGGATTAACAAGAATTTCTGTTGCACATTTACTGCACCTGTCTGGAGATGATTCCCTAAGCATGCTGTGCCAATCTTGAAACTTCCTTAAGCTCATGAATCACACAATCACAATAATACTTTATTAGCCAAGTATGTTTTGCAACATATGAGGAATTTCATTTGCCAAGTCAGTCATACAAATGAAGAGCATCGGAACACACAAAATACATTTTAACATAAACATCGACCATAGTGACACCTCCACATTCCTCACTGTGATGTAAGGCGAAAAAAAGTTCAAATCTCTTCCCTTCTATGCTCTCCCGTCGGGGGCCTCGAGCCCTCCGTTGACGGGACGATCTTGACTCCCTTAGCCGGCGGCGTTTGGACCTCCGCATCGCGGTGATCAGCTCCTGCAATCGGTGGGATGTAAGCTCCCCCGTGCTGGCGATCGGCGCCCAGGGCAGGGCTGGTCGAGCCTCTGCATCATAGGACCTCCCAACTAGCCTCTCCCGAGACTACGAGCTCTTGATGGTAAGTCCGCAGGCTGAGGTTGGAGCGATCTCAGGCAAGGGGTCAGCTCCGATTTTAAGTCCATGCCCCGCAGTGGGGCTCAAGTCAGTCTGAGGCCCCAACTCCATCGATGATAGGCCGCAGCTCAACCGGAGATGCGTTAAGGAAAAAAAAAAAAAAAAAAAAAATCGCATCTCCGGCAAGATAAGAAACTGAAAAAAAAGTTTCCCTGACCCCCTCCTGCCCCGACATAACTGGAGAACATTTACAAAAACTTTTAACGCACACTAAAAATTAAAAAAAAGATGAAAAAACAGACAGACTGTTGGCGAGGCTTCTGCCTGTGTCTCCATTTCCTGGCTCTGATATTTGTCCATTACACACAGTGTCATCACACAGGAGGAATAGCAGCTTTTGATAACCAGTTTTGTACATAATCCTTTTGTTTGAAAAGAACATAACACAGTCCATAAAGAAGATACTCCTGCAAATGACAGGAAGAATGTATGGATGCAAAGAAGAGATTGTAGAGAGCTGTCGATGTGGCCCATTCCATCGCACAGACCAGTCTCTCCACCTTTGACTCCACCTACACTTCACACTGTTTTAGAAAAAGCAGAAACTGCTGTTATCAGGCAACTGAACCATCCTATCAGCAACTAGAGAGCTGTCCTAAGCTACTATCCACTTCCATGGAGACCCTCCGCCTTTCTTTAATCGGACTTTACCTTGCATTAAAGTTATTCCCTTCATCATGTGTCTATGCAGTGTGGGTGGCTCAATTTATCATGTATAGTGTTTCCATTGGCTGGTTAGCAACAAAAGCTTTTCACTGTACCTCGGTACACATGACAATAAACTAAACTAAAAAACATAATCAAAAGACTTGTCCGATCATTCCTTCTTCTCCCTGATCCCTTCGAGCAGAGGTATATTGGTACATGTGACAATAACAAACCTATACCCAAGCGTTGATATTGCGACATATACTCCATGTATTTTAGTTCAGTTCATCCAGGAATCGTGCCCAGTGCTAACCTTGTAGCTTGGCTGTAATCAGAGTTACACTGGAACATTGCCTGACCTTGCAGCCATGTGCAACTCAATTATAGAAAGAGTTGTTCCTTAATGGAACTGCGTAATGGTGACCTTTAGAGTACAACATCCATCAAGAGGCTGACAGCAAGCACAAGTTCATCAATCTGCAATCAACATTTGTCAGCAGACGAGGAAATGTGTGTGTGAGGGAGAGAGAGAGAGAGAGAGAGAGAGAGAAAGAGAGGGAGAGAGAGAAAAAAGGGATAGTGCCAATTGCATATTTAAAGAAAAACATAGATGAGGATTCAATTAATCTATTTGGAGCAAAGTGGAAGGTTTTGAGCTTCAAACACATCTGCAAAAATATTAGGCACTAATGTCATTGTATCTTTGAACAACAGAGTTCAAAGTAAAGATCAGCACCAATTTTGTAAATCAGTAATAGGACAGCACAGTGGCTCAGGGGTAAAATTGCTGCTTGACAGCGCTAGAGACCCGAGTTCGATCCTGACTATGGATGCTATCTGTATGGAGTTTTATGTTCTCCCTCTGCCCTGTGTGGGTTTTCTCAGGCTGACCAGCGATCACCCCTTACACTAATGCTAGCCTACATACTAGGGAAAGTTTACAATTTTACCGGTTAATTAACCTACAAACCTGTACATCTTTAGAGTGTTGGGGAGGAAACAGGGAGAACATATAAACTCCGTACAGACAGTACCCATAGTTAGGATCAAACCCAAGTCTCTGGCACAGTAAGTCAGCAACTCTACCACTGTGTGACTGTGCTACCCACACTCTCTCTCTTTCCTTCATCTTCCTTTGTAAAAACAACATCCTTGATTAAGTAGACAAAAATGCTGGAGAAACTCAGCGGGCGAGGCAGCATTCGTCTGAAGAAGGGTTTCGGCCCTAAACGTTGCCTATTTCCTTCGCTCCAGAGATGCTGCCTCACCCGTTGAGTTTCTCCAGTATTTTTGTCTACCTTCGATTTTCCACCATCTGCAATTCCTTCTTAAACAACAAGTCCTTGATTAAGTTTTCAATTTATCCTTTGGAACTCTCTTTTGCTGGCTGGCTGACAATATTTTTGCCTGATTACACTTTCATAAAGTGCCTTGGCGTCTGTGATAGAAAGAGCTTTGCACTTCCCATTCCTTAGCACAGCCTGCTGTACTGGTACAACAGGAAGAATGGTTGAATGGGCCAACAAGCTGCTACTTTCATTTACTTCTCTGGGCTAGGAACTGCTTTGGTGTAGCCAAAGTGGCTGATCAGCATGCCAGGATGATAAATCTTCATTGGAAGGTCAGCAAGCAGTGTCCAAACAGCTTCCGAACAAAGGCCGTTATGAGCGAGTGTACAATCGTTAATATTTTGTTAAGAGGATGTTTAAGAAACATTTAGGCAACATATCAGGATTTTAAAGTGGTGTGGCTATTATTTAATGTCACAGGGAAAGAGTTCCTGTCTATTTTGTTTTTACGAGGAGTGTAAGTAAGGAAACTTCACCTATTTCTCCCATCACTCTCCCCTTTCACCAACATTATTTCTTCTAGTTTCACAATTCGCAACTCTTCAATCTTTTTGTCACACACCATCTGTCTTTTCATCTCTGTCCTTTGTCCAACCATTAAACCTCCCTCCCCATGTCCATCCCACCTATTGCCAGGCTTTGTATTGCCTCTCCTCGCTTCCAACTTTCTCCCCCCCCCCCCCCCTCCCCCAGCCCCCACTGCATCTCAGATATAATCAGTCTGAAGAAGGGTCCTGACCTGAAACCTCACCTATCCACATTCTGCAGAGATGCAGTCTGATCCACTGAGTTACTCCAGACCTTTGTATCTTTTTTTTGTAAACCTGCATCAGCAGTTCCTTGTTTCTACACGAAACTTCAATGTTAGGAAACGGCTTCGGTAGGTTTTTTTTCTGGACAATTAGAATGAATTGACAATGGACTGATACTTGACTCGTCCAAAAATCAAAATGACTGCATTTGATTAGTTTAGATAAACGTGCTATCGCTAGACCTCAATCAGTCCTGTCACCACCTCCTTCTATTTGTAACATGGGCAAATCAAGGTATTGGCATGCAGTCAGCTAAAGGAGGTAAGGTGGTCATTTATATTAATAAGGCTTCCACTTTCACATTAATAGTACTTAGCCTGGAAATGTGATCACATATCATTGTGACTTGACTGAAAATCCACTTAAAAAAGTGCGATGATAACTAATCCCAGCTTGTTTTATGTCACGCCAACAATCAAACTGACTACGTTTGATCACAAATCATCCTCCCCTGTCTTGGGTGATTTCCGCATCAGTCACCCATGGCATGGACTTATTTCCCTATGGACACTCTCCCTGGAGCAATGTTGGTGAAATTTAAAATGCATGGTTGATGATTGACTGATTGAAAGATGCAGAGTGGAAACAGTGCCGTTCAGCTCACTAAGTCCACGCTAACCATCGGTCATCCTTTCATACTTGGTCCATGTTTTCCCACTTCTGCATCCACCCGGTTCACTTTCATATCTTCAGTATAAAAAAGTTATGGCCATTTTCGTACTCAGAAATTAGCATCTTGTTCCCTATTGCTTTTCCATTGACTTGCGCAAATTTGCAGATGACACAAAGCTGGGTGGCAGTGTGAATTGCGAAGAGGATGCTAGGAGGTTGTAGGGTGACTTGGACAGGTTGAGTGAGTGGGCAGATGCATGGCAGATGCAATATGTAGATAAATGTGAGGTTATCTACTTTGGCGGCAAGAACAAGGAGGCAGATTATTATCTCAATTGTGTCAGATTAGGAAACAAGTGCAACGAGATCTGGGTGTCTTTGTACACCAGTCACTGAAAGTAAACATGCAGGTACAGCAGGCAGTGAAGGAAGCTAATGGCATGTTGGTCTTCATAACAAGAGGATTTGAGTATAGGAGTAAAGAGGTCCTGCAGCTGTACAGGGCCCAGGTGAGACCACATCAGGAGTTTTGTGTGCAGTTTTGATCTCCTAATTTGAGGAAGGACATCTTTGCTATTGAGGCAGTGCAGCATAGGTTCACGAGGTTAATCCCCGGGAAAGATTGGAAAGACTGGGCTTGCATTCACTGGAATTTAGAAGGATGAGAGGCAATCTTATAGAAACGTACAACATTTTAAAAGGACTGGACAAGCTAGATGCAGGAAATATCTTCCCAATGTTGGGGTAGTCCAGAACCATGGGCCACAGTCTAAGAATAAAGTGGAGGCCATTTAAAACTGAGATGATAAAGAACTTATTTCACCCAGAGAGTTGTGAATTTATGGAATTCTCTGCCACAGAAGGCATTAGCGGCCAATTCACAGAATGAATTTAAAAGAGAGTTTGATAGAGCTCTAGCAGCTAGCGGAATCATGGGAATCATGGGGAGAAAGCAGGCACGGGTTACTGATTGTGGATGATCAGCCATGATTACAATGAATGGCAGTACTGGCTCGAAGGGCCAAATGGCCTCTTCCTGCACCTATTTTCTATGTTTCTATGATCATCTCCTGCCAGTCACCATTTATGACCCTACGATTACCAATGTAATTACCCTGAGGGTCGCAATTTCCCTGAGGGTTGCAATAACCTAGAAGGCCGCAGTTCCCCAAGTCCTAGATCATGCTGCCTTGCCTGCCTGTCCCTTTCTTCTTCATTGTTTTTTTTAATATGTGTTAAATGTATGTTTTTAGTGTTCTTTTGCTTGTTTTATGTTGGGGTGGGGGGTGGGGTTGGGGAAAACTTTGTCTAATCTTTTACCTCGATGGAGTTGCAATTTATTTTCCGTATCGTAACTCCGTCTGCACTGTGGCCTAACATCAAGGAGTTGGCGACCTTTGCTGGAGACTGATTTTGAGAGCTCCACGTTAAGTCTGCAGGTGCCTGTGGACTTAACATCGTGGAGCCCGCGATTCCTTTGCCAGGGATCGACCTCTGAGCTCTACTGTGGAAGCCTGCTGACTTTAACATTGTGGAGCCCGCAGTCTCTGGTCAGAGACCGACTTCGGGACCTCGAAGCTGCAGGAGCTTTGATCGCCCTGACACGGGGGCTTTGATCGCCCCGACGCGGGGGCTATTATCGTGCTGGCTGCAGAAGCTTCGATCGCCCCGACGCGGGAGCATCGATCGTGCCGGCTGCGGGGGGCTTCGATCACCCCAACGTGGGGTCTTTGACCGCCCCCCAACACGGGGGCTTTGATCGTTCCGACCACGTGAGAAAAATGAGTGAAGAAGTTTGAACTTGATTACCTTCCATCACAGTGAGGAATGTGGGGAATCCACTGTGGTGGATGTTTATGTTAACTTTTATGTAGTTGTGTGACTTTTTTTTGGTATGGCTATATGTTAATTCGCATATCGCTATACCTTTATTGGTACACATTACAATAAAAGACCTCTGTACATTGCCCCTAGTGTGTAGGGATTGGATGAGAAAGTGGAATAACATAGAACTAGTGTGAACGAGTGATTGATGGTCAGTGTGTATGATGGGCTAATGTCTTGTTTCCATTCTGTATCTGTAAACTACCTATCTAACAACCTTTTAAACATTATAATAGTAAGATTAAACGAGTACTTACCAATTTGAAGTTTGATCTTTATTTTATGAGGAGTTACGATGAGGAACCCCAATCGCCCGCAGTGCGCGTCAATCTTCAAAGCACCGGTGTGAAATCACAGGTAATAGTAACTGAAGTGTAATAGTAAGATAACAGAAGACTAAAACTACCAGATGACATTCATGAGGGTTGGGAGCGGAGGGCACGTAGTCCCTCATCGTAACTCCTCATAAAATAAAGATCAAACTTCAAACTGGTAAGTTCTCGTTTAATCTTACTATTTTACTTCGGAGTCACGTGAGTGACTTTGTGAAGACTTCAAAGCTCTGTGATTTCATGCCGTGAGAAACGAGTCTACACAAGCACAACTGCTTCATTGACAAATGAAGGAAAACATTCATAATGCATACAGTCATGACATAGATTTAAAACATGATGATGCTGTTTAAATGAAGTAATAATATTCTCTCACTCACATGGAAAAGATAACTAGAACATAAAATAGTTAACAAATACCCTTGGTCTA
Source organism: Okamejei kenojei (assembly GCA_035221665.1). Classification (NCBI taxonomy): domain Eukaryota; kingdom Metazoa; phylum Chordata; class Chondrichthyes; order Rajiformes; family Rajidae; genus Okamejei; species Okamejei kenojei. The sequence goes on from CM069140.1 coordinate 34,063,024, forward strand.
GCAATAGGTTATTATAAATGTTTGGATATTCATTTGTTGGACCATGCTGCAGCCGTAAGGATGTTGTCCAGCGGAACGTAAATACCCTTGCTGCTGATGTTGTAGCAGCCCTGCTGGAATGAGATCTGGATCAGAATCCATAACGCAAACTCCGTTTTATCATCTGGAGTGGCCTGAACAGATATGTTCTTCTAAGTTTTTTGTGACTAACAATATTGCTAGTTCAGAACCTCAAAGGCTCTTGGTGACCTTGACGTATTGTTGTATATAAGTATGCTTACATTACCAAAGGTCCCCTGGTGTGCCTGTACTATTTTGAGACCTGACACCCCTTCTGCTCTGCTCATGTATTTATAAACATAAAATATTATATATTATTATTTACAGATGTAATCATCCTGTACCATCGCAATTATCTAGCAACTGAACCTGCTGCGCTAACCAGCGCCAGAAGGATAACTACCTAATTAGCTCCAGTCAAAGTCAAGGATGTAGCTGGAGCCCCTAGTGAAATAGTTTTCACAAATTTCAACATCCCATACGGCATTGTACTGGTCCTGGAAGACCTTGTGTTAAGATATCCTTATAAACTTGATATCCGGGGTGAACCCAACAGAGCGGGTCTTGTTTGCTACAGCCAATTCAATGAGAAGGCACATTGGCACAGTTAATGGCCATACAACTTAATTAGTAATAATAATAATAATAAATTTATTACAGACTCAAGGTCCAGACAAGGGGCAACATTACATTAAAAAAAAATGCATTGCATCTCAAATATCATAAATATATATAAAATCATGGTAAATCACATAAAAACATCATAATTTATATATTAAAAAAAAAAAAACCCACAATACTGAAGTTAAAAATCCAGAGTCAAAAATGATCAATGTCATACAACGAGACAACGATACCAGTGTCTCCACAACTGGGATTCGTAGCGTGTAGTGCTAACCCTTATGTTTGTCAAGGCCACAATAAGCTCATTTTTAGAGTCATTTATCCTGCAAATGGATTTATACATGTGTTGTCTTAGGATAGCTTCTAGAGTACTGACTCCTGCAGCCACAAACATATTACTGGCACTACACCATCTTGGTTGCCTTAGCAGTGTTCTCATGGCATAGTTATAGTCTCTGCATATTTAGTCTCTGCATATTTGTCTTTAAATAATTCGACCACAGGTGCGCAGTGTAGAAGGGTGTGCAGTATGCTCTAAATAGTGACATCTTCACCACATCTGCACACACACCAAATTTACGCAAGAGGATATTCGCCTGTATATACAGCATAGTGACAAAGATCATTTAAAATGAACTCCACCATCAGTAATTTGTACTGTCTTCAATGCAACATGAACATTCAACAAACGCTTTCCATCTCCTGGAAAAGAAAGTACTGCTTTTTTGGTGCTATCGCAGCACACTGAACATATACAAGGAGTGATGGAACAACCCAAGCCGTAGAGCAGTCTATTGAATCTGCAGAACATAATTTGATTTTAACATGCAACAGCTGATTTCTCAAGCCACAGACTGAACCAGCAAGTTACGTTCAAAATAACCATATAAGGTTATATTATTATTCCCGACAACCGGGAATCAAAGTTGCATAGGCCAATCACACAATAGGAACCTAAACGGCTCTTAACGACTTAATTTGCAGCCCCGATTAATGAGGCAAAATGGAGGAAGACACAAAAGACCTTCCTTCTCCTTGTAGCAGGAATGTATCTATCACCATTGTTATGCCACATATTTTGCAACCTGTGAATAAGCATGAAACAAACATATGTATATTCGGTGTTCCTTTGAACCAGAATTTAATAAATACGGTGTGATTCAACACCCATTCTGTGTTGTCATTGACCTATACCTGATGTTAATCCAGTGGCAAATGAGATTATGTAACCAAAACAGGATTCTTTACTTGTTGGCACCCACGTGTGCTAACATATGCCACCATCATAACGTGTCAACATGAAGTTGAGCATGCAGATATGCATATCCGCTCAATTATTCTTAATCCACAAATGCCCGTAGGGTCTATAGATATTTGACACCAATAAATGAAGAATTGGCTACTCATGCAAATCTCCTCCAGCTCCAAACCAGAAATGATATACACAATTTCCCATTCTTAAGCCATTAGCATCATTTTGCAATATAATGAAATATTTACTGATTAACCTACTGGAACAATGCTGAACAATGTCTATCCATCATTGCGGCTTTGGCAGCTTCAGCTGATAATAGCAAAATGTGTCGACCATGACCTACATGGCACTTTAAAGTTCTCCATTAGGATGATTTCAATTCTCCCACTTGCACAGCTGAACCACATCTATTATATTGCCAATTAGTCTTAATGAATAGACTGCTGCTTTATAACAACAAAGCTGTAACAGCCTTCTATTGACTCCAATCTGTTGCCTAGGATGGTGACATACACCAATTGATAACTCAATGTAAATCGTAATGACCTGATAGATTGTGTGGAACCTTTGGCCAGCTTTCATGCTGCTAACAGCTTCAGTGAACCACTTACATTCATCCTGCAGGATTTGCCTGTTGAATAGGGCTTACCTGATGAACAGATTTGGCAGCTGGGTCTAATGTCCCCTTGATAGCGGTGTTCATTGCATATGTGTTGTGACGGCAAATCTTACTGTCATTAATGATCTCTGACACGTGACCGTCATCCCTTTGGGTATGTTCAAGGCTATACCACATCCACTGGTTCTCCCTTATCCACTCTACTAGTTACATCCTCAAAAAATTCAATAAGATGCTGACTTTGTCCAATGATTTCACCACTTTCCAAATGCGCTGCTATCCCATCTTTAATAACTGACTAGCAGTTTCCCCACTACCGATATTAGACTAACTGGTCTGTAATTCCCTGTTTTCTCTCTCCCTCCCTCTTTAAAAAGTGGGGTTACATTAGCTACCCTCCAATCCTCAGGAACTACTCCAGAATCTAAAGAGTTTTGAAAAATTATCACTAAGGCATCTGCTATTTCTGGGGCTACTTCCTTAAGTATCCTGGGATGCAGCCTATCTGGCCCTGGGGATTTATCGGCCTTTAATCCATTCAATTTACCTAACACCACTTTCCGGCTAACCTGGATTTCACTCATTTCCTCCATCTCATTTGACCCGCGATCCCCTGCTATTTCCAGCAAATTATTTATGTCTTCCTTAGTGAAGACAGAACCAAAGTAGTTATTCAATTGGTCTGCCATGTCCTTGTTCCCCATGATCAATTCACCCGTTTCTGACTGCAAGGGACATAAATTTTTTTAACTAATCTTTTGCGCTTCACATATCGATAAAAACTTTTGTTTTTGACATTGACCAAATGTGGGCAAATGAGACTACCATGGATGTGGCATTTTGGTTAAACTGGCGGGTCTGTTTCCATGCTGTATACTTCATGACTATGGCTCTATGACACCCTGTCACATCTTGTTCCATATGACCCGGCTTGAAGTCAGGTCCACACAGACCGCTTTCCATTAACCTTAGAAACAACAAACTGCACTGGAAAGAATGAAATTCATCAAGCGTTAATAAAATTCAAAGAGCAACTTAACTGCAGTCAGTTCATGAAAACACAAGAGACTGCAAATGCTGGAATCTTGAGCAAATCACAAACTGCTGGAGGTACTCAACGAGACCGACAGCATCTGGGGAGGGAATATACTGCTACCCCATCTGTTGTTCCTGCTGCTCTCCAATTGCTCAACCATGTTCTGACCCCAACTCGCTACCACATCAACACGTCTTTCCTCAGAGCTTGCCTTTGCCATCTTGCCCGATTTCCAGGCCTCCCAGCTTAGGCCCAACCAAGATCTAAAGTAGTTACAGTCTGAAGAAGTGTCCCTACCTGAAACGTCACCTATCCATTCCCTCATGGATGTTCCCTGACCCTCTGAGTTACTTCAGCACATTGTGTTTTAAAGTCAGTTTATGATCCCATCAAGTAGTGGTGATGGCAGTTCTTGGCTCCTAAAGTCTCTTCACCCACACAGGAAAATAGTCACAATGGGGGCTACTTTTGCCACCTTTCTATCAAAACCTGGTGCCCCAAGCATTATAAAAGCATTATAAAAACTTATGTGTTGCAGTAACTTATGTTCCTGCACAAGAAATGGGGAAATGTTGCTACATGTGCACCTTAACAATGCAACATTGTGTATCACAAGACAAGGTCAGTAGATGCAGCTCACACTTCGGTTGAGGCTTTCCAGGCAATTGACCAGAACCTCTGGTGACTCATGGAGAGTGACTGGAACCCCCGGGAACCTTTGGGAACCTCACGGAAACCTTGGGTGGGGCACACGGCATCCAGAGGTTTCCGTTCAGGTTTCCTAAGTGGGACAGGGGCTTTACTATCTAAATGGCGTCAAGTTGGGAAAAGAGGAAGTACAACGGGATCTAGGGGTCCTTGTACATCAGTCTATGAAAGTAAGCATGCAGGTGCAGCAGGCAGTGAAGAAAGCAAATGGCATGTTGGCCTTTATAACAAGAAGAATCAAATATAGGAGCAAAGAGGTCCATCAGCAGTTGTATAGAGCCCTAGTGCAGCATAGGTTTACAAGGTTAATTCCCAGGATGGCGGGACTGTCATATGCTGAGAAAATGGAGCAGCTGGGCTTGTACACAGGAGTTTAGAAGGATGAGAGCGAATCTCATTGAAACATATAAGATTGTTAAGGGCTTGGACACACTAGAGGCAGGAAACATGTTCCCGATGTTGGGGGAGTCCAGAACCAGGGGCCACGGTTTAAGAATAAGGAGTAAGGCATTTAGAACGGAAATGAGGAAACACTTTTTCTCACAAAGAGTGGTGAGTCTGTGGAATTCTCTGCCTCAGAGGGCGGTGGAGGCAGATTCTCTGGATGCTTTCAAGAGAGAGCTAGATAGGGGTTTTAACAATAGCGGAGTCAGGGGATATGGGGAGATGGCAGGAACGGAGTACTGATTGGGGATGATCAGCCATGATCACATTGAATGGCGGTATGGCTCGAAGGGCTAAATGACCTACTCCTGCACCTATTGTCCATTGTCTATTTTCCTCAGCTGCCGCAGGAAGTACATCCTCTTTTTGACTGTGGAGTCGATGGTAGCCCCCCACTTAAGGTCCTTGGAGATGATGGTTCCCAGGAACTTAAAAGACTCCACAGATGTGACTGTGGTGTTGTTGATGGTGAATGGGGTGTGGGGAGGGGGAGCTAAAGTCTACAATCATTTCCACTGTCTTAAGAACATTGAGCTCCAGGTTGTTGCGATGGCACCAGGAAGCCAGCTGTGTCACTTTCTGTCTGTAGGCAAATTCCTCCCCATCCTGGATCAGTCCAATCAGGGTTGTATCATCCGCAAACTTGAGAAGCTTGACAGAGGAGTCAGTGGAGGTGCAGTCATTGGTGTAGAGGAGAGGGGAGAGTATGCAGCCTTGCGGTGCTCCTATGCTGAGGGTTTGCGGGTCCGCGATGTGCTTTTCCAGCCTCAAATGCTGCTGCCTGTCTGTCAGGAAGCTGGTGATCCACCAACAGAGGGGTTCAGGCACAGTCAACTCAGAAAGTTTGGAGTGTAGTAACTCTGGCAAAATGGTGTTGAATGCAGAGCTAAACAAAGAAAATCCTCGCATATGTCCCCTGGTGGTCTAGGTGCTGGAGGATGAAATGCAGGTCCAGGTTGACTACGTCATCCACAGATCTATTGGCCTGATTTACAAACTGCAGAGGGTCCAGCAGGGGGTTCGTGATATTTTTCAGCTTGGCCAGCACAAGCCTTTCAAGGGTATTCATGACAAAAGAGGTCAGTGCGACAGGCCTGTCGTCATTAAGACCAGTAATCCTTGCCGTTTGGGGTACACGGACGATAGTGGTGACTTTGAAGGAGGCAGGGACAGTACAGGTTTGCAGGGACAGGGTGAAAATGTCTGTGAAGACCGGTGCCAGTTGTTCGGCACAGAGCTTGAGAGTTGAGGGGGAACTTTGTCCAATTTTGGAGATTTCTGGCTGTTCTGTCTTCTGAAAAACCTCTCCACCTCCTCTATTTTTATTGTTGATGATGGAGAAGTGATGTTGTGCAGCATGGAGGGTGTGGGTACTTGGGTGTGAAGTAGTGATTGGAGAGGGCTGGGTTGGAAAAGGTCCAGTCTTTTCAGACCGGAGTCTTGCTTTAAGTATGTGTGAAGTGGTGAATGGGGAGGAGTGGGTGTAGAAGGGCCCTGTCTTTGCAGACTGAGGTCAGGCAGTGAGTGGGTGTGAACTGTTGGTTAGGGTGGGAAAGGGTCCAGTCCTTTCAGACTGGAGTCTTGCTTTAAGTAGGTGTGAAGTGGTGAATGAGGAGGTGTAGGTGCAGAAGGGTCCATTCTTTGCAAACAGGGGTCTGGCTGTGTTTGTTGGGGCGGGTGGGAGGGGGTACCAGGGTTAATTTTCTGCTTGTCAAACCTGCAGTAGAACTCATTCAGGTCATTGGTCAGCTGACGATTGCCCAAAGAGCGGGGGGCTTTCCTCTTGTAGCTGATGATTTCTTGCAAGCCCTTCCAAACTGAAGAAGAGTCACTAGCTGAGAACTTGCTCCTCAACTTCTGAGAGTACCTTTCATTGGCAGCTCTGATTCCTCTTCTCAGCTTGTACTTGGCCTGCCTGCAGAGGTCTGCATCCCCGCTCCTGTAGGCCTCCTCTGAGTTCTGCAGTGAACCAGGGCTTGTCGTTGTTGAACCATGTCCGGGTCTTAGCTGGAATGCAATTGTCCTCACAAAAGCTGACATATGATGATACAGTGTCTGTTTACTCATCGAGGCTTGTGGTTGCTTCCCTGAACACATTCCAATCCGTGCAGTCAAAGCAGGATTGTAGGTTCTCAATGCCCTCGCTTGTCCACCTTTTCGTTGTTCTGACCACAGGCTTAGCAGCTTTTAGTTTCTGCCTGTAGGTCGGAATAAGTTGAACTAGACAATGATCAGAGAGACCTATACCCACCCAGGGAACAGAGCGATATGCGTTCTTGATTGACGTGTAACAGTGGTCAAGTGATCTCTCTCCTCTGTTGGGCAGGTAACCTGAAGTCTGCACTTTGGAAGGTCACGGCTGAGGTTAGCTTTGTTAAAGTCCCGCAAATCAATGACCGTGAAGTCCGGGAAGTCACTCTCTACCCTCATTACCTGGTCAGCTAGTTGCGTTTGCGCCTCACGTACGCAGGCATTGGGGGGGGGGATTGCAAACTCCAGCGAGAATAAAGGAGTTAAAATCCCTTGGAGAGTAGAAGGGTTTGCAGTTTATAAAGAAGGATTCCAGATTGGCAGAGCAGAAATTTGACAGTACCGTGATGTCGCTGCACCAGTCCTGGTTGGCATAGAAGCATATCCACCGCCTCTTGATTTCCCCGCTGCCTCCACTTTGTGGGCTGAAGAGTCCATCCTTTTCTGTACTGTTCTATGTTCTTCCATCGACCTCTGAAACTTTACACTGGCAAGAATCCATCTCATCCACTCTAATTAGCTACACTAATGTTTGGCTTTGACTTTCTTTTCATTTCTCACCCATTCTTCAGCTGCTTCCAGATAGACAATAATGAGGAATAGTTGGGAACTAACTTTGGATGCATGGAAAACCCCACGCGATTTCTGTCGATCCTGCTATCTGTCCTACCGTGTGTGAATTTAAGTAATACTCTCAAGCCCAAGATTGGATCTGCCTCTCTTATTGCCAACAGATCTTTTAGTTTAGTTTAGTTTATCAAGGAAACAGACCCTTCGGCCCACAGAGTCTACGCCGGCCATTGATTATCCATTCTGCAGAAGGAAAAACTAAAATCTCCAGATACTTAATTATGGTTGGAATTAAATAGGGTAACGAAAGGGTGTGCGGATGTGGCAATTGGCACTTCTTGTTGACCAGCTGCAGAGCAAAACATGTTTCAGACACGTTATCTCCTAGAATGAGTTTAATGTCTGGGAATGCATAGTGTTGGTGAATAAAAAAACACCAGCAATAGTTGACCACCCGCGCCTACTGCCGCTAATAGCACAGAAACGTTGCAGACAATGGGGGCTTATGATGGCTCGGGGAGGGGTCAGTGGCACGGTCTGCTTGAAAGATGAGATAGAATAATGCCAAGATGCCCTTGTATTATGTTTGACTTGTATTAACCATCCATTGTTGAATAAGATTAACATTAAAAAAAGTATATTATGACTAATGAAATAATGAATACCCATGTAGTAGATAGTAATAACAGGAAAACAAATAGCCAAGGATGAAATATATTTTCGTATAGTTGTGTCTAACAAAAACAAAGTTGTTTACTGCACTGTATAACTGTTGGCTAATTCTGCTGCAAAGACAGAGAACTGGTGAGCAGTTAATTGCCGCCATCTCTCCATGATATCATGAAACAAAGCATCTTGAAGCGAAACTCGGTCTCAGTTTTTCCTTTAATTTTCCTCTGTCAATTTCCTCGACACATACACACCCAAATGATTCCACTTTCTCATCCAATCTTTACACACTCGAGGCAAATCTATATTGATCTTTCTTTCAAATTTCTTTCCTCAGCTTTAAGGTCATTTGGAAAGTAATGTAAATGTGCCAAAGAAATGCTATGTTTTCTTTATTCCCTGTATAAGATAATGGGGAAAATGTGTGGAAAATGCTGCAAAAGTGTAGCAGAATTAGAGGAGCAAGTAGTCATGCAATATTGGCATATAAAACACCCAAGGTGGAATTAAAAAAAAACATATATCAACATTCATTTTAGTTTAGTTTCCAGATACAGCATGGGAACAGGCTTTTTGGTCTCCTAAGTCTGCGCCGACCAGGGATCATCCTCACACTAGTTCTATCCTATACGCTAGGGTCAATTTTACAGAAGCCAATTAACCTACAAACCCAAACGTCTTTCGAGTGTGAGACAAAACTGGATCATCCGGGGAAAATCCATGCGGTCACAGGGAGAATGTACAAACACCATACAGACAGCACCCATAGTCAGGATCAAACCCGGGAGGGACTCTGGGGCTATAAGGCAGCAACATGCCATACCAACCCAGATTGAAGATGTTGTATCTGCACTACACTAAAGGAAAACGTGTAAAGAACCAAACCATTTGACAGTCAAAGCACAGAAGGTAAGAAAAGTTAGGGTTGATATATTTGAATTACATTCAAAATCAATATTTAATTATCATAGAATTCTGCAGATTTTATACCTTAATAAATGAAGTAATATTAAGAATTCAAATGGGATTATAAGCTATTTCCAACAATGGTCTCCAGGTCACAAGTGTAGAATTCAGAAAACAATGCAACAAATCAAGTCTCACATGACAACCTTGTCCCTGAGGTGACCAAGATTCTAATGAGAAAAATATAGAGTTGAGGAAGCTATTAAATTTCCAGAAACAAATGAGGTACTCAAACAAAATATCATTTCAAACAATTGGCACAACTATCAATTACTGGCAGAATTAAAAAGAATATTTTCTCACCTCAGCCTTACTGCTGAAATCAAAAAAATCAATAACTTTCAGAAAAGTTTTGCACAAACCTTCTGATTATGGAAAGTGTGCAGAGGCTATATCATGAACAAGGACCTTATCACTTAAAAATTACAAAAAACGGAAGGTTCAATGGCACTGCATGTACCTACACTAATTGATTAATGAGCCGTGTCTGATCTGCATTAAAGTCCGAGAGACATGCAGCATTAAAATAGGCCAGGACACATAGTACTGGAGTAGCTCGATGGATCAGGCAGCATCTCTGGAGAAAATAGGTAGGTCTACATATTGATGTCCATATCTATCCATGTTCTCCAGAGATGCTGCCTGACCTGCTGAGTTACTTCAGGCCTTTACGTACTTTTTAATAAACCAGCATCTGCAGTTCTTTCTTTCTACATGGAAACTGGCCATTTGGCCCACCACATCCATGCTGACAGTAGCACCCAACCACACTAGTCAACACTTCAACACTTGGCCTAATGTCCTTTACCCTTGCCCTATAAAATGGGGCCAGAGTGTGGTGACATTTTCCCAGTAGCTGTCTCGTTTGCTTGGATAGATTATAATCTATTGTATACCAATCAATTGATTGATTGATTGATCAATTAATATATTTATTTCTGAAGCATCTAATGTCCCTGCAAAGCTGCAGCAAGTAAGAATTTCATTATTCCTGTTTATGTCCTGTGCAAATGATAAACAACTGCTCTTGACACACTTGATTAAACACATGTCTTCTACTTTTCATAAGTTCATAAGTCAGGAGCAAAATTAAGCTGTTTGGTTAATTGAGTACACTCCACCATTCAGTCATGGCTGATCTATCTTTGCCACTCAACCCCATTCTCCTGCCTTTTCCCCCATAACATTATGCAAGGTTTTATCTACCTTTGATTAGGAAACATGCTTCTGTCAGTCTACCCTATTTATGCCACACAAAATGTGATATACCTCAATCATGACCCCTCTTAACCTTCGCCTCTTCCGGGAATATAGACCTAGACTCTCCAGTCTCGCATTATTACTGAAATGCTCCATCTCAGGCAATCATCCTGGTGAATCTCCTCTGCACCCTCGCCATTGCTATCACATCTTTCCTCTTGCGCAGTGACCAGAAATGTACGCAGTTCTCCAGCAGAGATCTGACCGGTTTTATCAAGTTTAAGCATAATTTCCCTGCTCTTGTATGCATTGCCCGGACTAATGAAGGTTAGTATCCCATATGCCTTGTGAAGCATGTTATCTACCTGCACTAACACCTTCAAGGATCCTTGGACTTGCATGCAAAATACCCACTGTTCCTCAATACTTCTTAAAACCAAACTGTTGATGGAAAGTCCTAGCTCTACGATACAATACAATACGATAAAATTTTATTCATCCCCGGAGAGATATTAGAATCCCCAAATTGCTTCATTTCATTTTTATCTGGATTAAACTCCATTTGCCATTTCTAACTAATTTCACCAAAACACCAATATCACACTATAGCCTCCAACCTATTAGAGCGGCACGGGGCTGCAGCAGTAGCGTTGCTGCCTTACGGCGCCAGAGACCCGGGTTCTAACCTGACTACAATTGCAATCTGTATGGGGTTTTTATGTTCTCCCTGTGACCACATGGGTTTCCTCCCACACTCCAAAGATGTACAGGTTTGTAGATTAATTGGCTTTGGTAAATGGTTAAATTGTCCCGAGTGTGTAGGACAGTGACAGTGTATGAGATGATCGCTGATCGGCACAAAGCACTATTATCGCTTTGTATCTCTAAAATCTTAAGTCTTTTAACAGGTCCACCAATCCAAGTGAAGAACTGATATCAAGCAAGTGATAAACACTTTAGACATGATGGAAAACCTCTCACCAGAACAGTGGATTGGGACCATAGCAGATAAAGGAACAGAAGGAATCAAAGAGCGGAAAATAAATGTAATTTGAAAAGATCCTGCCGCGATTCTGAAATAGAAACAAATAATGCAAACAATGCATACAACATCAGACACTATCTGTAGATAAAGAAGCATTGATAATGAGTTTTTGGCTGAGACTCTGCATCAGAAATAAAATAGAAAAATGAACTAAAAGCTACCTGCTTATTACTTGCGATGGTTCAATGGTTCAATGGTCCTTTATTGTCACGTGTACCGAGATGCAGTGAAATTTGATTTACCATACACTCATACCAAAAAAAAAGCAACAAGATACATAAGTACATAAAGTTTAAACATAGACTTAAACAGCCACCACAGCGACGTGTGAGAATTCCTAGGGCACAGAGCATTAGCGGAGACCCACAGCCATCAATTCAATGTCCGAGCCACACACACGCTCCTTCACCGTGATGTGACCAGAGTTGTACCAACCGCAGTCACTCTCTCTGCAGTCCCTGTCCGCCCGAACAGTCAGAAAGCCGTCCACATTTGCACTAGACTCCGGGATGTCCTCATGGAGTGATGTCCCTGCAAAACCTGAGATCACTGCACTCACGGCACTCCCTCCGAGTCCCCAACAGTGCAAGCAGCACGTCCATCTTGTTTTTCGGCGACCTCGCATTCCTAACTGTGATGGAAGGCAAATAACCTATACCTTCTTTCCTCCTTTTGGTAAATGGTTAAATTTTCCGAGTGTTGGAGCAATCAAAACATCCGCAGTCGGGATGATCGAAGCTCCCCCAGTTGGCGATCGAAGCTCCTGCGGTTGGAGCTCCCGACGTCGATCCCTTACAATGGGACCGCCAGCTCCACGACGTTAAGGCCGCAGTGCAGACGGAGATACGATACGGATAAAGGTCCATCTCCTTTAAGGGAAGAGATTTTAAAAAGTTCCCCCAACCCTCCCCCCACCCCCACCTAATATAAAAACTAAAGATACACCAAAACATACAAGTAAAAACAGATTAAAAACAACAAGAGAAAAAAGGGAAGTGACAGGCAGTTGGCGAGGCTGCCATGTACGGTGCCACCCAGTGATGTATCATATTACAAATATAGTCTCGTCAAGACTGAGATGTCTAACAAAACTTGGAAAGTTGTTGATGCCACTCTGCAAGCAAGAGTTTGGGGTGATTTAAGTATGTTTGATGTATTCATGCAATGGTCCTTTAATTTGATTGAGTGAATGAAACAACAGGTAAACAGGTTCTTTGGCCCACCCAAGAGATGAAAAAGGATGGGTGAAGAAGACTTGAAGAAGGGTCCCAATAAAAAACATCACCCATCCTTTTTCTCCAGAGATGCTGCATCTGCACTATGGGCTCCACCTTTCCTTGGTTGTTTATTACCAGTCCTGCTTAGTCCTCGCCTTTTCTTGCCTCCAGTTCCCTCCGCTCTACTTTCAATCTGAAGAAGGGTCTTGACCCATTCCTTCTCTCCAGAGATGCTGCCTGTCCTGCTGAGTTACTTCAGCATTTTGTGTCTACGTATCTTTGAGTTATTCCAGCACTTTGAATCTATCTTTGGTAATTGTTTAAAAGGCATGGAATAGCTCTTTGAATGTCGATTGCCCGAGGCCAGATTTTGAACCTGTATGTTCAGATAACCTGTGGAAATATCCCACGGCGATGAGTGGCCCTCCCACTACCCCTAACAAATCTGGCAGGTTCAACATTGAAGGACACCCACAAACACAATGCTGTCAAATGCACCTGGAGAGCTTGCAAAGGATTTGCAATCACACTCATATAAGGAACAAATCATTGAACAAATATTACTGCAATTTGCAGATAATTTTCTGCTAGGAGCTGTGTCCACAAGCTGCACACTTTTATATTTAAGTCAACACTATGCTTAGGGTACATGATACTCTGGGCACTTCTGAGTATGATGTGGACACAAGGAACGTGGGGCGGCACGATGGCACAGCGGTAGAGTTGCTGCCTTATAGCTCCAGAGTCTTAGATTCAATCCTGAATATGGCTGCTGTCTGTATGGAGTTTGTACGTTCCCCTCCTGACCTGCCTGGGATTTCTCCGGGTGCTCTGGATTCATCTCATACTGCAAAGTCATGCAGGTTTGTCGGTTAATTGGCTTCAGTAAAATTGTAAATCGTCTCGAGTGTGTGTAGGATGGTGTTAGTGTACGGGGATCGCCTGTCGGCGTGGATTGTAAGATATGGGGCAGAAGTCTGGAAGAGAGGCGGGGATGTGACAAAGTCTGACAACTGATAGGTGAACACAGGTGAGTGAAGGTTGAGTTTATTCGCAGATGGTTGGACAAAGGGCAGCGATAAAAAGACATAAGGCTTTGGGAGAAGAAGAGCAGAGGCATGCAATGAGAAGCGAGAGGGTGGAAGGGGAAGGAGGAAAGGTAAAATGGGCAGGACTGTGAGAGAAATGGGTTTGGAGCATTCAATGTTCATACCATTTGCTACCCAAGTGGAATATGGGGTGCTGTTACTCCAGTTTGCATGTTGGCTCACTCTGTCAATGTAGAAGGCCCAGGACTTAAACGTTGGTATGGGAATGGGAAAAAGTGTTAAAATGGTTAGTAACTGAGAGATCCAGTAGGTCATGGTGGACCAAGTGCAGGGGTTTGGTAATATCCACCGTAAAAAACAAAAGTATGTAAGTGGTTCACATGCACCCTATTCAGCCTCATTTATTGCATCTATTATTCCCGACGAGGCCTCCTGCACATCAACGAGATCAAACGTAGATTTAGTGACCATTCTGTAGAACACTGGCACTCGGTCCACCAATGCCAGTTGCTAAACATTTTAACTCCCATTCCGATGCTGACCTTTCTTTCCTGGACCTCCTGTACTTTCAGGGTGAGGCCACACACAGACTAGAGGAACAGCACCTCATATTCCACTTGGGTAGCTTACAACCCAATGGTATAAACAGTGAAACCTCCCATTTTGAGTAACTACATAACCTTCCCTCTCTTTCTTTTTCCACACTAACCTCATCTTTTCCATCCCTCCTTCTCCCTCCCAACCTTCTTGCATGTGCCCCACCTCGACTGAATCTATTTATTCCCTTCTCCTCCACCTACATCCCTTTGGCCAGCTTCACAATTCACACCTTTCAATCCTTGTGACTCGCCCATTCCGTCCTTTCAACTGAATCAGTCTGAAGAAGGGTTTTGGCCCAGAATGTTGCCTATTTCCTTCGCTCCATAGATGCTGCTGCACCCGCTGAGTTTCTCCAGCACTTTTGTCTACCGTCTTTTCAACTGTTCTTTGTCCGTCCATCTGCCTATCAACCCCCACCCCCACTCCTGTTTCAACCTGTACCATCCACATTTTGTTCTGCCCCTCCTCTCTTCTGGTTTTCGTATTCCCCCATCCCCCACCCGCCGCCAACAATCAGATTGTGAAAGGTTCTTGACCAGAAACGTCACTTTTCCCATTTAATCACTTCAGCACTTTGAGTCTTCCAGCGTATTAACCCATCGATTCCTGCAGTTATCTGGACACACAACCTCACACCCAAAGTATGCTATCCCCCCACTCTCATTTTCTCTGTGTGGAATATGGCAGAATAACTGGACTTTAGAGATACAGCGCAAAAACACGTCCTTCGGCCCACTTAGTCCGCGCCGACCAGTGATCACACCGTACACTAGCGCTACCGTACACACTAGGGACAATCTACAATTTACAGAAACCAATTAATCTATAAACCTGAGTGCGGGAGGAAACCAGAACACCCAGAGAAAATCTATACGGTCACAGAGAAAATGCACAAATTTGGTACAGATAGCACCCGTAGTCAGGATCGAACCTGGGTCTGTACCTCTGCCACGGTGAGGTAGCAATTCTACTGCTGTGCCACTGTACAGCACCGCTGCAAATCCGGAACTACTTTACTTGACCTGGACAGTCAAGAACCATCCACCTATTCAACATCCTTAGCCCCATGTGCCTCTATCTTTGGTAAAGCAGAGCACCAGTACAGACCTGGAGTCAGATCCAAGCAGGTTTTCTCATCGCACCCTTGCAGGGATTCCAAGGTGCGGGTCACCTGGCTGCCGAAGTCCTCACCCCCGTTCATGCACTCCCTCTGCAGCTGCTGGCGGAGGTCGTCAATGTCATACTCGTATCCATCCAGGATCGGGGTCTCGCGGATGCTGATGGAGCCGCTGGAGTTGTGGCCCTGTAGCCGGGAGTTGCGCAGGCTCTCCCGGTTCTGGCCGGCCATCAGCACGGATGGGATGTAGTGGATTTCGTTTGCCGCCTCGGCGCTGGCGCTCTTCTGCGGCTGTGGGACGCGGCGACGCTTGCACCACCGCCTCCTGGTGTAGAGCACCATCACAAGGAAGAGGATGGCCAGCAGCAGAGCGATCATCCCCCCCTGGAAAAGAGAGAGAGGAACATGCATCAACTTCCGACAGAGATGGAGGTTTCACCTAACAGGGAGGAAGTTTTGATCAAACGTGTTTTTGAACCAAATGTTCAGTTTAGCACAGTTTAGAGGTACAGCGTTGAAACAGGACCTTCATCCACCAAGTCACGTGCCGACCAGTGATTACCCCATAAACTAGTTTAGTTTAGTTTAGAGATATAGCGTGGAAACAAGCCCTTTGAACCACAGAGTCTGTGTCGACCTGTGATCACCCTGAACATTAGTTTACTTTAGTTTAGTTTAGAGATACTGTGTGGAGCAGGCCCTTCATCCATATAGTCAGTGTCAACTAGCGATCACCCTGAACACTAGGTTAGTTTAGATTCGTTTAGAGATACAGCATGGAAACAGGCCCTTTGGCCCATTGAGTCTGTGCCGACCAACTATCGCCCTTACACTAGTTTCATTTAGTTTAGATTGTAGATACAGCGTGGAAACAGGTCCTTTGGCCCACCCAGTCTGCACCAACCAGCAATTGCCCCATACACTTGTTTGTTTTAGTTTAGTTTAGAGATATAGCGTTAAAACGGGCCCTTCAACCATTGAGTCATCCCATACACTAGTTCTATCCTACGCATTTACAAAAGCTAAATAATCTACAAAGCTGTACGTGTCTGGAGTGTTGGAGGAAGCCGGAGCACACTGAGAAAACGCATGCAGTCACAGAGAGAAAGTGTACACTCCGTACAGACAACACTCATAGTCAGGATCAAACCCGGATCCCAGGTGCTCCAAGGCAGCAGCTCTACCGCTGCGCGTCTGTGCCATCCTTCTGCAGCATAGATATATCCTATTCAAAGATTCTTTCATAGATGCTTTAACTGGTTGTCGGTTGCCCCCACATATATCTTTTGTAGGCCTCCATTGATAAATATGTCCAGACATAGAAATAACTAATAAGTTATCCAAACAGGGTGCATTTGGGGGATCGCTGGTTAGTATGGACTCATTGGGCCAAAGGGCCTGTCTTCCTGCTGTGTCTTTCAAACAATCAATCAATTATTTGAGTTCAGTTACTGCATCAGGATCTAATCCACGTCAGTTCATTCCCTCTGTAGAAATGTTTTTCTCATCTTTCTCTATTTGATCAATACTTTTATGAACTTTTAAACTTTGAACACTACTTTCTTGTTCCTCTGGAGCTTTAATATTCCATCCACCACCACACTATTATCCAAAAATATTTCTACTGTATTGGCAGCTACAGAGAAACTACAGTATTGGACTATCAAAATCCCAGCACACTGGCATCCAAATGATTTTGTTGTTGTGTTCCCCTCCCTTATGTGGTGGTTGAGCAACTGGATTAGAATTCCGACTTCTAAACATAGAACAAAGAAAAGTACAGCATAAGAACAGGCTCTTTGGCCCACAATATGTGGGGCCACACAAAGGTGCAGCGGTAGAGTTGCTGCCTTACAGCGCCAAAGAGCCAGGTTCAATCCTGACTATGGGTGCTGGCTGTATGGAGTCTGTGCGTTCTCCCCGTGGCCGCGTGGGTTTTGTCTGGGTGCTCCTGTTCCATCCAGTGTGAAGGAGAGAAAATGG
Source organism: Okamejei kenojei (assembly GCA_035221665.1). Classification (NCBI taxonomy): domain Eukaryota; kingdom Metazoa; phylum Chordata; class Chondrichthyes; order Rajiformes; family Rajidae; genus Okamejei; species Okamejei kenojei. The sequence goes on from CM069140.1 coordinate 34,080,436, forward strand.
ATAGGCAACATTTCGGGTCTGGGTTCTTTTTCAGACTCAAGGAGAATTAGTCATAGAGTCATACAGCAAGGAAACAGGCCCTTCAGCCCAACATCCATATCGACCAAGATACCCCATCTATTGTAGTCCCACCTGCCCGTGTTTGGCCCACATCCCTCTAAATCGTCAAAAAAATTGGTTAGACTTTTTTCTGTCTTGGATTTATACAATTATCTGTGAAATGAATGGAATTGGCTGGTCAGGAGATACAAATGGAAGATAACATTTTTAACAGAAGCTTAGCTGGGCTTGGGTGCCCAAAAGGGAGGCACCATAGCGCAGTGGTAGAATTGCTATCTTACAGTACCAGAGACCCAGGTTTGATCCTGACCACGGGTGCCATCTGAATGGAGTTTGCATGTTCTGCCTGTGACCACGTGGGTTTTCTCTGGGTGCTCTGGTTTCCACCCACATTCAAAAGGCATGCAGGTTTGTATTTAATTGGCTTCTGTAAATTGTCCCTCGTGTATAGGATAGATAAGTCAGTGCAGAATCTGTGGGTCGAAGTATTTGGTACCACTCTGCATCTCTAAAAATGAAAAAACCAAAAGATATGGGTCTTTCATGGGTTAATTATGAAGTGTTTTATAAATAAAGATCTGACATAACTAGATTCTTTCTCCATAACATAAATGGCAGGCAGAGATTGCACATGCTGGTGTGAGGATGTGATCAAGGCTTTGTGGCTCTTATTCTTGGAGTTCCATAAACTGTCGATGTGAATAATTTACTGGATCAATTGCTGTCTTTGTTCTCACTTTGAAAAATGTTGACTGATACAAAATTAAAAGGATGAAGGTCAATAATGCATAAAAATCTGTTAACAGCAAGCATATTTTTCAAAAGCAACAAGAGAAAAGACGAAGACATAAATACCAATAGTCAATCCTTAGATTTTTTTTCTAATAGCCTTCTCTTTCCCGTTCCTTTCTCTATTCTTTAATAATTATTTCTGCGACACTTTTTTTGAAAAGCAAGAGGTGGTTAGTAAGTGTTATACATTCAGAATAAAAAAATCACATTGTAATTATTTACTCTGACAATTCATTACCCTTACTGAAGAATTTTTTAAGTACTAAGGACGACTCACTTTGCATTCAGAATACTGATTGGTCTACCAACCCATCTTGATATTATCGTGGTATGATATCCACATAATGTGTCCATACCAGTATTGATGTCACCAACTTCCCAATGGACGCTTCCAACGCTGACCAATACATTGAGTAGCATAAATCACAATATAATTGTACAAGGAAAGACACACAAAGCTGTAGTAACTAAGTGTTTCAGTGGAGTTTCTGCCCCACATCACCAGAGACACATGTTCAATCCTGACTATGGGTGCTGTCTGTAGGGAGATTGTACATTCTCCCCATGACCGTGTAGGTTTTCTCCAGGTGCTCTGGTTTCGTCCCACACTCCCAAGATGTACAATTTTGTCCCTAGTGTGTAGGATAGTGCTAGTGTATGGGGAGATCGCTGGTCAGCGTGGATTAAGTGTGGGCTGAAGGGCCTGCCTCAATTCTAAATGGGTCAGGTAGCATCCCTGGAGAACATGGATAGGTGACGTTTTGGGTTAAGACCCTTCTTCAGACTGATTGCAGAGGTAGAGAGGAAGGACAAAGAATTTCAGGTCATCGGTAAACAAAGGTGAGGGGAGGGGTTGCTAGGCAGATGGCTGGACAAATATCTGTGATGAACACATACAAGGTGTGAGACAAAAGGATTCAAGAGGTGCAAATTGTGAAGCTAGATGGTTGATGAGATGGGAATTGTTTAGGAATGTAGGTGGGAGTGGAGGGGAGGGGAGAGATAGGTGCTAGGTCAGCCAGGACTCAGGGAATAGAAGGTAGGGAAGGGAAACGAAGAGGCGGTTTATTGGGGAGAAAGGAGAGAGGGACATTTTACACAGGTTGCCTAAAATTGGAGAATTTAATATTCATAGCTGGGTTGTAAGCTACCCAAGCAGAATATGAGGGCAGGAGGTGACATTAGACTTTAGACTTTTGAGATACTGTCTGGAAACAGGCCCTTCAGCCCACTGAATCTGTGCCGACCATCGATCATCCTGTGCACAACACACTAGGGACAATTTACAATTTTTACTGAACCCAATAAACCTTCACACCTGTACATCTTTGGACTGTGGGGTGAAACCGGACCACCCAGAGAAAACCCATGCGGGCACCGGGAGAACATACAAACTCCGTGCAGACAGCACGCTTAGTCAAGATTGGACACAGGTCTATAGCGTTGTAAGGCACCAATTCTACCACTGCGCCTCTGTTTTGATCATCAATGTGAGGTAAAACTGTACAACTCCAACTCGGGATCACAATAACTAAACTGAAACCCACGGCTCCAAATAAAACTGTGCCACTCTGTCCATTTGCAAGACTGCAAAAGAAACATTGCTCATGGAGTGGCATAGGAAGGAAAAAAAACCTTCTTAAGCTATGATTTAGAAATTATGATTTTCTTCTGAAGTTTAATTAATCACGGGATTCATAATACTGAATTACAGTGTCTTCTTCTAAGGAGGCTAAAACAAGCCATACTTTGAAATATGTTCCCATTTGTTCCATTCATAAAGTACCAAAGATGATGTGCTCCAGGAAGTATTGACACTGATGTCTGACTACTTACCCAAAGGGATATTTCTGATGCCAGGTGCAAAACAACATTGTTATCAGAATTACTGATCAGGGAACCTACAGTCATGGTGACCTTTGCCTTTTGTAGAAAACAATTAGCTTAAATCTATACTATTGCTCAAATTCTCATCTTGACCACTTCCAGTCTGGGTTGTAATTACATTTGCGCAAAAACGCTACCCTATATCGCTAGGATTTTTTTCGCCACCTTACTAACCTTCCCCTCTGCTCCAAGACACCAGGTTTTGTTCTGATCAGTGAAATATGAGAAACGTTATTAAGGTTTAAAAAATTGTGAGATCAGCAAATTGGTCTTCTCGCCTGTCAGTCACCATGAAGGTAACGCCCCTTCCGGCACCCGCTGGAGAATAAATCCCCGGAGGCGGGGCTGAGTATAAAATCCGTGCTGATTGAATCCGCAAGAGTGGAGTCAGGAAAGCTGCTGCGTGGAGTCGGGAAAGCCGCTGTGTGGAGTCGGGAGGTGCTGTGTCCCTCACCCCACACACACTCCCCCTCCCCCCAGACACTGCCCCTGCCCCCCCACGCCCCCCTTCCCCCCTACCCCTTCACCCCCCCCCTCCCCCTTTCCCCCCTCCCCTATGATCTTCACTGCATGGCAACTGCAAGGGAGATACAGAAAACCACACCGGCCACTGCAGATGGCTTTCTTTGACCTCAGTAAAACGTTAAACTCCATAAATCAGGAGGTTCTGTGGAGCACTCACCCCAGTTTCAGCTGCCCATGGAAATAAGTCCATCTTAGCCTTGCTCCATGATGGCATGTTAGCCATGAAGCTCACCAATAGGTCTATAACATACCCTGTATACTTTAGACTGTAATAAAGCCCCGGAATTTTTGTCCCACCAAGTCCGTGCCAACCAGTGATCATCCCACACACTGGGGAAAATTTACAATTTTTACTTAAGCTAATTAACCTACAAACCTGCATGTCTTTAGAATGTGGGAGGAAACCATAGGACCCGATGAAAACCCACACGGTTCACCATGGATCACCCGTACAAACTAGTTCCATCTCTTTTTCATCCTCTCCCTACACTCTAGGGGCAATTTCTCTGAGAGCAAGTAACCCACCTAACCGCATGTCTTTGGGATACGAGAGGAAACTGGATGACCCGGAGGAAACTCACGCCGCCACAGGGAGAATGTTCAAACTCCATACAGATAGCATCGAAAGACAGAAATGGACCTGGGTCTTTGGCGCTGTGACACAGCATCTCTACCAGCTGTGCCACCAACTTGTTAAATGTGGATGCCTCATTATTCAAACACTTTTCTCATTCTTTCTTGCCACATTGTTACAGAAAAGATAGTTGCAGTGAAGGTAATCCTCTGAAGCAACAGGATGCTGTTCAATCTACAGTGACTACGCTCCAGAACGAGGATCACCCAAACCTTACGAGTCACATTGCAGTGAGCAGGCAATGCTTGCATTTACCCTACTCAAAGAGTGCCCTCAAAGTCATGGTGATTCAAAGTATGCTAATTCCCATCTGCCCACATTTGCCCAATATCCCTCTAAACCTCAGATGTTTGGGAATCTGAAATGTTTGGGAAGCAGAAAATACTGGAGGTGCTTGACCTGAAATGCTAAGTCTGTTTTTCTCTCCATAGATGCTGCCTGACCAGCTGAGAGTTTCCATATGTTCCTGTTTTTATCCTTACTTATAACAAATGCTATCCTCTTTCTGGGTTGATAGCATGAGATGCAGGAAACTGTGATTTAATTTCAGGCTAACAACTGAGTCTGCAGGGACAATATTGGAGTCACAGGATAGAAATTAAAATTGTGTAAATTTGGATTTATTGCAGTTGTACTGTACAATATTAACTACAATATCGTGCTAACTACAGCATTCACTTTAAGCTACCTTATTCAATAACCATAACATCTGAATCCTCAGTCCATATAATTATCCTATTTTGATCTTTTGCCATTAGATTGTTTGTGCATTTTACGTAAATAACTCACATGAACAACATTTTAGAAATCTAAATTGTTGCTCATATGGGATTTTTTCATGAGTACTACCTATGCTGTTATCAGTCAGTTTGTCGCCAAGATAATGGTGCTTCTGCTAATCTGTTTCCCTTAAAATATTTCTGTTTGTGCATCATAAAAAAATATCAAGAAATAAAACAGCAAAAATATGAAACAGTGGTGTTTCTCAATAGGCAGTTGAGGGGTGTGAGAGGACAATGGGAAAGTAAATAAGTTAAATAAAAAAATAAACAACATTAAAAAAATAATTCATGACATTTGTGAATTGGACCTTGGTAAGACTGAAAATTTGAAGCAATGGGCACAGCAGCATTCCTTGGACTACACAATTAATGGCATAGTTACCTTTGTTGAGAGTTTAGATTCGCACATTGATTATAATGCTTTTCATTTAATGCCAGGTTCAATGGGCATTTATGGGGGAAAGCAGACTGTCTATGAGGAACTGATCTAAAATGAATTATAACTATTGATATCAATTTACTGCACAAAGAGAGCTGATTTTGTCCATCAGATTCAATGCAATGTATAAAATGACTGGACCAGGTCTAATAATAGGAATCCATAATAGGAATGCCAGAGTCACTCGGAGCTTGGGAATGAGGCATTATTGGACCCAAGTAAAAGGGATTTGGCTTTTCATCATAACCGAATCTTCAGCACCGCATCTATTGAAGCATACAATATAGATCAAAGAACATCCAACAATTTAATTCAATTGAAGTATAGATTAATTTAGTTTAGTTTAGTTTAATTTAGTTTCATAACACAGCATGGAATCAGGAACTTCAGCCTACCTAGTTCACACCAACCACACAAATTCTATGTTATCCAACTATCTTATCCACTCCCGACACCAGGGGTCGGCAACCTATGCCCCCCCCCCCCCCCCCCCGGGCCGAATACAGCCCATAACCCGAAATCATCTGGCCCGCAGGCGGATTTTTTCCCCTGTAATCATCCAGTAGGCCGAGCTCCCGCCCCTGTGAACACTTTTAAGAAAGAACTGCAGATGCTGCAAAAATGGAAGGTGGACAAAAATGCTGGAGAAACTCAGCAGGTGAGACATGCAAGGATTGCATGAGGCTGCCTCACCCGCTGAGTTTCTCCAGCATTTTTGTCTACCTTCTGTGAACACGTGGTTTGATGCCTGCCATCCGGGGCGGGATCCATGTGTACACGTGATAGTAGCAATGTTACAAATTTTTGAGATTTAAAAAATCAAGTCTGCAATTTATCCCATCAGATAAAGCATACAAAGAAATTTAATTTGACACCTAATTCACTTTCATATCTTCAGTATTAAAATAGTTATGGCCATTTTCATACTCGGAAATTAGCATCTTGGTCCCCATTGCCTTTCCATTGACTTAACACAAAAGTTGTGATCGAGGACAGTCAAAAGCCCATAACTTTCTTAAAAATTAAGAGAACTGAAATAAATGTTCAGTTATTATAGATTGAAGCATTCTGAAACTAATATGAAACAATCTTACACAAAAAGCTGGAGAAACTGGATCTAAGGAGCGAAGGAGATAGGCGACGTTTCGGGTCGAGACCCTTCTTCCTTGATAATATGAAACAATCTTACTTGGATGACCTGATATTAATGCATATAATTAGTTAGTTACCCAATTGTAGCTAATTACAAAATTCAATTACTAGGTCTAAACATCTATCCATTTCTTAAGCAAATATTAACAATTATTTTAAAGCCTAAGTGTCCAAATAACATTCACACAATAATTCACAATATACATGATCTTTAAATCTCATTGTTATGAATTTATAGGCCAAATTGAAGGAATTTAGTGTTTAATGCCCATAAATGAATGGGTATTTTAAACAGCTTGCGAGTGGGATTTTATGGAACGCGATGTATTGGAACGTTGTGGTTGCGGTGAATTTTTTTTTTTTTTTTTATTTTTTTTAATTATAGAAACAATATATACAGAGTACACTCTTATACGGCATTGAAAATTATATAATATCCTATAATCCATTATACATTTCCTGGCCTAGGAAAAACACTGCCGGTTCATATGAGAATAAATCACCGTTTCGCAACATGAAATATTGATTAAAGTCACCTAAACAAGCAAGTTTATATGAAAAAATAAACAGCTTTCACTTACCTGTCCCCTACGTAAAATCCGTCCCCATTGTCGGCGTTCACGGCATTAGGAGCTATTTTTTTATTTTACTGTAGCGCTGAAATAGTCGGGCGATTAAAAAAAAAATTTAACTTACCGGCAGTCGGATCGAACCTCCAGAAATAGCTCGCACTCCGAGAAAATTTAATTCCGGTGGCAAGGGAAAAACTGCATTTTGATAGACCCCGCACCCACCCCCCAAAGGCGCCAAAGTAGGCCAGCGGCAGAACTGTGAAGGTAAGGTTTTCTAGCACACCATCCGCTCACAGACATGCGTCCCGGCCCCATAATGCAGAACTGTCTGAAGAAGGATTTTGGCCCGAAACGTTACCTATCTCCTTCGCTCCATAGATGCTGCTGCACCCACTGAGTTTCTCCAGCATTTTGTGTACCCCCAATGCAGAACAAGGTTGCCGACCCCTGCCCTACACTCTAGGGGTAATTTAAAGAGGCCAATTAACCTTAAAAAAAAAAGATCTCTTTGGCACGTGGAAAGAATCCAGAGCACCCAGAGGAAACCAAAGGAATGCGCAAATTCCATGCACAGTATCCTATGTCAGGATTGAACCCGAGTCTCTGATGGTCTGAGACAGTAGCTCAACCATCTGCACAAAATGTACAGCAAACTGTAGTGTAAAATTGATTAATTGAATTAGAACACAAGTGCCTTTGTTAGCTGCAATTTTTATTTAATAAAAGTTATCTCAATGCCCAAGTCTTCAATAAAAAATCAAAATTAATTGTCAGATAAACTATCAGCATGCAGCATTGTTCAAAAACGGTAAATCTGGCCCAATTTTTGAATTTGAACATTGACATTGTAGAGCATTAATTTAGAAAGTATTTTAGTTCCAATGCCCCAATTAGATGTTCTCTGCTTGACAGCTTTTCTCTTGTATAGAAATTACTACATTAGTATTATTACAAGTCTAAAATCAATTCAGTGAGACATACTTAGTTTTAATAGAAATAAGCTGAGTTTTCCCAATTAGTTAAAATTGTCAGATAAATGTTTCATTTAACCATTCCTGACATTCTGTGGCAAAGTTTCAATTTGCTTAAACAATATATGTTTTGCTCGCACGTTTGATTTAATCCAGTTCCTTATTCCTCTTGCATACTTAATCGGCATCCAATAAAGGGACTAAGAGGAGCATCTCCTGTGCATGAACAAAAGCCTGTATGCAAGATACAAAAACTGGTTTTGTGAAACTCTATTCATATCCGACAGGATGCATGCCACAGAAGAACTCCTGACAGACTACAGGCCATGACCTCACCCTGGCAGCAACCGGGAACACTGTGTGGAGTGTGAGCCTGGAACGAGGCATGTCTTCTGCTTGTCCCTGAGGACCGGGAGCCGGAGAGGAGGGTGGAATCAGTCGGTGATGGTGGCAGATGCTGGAGAAAGGGCTGTTAAAAAGGACCAGGGGTCTTACCTTCCATGTCCTCAAGGTCGGCTGCAGGAGGTGCCCCAGGGGGCAGGAAAGGCTGAATGTGGCCGGGCGAGGAGAGGGACGAAGGTTCACTGAACGATGTGGATCATGGGCCCTAATGGCCAGCTGCAGCTGGCGTTTTGAAAATGGCGCCAAAACCTGGCAACTCTTGCATATGGACTTAGTGGGTTGTTTCTATGCATTCTGTACTTAATCAGGGATTGTGCTCATGTATGGCAATAATCCTACTGATCCTTATGCAAAAGAAGAATTTCACTGAACCTTGGTACACGTGATGACAAAGAGCCATTGGACCATTCAGTGTCTAATAAGGGTTGGATTTTGTGATCTATTAACTATTCCCCTACCAAGAATGGTTCCCTTCCACAGTTCAGGCAAAAGGTTGTAAAGTTGGACTTACCCCTCCACAGCTGGCAAAACCCAGTGGTTATTGCTGAAGCCTCACATCTCCAGCAGCCAAGCTTCAATCTTGACCTTGTGCTCTTTCTGATAGCCTGCATGTTCTCCCTAGTGACCACATAAGAGTCCTCAACCGAGGTGCTCTACTCACCTGCCACATCCCAATGGGTTAATTGGCCACTGTAAATTGTCCCTTGTGTGGATGGGTGACAAGAGATTTGGGAGAGGAAGGGAAGACACAGAGAGGTGATGTGGGTATGAGGAAAACTGAGACAAAGTGGACATGGTGGGCTGAAGGTCCTGTTCCTACATGATATAACTCCAGGATCATGACAGAAATCCGACTCCAGCTTTGTTAGCTGTCAAATCTGTTATAGGTGTTCCAGTGGTTAAATATCTCTGAAAACTAAATTTAACTCAGTTTAAATTAGTATCATGTTCGGCACGGACATTGGGGCCCGAAGCACCTGTTCTCTATTTAATATTTATTTGGAGACATTTAAAACCTAATAAGAGCCATAGAGTCATACGATTGTTAAGGGCTTGGACACACTAGAGGCAGGAAACATGTTCCCGATGTTGGGGGAGTCCAGAACCAGGGGCCACAGTTTAAGAATAAGGAGTAAGCCATTTAGAACGGAGACAAGGAAACACTTTTTCTCACAGAGAATGGTGAGTCTGTGGAATTCTCTGCCTCAGAGGGCGGTGGAGGCAGGTTCTCTGGATGCTTTCAAGAGAGAGCTAGATAGGGCTCTTAAAAATAGCAGAGTCAGGGGATATGGGGAGAAGGCAGGAACGGGGTACTGATTGGGGATGATTAGCCATGATCACATTGAATGGTGGTGCTGGCTCGAAGGGCCAAATGGCCTAGTCCTGCACTTATTGTCTATTGTCTATTGTCATACAGCATGGCAACAGGCCCTTCGGCCCACCTAGCCCATGCTGACCAATTTGTCCCATCTACATTAGTCCCACTTGCCTGCATTTGCTCCATATCCCTCTAAACCTAATCTATCTATGTGCTCATCCATTTTTTAAAAATTATACGTTGTGATAGTACTTGCCACAACTACCTCCTCTAACAGCTCCTTCCATACACCCACCACTCTTTGTTGAAAAACGTTTCCCCTCAGTTCTTTTTAAATCTTTTCCCCCCTCATCTGTTTTTATGAATCCCCTGCTCTGGGTAAAAAACTCACACATTTACCCCATTTGTTCCTCTCTTGATCTTAGATGCCACTATAAGATCACCCTTCATCCTCTTACAATCCAAGGGATAAAGTCCTAGCCTGCTCAACTACTCCCTATAGATCAGGCCCTCATGTCCTGGCAACATTTTCGTAAATCTTCTCTGCATCCTTTCCAGCTTAAGATTGGACATTGAAAATAACACATATTTTAAAATCAACTAAAACACCTCTAAACGTGTGAAAAAATATTTAAACAGTAAAGTGGCGTTTCGGGTCGAGACCCTTCTTCAGAACCCAAAACGTTGCCTATTTCCTTCACTCCATAGATGCTGCCTCACCTGCTGAGTTTCTCCAGCATTTTTGTCTACCTTTGAATTTCCAGCATCTGCAGTTCCTTCTTAAACATAAACAGTGAAGTGAATTGGTTTAAAAAACAAACCTATCTTCCTGTTCTATATTCATATGCAAGCCTGCAATCCCATTGAAACCAATGGGATGTTAATATTGAATCTGATCTGATCAGACACATGGTACACAATGCAATTTCCCAACAAAATGTTGCGGATCTCAGAAGAAGGAGGCACAGTGGTGCAGCAGTAGAGTTGCTGCCTTACTGCACCAGAGACTCGAGTTTTATCCTGACAATGGCTGCTGTCTGTAGAGTTTTTTATGTTCTCCTTATGACTATGTGGGTTTCCTCCCACATTCCAAAGAGGTGCAACTATGTAGGTTATTTGGGTTCTGTAAATTATCCCTAGTGTGCAGGATGGAACTAGAGTACAGGTTATTGTTGGTCGGCATGGACTGCGTGGACCAAAGGGCCTATTTCCGTGTTGTATCTCTAAACTAAACTAAACTAAACTAAACTAAAATAAGCCTCGGCTCTGCCACTTCACTCAATGTGCACCACGGTGGTGTGAATCTGTGGATTGGGCCATCTGAACCTGTGACAGCTCCACTTTCCTTCCTTAATGGTGTACCCAAGGAGCTCTGAGACCAATCCACATGAATGTTGGTGATCCCATTTGGACCAGTATTCTGCTTAATGCACGTTTCAGTTTGTCTAGCTTCAGAAGCAAGACCAATCCATCCCAAGGAAGAATAACACAGGCATCACATTTTATCAAATTGCGGCAGTACATAAAGTGGACTTCATTAGAGTGATGGCATTTTGGTACACATCTTTCTCTCATATCTATCAGCAAAGATTAATCTGTTTCAATATTGCAACCCTGATAAGAATAATTTTGTTCCTTAACTAGCTTGTTTTTCGAACGATTTCTTTGTCACATCCGTGATAGAAGTTCACACTTTTCTGGGAATAATTACATGGTGGGAGAGAGAACAGCAATCAATTAACCTTTAGGCTTAATAACAGCATTTAAATATCATGTCTCAGGATCCAAAACCTCTGAGCTGGATAGTTACCATAGCAACATTTCGGCTTTGCATTGAGGTCTTTCATGAAGCCAATAGATACTATTGCAGTGAATCAATCAATGAACAGCTACGAATAAAAGAGAATAGTAAGATTAAATGAGAATTTACCAGTTTGAAATTTGATCTTTATTTTATGAGGAGTTACGATGAGGGATTACATGAAGACCCCGCCAGAACGCATGCGCGACATTCTTCAAAGCAGCGGAGTGAAATCACAGATACCAGAGTTGACTAACATTAGTAAGATAGGAGAGAACTTATATATACCAGTTGACCTTTATAATAGAGGGTTTGGGAGTGGAGGGCACGTAATCCCTCATTGTAACTCCTCATAAAATAAAGATCAAATTTCAAACTGGTAAGTTCTCATTTAATCATACTATTTTACTTCGGAGTCACTTGAGTGACTACATGAAGATTTCAAAGCTCTGTGATTTCATGCCGTGGACGAGTCCATGCATCACACACTGCAACAGTGAAGAGCTAATTTTAATAATGCATTCAGACATGACATAGGAATAGACATGTTGATGCTATAATGTACACTTAGTGATAATAGTACCTCCTGCACCCGGGAGGAACTATAACACAGACTTAAAAAGTCGGCAAATACCCCTGGTCTGGCAAGGGTATTTCTACATGTTTGGAATCGTTCGTAGATCATCCTGCACCCGCTAGGATGTGGTCCCGTGAACGTCCATCCCCTGCTGCTGATATAGTTGCAGCCTGGGTGGAGTGAGACTTGTATGTCAGTGTTCACTCCTGCCCCCAGAACCCATATAAACCACGGCTGATGGTCTGTAGTGATTCGCTAGTGAGGCTCCCTGTGACTATCAATCATTGCTAGTTCAGTCCCCAAGGCTCTAGAGACCTTAGCATACTGGTGTAGATGTGTGTCACATACAACCAAAGGTCCATGGGATATGCCAGCAATACTAGTTTGAGACCTAATGTCCCTGGCGATATCTGCTGATTAGTGATAACATAAATGTAATTCCATGCAGAATAATCATTTCGTCCTGTCACAGCTATGCAACTGGACCCATAGTGCTACCTCAGTGTCATGAGCATAATCCTTGGTATAGTGAGCCCTGGGCAGGGATGTTCCAATGTTAACATCCCATATCTCTGCGTACCTTCCTGGGGGGTGTTGAGTTTAAGACCCTATCTCGAACAGAAGGTGACCCGATAAATGGATTCTGCTCCTCGCAGCCAAAATGCTGAGAAGGCACGTGCGGCACAGTAATGGCACTATAGTATGATTGCCAACCCCATATGGAACTGAACTTAAGACGTCAGTCATCCGTGTCAACTTAGTTTGGTTTGACAATAGTAAGCCGCAGGAGCGGTCTTCCCAGTCTGCAAGTCAATGACTAGATTAAAGTATGCAGGGGATGGTTCCCTGGTCACGGCTAACCAGCCATTTTGTGCCTGCAATCCATGTAAGGTTCTATCATAATGCCCAACATCAGCAGGATCATGGCTGTATTGGCCAGTCAGGCAATCTGAAATGTCTGAAGCGGGAAGCTGAATTAGCAAGACCCGTCTGGTAAGGTAAATGGATGGACACAATGAACATTACCCCTCAGTGTAGCGAGAAATGCATCCATCGCCACCTTAAATCCTGGCGATTCCACATCCATTCTCGTTTTCCTGCTGATATGCCAATGCCAATGAAGTTAGGTAAACTATTACCGGAAACTTTTACTAGATTGCACCCATGTGGTTTACATATAATAGCACCAGAGTGTATCAAGTTAGACTTGAGCATGCAGATATGCATATTCGCACAACCTTTATCCACAGAATGCACCTAATGTGAATAGGTAACACATGCAAACCCCATCCGCCTCCGTAACTAAAGATGGTATATAGTAATAATCCATCTTTAACATAGCATCAGTTAGTAATTAACTGACAAGTACTGATGAAGGTTAGTGGGGCAATGCTGAATACTGTTTGTCCACAATGGTGACTTTGCCAGCTGGGAATAGCCTGTGAGCTTGCTCCTTTGCACGCCGTAAAGCTCTGATAGTGCAGAAGGCGCAATAGCACAGCTGACCAATATATATCAATCCCAGACAATTTATAATTTCAGTTGGTATCAACTTAAATTTACTGGATGGATAAGAATCCAATTCCTGCAGAATGGTTTGTGGCTGATACCGCTGATTAGGCAAATACAGTGTTTTAGAACATCATCCAGATAGCCCATAAAATAATATCTTAGGTGAGCCCAGTGGAAACTGTTCTCCTGTTGTGAGACAGTTTTCTATTCAGAAAGTCTATACTGCATTTGCGAGTTGAACCGGTATCTTTCATAGTGATAATGAACGGCTCGCACTGCGGCCTGTCTTGAAAGCCAACTCGTCTAGCATAAACAAGTGTAAATTTACCAACTTGTAAATGGTCCACATACCTCATATATCGGAAAAGAACCAGACCCACCTCCCTTCATGGTAATAGGTGGTCTTATGGTAAGCCCAAGGCTCCTGGCGCGGGTTCTTATTCCGTCCCAATTTTGGAGAGTAGGATTGCTAGGGTATGTGGACCCAATTCCGAGGACCGGTTTTGCCTTGGCCTGAAAGCCTGCGCCCAGTTTTGAAGCTGCTTCCAGCTTCAGTGAAACGCTTGCTGCCGATAGAGGCGAGGGGTGTGTTGCCGTGGTCCCTTGATAAGCCGGACAGCTTTAATTCTTCATCCGGGTCTTACCTGTTTGGGCAGGTTCCTGAAGAGAAGATTCAGCGGCTGGACATTGCTGGTCTCACTTCAACCTACAGATTTGAAATTTAAGGCAGGTCCGATGGCGTTTTTCTGGAAACAGTTAATTTTGAAGTGTGCATTGTACCCCCATATAGCGCTGTTCACTGCTGGTCCTTTCAGGGACAATATTGCAGGTGTATGGTATTCCACCGCCAGCACATGCAATGTGGCGTGAGGTGGCTGTTCCTTCACGAGAGAACTCTGGCCTTCAGGCTTCGTTTAGCGAAGATCTTGATGCTACGCCAGAATATTCTGGAACCTCACGTTTGTACTCCAGTATGTTCCCTGGTCATACTTCCAATGCGGGATGAGTAGGCAGTGGACCTTCCAGCCCGGACCCATGCTGAGTCTCCGAGGTTATCCGCCAGCGGGAAATCCCTCCGCAGGTGGTAATCTTATGGCCCGGACCCTCCGAGTCTACGGGCTCATCCGCCGGTGGTATATGCGCAGCCCGGACACTGCAGGTCTCTGGGCTTACCGTAGGCAGTATATCTCTACTGATATGCCATGCATGGATCATATCAAGAGGGAGCATTAGTGGGATGAGCGCTCTCTGACGCTATCCATGCTCCTCATGGGTAAACGGCCGAGGACGTACCCATGTTGGAGGGGACCCTCCTGGCCTGCCTAGGCCTTTCAGACTCCATTGAACCTCTTCTGGCCCGCTGGAGTCTGAAAAAATGCCGCCGGCTATCCGCACTTTTGTGGTCCGTAGCCGTGTCACACGGTCCCCTCACGCGGTCCCTGCGGCCGGGTTTCCCGGAGCTGGGTTCATTCCGCGGTTTGCATTCCCGCGGTCCCTGCAGCCGGGTTTCCCCGAGCCGGGTTCATCCCGTGGTCTTCCCGCGGTCCCCGCAGCCGGGTTTCCCTGAGCTGGGTTCATCCCGTGGTCTTCCCGCGGTCCCCGCAGCCGGATTTCCCTGAGCTGGGTTCATCCCGTGGTCTTCCTGCGGTCCCCGCAGCCGGGTTTCCCCCGAGCCGGGTTCATCCCGTGGTCTTCCCGCGGTCCCCGCAGCCGGGTTTCCCTGAGCCGGGTGCATCGCGTGGTCTTCCCAAGGTCACCGCAGCCGGGTTTCCCCGAGTTGGGTTCATCCCGTGGTAGTCTTCCCGCGGTCTCTACAGCCGGGTTTCCCTGAGCTGGGTTCATCCCGTGGTCTTCCTGCGGTCCCCGCAGCCGGTTTTCCCCGAACCGGGTTCATCCCATGGTTTGCTTCTCCCCACGGTCCCTGCGGCCTGGTTTTCCTTCAGCCGGGTTCACACCGCGGCCAGAATCTTCCCGCGGCCCGGTTTTCTCTCCAGCCGGGTTTAGCCCGCGACCAGAATCTCCCGTGGCCTGGTTTTCCTGCAGCCGGGTTTCTTCCTGCTGCAACCGTTCCCGCGGCCGGGTTTTCCTGCAGCCGGGTTCACCCCGCGGCCAGCATCTTCCTGTGGTTCTCCGCAGAATCCATTTCACGGTTACCACAGCCGGGATCCCTCGCGGTCCCTGGAGACGGGATTCCCCGCGAAGTCTGTGGTGGGGTTCCCCCTCCAGCCGGGCATCCCCGCGATTCTCGCAGCCGGGATTTCCCTGCGGTGTAGGGGACGCAATATCTCCAGCAGGAAACTCTGTGCACAGAGCTTCCTGCAAGGAGCAAAAACAGACCTGGAGTTCAGTTGAAAAACTTACCTTCAGGATTCAAACTTACCGCTGGTGGAGCAGCGCTTCCACAGCCTGTCGATGCGCAATGCGGTAGACGATATGTCGTGCATGCGTGCTGGCGGGGTCTTCACGTAGTCACTCACGTGACTCCGAAGTAAAATAGATGCAAACCACTTGTTACTGTATGCTCACTATGCATTAGCATTGCTTTGTTAATTGACATTATTGTTTTTTAATTTAGTTTAGTTTAGAGAAGCAGCGTGGAAACAGGCCCTTTAGCCCACCGAATCCAAGCCGGCCATCGATCCCCATACACTAGCACTATCCTGCACACTAGGGACAATTTACAATTTTTACTGAAGCCAATTATCCTACAAACCTGCACGTCTTTGGAGTGTGGGGGGTAACCGGAGCAACTGGGGAAAACCCACGCAGTCATGGGGAGAACATACAAACTCTGTACAGACAGCACCCGTAGTGTTATTTTCTTTGGAATTAATTTTTTTCTTTTACTTTTAAAAACATGGAAGTTTTTAAATACTATGTGTAAACATAACTATTTGGTACACATATCTGAAGCAGTTCCATCTTCCAAGCAAGATCTTAGTTTAGTTGTAAAGAAGGAACTGCAGATGCTGGAGAATCGAGGGTACACAAAAAGCTGGAGAAACTCAGCGGGTGCAGCAGCATCTAAGGAGCGAAGGAGATAGGCGACGTTTCAGGTCGAGACCCTTCTTCTTAGTTTAGGTTAGTTTATTATTGTCACAAGTATTAACTTGTTCGCAGTCTACGATACCAACTACTTTAGTGTCATCTGAAAACTTACTAACCATGCCTTGCATATTATCAACCGAATCATTTATACAGATGTTGACTATGGATGGTGCGATCACAAAAGAGATACATTGTAGCAAACGGTAGAATAGATTAACCAAGATACTGGTTATCTTGGTTAATCTATTAACCTTATTAATTATCGAGGAAGGGGGCAAAGGGGTAAAGATATTTGGACAGCAAACAGCCTATCTAATAACCTGATTTGTCGGGGCGACATGCTGGAGTAGTCGCTCATTTCCACGCTCCCAATCTGTTCACCTTCAACTGTTATTATAGCTCAGCCTAAGTTTTATAACTACCCATAAATATTTAAACACCATCGACAGCACCTCTCTACACCACAAAGATGCCGGGCAGAGGAAAGAAAGAGGAGCCAACGACGGAAGACTCGACGACAGCACCATCATGGCTACGCTAGCAGCCATGTTAACAGAGCACAAGGCATCGCTACTGGCAGAACTCAACGCAGCGTTCACCAAACTGGAAACGAAGCTGGACAATATCCAGACCACTATTCTAGACCAACAACAGCGTCTTTCATCATTAGAGTCATTTGCCGATACCACCAGCCAAGACATGCGAGCTATGGAGACAATGCAACTACGGTGACCGAAGAGAACGTCAAGCTAAAGTCTAAGCTTATCGACCTGGAAGGCAGGAGTCGCCGAAATAACATAAGGATAGTCGGTCTCCCCGAGAACATCGAAGGCCCCAAACAAAAGCTTTTTTCTCTCAACTCCTGCTCGAGACTCTTGGCGAACACACACTGGAATCAGCCCCGGAGCTAGACCGAGCCCACCGTACGCTAGCAGCCAAGCCAAGCCCTGGTGAGAAACCCAGAGCAGTTGTGATTTGCTTCCATAGATTCCAGATCCGCGAGTTGGTGGTGCGTGAGGCTCGGAGGCAGAGGGGTAAGCGGAAGTACAAGGACATCCCGATCCACATTTTTGAAGACTACTGTCCTGAGATAGCTGAACAACGCTTCGCATACCGAGACGTTATGAAGGAGCTGTACAACCTGGGTCTCAAACCCTCCCTTCATTATCCGGCCAAGCTGTTCATCACGGCCGGGGAAGGAAAGAGGCGACGGTTAACATCTCCCGAGGACGCTCAGGATTTAGTTTCATCTTACCGTCGACGCAGACCGGGACCCACAGATGACTGACTTCGCTCGGTACGTCTACATCCGAGTGGCACAGGGGCCCGGATAACCTACGGTCACATTATCGGCTAACTTTAGCTCATAACTTTAGCCTGACTGCTCTTAGCAACTAGCCACTACTAGCGCGCGGCCTTGCTGATTATACTAGACCTGAAATATATGAGGCCGGTAAGAACTCACCACGATTCATGACTATGTTATACCAACTTTTCCTTATAATGTTTATGTGTAATCATACTTGAAAGGCTCTTCCCCTGCACATGAATGCTATAAAATTGGGCTTAAGGGACCCACTTTGTGGTTCGTGATCTGATCTCTGCCTTCTTGTTTTTAGCAGCTGACTGCTAACGTTTCCAGCACTTGACTGGTTTGTTTACACTAGTCTTCATAGCGGACTGTCTGGGACTGATAAGAACTCATTATAGTCAAGGCTATGTTACACGAATTAGTTCTTATAGCGTTTTTGTTTAACAATTCTTAATTGATGTTCTTCTGCCCTGCGCTTTAATCCAAGGACCCAGTTTGCAATTTGCTAATCTCTCTAACGCTAACTCTTCCTTTATACCTTGTCAACTTTAAGTTATACTATGTTATACCAAAGGAAGCTATTCTTGTTTCACATATACGTTGGCTTACTTATTTAGTATCACCATTTTGTTAATTTGCTTTGTCTTATTATTACTATCATCACTATTATTACTACTATTAGTGTTAGCAATGTCATTGGTAGCACAACTACCATGGCTATTATTTTAACTTTGTATTCATTCATTTATGTTTATTTTACTTTATTTCTATTTTCTATTTGTTTAATTATTATTATCATTGTTATCATTACTATATTTATTTCATTTTATGTTACTTTACTAACATTGAGCAATTTTGTTGCTTTGGGAGGTGGAAATATTGGGAGTTAAGATCGGACAACTCCATGCGGATGCGAGGACAACGTACCTTGGTGCAATGGGCACTCAAGGTTCGGTTGGGACATTGGGGATCTCAGGTCCGGGGACTCAGGTTTGAAAGATGGCTAAGTAAATTTTAAAAAAAATTATTACTATTATTATTTTTTTTAAATTTATTTTATACTTCTTCCCCCCCCCCCCCCCCACCCACACCCCCACTCTTTGCAGCTGGCTTCAACGCACTCTTCCATCTCAACTTGTAGTACAACACCGCTCTGCCCACTCGCTTGGATATAGCTAAATCTGGCCAACACAAATGACATTCTTAGATTTGTCTAGTAGAACGTGAGGGGGGTGGGGGGTCCTACTAAGACTGATAGGATCTTGGCCCACTTGCAACAGCTTAAGGGCGGTATATTTTTTATTCAAGAGACCCACCTTCGCAACAGAGAGGTAACACGGCTTAAGAGAGGCTGGATTAGCCACTTATTTCATTCGAAATTTAATGATAGGGCCAGGGGTGCTGCTATTCTGATTCGTAAAAACGTTATGTTCGAACCACAGAAAACTGTGTAGGACCCTGCTGGCCGCTTTGTCATGGTTTCTGGCAAACTCCAAGACACACCTGTCATATTGGCCAGTATTTATGGTCCCAACTGGGATGACATCTCATTTGTAACCAAATTTTTTACATCTCTCCCAAACATTGAAAATCACCACATCATTGTGGGTGGAGATTTTAATCTGGTCCAAGACCCTGTACTGGACAGATCTTCGAACAAAGCCTCTACTTTAACTAAATCAGGCAGGACTTTGCATGCTTTTGCCAAACAACTTGGGCTCACAGACCCATGGAGACATACATTTCCCACGACTAAATTATTTTGATTTTTTTCCCACGTGCACCGCACCTATACCCATATAGACTTCTTCCTCTTAGATAACGGACTGCTCTCCAAAATCAAATCCAGCGAGTATCATAGTATCGTGATATCAGATCACACTGCGACTTCCCTCAATCTCCACTTTCGAAAACGAACTAACCCCTTTAAACAGAGGAGGTTCAACTCCTCATTACTAGCAGAGGCTCACTACAAGCAATTCTTGCACTCCCAAATCATTTTATATTTTGAGCTGAATGACTCGCTGGACATAGAAAGAGATATGTTCTGAGAAGCTTCAAAAGCCTATATTAGGGGCCAACTTATCTCTTTTGTCTCTAACCTGAAAAGAGCCGAGACGTCCCAAATGACAGACCTGTTACGAAAAATAAAGGACATTGATGACAAATATTCATCTGACCCAGACCCTAATTTTTATAAATAACGCCTCAGGTTACAAACAGACTTTGACCTCACATCTACTAATAAAGCCAAGCTACGACTGCTTAAATCTAGGCAACACTTTTTTGAATCTGGGGATAAAGCTGGGAAGTTTCTGGCCTATCAGGCCAGAACCGAGGCGACTTCACGGCTAATTCCAGCCATTAGATCTAGATTAGGGGAGATGCACACTGATTCTCTTAGAATTAATGAAGCATTTGCTAAATTCTACGCTGAACTATACGCTTCCGATTGTCCTCCCACTGCAGATGACATGCTCCGTAGTATGACGTTTCCCCGAATTGACGATGAAGCCACGAGAGACTTGGGTGGCCCCATAACTGTTGCTGAGGTCCAAGCAGCCATCACATCATTGCAAAGCGGAAAGTTGCCCGGCCCTGACGGCTTCACTGTAGAATATTACAAAGCTTTCCCTGCTCTCCTCGCACCTGTCCTGAGAGATATGTACAATGAGGCGTTTCTACGTCGGCACCTACCGCCCACCTTGTCGTGGGCTACTATTTCCCTAATTCTTAAAAAGGAGAAAGATCCCCTGCTTTGTAGTAGCTACAGACCAATTTCACTCCTGAATGTGGACCTCACAATCCTCTCTAAAGTCCTTGCATGCACTTCTTTTCATTGCGATGAGCAGTGACTAAACATCTCCACATTGGAGAGAGAGACACAAAAAGCTTGAGTAACTCAGTGGGGCAGGCAGCATCTCTGGTGAGAAGGAATGGGTGACGTTTCGGGTCGAGACCCTTCTTCAGACTGTCACATTTTAGAGGCTTTTAAATAGGCACATGGAAGTGTAGGGAATATGGATCATTTGCAGGCAGGTGAGATCCGTTCATTTAGGCATTATGTTCAGCACAAGCATTGTGGGCCGAAGTGCCTGTTTCTGTGGTCTACAGTTCTATGTCCTATTGTGCAGTGTGTTTATGTGTTTGAAGACTGTGTTTGAAGAAGGGTCTCGACCCAAAACGTCACGCACTCCTTCTCACCAGAGATGCTACCTGCCCCGCTGAGTTACTCCAGCTTTTTGTCTATCTTCGGTTTAAACCAGCATCTGCAGTTCCTTCCTACACATCTCCACATTGGAGACACATTGACTGTAGGAGTAAAAACAGGCCCATGAGATGAGGTTACATCTATACCCCATCTCTATTTGCTAGCCTAAACTACAGGTCCCTTAACAACATAGCGATGCTAAATAAAATACACGTCTCAGATTTAAGGTTATTAATTAAATTAGCATCAGCTGCTATTTGTAGAGAAAACGTACCAGACTTCCACCATCCTTTGTTTAGTTTTAGTTTAGAGATACAGCCTGGAAACGGGTCCTTTGGCCCACCGCCTCCGCGCCGACCGACCAGCGATCCCCGCACACTAACACTATCCTACACACACAGACTTCCTGCCTCTGGTTGAGAAAGCTGAAAGAGACTTTGACCGCTGGTCAGTTTTACCATTATCCCTCGCGGCCCGGATAAATCTGGTCAAGATGGTCGTCCTACCCAAATTCCTGTATCTTTTCCAGCACATCCCTATATTTATCACTAAATCTTTTTTTGATAAATTAGAAAGGAGAATATCTAAATTTTTATGGGGTAGCAAACCGGCTAGAATTCGAAAGACGATACTACAGTCTCCTAAGAGTGACGGCGGTTTGGCACTTCCTGATTTTAGGCGATACTATTGGGCAGCTAACTTGCAAAAAACCCTGTATTGGATGAATGATGGTTGCGACCACCTACCGACCTGGGTACATGGAAAGGCGAGTTCACCTCTCCCATTGCGGTCTGTTCTATTCTCTAAACTCCCCATTTCTACAACATCTGTGGGTGCAGGCCCAATTGCTTCCCTCTCGCTCAAGATATGGAGTCAACTCAGGAAAAACTTCGGTTTACAAGGCCCTTCCATCTTGACCCCAGATTATGGATTTTGTGAAGAAGACATCCCTCACTTCCCAAATCGCCCCCCCCCCCCCCGAAACCCTGACCGATTCCATCCTAGCTCTAGATCCCAACCGGAAGAAATGCATCTCTTTTTTGTATAACTTGTTAGGGTCGGTAATATTGAATCCTCATACCTCATTAAAAGCTGCATGGGAGGGTGAGCTGAATATGAAACTAACAGACCAGCAATGGGACTTTGCCTTGGATTTGACCCATGCTTCCTCCATGTGTGCCCGTCATGGCCTAATCCAATGCAAAGTCCTTCACAAAGTCCACCACACAAATGCAAGATTATCTAGAATATGCCCCGCTGTCAAGGACAACACCAACACCAACCTCTCTGTTGCGTTGAAGCGGGTCCTGGCTTTTACAACCTTGTTAGTCCAGAGACTGATCTTGCTTAACTGGAGGCTTACCTGTCCCCCGACACACGCCCGCTGGATCAAAGAGGTTCTCTACAATTTAAAGCTTGAAAATGTTAGGTTTTCTCTCAAAGGCTCTACCAAGACATTCCTAGATACATGGAACCCTTTCCTGGAACTTGTTAACTCTCTCAACTTGTTTCCGGACTCGGAAGAGGACTGAGTGCCCTCTATCACTGCTCTGTCTTATTGCAGCTGCTCTCCCCTCAACCCCAGCACAATTATGTCCTGACTATCACTGTCTGTTATCATTGTATGTATGCAAATTGCTATGAAATTCAAATAAAAAGATTTAAATAATAACTGATTTGTCCTGGTTATTTTCTTGCTTCCAGTTTCCACCCCCTCCGCCCCTACAATCAGTCTGAAGAATGGACCTGACCCGAAATATCACCTAGCCATTTTCTCCAGAGATGCTGCCTAACCTGGAGCCTTCTTCAGAACCGACCCGAAATGTCACCTATTCCTTTTTCTCCAGAGATGCTGCATGACCCACAGAGATACTCCAGCATTTTGTGTCTAGCTTTGGTGTTATCCAGCATCTGCAATTCCTTCCCTTGCATGTATGTTTTCTTTACTCTTAGAACCTTTATGAAAACCCATTCAATGCTAAAGAGCAAACTGCTGGAGAAACTCAGTGGGTCAGGCAATGTCTGTGGAGATAAAGGGATGGTGGGCATTTCTGATCATGACCCTGCATCGGGACTTAGTGTGTGGAGGGCAGGTCGCCATTATAAAGAGATGTTGGAGGGGTGAGGCAGGAGCTGGAAGGCGATAGATGGAATCTGGTGAGAAGGGGGGGGGGAGATGGTCCTGTCTATCTTCCCATAAGCTGCTCTTCTACATGGATCAGGTAGAAATTATTCTTCTCATTATCCAGGACAGATATGTCATCTTCTTTAGACACAAAATGCTGGAGTAACTCAGCGGAGCAGGCAGCATCTCTGGAGAGAAAGAATGGGTGATATTTTGGGTCGAGACCCTTCTTCATCTGCTCCAGTAATGCTTATAAAATGAGGAACAGAAGAATTGTCATCTATCCCTTCCTCAAATGTCATGAACAGCTTTCTGATAATAATGTTTGCATTAATTCTCTAGTCACAAAGGCAGCTTTTATCAAGATCCGTTTGATGCATGTATCATGTGTTTGTCAAATACTCTAATAAAAGAGATAAGTTCAAGGCACAAGGGAGCAGATCGTCTGGGGAATAGCAGTCAAAACTTCAGATAAGGATAAAATATTTTTGAGCTCTCTTGTGAGTTCTGCAAAATAAATGCACGTACCAAGGATCAATAGAAGCGGATTAAAATAAGTATCGTGCTAAACGGACTGATTAAAAAAAGTAAAAGTGGATGAATAAAAGCAAATTGCACACAGAATTTTAAGAAGATCCATTGAAAAGAATCCTTTCAGTCTCTCCCAGTATGTAAGTAAAATAGTCAAGAGACCAAAACGGGAATTAGCAAATGTATTAGTGAAGCTGATGTAAGGAATTCTATAAAATTTATGTTGACACAATGTTTCAAATGAATGAAGAGATTCTAAGGCAATGAGATGGTAACAGTATTTTACGTACCAAATGATAACTTCATATTTCAAACTGCAGCCCATGGTTTACAAAAGTTAACTGGTTTACAAAAGTCAGCCTTGTTGAATTCTGATATCAACATAGTAAGGGTGGCACAGTGGCATAGCTGTAGAGTTGCTTCTTTACAGCGCCTGAGATTCGGGTTTCATCCTAACAGATGCTGTCTGTATGGAGTTTATCCGTTCATCCCTTTGACCTGCGTGGGTTTTCTCTGGGTACTCCCGTTTTCTCCCACACTCCAAAGACGTTCAGGCTTGTAGAATAATTGGCTAAAATAGTAACTTGTTCCTAGTGTGTGTAGGCTAGTGTTAGTGTGCAAAGATCACTGGCCAGCGCTGACTCAGTCACCGAAGGGCCTGCTTCATGTTGTATCTCTAAACTAATAAACAAAACTAAACAGCATGCTAAAGGAACCTTCAGCCCATAATGCTTGTGCCAAAGCCAAGTTAAACTGACCACATTTGCCTATATATATGACCCATATCCTTCTATTCCTTGTATTAACATGTATTCTTAAAAAACAATATTGTAATAGCCTCCACCATGACCTTGGCAACGGGCTCCAGGCCCCCACCATTCTCCGTGCAAAACACTTGTCGCACATATCTCCATTAAACTTTCCCCTTCTCACCTTGTAGCTATGCAAACCATCTAACCTCCCATAATGTTTCTTTCCTTTATTTTTGACTTCAGTGTAGCACAGAAACATGTCATTTGGCCCGCTGAGTCCACTCTGACCAGAAATCACCCCGTACACTTGCAACATTCAACACACTAGGGACAATTTACAATTATTTTTTAACCAAACCTAATTAACCTACAAACCTGTATGTCTTTGGAGTGGCGGAGTAAAACTCACGCAGTCACAGTGAGAATGTACAAACTCCGTACAAACAGCACTCGGCGTCAGGATCGAACCTGTGTCTCTGGCGCTGTGAGGCAGCAACTCTGCTGCTGTGCCACTGCGTCACTTTATACTATATAACTATGATATTATATGAGATACTATGTAAATCTTAATCCTATTCTGCAGTGGAAGCTGTGAGTCTTGATTTAAATCTCATCCAGTGTTTTGGAATGTCTACATCGGCGAGACCAAGCGCATGATTGGCGATCGTTTCGCTGAACACCTCTGCTCAGTCCGGTGTAACCTACCTGATCTCCCGGTTGCTCAGCATTTCAACTCCCCCTCCCATTCCCAATCTGACCTTTCTGTCCTGGGCCTCCTCCATTGTCAGAATGAGGCCCAGTGCAAATTGGAGGAACAGCACCTCATATTTCGCTTGGGTAGTTTATACCCCAGCGGTATGAACGTTGACTACTCTAATTTCAGATAGCCCTTGTTTTCTCTCTTTCCCCCCTCCCCCTTCCCAGTTCCCCTACTAGTCCCACTGTCTCCGACTACTTTCTATCTTTGTCCGGTTCCTCCCTGGACATCTGCCTGAAGAAGGGTCTCGACCCGAAACTTCACCCATGCCTTCTCTCCATAGATGCTGCCTCATCCGCTGAGTTACTCCAGCATTTTGTGCTACCTTTTGAAAGTGCCCGTTATGCAGTGAAAACATTTTGACTCAAGGTCTACTTATTGTAGATGTCTCTATTTTGAAAATAAAATTGGTTCTTCCTAAACAGTACAGATGGTAACATTTTGTTCCAAATGCTCTAAACTATTCATAAACATAAGTTGTTTTAGCAATTACTGTCAATCAACCTCAAGAAAGAGAAGGTCCGTGGAAGAAAGAGAATATTTTTATGATGATATATTTCGGTATTAAAGAGGTGATCAAGACATGCTGAATTTCCTTTGTTTTGTGAGGAACGTGCAGTTCTTTAGACTGAAAGATATAGCATGGAAACAGGCCCTTTGGCCCACAGAGTCTATACTGACTGCCGATTACCCGTTCATATTTGTTCTATGTTATCCCACATTCTCATTCACCTCCTACATACGAGGGACAATTCTACTGAGGCCAATTAACCGACAAACCCAGATTGCTTTGGGATGCTGGGGAAACCTGAGCCCCGGTGGGAAACCCATGCTGTCACAGGGAGAATGTGCAAACTCCGCAGCCGAGGTCAGGAATGAACCCGGGTCTCTGGCGCTGTTAGTCAGCAGCTCTACCAGTTGTGCCACTGTGCCACCAGACATGCCTCCTTGGTTGGCGCATCAATGTGGTGGAACCAGGACAAATTGATGGTGATATTTACACAATGGTGTTGAAGCAGAATTCTTCTGAAACGTGTCTTGTTTAGCTCATGATTCACATTAGATACCATCCAGGAGTTAAAACTTGCACTGATGCCTCAAGGCTGGTTAGGAAGTAATTATAATTTATAATTGTATACTAATGGTCCTTGCAAAGACTAAATGGCAATTTGGAAGAATGTAATGTGAAAAAACAAATTTAAGGTCAGCCACTTAGCAAGGAAGGAAAAATCATTTTTTAAATGTTGAGAGGTTAAAAATTGTGGGCGTTCAGGGGAACCTGGCTGCCCTTACTCATAGATCAATGAATGTTAACATGAAGCAAACCATTAGGAAGGCAAATGACATATTAACCATATTGCAGAAAGATTTGGGGGACAAGAATAAATATATTTCTGAAATGCCCCCCTGTGAGAAAGTACCTGGATTTTTTTACACCATCTTTCCAATAAAACTCATCGCCAAACTCCCGGACCTAAGACTCAGCTGCCCTCTCTGCAATTGGATGCTTGACCTCTTGCCCCATAGGCCACAATCAGTGAGGATAGGTGACAAAAACAACCTCCACAATAATTCTCGCCACAGGGCCCCTGCAAGGCTGTGCTCTCAGCCCCTCATGCTCCCTACACACTCATGACGGTGCAGCCAAACATGGCTCTAACTCCGTGTACATGTTTAGATATGACACCACAAATTAAATATTGTCAACATCCACTTCACAAGTATGTTTCTTTTGGACAATCTCAAACCAGAGCTTTCCCCTCACCTTGTGGTTATGCCCTCTATATTGGACATGTCGTCCCTCGGAAAAAGGTTCTGACTGTCGAATATCTATGTCTCTCATAATTTTATATACTTTACTTTAGATTTCAGAGATACAGCATGGAAACAGGCCATTCGGCCCACTGAGTCCTTGCCGACTAGCAATCATCCTGTACACTAACACAATAGGAACAATTTATATTTTTACCGAATCCAATTAACCTCGTAATCTGTAAGTCTTTGCAGTATGGGAGGAAAAAACTCATGCGTTCACAAGGAGAACGTACAATCTCCGTACAGACAGCACCCGTAGTCAGTTTTTGAGGTGGTAATAAAGGTGATCATTGAGGGTAGGAAAGTGGAAAGTAGGACAGGAAAATTAAGAATTAAGAATGAATTCCACCTTCTGGCTGAAGAAAACAATTCCACCTCATCTCCTTTCTAAAGGTACATCCTTTTATTCTGAGGCTGTGCTCTCTGGTCCTAAACTCTACCACTAGTGAAAATATCCTCTCCACATCCACTCTGTGCAGGCCTTTCATTGTTCAGCAATTTCCAATGAGGTCTTCCCATTTCCTTCTAAACTGAAAGAACTTATTCATAGAAGACAGAGGGTTGTGGAGGGTGGGTGTTTTTCTGGTTGGAGGTCACTGACCAGTAGAGTATGCATGGAATGAAGGAATAAGGATCACATGCAGACAGATGAGGTTAGTTTAGCGACATCATGGTCGGCATAAACATTGTAGGCCAAGGACTCTATTCCTGTGCTGTGCAGTCCATGTTCTAATTTAATGGGGGGTAAAGAGACACTTAAACTCAAAGCCAGGGTTACCTAATTATGCTTAGAAACAGAAAATCATGTTCATAAGATCATAAAACAGAAACAAATTAGGCCATTCGGTCCATCGAGTCCTCTCTGCCATTCAATCATGGCTGATCTATCTTTTCCTCTCAACCATTCTCCCCTTTCTCCCCGTAACCTTTGACACTCTTACTAATCAATAACCTATCATACCTCACTTTAAAAACACCAAATTACTTGGCCTCCACAGCTGTCTATAACAATGAGTTCCACAGATTAATGACTCGTTGACTAAATAAACTTCTCATCTTCTCCTTTCTAAAGGTATGTCATTTTATTCTGAGGCTATTCCCTTTGGTCCTGGACTCTCCCACTAGGGGAAACATACTCTCCACATCCATCTATCCAGGCCTTTCACTATTCTGTAAGTTTCAATGAGGTCCCCCGTCATTCTTCTAAACTCCAGTGAGTACAGGCCCAGAGCTGTCAAACGATCGTCATATATTAACCCAATCATCCCTGGAATCATTTTCGTAAACCTTCTCTGGAACCTCTACAATGCTAGCACATCCATTCTCCGATATGGGGCCCAAAACAGCTCACAATACTCCAAATGCAATCTGACCAGTGCCTTATAAAGCCGATGCATTACATCCTTGCTTTAATATTCTAGTCCTCTTGCAATTAATGCTAACATTGCATTTGCCTTCCTTACTATCGATTCAACTTGCAAATTATTGGGAATCCTGCTTCATCACTCCCAATTAATCTGCCCTGAGACCATAAAACCATTTGTGAAAGGTAGAACAATATTGCTTTGATTTGGTGATGTGACTTGAGTTTTTGAATTGGACAATTTTGCAGATTACAGGGATGTTCAATGATTGTGCAGCACCAGAGACCCAGGTTCGATCCTGACTACAGTCGCAGTCGGTACAGAGTTTGTACGTTCTCCGCGTGACCATGTGGGTTTTCCCTGGGTGCTCCAGTTTCCTCCCACACTCTGAAGATGTACAGGTTTGTAGGTTAATTTGGCTTTGGTAAAAATTGAAATTTGCCCTTAGTGTTTAGGACAATGCTAGTGTATGGGGATCGCTGGTCATTGAGGATTCGGTGGTTTCCACGTCGTATCTCTAAACTAAAATAATTGTCACTGTGCATTTGCACATGCAACAATAAAAGGATAATTGAATCAGTGAACTAAATGTAGGTTGTGGACAGTCAGAATCCTTTACCCAGGTTGGAATTATCAAATATTAGAGTCCACAGCTCTAATGGTGAGAGGGAAAAAATTTAAAGGAAATACAGTATGTGGGGCAAATCTTTTACACAAAGGATGGTGAGTGCCCGGAATGCACTGCCAGTAGTGGTGGTGGAAGCAGAGATGATCATGGCATTTAAAAGATTGTTTGGATAGGCAAATGGATATGTAAGATTGATCTGCCATCATATTCTGCACAGATATTGTGGTCCGAAGTGACTGTTTCTGCACTGCGCTCATCTATGCAATGTGGTGTTCAGCTAAAATAATGCAATGTGGTGTTCAGCTAAAATAATGCAATGTGGGGTTAGAGTCAAACCCGGGCCTGATTAACAATGATCAACGTTGTATTCTGGGTCAAGGTGTTGTAAAGTAAACAAAATCCAGTCTGAAGAAGGGTCTCGACCCGAAACATCGCCTATTTCTTCTCTCCATAGATGCTGCCTCACCCGCTGAGTTCCTCAAGCAGTTTTGTCTACCTTCAATTTTTCCAGCATCTGCAGTTCTTTCTTAAACAAAAAATCCAGATGATGTTCTTTTTTGCCCAAAATGACTGAAAATGTTTTGTTTGACGTGTCTATTGGATTATGCCTTGAATTCGTGCTATTTCATGGTAAATGAGCAACTCCATCAAGCAGCAATGTTCCCCAAAATCCCATAACTCTGAACTAACAACCAGCATGCTTCAAAGTACAGATTCTCTTGTTGATATAGATAGAGCTTTGGATATAGAGCTTTAGAAGATTCAGCATGGGGAATTTTCATTGAAAGTTTCAAGTGAAAGTAATGAAACACAACCATATTATGTGTGTGGAAAAGAATCATTCTCATGACCTTCTTGTTCCATTAAGCAAATCTGGAAAATTCATTTGATGGAGTTTTAATATTTAATTACACCTTGTTAAAGTTAAGATCTAAAATCACTTTTGCATGGAGAAAAAATAACCAGCTAGAAGTACTTTGCCAGCAAAAATGCAACAACAACAAAACTTCATTCCCCATTTATCCAAAAATATAATTTTGTTTCACAAACTTTCTTCCAGCTTACTTCTACTCTCAAGTGATTGAGTATATTATTCTTCAAACTGAAGAAGGATCCTGATTTGAAACATCACCAATCCAATTTTCTCCAGGGATGCTGCCTGACCCATGAGTTACTCCAACATTTTGTGTCCTTTTGTGCAAACCAACATCTGTGGTTTCCTGTTTCTACTTCCACTCTCCTTTTCCACCTGGCAAGGTTTGGGAGGAAGTGCAATAAATTATTCCATCTGCCTCTCTGAAGCATTTTTTCTCTGTGCAATTAATTTATTCCCTTTTTTCATTAAAATCAACTTTCACCATATTGTACCTTGAGTTACCTTTCCTCACCAGATGTCCTGCTCTACATACTATTCTACTCCTCTCTGTTCTTCTGATGAAATTAGGATTACTAGTAAGATTCCCCATTTCAATGCACAATCCAAGGATCACAGGCTTCTGGAAGAGGCTTAAGGTGATTAAGTCCCCAGCTCCCTGATGGGATCTACCCACGTTATTGAGAGAGGCAGGAGAGGAGATTGCTGTGGCCTTTGTGAAGATGCTTTTACCCTCTCTCGCCACAGGTAAGGTCCTGGGGAATTTCTGGTTTCAGGTCTGGCCTGTTCCAATCATCTCCCTATCAAATCCCCCCCCCCCCCCCCCCCCCCCCCCCCCCCACCCCCACCTCGCCTGTGTCCATGTTTTGTCCTGCCTCTCTCCTCTTCTAGCTTTCTTCTCCACCCCTACAATCAGCATGAAGAAGGGTCTTGACTTGGAATGTCACCTATCCATGTTCTCCAGAGATCATGCCTATCCTGCTGAGTTAATCCTGCACTTTGTTTCCTTGTATGTATTAACCGGCATCTGCAGTTCCTTGTTTCCAGTGTCACCATGCGGCCTCTCGATTTCAACCCATTGTAATAGGCTCTTATCTGGCTTGCGAGATGGGCAATCAGTTCTAGGAGCATATGGTATGCACTATCTATTCTGGCCATGCCAGCGATGGTTATATGCTATGAATAAATTAACCCTATTTCTGCATCAAAACACTTCTCAGCATTGCATCAAGGACCTGTGAGGTTTGTATTCCTTTTGATATTGATTGTGCAGAATACTTGACCTCAACTGTTATTGTCTTGGAATACTGTAAATGATGGAAAATCTTATCGGTCGTCGTGACTTGATCCCCTTTGGTTTTGTATAACAGTAAATTAAGTGGGAGCAAGAATAGAATAATGAGGTAAACTGGGAGTTCAAACTGATGTGTTACCCACACCACCTTGATTTGCCAAGAGCAGAATTGTGTTGCTGCAAAACCTTAACAAGTGATTAATAAGGTGGTGGAAAAAAGGTGGATTCAAGAACAAGGAAAACTGTCTACGAATCTGATACCTTTCGCACTTGATTAGAAACCACTCCATCTTCAAACACCCAACAGCAAAAAACACCATTAGTGGCGACAGCTCCTTAAAGATGCTTCTCATTAATTATTTTGGCTAAAATCAATAGAAAATAAGTAGATGCAGGAAAGAAAACCACACAGATTCAACCCATTTTGGCTTCTGTTTCAATATGGCTGAAGCGCATTAAAGCAATTGCCTTTTATTGATGCTCCCCTCTCACATACCAAAAGCTTCTCTCATGCATGATCACAATAATGATGTATATGTTTAGTCAGGACTTGCCAATACACATGTCATTCCTTGTTGTTGGTTTCTGTGGTGTCCCATTGTATACTAATACTATCGTAATTGTAAAGCCAATTAACCTACAACCCTGCATGTCTTTGGAGTGTGGGAGGAAACCGGAGCACCTGGAGAAAACCCTCGTGGTCACAGCAAGAACGTTCAAACTCCGTGCAGACAGCACCCGTAGTCAGGATTGAACCCGGGTCTCTGGAGCTGTAAGGCACTACACCACAATACCACCCGATTAACCTAGGCCATAGGTACCTACTTTGTTTGTGTCTCCAATGTGCCGCTGTGCCACCCCATTCTTTTCTTACATACAGTCCAGTTCAGTATTGCTTCGGAATTGCTGCAATTCATTCCTGTTCTAAGTTTGTAACTAAGTTTCAAATGGAAGGAATACACACTAAAAATCACTTTGCAAGAGACACAAGAAACTGCAGGTGCTTAAATCTTAAATAAAGCAACCCAGTGGGCCAGGCACCAGCCGTGGAAAGAATGAACAAGCAATTTCCCTCCACAGATGCAGAGTTGCTCCCACTCTGAATTGAACTGAACTGAATTGAATCGAAAGACACAACCTGGAAACAGGTTTTTCCACCAATCGAGTCCACGCTAACCATCAGACATCCATTCACACTAGAGAACCTGTAAACTCCACACAGACAGCGCCTGCTCAAGCCTGACTATATGGGTGTTGTCTGTAAGGAGTTTGTACATTTTCTCTGTAATCATGTGAGCTTTCCCCAGGTGCTCCAGTTTTCTCACACATTCCAAAGGCATGTGGGTTTGTAGGTTAATTGGCTTCTATAAATTGTCCTTTGAGTGTAGGATAGAATTGGTGTATAGATGATTGCTGGTCAGTGTAGACTGGGTGGGCCAAATGCCCCGTTTCTACGCTGCAAACTAAACTAATCTAAACTCAGTTAAATATATGAGAATCAATAGACCAAACTATTTTCCACTCACACATCTAATACCAATTATTATTTTGCATTTTTTTTTCTGAAAAGTACCTTTAATAAGAGCATGCTCAGAGTTCAGAATTAGTTTCAATAACTGAGCCCTGCTGCCTTACACTGCAGGTAAGGGCACTGCAGGTAAATATATGTTGCCCCTTGTGTATAACAGTTTCACACTGGAACCCTTGAAGCATATGGCTAACCAGTTTGCCAATGCTTACCCTTTTTACTTGCAACAATGGGTCAAAGATGGATGGTTTAGTGGAGTGTAACAGAATGATAATAACAGCTACCAGGATACTTGCTCAAATCACTGACTATGATTCCACATTAGCTGGATGCTGAGAAAGGAGAATTTCTTTCGGGATATTTCCAGGTTTGCCCTATCAGTCCAGTCAACAGCTATCTGCAACTTGTCAAGAGTCTAGTTTAGTTTAGAGGCACAGTATGGAAAAAGACCCTTCGCCCCACCGAGCCCATGCTGACCAATAATCACCGTACGCTATGGACAATTTACAGAAGCCAATTAACTGATAAACCTGCACATCTTTGGAAAGTGGGAGGATGCTAGAGTACCCGGAGAAAACCCACGCGATCACAGGGAGAACGTAATACTCCATACAGACAGCACCCGTGGTCAGGATCGCACCCAGCTATCTGGTGCTGCTGCACCACTGTGCCACTCTAGAAGAGTCAAGAAGTTAATAGTATTTAATTGTCATATGTACCAAAAAGGACCAGCAAAATTCTTACTTGCAACAGCATAATAGGGATGTAAATACAGTACTCAATCAATAAAATAATAAAACAAAAAAAAGTTCTGGAAATAACAAAAACAATATCAGTGCAAAACAAAGCAATCCCTAGTGCAACCTAGACAGTTTGTAGTTCAAAGTTTAGTCGGCGTTAACCAACGATTGACACAAAGTGCCCACAAACTCAACGGGTCAAGCAGCATCTCTAAAGAAAAATGATGGGTGATATTTCGGGTCGGAATTCTTCTTCAGACTTGCTGTATGTAAGTTGGTGTTTGTGGGGTCAATAGCCTGATGATTGTTGGGAAGTCGCTGTTCCTGAAACTTGGAGGTCATGGTTTTTTTTCCAAAATTATATCTTTTTTTTTTTCACAATTCACAATTGTTAAAGCTTGTTTCGGTGCAGCCACATGCTTGCTACCTCAGTTGCAATCTGTCGAGGGAAAATCATACATGTCCAATCCTCAGAGGGAGCCTGCCTTACCCAAAGTTTTGCAGTGAACTTTAGGTTTCGGTAGAGTTTTATTATTGCCATGTTTTCCGAGGCACAATGAAAAGCTTTGTTTTGACATGTTATTCAATCAGATCAGATAATTTTATACTTTATTCTAACAATGTGGAATATCAGTGGAATATTTCTGTTCACTTTGCTAATTGGGGATTGCACTTAGGTATGGCAATACTTTACTAAATTGTATGCATAAAATAATTTCACTGTGTGTTTGAACATGCTATAATAAAGCTCCATTGACCGTTGAACATCCAACACCAATGGAGTGCATTCAGCTGACAAGGAATTCTCTAATACAAGGTTAACAGTGGGAATCCAGATGCTGGTGCAAGTATTTCCCTGCTGCTCTTCCAGCAATGGTGTTTGCAATCTTGCACAATACAATCCTCAGCAATCAATGAACTGTGAAGAAGCTCAATTATTTATAACTTTTTCCAGCTGTAAAAAAAATAATGGAAATGTTTTGTTTTTAAGGATTATCATTCTTTAAAAAAAGCTTTTCACACATGGATCATCATTGCTGCAGAGAAACCATTTCAAAATTTAGCCCGACCTGAAATGGTCCCTATCCATTTCCTTTGCAGATGTTCCCTGACCCACCGAGTCCCTCCAGCACTTGCCGTTTTTTTATTAAGAATTCATTTAATTTTAAAATAAATTCTTATTATTTTTTAACTTTTTCCTTAAGCATAGGTGCACATTCCAATCATTACTATGTGTTCTGTTACTGTTTAAAATGTGTTTTGAAGATTGTGCTTTATGCTGTAAAATTAATTTGGTGTGAGAATTGTTCAGTGAAGATGCTAGCAATTGCTTAGAAATTGCAGCTGACAGCAACTAGTGTCCATAGTGGGGATAAGAGATAACAAAATATTTCTGGGTTGCTTTTTTGCTGCCGAGTGCTTTTATTTACTCACTGAATACTAAAGAACAGGCCAATTTGCCACACCCGGTTTTCTGCATGACCAATGGAGCAAATCCCATGAACCGCGAGATTTTAAATTGGTTCATATTTCAGTAAAAACACAGGCAAATCGTGGGCAAATTGGATTAGATTAGATGGGGCACTTGGGTCTGCATGGACAAGTTGGGCTGAAGGACCTTTTACTATACTGTATGACTAGGAATAGTGGAGGTTACAACAGCTGCTACTTGCTTAGAAATAAATAACCATTTGATCTACTGATGACCTAAGTATCTTCAATAGAGGGCAATTTGAACTCGATTAATTAATAGATTTTCACATCCACTCCTCATCAACTCAGTGCTATAGAAATAATTCCAGTTAAATCACTTTATATTTTAATGCTAGTTTGCAAACCACTAGGACTAAATTGCAAACAATGTAATAATGTTTTTGAAATACACCCCCCATGTGCTTTGAAAGTAATTTATTTTTCCAATTTATTCTATAAGTAAGATTGATTCCAGAATTTATCTCAACAATCCAATCCTTTTAACTTTAATTCCTCTTCTCTCACACCACTCTATGAATAAAAGTACCCAACCTGCTGCAAATTTCAAAGCCTTCTTTATAAAAAAGTATTAATGAAGTATATCATGGCTATCAGAAGGGTGTAGCAATTTGTGATATAAAGCTTTTGCTCTTTAGTAACAAGTTGCTCAACATAAAATTGCAATCCTAACCCCCTAATGACATGCAACTAAATGCTAGAGGGGAATTATTCTATTTCTATTGACTAAACCAATTACATTGTAAAACTGAACTATAATGGAGCCATGACATGTTGCTACTTGGCTATAGTGGAGACTGAGAAAGTGTTAATGACAAGATTTCCTTCAGTTGATTTTGACTATTAGAAAATGGAACACGACCGGGACATCCAACCCTCCAAGCCTGCTCTATCTGGGTGCTCTGATATGTTGCCTCAACTTCACTTGAGTGCCTATTCCTAACAAACCCTTTGTTCCCTATTGTTCAAACTTTAATCTCACCCTTTATCATTCAGTTGGGTGATAAAAAAGCCAAGTTTCATGCAACTTGCTAATATTTGGCTCCAAGACTATCTGGAGGTCTGTATTTCCACACATGTGTACATGTTTAATGGTTCAATTATGTTTTTATTGTCACATGTGCAAAGTGCAAATGCACAACAAAATTATTTTCTTACAAACTGTCCACTGGAGTATTACCAAACCTAAACACATCTTCAATTAGAAAATTGTACAGAAGTAGTCGAATGATCCTGCATGCAAGAGGCGCCATGTTTTGGCATTATTTTCAATGTCCAGACCTGCAGAGTTTTTAAGTGCTTCGATGTTTTAATGATTAAAAATTACAAAAGAAGATGTATTTTTCTAATGTTTGTGAATTGGGTCATTTACATACGTGCTATCTGTTAAACAGTCGATTCATTCAAAGGTTAGAACAGAACATAGAACACAGAACAGTATGGTACATGAACTGGCCCTTCAGCTAACAATGTCTGTGCTGAATGTGATGCCAAGATTAACTCTTATCTGCCTGCACGTAATCCATATCCCTCCACTCCTTGCATGTCCATGTGCCAATCCTAAAGTCTGAAGTACTGGCTTATCTGGGTGTCCAAAATCTTTCAGGGCATTTAGAGTTAGAAGGCCATGTACTCCATCGATTTCGATTATGAACAGGCAAATTTACTAATTTCGATTATGAACAGGCAAATGCAATGCATCCTCTGATTCCCATTTATCTACATCCACTGCTGATTTAATTGTCATAACCACCAGTCTATATAGACCGGAAATATATAGATATGGGCCAAATGCAGGCAAATGGTATTAGACGTGGCATCTTGGTTGGCCCGAAGAGTCTTTTTACATGTTGTATAACGATAATTTTATGACTAATACATCTGTTAAACATATTTTTCCCTTTATAAAACCATATTGACTTCATTTAACTGTTGTCATTTTTTAAGAACTCTTTTTCCCACTTCTTTACCAATCAATTGCAATATCATGCTTGATATTTGGCCTCCATCTTTTAGTTATCTGTTTTCATCCACTTACGGTGAAAGGAATCAAGGCATATGGGTAAAAAGCAGGAATGGGGTTCTGATTTTAGATGACCAGCCATGATCATATTGAACGGTGCTGGCTCGAAGGACCGAATGGCCTACTCCTGCACCTATTTTTCTATGTTTCTATGTTTCTATTCCATTGCTTTCATTTTTTGAATAGGTTCTTTGTTTCCAACTCTGGTGGAAATGTACTGGATCATTTAATGTGAGATTAGTAAATAATCGTGTCACAATTCACATCTGATGTAAACTGGTCTCTTCTCTAGTTAAATCCCTAATTTTTGGAAACTAACGCAAATATTCGAGTTTCACTGTACCTTAATTGGTACATGTGACAATAAACTGACCTTTGAACCTTTGAAATACAAAGAATGAAATGATACTTAAGACACACATTGCCAATTGAATTTGTATTGGACTATTTAGAAAAAATGCAAGATCATCTTTTTAATTGGAGCATGTTTCTGCCCAATAATTAATGGGCATCAGGGGGGTACATAAGAGACTGTTGATCCTGACATTCCTCACTGATCTGCAAACAAGGAACTGCAGATACTGGTTTACTAAGAAGTCACAAGTGCTGGAGTAACTCAATGGGTCAGGCAGCATCTCTGGGGACTATGGATAGGTGACATTTAGAGTTGAGACGACACCTATCCATGTCACCATCCATTGTCATCTATCATATATTTTATTTTTTTTGTTTTAGTTTTAGAGATACAGCACAGAAACAGGCCCTTCGGACCACCGGGTCTGCACTGACCAGCGATTCCCGCACATTAACACTATCCTACACAC
Organism: Okamejei kenojei; assembly: GCA_035221665.1. Lineage (NCBI taxonomy): Eukaryota > Metazoa > Chordata > Chondrichthyes > Rajiformes > Rajidae > Okamejei > Okamejei kenojei. The sequence goes on from CM069140.1 coordinate 34,118,177, forward strand.
ACTAGAGCCAATTTACACATACACCAAGCAAATTACCTTCAAACCAGTACGTCTTTGGGGTGTGGGAGGAAACCGAAGATCTCGGAGAAAACCTATGGGGTCATGGGGAGAACGTACAAACTCCGTACAGACAGCACCCGTAGTCGGGATCAAACCCGGGTCTCCAGCTACAAGTGCTGTAAGGCAGCAACATTTACCGCTGCCCCATCATGCTGCCCTGTCTGAAGAAGGGTCCCGACCCAAAATGTCACCAATGCACATTCTCCAGATATGATGCCTGGCCCACTAAGTTACTCCAGCACTCTGTGTTTTCTCACTTATCTAGTTTCATTTAGTACCTTTAGTTCAATTCTTACATCAGATTTTAGCATTTGCAGCCTCTTTTGTTTCCATTTATCACCTTCCAGCCTCCCTCTGCTATATTCTCTCTCCATCTACCTCTTTTTTCTCTCCCTATCTGTCTCTACATGTAGCCACGTGTCACTGGTTTCCAATTGCACCAACCCTCTCACATTGGCTTCTCCGGTCTCTGCCCATCACCCCCCTTCTCACCCTGGTTCCATGTATCACCTTCCAGCCCCTGCCTCACCCCTCCAACTCATCTCTTTATAGTGGCGACCTTCCCTCTACACACTCAGTCCTGATGCAGGTTCACGATCAGAAATGTCCACCATCCCTTTATCTCCACAGACAGTTCCTGACCTGCTGAGTTTCTCCAGCAGTTTGCTCTTTAGCATTGAATGGGTTTTCATAAAGATTCTGAGAGTAAAGAAAACATACATGTGTAGGAAGGAACTGCAGATGCTGGTTTACATTGAAGATCGACACAAACATTGGAGTATCTCTGGAGAAAAGTAATAGGTGATGTTCTGGGTCGAGAAGAAGGGTCTCGACCCAAAACATCACCTATTCCATTTCTCCAGAGATGCTGCCTAACCCGCTAAACATTTTGTGTCTATCTTCAAAGAAAACATATACCTACTCTCTTTGTGTGCTTTAACACAACAGGAGTATGAATGGATCATCTTCTTAGACTAACAAGCAACAGCATTCTAAAATGTCTCAATATTTATCACATTTATATTTATAAAAGTCAACCTTAGAATGCTTCATCTTAAAAGATCGTCCCAACGAGCGGTCAAAAATATTTAGATCCCATCACAGTCATTTAAACAAATAGATTTTCAGCCGATAAATTGTTTGGAACAAGAACAATGATACCATTATAGCTGATATAGTTATTAATTTTGGCTTTCCCTCTGGCTGTGGTGAATCATTTAGTTATCAATTCAATATAAGTGCAGACTTCCACAGGACTGAACATTATTGTGTTTATAAATCATGGACACCTCCAGTTAGGATGAATAAAGTTGTGCAAAGCTGAAATGCTTTTGTCCTTTAGCTGTTTATAATTTCCCCTGATGCTTTCCCACATTGATTAAAAAGAAGCTGCTGCATTTTGGCTGCAGATGTTCTTTGCCAACAAGCTTAGAGATATTGAAGATAGACACTAAATGTTGGAGTAACTCCGTGAGATAGGCAGCATCTCTGGAGAGACGAAATGGGTGACGATTCGACATAAGTCCGTTCTTCAGACTGTAGATATAGAAGACACAAAATGCTGGAGTAACTCAATGGGTCAGGCAGCATCTCTGGAGACAAGGATTGGGTGGTGCTGCGGGTAGGGACCCTTATGTTCTGACACAAAGTGTCACCCATCCCTTTTCTCCAGAGATGCTTTCTGACTCGTTGAGTTACTCCAGTACCTTGTGTCTATATTTGCTACATACCAGCATCTGGAGTTCATTTCGACATAAGCTGAGAGATATTATTCATTCAGACAGTGGTCTAAAGGTCATGTCAGGTCTGATACTCTTTTCAACAGTGCCCTATATTTAGTTCCATTGACAACAATCAAAGTGAACATTGACTATTGGGCAGAATCTAAAGGTCATGTCCTAGAAAGGCAATGGCTGGAGGAACCAACAGGCTGGGACTCGCCTGGAATGCTCATAGGAACTAGAATGTGGATTTTTAAAATGGCCACAAAACATGGCACCTCTTGCAGGTGGGCTCAGTAGATTATTTCTGTACACTTGCAAATGGGGGGTCGGGATAATGACAGTATTCTACTGGACTGTTTGTAAGAAATGGAATTTCACTATGTTAGCAATGCGCACATGTGGCAATAAAAGCATTATTGAACTATTGAACAATGTATAGACAATCCAATGTCATTTGTTTATCTCTGCTGCTCAGATAATACTTGTTGCTAGAGGGTATTGAAGCATTAATGGCAGGTTATACTTCTGTTAATGCAAGCAAACAATCGGATGGATTGTCGTCTGAGGAAGGTTTTCGACCCGAAACGTCAACTATCCATGTTCTCCAGAGATACTGTCTGACCTGCTGAGTTACTCCAGCACTTTGTGTCCTTTTGTTTAAACCAGCATCCGTGTTTTCTTTTTTCTACACCATGCACAGTGATGCAGCTCCTAGAGTTTGCTGCCTTGCAGCTCCAGTGATCCAGGTTCAATACCGAAGTAGCATCTGCGGTTCCTTGTTTGTACAATAGGTAGGAAGTGTTGCAGGTGGGAAGACATTCAAGCACTTTCAGGCGGGTGGCACACTGATGTAAATGGTTGACCTGCTGCCTCACAGTGCCAGAGACCCAGGTTCAATCCTGACTTTCGGCACTGTCTGTATGGGGTTTGCACGTTTTCTCTTTGACCACATGGTTTTGCCAGGTGCTCCGGTTTCCTCCCACATCATAAAAGGGTGCAGGTTTGAAGGTTAATCACCCTCTGTAAATTGACCCAAATGTGTAAGGAGTGGATGTGAAAGTGTAATAACATAGAACTAGGGTGATCAGGTGGTCGATGGTCAGCATAGTCTGTTTCCGTGCTGTATCTCGGAACTAAAGCAAAACTGAGCCAAATATATGACAATATGTTCAGATTCAGATGTGGGCAATGTCAATTCCATTGATTAAATTAAACTGGGATAAAGTAACACATATTGAATTTCCAATTTTTTTATAAACTAATGCACTTTGCTGGAGGAATTTTGTTGGCCTACATTCACGATCGGTATTGTCTCAAAACACCACAGGGCCTGTTTCAATGTTGTATCCCTAATCTAAACTAAAGTACTTGAGCACAAGGTAAATTTCTGACCCTCTCAGTCTCTCTGCTTAGTTTAGTTTAATTTAGAGATATAGTATGGAAACAGACCCTTCAGCCCACAGTCCACATCTACCATTGATCACTCGTTCACGCCAGTTCTATGTTACCACATTCACTCTCTACATGCTAGGGGCAATTTAAAGAGGTCAATTCACCCATAAACCAGCACGACTTTGGGAAGTTCAGGGAACCCAGAGCATCTGGAGGAAACCTGCGTGGTCACAGGGAGAATGTGCAAACTCCTCACAGACAACATCTGCGATCAGGATCGAACCTGGGACCCGAGTGTTGTGAGGCAGCAGTGCTACCAGCTGGGTCACTATGTTGCCCTGCTTCACTCATACTAACTATTTCATCCCGAAATTTTGCACAATTCAAGAATGTACAGCAGCAATGTGTATATTGACCTATGTTGCACAGGAAAACAGGCAATTTGCAGTGTACCAGCTGATTATAACGCTGCTCTATATCAAACAATGAAAATTCTTCCATGCTTCTGCAGTGGGGTGGCATGATGGCGCAGCGGTAAAGCTGCTGTCTTACAGCTCCAGAGACCCAGGATCGATCCTAACTACAGCTGCTGTCTGTGTGGAGTTTGTATTTTCTCCCTGTGATCCCATGGGTTTTCTCTGTGTGCTCTGGTTTTGTCCCACATTCCAAAGACATGGAGGTTTTTAGCTTAATTGGTTTTGGTAAAATTGGAAATTGTCCCTTGTGTGTAGCACAGTGCCGGTGTGAGAGTGATCACTGTCGGCGCGCACTCATTTGGCCGGAGACCGGCCCAGAGCCTAGAGCTTCAGCAGCAGGCGCAGAGTGGGCTTCAACATCACGGAGCTCCAGTCTTGGAGCTCCGACAGCGGGGGCTGGCTCTAACATCATGGAGCTCGGTCTGTGGAGCTTCTAGCCGCGGGCGCAGCACGGACTTTACCATCGTGGAGCTGCCTGCGACCTTCGCCAAGGATCACCTGAGGTGGTACCCCGACTACTGGGCCTGTGGACTTGGCATCGTGGAGCCTCGGTTGCCGGTAGGAAGCGGCCGATTCTGGAATTACGAGCCGCGGGGTGGTCCGATCCATCCCGACGTCGGAGTTTCCTTCATCCTGGCGAGAGGGCCTGTACATCAAGCTGTCCGTAGCGGCGACTGTGGGGGGTTGAGGGCCCTGACCACGGGTCCACAGAACGAGGAAGACTGACTGATCTTTTGTGCCTTCAATCGCAGTGGGAAGTGCTGGTCCCACTGTGGTGGATGTTTTATGTTTTATATTTAATTTCTGTTGTGTATTGTGTTCTTTCTTTCTTGCTGGGAGAGGATTGCTCATCCGCCCAGCTTACCCTTGAGCAGAACTGCAAAATGCAGATGGCACCACTCAACCTCGATTGGAGTGAAAGTCACTTAATGTAATGTTAAATATAATGTAATGCTTCTGTCGAACTGGCAGAGTTGTCTCTACTGTGTAGGATGGAACTAGTGTATGGGTGAATGTTGGCCGGCATGGACTCAGTGGACCACAGGGCCTGTTTCCATGCTGTATCTCTAACTAATCTAAACTATAGTGGCAGAGTTAGCCAGTTGGTTCACCTTTATTCCATGCTGCCAAACAAGCAACCCTCCACTAACATTGTGGGCAAATGACATTTCAATCTGCTACAGTGCTCTTGTGAGAGTATTTATGGGCTCTATTCTCATTCCCACAGTTGGACACTAATTCCATCAGTGTCATTATACTGTGATCAATCCACCTGCTCAAACAGCAGAAGGTTAATATCATTATCAACCACAGTGTTATTGAGTCATCAGCTCTCTTACCAGCGTTCAATTTGAGCAGATTGCAGTACCAGGCAGAAAATGGATGCAGAATTAAATCTTATTTTGCTCCCTAAACCATTTGAAACACAGTCTTCTAAACAAACATTTTTATGTAAATGCATGTCCAAAATCTTTTCAATGTTTCCCCTTCTCATAATTTGTGTTTGATAACTTGGAGGTGATTGCAAATATAGGTTTTGTAGAACTACCTAACATAGCATTACCTAATCCTGATATTTTTTCACCATGATGTAAAATATTAGAATCCTTGATAGAATCCAGGTTAGGAAATAAGATTGGGAGCATTCTGAGCTGTTTTAAGGTTTCAGATCTACTTAAATTACCTGAATACACAAAGTGATTTTAAACATTTCACATATGGTTAAAGCAGCAGGAAGAGTGTTATTAAGCAAGTTCAGTTTAGTTTCGAGATACAACATGAAAACAGGGACTTTGACCTGCTGAGTCCATGTCAGCAATCAATCACCTAGTTCTATGTAAGCCCACTTATTCACTCCTTACACAATAGGGTCAATTTACAGAGGCCAATTAACCTACAAACCCACGTATCTTTAGGACATGCATGGAAACTGGAGCACCTGGAGGTAACCAGGGAGAACATGCAAACTCCACACGGTCAGCAACCGAGGTCAAGATTGAATCTGGGACTCTGGCGCTGAAAGGCAGCAACGCTACTGGTACGCCACCTTGCCGCCCTCAAAAGGATTGATAGATTTTTGTATGTGCCGTCCAACATTTGTCAAACAATGATCAAACACAGGATCAATCAATTTGATCAAATTTGCTCAGGGAAATTGTTTAAGGACATTGATTAGGTCTGAACCGTTCGAGCGGTAGAGCTGCTGCCTGACAGCGCTTGCAGCGTCAGAGAGCACGGGTTCAATCCTGACTATGGGTGCAGTCTGTACGGAATTTGGTACATTCTCCCCGTGACCGCGTGGGTTTTCGCTGAGATCTTTGGTTTCCTCCCACACTCCAAAGACGTGCAGGTTTGTGAGAATTGGCTTGGGTTTGTATACTTGGTATAAGTGTAAATTGTCCCTAGTATGTGTAGGCTAATGTTAATGTTCGGGGATCGCTGGTTGATGGGCCGAAGGGCCAGTTTCAGTGCTGTATCTCTAAACTAAACTAAACTAACCGAAAACGTCCCATTCAAGACCAAGACAATTTTGAGAAAAAACAAAACAATGTTGCATTCGTGCAATATTTTCTTGTCCTTTTCACGATGTTCCAACTCACTCTGCCAGCTAATGGAAGTACTTTGCAATATAATCACAATTGTAATGCAAGAAGCTCAACAGCCAATTTACTGACTGCAGACTCCCACGAACAACAATGTGATAATGACAAGATAATCAGTTTTATTAATGTTCAGTGAAGGATAAATATTGGCCAGTTCACTGAAGTAAGTGCCTTGCTCTTTTTCTTTATGGTACAATAGGATTCTTTGCAAAACCTGCGGGAGCAGATGGTGCTTTACATCTCACCTCCATTTGTTGTTCAGCTGGAAAGGCTGCAAAAAAGATTTACGGGGATGTTACCAGGATTCGAGACCCTGAGCTACGGAGTGAGGTTGAGCAGGGTAGGACTTTATTTTGCTGGAGAACAGGAGGATGAGGGGTGATCTTATAGATGTGTATAGGATCATGAGGTGGGGAAAATGCATAATATTTTACCCAGAGTAGGGGAATCGAGAAGCAGAGGACACAGATTGAAGGTGAGGGGGGCAAGATTTAAACAGAACCTGGTTTACAATATTTTTACTCAAAGGGTGGTAGGTATATGGAATGAGTTGCTGGAGGAGGTAGTTGAGGCAGGTACTACCACAACATTTGGATAGGTACATGGATAGCATTTGGCCCTATATGGGCCAAATGCAGGCAGTTTGGACTATGTAGATGGGGCACGTTGGTTGGTAGGGAAAGTTGGGCCTGTTTCCACGCTGTATGACGATGATTCTCTGATGATGTGCAACGTTCTAAGGCTGTAATGTGATGTCCTTTAGAATCTAATGTAGGCTTTGAACTTGGTCGCTCCTCACTCAGGGACAAAAATGCACCCGATCAAAGCACAAATGCAGGAATACATAACCGCCTCACCGCACCAGAGACCCGGAAGGGGGGGGGGGGGGGGGGGGGGGGTGGGGGGGGGGGGGGGGGTGGACAGTGCAGAGTCTGCACATTCTCCCTGTGACCATATGGGTTTTCCCCGGGTGCTCCGGTTTCTTCACACATTCCAAAGGCATGTGGGTTTGTAAGTTAATTGGCTTCTGTAAATTGCCTATAGTCTGTAGGATGCAAAAGTGGGATAATATAGAACTAGTGTATGGGTGATTGATGGTCGGTATGGTCTCAGTGGGCCAAAGTTCCCACTTCCGTGCTGTATCTCTGAACGAAACTAAAAGAAACTAAACTAAACTAAACTAATCTTAATAAAGCAAATGTAGGGAAACATACTTTGTATTCTGCTGGCATAGTACCTAATGCCTAGAGAATGTTTAAGGTCAAAGAGTTGGATCAGTTGATGAATAAATTCTATGGTTGAAACAGCCTATTTGTTATGAAAATTTGCAACATCATTCTACAAAACATTACCAAGAGGGATATTGAGACCATTATTTCCAGCCAAACATTGTCACCGACAATAATGAATTCAACCTGGTATATTATTCAGAATGAACAAAATTCTAGCCCAACAAAAAGTCTCACGATTTCACATGTTCAAGTGGCTGTGAAATTGGCCCAGTCCACAATATCTCCATCAAGGAGAGATGATGGTACCTCTTTGTTGTTGCCCTGTTTGGAGAGGGGAATGTTTCATCTGTGGTTGCATTTCCTGTTGCGGCTGACTCGGCCTGTCCTTGAAAGGCGGTCTCTCCCACATCTTCCGTAAGTGAAGTTGTTTCTGGCATTTGGATTGGGGAGTGTGTTCCTGTTGCCATTGACCAATTTGTGGCATTCTGGCCTGGCCTCCAGGGTGGTGAAACACATTCCCGCCTGGAGGTCCTTTCTCCACTTCCCCCCAGACCTCAGCAGCCGCTTCCCAGTTGTTAGTCCCAATGTTTAAATTTGTCATGTCTCTTTTAATGGTACCCTTGTAGCAAAACATTGATCTTCCATGCATTGGTGACCTCCTTGGAGATGTGTCCGTTCTCCAACCCGTGTACATGTCCCAGCCAGCAGGGACACTTATCCTCAGGGATTGTAGGGATGCTGGGCATGTTGGTCAGGGAGAGGACAGATTCATCAGTGATTTTGTTGTGCCAAGAAACATAACAGGTTCCAGTTCTGTGAAATTGGCCTAGTCGTGAGGCACTGAAGTTTGAAAATATGTAACTCCAGATTTAGGGATAGTTTCTTCACATCTGTTATCATCTGAACCATCCTACGACTAGCTAGATTGCAGTCCTGAGCTACCATCTACCTGATTGGAGGCCCTCAGGCTATCTTTAATCAGACTTTACTAGTCTTTATCTTGCACTAAAAGTTATACCTTTTATCCAGTATCTGTGGATGGCTTGATTGTAATCATCTATAGACATTTTGCTGACTTGATAGCATGCAACATAAAAGCTTTTCTCTGTACCTCGGTATAGTGACAATAATAAACTAAACTAAACTAAACCAAACTATAAAGTAGATTTTGGACTACTCAAACAACAAGCTGGTTGTAAAGTTGTCTGTTAAGATCAGACTCACAGCATCAATTCCTAAACACTCGATTCTCCAAGGAACACTTCTTCTCCTTTCAACCAGAAAAGAACGGCGTCTCTATGTGAGTTCAATCAGTGATCCTGTCCAGATATCCGCTGATGTGTGAGTGCCATCTATTCCTGGGTATCAGCATTTCTGAAGGAGGCAATACCTTATAATTTACCCAGCCCCATTACAACCTTTGTTTTACAGACATAATGCTGCACAAAGACAAGGGGGAAGGTCATATATAAAATTGTAATGTCCATGTTCAGGAGTAGCTTCTTCCCTACAACTGTCAGGATATGAAATACTACAACCTCCAATTAAGGTGTGAAATATATAGACTTGGGGCATTATTTTTGTACTATTATTGGCTATTTATTTGTCTGTCTGTTGTTTTTCACACACACACACACACACACACACACACACACACACACACACACACACACACACACACACACACACACACACACACACACACACACACACACACACACACACACACACATTTCGATATATACAAATATATACTGAACTTGTTTTTGTTGTCCATAATAGTTTACCGCGTACTATGTTTACATATCCTGTGTCTGTTCACTTTGGACGGTTTGATTGCAATCATGTATAGTCTTAACGCTGACTGGATTGCATGCAACAAACACTGTACCTGAATGTGCCTATAATAAACTAAACTAAACTAAACTAGGTAAAACATCCTTCGAGTGACATGAACAGGAAATTCTTCATCCAAGGATTGAAATATCATTTTTGAAACTGGAGAGCTAAGGATGCTGAGTTTAAGTATAATTAAGGTTGAGATAGTATTTTGGGCTTTGGGGGAATCATTTAGGAGCTAGGAGACAATTAACTCCAGTCAATGGTAAGACCCTGAACAACATAGATATATAAAAGGTCTTGGCATCCAAATTCATAGCTCCCTGAAAGTGCCATCACAAGTAGATAGAATGGTAAAGAAGGATTGAAACAATGTGCTGGAGTAACCCAGCTGGTCAGGCAACATCTCTGGAGAAAAAGGATGGGTGATGTTTTGGCTCGGGGCCCTTCTTCACACTTTCAGAAGGATTATTGGCTTCATTGGTCATGTCTTTGAATATATGTCAAGAAATCATTACAGCTTTACAAGATTTTGGTTTGGCTGCAATTGGAGTGTTGTGCATATTTCTGGTCATCCCCATTAGAGTAAGGATGTGCAGGGTTTGGAGAGGTTTAATAGAATGCTGAAGATAGACACAACATGCTGGAGTAACTCAGCAGGTCAGCCAGCATCTCTGGAGAAAAAGGATGAGTGATGTTTTGGGTAGAAGCCCTTCTTCTGACCCTTTCTGGATTAGAGGTTATTAGTTATAAGGAGAGGTTGGACAAACTGCAAGGGTGATCAAAGCAGAGGGAAGTCCTGTCAGAAGTATATAATATTATGAGAGGCATAGACAGGGGAGACAATCAGAACCCCTTACCTCAGTGAAAAAGTCAAAGATTGCAGGGAATAGCTTTAGAGTTGAGGCTCGATATTTACTGTGAGAGGTGAATGCCTGGAACATGCCAGGGATCACAATCACAATCAATTACATTAATACTTTATTAGCCAAGTATGTTTTGCCACATACGAGCAATTTTATTTGCCAATCAGTCATGCAAATAAAAAGCAAGGGAACACACAAAATACATTTTAACATAAACATCCACCACAGTGACTCCTCCACATTCCTCACTGTGATGGATGGTGAAAAACAGTTCCAATTTCTTCCCTTTGGTGGAGGAGGAGGGTACGATAGTGGCATTTAAGAGGCTTTTGGGTAGGCACATGGATATTCAGGGAATGGAGAGATTTGGATCACATCCAGGCAGAGGAAATTAGTTTAACTTGCCATCATGTTCAGCACAGACATGGCCGGCTAAAGGACCCGTTTCTGTGCTGTACTTTTAGATGAAATGAAGGAAAGTGAAACTGAAAATTAGTTAACAATTAGTTCAATTGTTATGACATCTTCTTAATGGTGTAGCAGATAAGGGTCCATGAGCACTACTCCTGCATCTTACATTCTTTTGCTTTCCTTTTGCATAACAATGTCTTCTTTTCCATGTTATAATCTAACTGTTATACAAAAAAATACTACTGTTATCCCAAAAATTAATACTGGTTAATTTTCTTTTCCCAGTAGCTTCCTGACCTACTGAACATTTCAAGCATATTCTGTTTTTGGTTCTAGTCTGAGAGAACTTCCATTTTCTTAGTAAGGTATGAGTTAATACCTTTTCTAATTCTTTCCCAGAGGAACCACAAAAATATCATCACTTTTATGGAAGGTAGACAATTATGGGGCTGCAGTTTTTGGGATTAAAGTTGTCCCACATGGTCAGGTTAATAAGAAGCCAATCATTGCAGTGATAAACTGAATGTGATGAGACAAGGGAGAATTTTAATCAAAATTTCTATATTTAGTATTGTCCTTTGTTGTTCAAGCAAGTTGCAATATCACTCAATTACACACTGGACTGTGGGGAATGGAAGATGTATTTTGGAATAGGCAATAACATTAGTTAATGATCTCGAAAAGCACCAACAAAGTGTCAGCGTTGGAGAAGTCCTGATTAATCTCACAACTCACTTGGATCTTTATTTCTTGATTAGTACAGGTGTTAGAAGTTATGGGGAGAAGGCAGGAGAATGGGGTTAGGAGAGAAAGATAGATCAGCCATGATTGAATGGGCCTTATGACCTAATTCTTATGACCTTGTGACATTAGTTTTGGGTATGTGATTGTGTTTAATGGAGACTGTGCACACCTGTAAAATCTTGACACTTTCTCATTCTCTCTAGCCAAATTTAACTTCTTCCCTCAAGAAGATTTTGAACCCCACATCAGGAACTCTGTGGAAACAAGGAACTGCAGATGGTAAAATCTTGACCAAAACACCAAAATGGTGGAGTACCTCTTTTGTACCTTTTCATACCTCTAGCTTCCCTCTCCCCTGACTCTCAGTCTGAAGAAGGGTCTCGACCCGAAACCTCACCTATTCCTTTTCTCCAGAGATGCTGCCTGTCCTGCTGAGTTACTCTAGCACTTTGTGTCTGTCTTCGGTGTAAACCAGCATCTGCAGTTCCTTCCTACTCATGCTGGAGTAACTCAGCAGGTCAAACAGCATCTCTAGAGGATGTGGATAGGTGATGTTTCAGGTTGGGAACCTTCTAACTTCCAACTAATTGCAGCAGGGGGGAGAGAGCTAGAAAGGAAGTGCTGTGGAGACATTGGCAAATGGGTGGACAAAGGCCAGAGATGAAATGGAGAGGAGAGGGGTGAAATGTGAAGTTAGAGAAAGGGATTTAGGTGGAAAGGGATATGGGAACTGGGAAATAGGGTGGGTCATTGGGAAAAATGGGTGCGCACCCAGGTATGGCACAGGGAAGAGAGGGGGAATGGTTGTTAGCCAATGGTATGAGCATTAAATTCCCCAATTTTAGGGAACACATCCCTCCCCCCTTATTTTCCCACTCTCTTCCTGTTACCCATCCGGGTGTAGAGCCATTTCTCCCATTATCCCACCCCCTTTCCTTCCCCCCCCGTCCCTTTCCTCCGATGTTGTTTTCTTTGGCTTCGCATTTCACTCCTCTTCTCTTTTCATTTTATATCTTTTTTGTCTCCTTTTCTATCTCCTGCATTTGTCCACCCATCTGCCAAACAAGTCTTCCCCTCACCTGTATCCACCTATTACTTGCCTAGCTTTGTCCTACACCACCTCACTTTTGCATCTATCTCTCCCCTACTGAAATCAGCCCGAAGAACCGTCCCAACCTGAAACGTTGCCTTATTCATGTCCTTCCAAGAAGTTGCCTGACCCACTCAGTTACTTCAGCATTTTATGTTTGCTCAGGAATTCTGTGACTGCTTTTTATCAGCAGCAAGTTACACTCCTTAGACTTTAGAATTTAGAGATACAGTGTGGAAACAGGCCCTTCAGCCCACCGAGTCTACGCTGACCAGCAATCACCCCATACACTGGCACTATCCTACACACTAGGGTCAATTTACAATTTTACCGAAGCCGATTAACCAACAAACGTGTACGTCTTTGGAGTGTGGGAGGAAACCGGAGCACCCAGAGAAAACCCTCGCGGTTACAGTGAGAACCTACAAACTATGTACAGACAGCAACCATAGTCAGGATCATACCCGGTTCTCAGGCGCTGTAAGGCAGCAATTGTACTGCTGAGCCACCGTGCTGCCACACCAATAGCAGAGGCAGACACGTTTTTGCTGTTTATTCTCAGCAACAGTCTGGGCTGCTGGAAACACCCATACACGTCTTGAGTTTACATTCAACAGCTCTTTTTGGGGAATTCTTGCATCTTGATGCAAAAAATATAATGAAATGCAATGATCAGCATCTCATTAACAGTAATGCATTTTGAAAATATTTTTGCATATTCATGAAAAATGCAAATAGGATTTTAATTACACATAACAGTATAAAATATAAGCCTGAAGTTCAGTTGGTGTCAATATTTTTGCATTTTTTACAAATCTTGATTATGAACAGATATTTCCTGTTCTTTATTTTCCGGTTCTGTCACTCTTTCATCCCTCTCTTTGGTATTAAGACGGCTAAATTGTTCCCAGAAGCTTGTTCCTCTCGGAAATCTGACAGAAAATCACTTTCACCCTCCGGTGTTCAATGAAATCTTCTGACCCAGCAGATTAGATGTTGCCAACCATGTCAAAGGTCAGATCTCATCTCTGTCTGGATGTGTCTGTCACAAACCAGGTGACAGGTAAAGTGTCACTTTTATAATCTTCGTATTTTCACCATGAGGTCTTTTGATTGACATCTATTGAATGCCTTGTTGGTGTTATAGTTTTAGAATCCTATCTTTTCATGGTAAATGTGAAAGATATAACAATGGGACAAGGGATTATGTGAGGGCGACACGGCTGCGCTGTGGTAGAGCTGCTGTCTTACAGCTCTAGAGACTGGGGTTCGATCCTGACTACAGTTGCTGTCTGTATGAAGTTTGTATGTTCTCCGTGTGACTGTGTGGGTTTCCTCCAGGTGCTCCAGTTTCCTCCTACATCAAAGATGTGCAGCTTTGTAGGTTAATTGGCTGCGGTTATTTGTAACTCTCCCAAGATTCGACCTCCTACATAAACTAGGGAGACGTTACAGTGGCCAATTAACCTTCTAAGCCACGTGTCTTTGGGATGTAGAAGGAAAACAGAGCACCTGGATGAAACCCATATGGTAACAAAGAGGACGTGCAAACTCTGCACAGACTGCACCTAAGGTTAGTGTTGAACCGAGGTCTCCAGGAATGTGAGGCAGTGCCTCTATTAGCTGTGTTACTGTGCCATAAATGGAATGATAAAGATATTTAGTTTATAGAGATAGAGCGTGAAACAAGTCCTTTGGCCCACCGAGTTCGCATTGACACTCGTCACTGATCATCCCGTGAACTAGCACTAGCCTACACACAAGGGACAATTTTTCCAGAAGTCAATGAACATACAAACCTGCACTTCTTTGGAATGTGGGAGGAAAGCGGAGAAAATCTACACAGTGACAGGAACAGTGCACAAACTCCGTACCCGGATATTTGTCGGCGTATGGCAGCAACTCTACCATTGCACTACTGTGCTGCCCAACAAAGAAAATACTGGAAACACTCAAGGGGGATCGTTGTGAGAGGAACAGAAGACCCTTCATCAGAACAAATTCACATTGAGTAAAAATAATTTTAAACGAGGAATGCTGCAGTTCTATGAGGGGTTTAATGCATTAAGTTTACTTTTAAAGTTTCATATTTGGTCACACGTGGCACTGATATTGAGAACCATCTCATTCACATTAACTTTGCAATTCAGCTCTTTTGTACATGTTTGACTTCTGGCGCCTGGAATAAAGTGAGTCTTATGAAATTGGATTCCAGGCTAATCCATTACTAATCCTCATAAATCATGACTAGTTAATAACATTGCAAAAATATCTCCCATCATTTGTTCTTAACAGTAATGTGATCAGTTTTTAAATGACCAGATTCCCTTCACTTTACTTTAGTATGGACTGAACATATCTTAATTAATCAATCTTATCTCTTAATCAATTAATTAATCAAATCAAGGTGGTGGGTGTATGGAACGAACTGCCGGAGGAGGAAGTTGAGGCAGGTACTATCGCAACATTTAAGAAACATTTAGATAGGTACATCGATAGGACAGGTTTCGAGGGATATGGGACAAACACGGGCAGGTGGGACGTGTAGATGAAACATGCTGGCTGGAGCGGGCAAGTTGGGCGGAAGGGCCTGTTTCCACACTGTAAGACTATGACTCTAATAGATTCTATTACATAGAAACATAGAAAATAGGTGCAGGAGTAGGCCATTCGGCCTTTCGAGCCCGCACCGCCATTCAATATGATAATGGCTGATCATCCAACTCAGTATCCCGTACCTGCCTTCTCTCCATACCCCCTGATCCATTTAGCCACAAGGGCCACATCTAACTCCCCCTTAAATATAGCCAATGAACTGGCCTCAACTACCTTCCATGGCAGAGAATTCCTGAGATTCACCACTCTCTGTATGAAAAATCTTTTTCTCATCTTGGTCCTAAAAGATTTCCCCCTTATCCTTAAACTGTGACCCCTTGTCCTGGACTTCCCCAACATCGGGAACAATCATCCTGCACCTACCCGTCCAACCCCTTAAGAATTTTGTAAGTTTCTATAAGATCCCCCCTCAATCTTCTAAATTCTAGTGAGTACAAGCCGAGTCTATCCAATCTTTCTTCACATGAAAGTCCTGACATCCTACGAATCAGTCTGGTGAACCTTCTCTGTACTCCCTCTATGGCAAGAATGTCTTTCCTCAGATTTGGAGACCAAAACTGTACGCAATACTCCAGGTGTGGTCTCAACAAGACCCTGTACAACTGCAGTAGAACCTCCCTTTTCCTATACTCAAATCCTTTTGCTATGAATGCTAACATACCATTCGCTTTATTCACTGCCTGCTGCACCTGCATGCCTACTTTCAATGACAGGTGTACCATGACACCCAGGTCTCGTTACATCTCCCCTTTTCCTAATCGGCCACCATTCAGATAATAATCTACTTTCCTAGTTTTTGCCACCAAAGTGGATAACCTCACATTTATCCACATTATACTGCATCTGCCATGCATTTGCCCACTCATTCAGCCTATCCAAGTCACCTTGCAGCCTCCTAGCATCCTCCCCACAGCTAACACTGCCCCCCAGCTTCGTGTCATCCATAAACTTGGAGATGTTGCATTCAATTCCCTCGTCCAAATCATTAATATATATTGTAAATAGCTGGGGTCCCAGCACTGAGCCTTGCGGTACCCCACTAATCACTGCCTGCCATTCTGAAAAGGACCCATTTACTCCTACTCTTTGCTTCCTGTTTGCCAGCCAGTTCTCTATCCACATCAATACTGAACCGCCAATACCGTGTGCTTTAAGTTTGTATACTAATCTCTTATGTGGGACCTTGTCGAAAGCCTTCTGAAAGTCCAGATATAACACATCCACTGGTTCTCCTGTATCCACTCTACTAGTTACATCCTTGAAAATTTCTATAAGATTCGTCAGACATGATTTACCTTTCGTAAATCCATGCTGACTTTGTCCAATGATTTCACCACTTTCCAAATGTGCTGCTATCCCATCTTTAATAACTGCGTTATCCCATCTTTAATAACTATTGCACACAATAGCCAATTGAACACTACCTAACTTGTTCCATGCCCTACTTCGCCTCTCTCCCAGGTATTTTCCCCCCACCTCCCCACTTCAATCAGTCTGAAGAAAGGATTCAACCTGAAACATCACCTATCCATGTTCTCAAGAGATGCTGCCTGACCCACTGAATTACTCGAGCACTTGGTGTCCTTTTGTGTAAACCAGCATATGCAGTTCCTTGTTTCAACTACTTGTTCTAAAGCTATCCCATTTAGAATGGCATTTGGGTGAAGGTAAGTGCCCTTCTCTGCAGGATCCCCATGCTGCTATCAACACTAACTGATAGCTCTGTGACTGGTACATTAATAAGAGTAAATAAGTTTACCTCCCTTTGGTCCACTCTACAACATTTATGTATTTTGGGGCTTGGCATTATTGCCTAAAGGCAATAAAGTAACCCACACCAAGTACATTATGTGCTCAAGTAATGTTCAGCGTAGAAGCGTACAGATTCACCAACTGAGAGAGGGTGGTCGATGATTGCTGCAAGATTCCTTGCCCATGTTTGAAGATGAACCTTTATTGTGTTTACACAAAATGCAAGAGTAACTCAACGGGTCAGGCAGCATCTCTGGAGGAAAAGGATGGGTGTAATTTTGGGTCGAGACCCTTCTTTAGACTCTTAATAGGGTTTAGTTTAGTTTAGCTTAGTTTAGAGATACAGTATGGAAACAGGCCCTTCGGCCCACACTGACCATCAATTACCCAAATACACTAGTTCGACGTACACACTAGGGGCAATTTACAGAAGCCAACCACCCTATAAACCTGCACACCTATGGAGTGTGCGAGGAAACCAGAGCAACCGGTGGAAACTGACACGGTCACATGGAGACCATGCAAACTCCGTACAGACAGCACCCGTAGTCAGGATCGAACCCGGTTTTCTGGCTCTATAAGGCAGCAACTCTACCGCTCGGCCACCGTGGCACCCACAAAATGAACTATAAAATGTTTTAAAACAATAATTCAATATGTGTTATTTTAATCCAATTCATTTAATTGATGGAATTTACATTGTCCGAGTGGAATCTGAACATAGGCAGATTTTTGGTTTAGGTATACTTTAGGTATAGGTAAACAGGCCTTCACTGTGTCCTCACTGACCATTGATTACCCATTCACACTAGTTGAATATTATCTCACTTTCATCAACTCCCTACACATTGGGGGCAATTTTGCAGAGGCTAGTTAACCTGCAATTAACCATGTCTGGGATGTGGGAGGAAAGAGGAGCACCCGGAGAGAACCCACATGGTCACAGAGGGAGAATGTGAAAACTCCACACAGACAGAACCCAAGGTCAGGATCAAACTCATTTCTCTGGCAGTGCAAGGCAGCAACTGCTCAACGGTCTTTGGGTTACACCCAGAAACATTATTGCCAACTAGTGCAGACAATGGATGTAAAGCCAACGCTTTGCTTTCTGTAGGAAAAACATCTGACTAAATAGCTTTTTCAATTCAGGTTTCTTTAGAAAGAGGAAATCAAATTAGATTGAAATTGCACAAAACCGAAGGTATAATTAAAATTATCAATGATAGAACAGCAATTAAAATCATCTAGAATGAAACTATTAATTCAATGTAAATTAAGGGAGTTATATTGATCGTGTTAGCCCAATGGAAAAATAACTTGTTGAAAAAGTGAGCTAAAGCTAATGATAAGGATGTTTAATTA
This sequence comes from Okamejei kenojei, assembly GCA_035221665.1. Taxonomy (NCBI): domain Eukaryota; kingdom Metazoa; phylum Chordata; class Chondrichthyes; order Rajiformes; family Rajidae; genus Okamejei; species Okamejei kenojei. The sequence continues at coordinate 34,136,344 of CM069140.1, forward strand.
AATACTCTTTGTATGTAGTTGTATTTTAACTATTTTCTAACTGTCCAGTGCAGTAGTGGGTGGATTGCCAAGTTGTGCGGTAAGAAAAAAATACACATTCAGTAGTCGTTAGTACAGATTTCTTAAATTCAATAACATCAATCAATCTGTATGTTACATTGGAACACATTTTGTTCCCCAACCAATTTATGGGTTGATCCAGTTGTAAGAATGACTTGTTAAGTATACATTAAGTGCCGTTACATTATACTGTTGATTTAATAAGCTAGGAATACTGTTCCAATGTCCCTTATTATTCCGAAGAGTGAAAAGAATGTTGTGAGAAATAAAACACTTTTAATGGTTGCCATGCCAACATACAACAGTGCCTTGCAGCACAGAACATAGATTCCTAGGTTACAGCCCAATTTCTCTGAAGTGCACTGTTATTTCTAATGTAACGTTGTCGACTTGAAAAGTTAACACTGTTTCTCTCTCCCAAGATTTTGCCTGATATGCGACGTTTCCAGAATTCCCTGTTTTTTATAATGCTAGATTTTCAAGTCTCTAGTGTGTTTTTTGCTAAAATAAATTAACATTAAACCACAATTCAATTAAAAACTAAATGTCATATTATATATTATATAGATTTAAGTATGATTGGTATTTTATAGTTAAAAGAGAGTTGTGTATAAGACAATGACACAGATATTAAATTTCATCGATCTGAGGTTTGGGTATAGGATTGGGTTCGATGAGCTGGACATCTACTCCATTATAAACCACCTTAATAATAACATGTATGACATAAATACTAGGATTGGGGGTGATGGAATCACCTTCTGTAGTTGGAATGTTAAGGGAATTAACAAACCAATTAAAAGAGGTAAGGTTTTAGCTCAATTAAATAGATTGAAATCTGATATTATTTTTCTCCAAGAGACACACCTTAAAAAAGACACGGAGTATAGATTAACAGCAAAATGGATTTCCAAAGAATATCACTCTTCATTTACACTTAAGTCTAGTGGGGTAGCAATAATTATTTGTAAAGGTATACCTTTTAAACAAAGCTCAATAATAGAAGATGTTGAGGGTAGATATATAATAATTACAGGTGAATTACATTCTAAAAAAGTCATCCTTATGAATATATATGGTCCTAATTTTGATAACCCATTATTCTTCAAGAAAATATTTAACAATATCCCTATATCCACTCAACATAATCTAATAATTGGAGGTGATTTTAATTGTACCTTAGATAATTATTTAGATAGATCATCAATGAAAAGGAAAACCACTTCTAAGTGAAGTACACATACATTATTTTATTAACACAGCAAATGTTAAGGATATCTGGAGAACAGATAACCCATCTGGTCGAGAATATTCATTTTTTTCCCCTGTATTCGGAACCTATTCAAGGATAGACTATTTTTTAATAGATTCAAAACTAATCCCATTTACATATGACTCAAAATATCATAATATTATTATCTCAGATCATGCTCCATTAACATTTAAGATAAAATTAAAAGACATAACTATTAAAACCTCTAACTGGAGACTCAACCCCCAAATATTAAATGATAAGGCTTGTTATGATTACTTGGTAAAACAGATTAAATTATTTTTTGAAACTAATGACAAACCTGGAATTTCACCATCACTGCTTTGGGATACATTTAAAGCATTTATGCATGGTGTGATAATATCAGCACACGCATACTTTAATAAGGAAAGTCGAAAGACTCAACAAAAGTTGGAAAATGAAATAAAACAATTAGATATTGAAAATGCAATATCCCCTTCAAAGGGGTTAAGTAAAAAAATTGCATCATTAAAATATAAGCTAAATAAAATATATTCAAATCAGATTATTAAACTTTTTCAACAGACTAAACAAGTACACTTTGAATTTGGGGATAAACCACAAAAATTACTGGCACGCCAGCTTAGAAAATTAGATGAGGAGAAAATGATACATAAAATTAGATCTGTACAAGGAGAAATATTGACTTTACCAAAAGATATCAATGATACATTTTTACAATATTATCAAAATCTTTACTCATCTAAACTAGCAGGACAATCAGATGGAATGGAAACATTCCTACAAGAATGTCATATTAATAGTTTGGATCAGGAAGGTAGAGACTTGTTAAATGCTGATATATCAGTAAAAGATATTGAAGAATCAATTGGATCATTAAATAACGGAAAAGGCGCAGGCCCTGATGGCTTAAGTGTTGAATTTTATAGGAAGTTTTATGATCTGATCTCTCCATGCTTACATACAATATATAAATATGCTTATGAACAAGGAAAGTTACTAGAATCATTAAATGAATCTACAATTACACTAATCCCTAAAGCTGATAAAGATTTGGAAGACCCTGGGTCATACAGAGCAATAGCTCTTTTAAACACTGATAAAAAAAAATACTAAAATGTTATCTCGGAGGCTAAGTTTAGTGATTAATAACTTAATACATCATGACCAAACAGGTTTTATCCCAAAACGCTATTCATCTTATAATCTGAGACGTCTATTCAATATCATATACTCAAAAAGAGTGAATGATATTGAACTAGCTGTTATATACTTAGATGCTGAAAAAGCATTTGATCAGGTTGACTGGCCATATTTATTTAAAATAATGCAGAAATTTCAACTGGGGGATAGATTTTCCAAATGGGTAAAAATCATATACTCGAATCCAACTGCAAGAATATTAACAAATCAAATGTTATCAGCAAAATTTAATCTCTTTAGGGGTTGTAGACAAGAATGCCCATTACTATTTGCTGTGGTAATAGAACCATTAGCCGAAATGATTAGATCAGAACCAGAAATATATGGATATAATACCAAAACTACAATGAATAAAATATCTCTATACGTAGATGACATCTTAATTTATATCACAAAACCGGAGATTAGTATTCCCAATCTACTTAATGTTATAACTAAGTTTGGCACATTTTCTGGGTATAGAATTAACTTGAATAAAAGTGAAATTATGCCTATAACTGGAATAAAATTAAATATATTAGAACAATTCCCATTTAAAGTAGTCACAGACAAATTTAAATATCTAGGAATTAATGTATCTAAATCCTATAACTGTCTATTTAAATATAATTACCCTCAATTGTTAAATAAACTAAAAAAATATATTTTATATTGGAAAACACTACATATTTCAATGATCGGTAGAATAAATGCTATAAAAATCATTTTTTTGCCACAATTGTTATATTTATTTCAAGCCATTCCTTTATATCTCCCTAAAATGTTTTTTAAAAAAATAGATACTTTGGTTAATAGTTTTATTTGGGACTATAAAAATCATCGAATAAGTAAAAAACATCTATGTAAATCTAAAATAAATGGTGGACTAGCACTACCAAATTTCTTATATTATTTCTGGGCAGTTCAGATTAAGAATATTAATTTTTGGTTGGTAAATTTAGATTATGAGCCAAGCTGGCTAAAGATGGAAAAGGAAGACTGTTTGCCTTTTGATGTAGGTTCGATTATTTTTGCACCAAGGGAAGTACAAAAAAAAACGTATGGTGATAACCCTATAATTCATAGCAATAGACGTATAACCATATAACCATATAACCATATAACAATTACAGCACGGAGACAGGCCCTCTCGGCCCTTCCAGTCCGTGCCGACCATTTGTTTTCCCCTAGTCCCATCTACCTGCACTCAGACCATACCCCTCCATTCCCTTCACGTCCATATACCTATCCACTTTACTTTTAAATGATAAAATCGATCCTGCCTCCACCACTTCTGCTGGAAGCTCATTCCACACAGCCACCACCCTCTGAGTAAAGAAGTTCCCCCTCACGTTACCCCGAAACTTCTGTCCCTTAATTCTCATGTCATGCCCTCTTGTTTGAATCTTCCCTACCCTCAATGGGAAAAGCTTATCCACGTCAACTCTGTCTATCCCTTTCATCATTTTAAAGACCTCAATCAAGTCACCCCTTAACCTTCTGCGCTCCAAAGAATAAAGACCTAACTTGTTCAACCTTTCTCTGTAACATAGTTGCTGGAACCCTGGCAACATTCTAGTAAATCTCCTCTGTACTCTCTCTATTTTGTTGACATCCTTCCTATAACTAGGCGACCAAAATTGTACACCATACTCCAGAATTGGTCTTACCAATGCCTTGTACAATTTTAACATTACTTCCCTACTCCTATATTCAATGCTCTGATTTATAAAGGCCAGCACACCAAAGGCTTTCTTTACCACCCTATCTACATGCGATTCCACCTTCAGGGAACTATGCACAGTTATTCCTAGATCCCTCTGTTCCACAGCATTCCTCAATTCCCTACGTATTTGGAAACAAATAGTTAAGACCCTACATATGGATAATCTGTCACTTTGTTTGCCAATTATGAATAATCCTTTGTTTAAGCCCTCTGTATTGGACAAGGGGTTTAGACATTGGAATGATTTAGGAATTAAAAGGATAGAACACCTTTACAAGAAAGGAAAATTTCTTTCATTTCAAGAGTTACAGGATATCTATGGATTACAGTCAAATAACATATTTAGGTATTTACAAATTAGAAACTATATTAAGTCAAATACGACAGACTATAAAAATAGAAAACCAGGATTATTAGATGAATTGTTTAATAAACACCCAAATACAGAAAAATGAATAACGTATATATATAATACAATTTTGGATAAGGAAATCCCAACTTCGGAAATATATCGACAAACATGGGAAAATGAAACAGGTTTATCTATAACGAAGGAAATTTGGGAAGAAAGCCTACAACGTATACATCGTTGCTCACTAAATGCTAGACATATATTGATACAATTTAAGGTATTACACAGATTACATTATTCAAAAACGAAATTAAATAGAATTTATCCTAATATTTCTCCTATTTGTGATAAATGTCAGAACTTGGAAGCTAATTTAACGCATAGTTTTGTAACATGTATAAAACTCAATTATTATTGGACAGAAATCTTTAGAGTTATCGCTGAAGTTCTTAAAATTAAACTGGACCCAGATCCAAAATTAATAATATTAGGAGTTCCGGATTCAAATTTAATATTAACAGTAAACCAAAGAAATTTCTTGGATTACTGTTTGATAATAAGGAAAAAATTAATATTGAAATTTTGGAAGGGAACATTATCCCCCACAATTAAAATGTGGACAGTGGAAATGTTGGAGACGTTGCATTTGGAAAGAATCAGATTTGTCCTAATGGACAAATACGAACTCTTTGATCAGATATGGTCTCCATATACAGAATATTTGAAGGGGTAGCTGTTCTTGGCATCACAACGGGTACCCGGCAAGATTAGATGAAAATAATTCCTTTTTTTTTTTGATTTGTATACATGTCTCTATTGATATCGTTATTTGAAATTGTGTTATTCACTATTAAGATGTATACTATAATCGTTATATATATATAATATATATAATATTTTGTTTTAATTTAATATATATAACAATTTTTTTTCTCTTTCTCTCTCTATATAATCAAAATTATTATTTAATCACTATTCTTATTGATTAAAATCTATTCTTTTCTTTTTTCTATTTTCTAAAAAATAGAAGGTTATAAGAATTATTCGTAATATCCGTATACTTATTGAAATAAGTTGGCTGTGTATTTGAAAAGTTGTTATACCGTTGTTATGATGGATTACTTCTAATAAAAATATTAGTTTAAAAAAAAACTAAACTGGAGAGATTGATTCTAGAGTTTGCAGTGTATCTGATAATTTACTTTTATGTGTCAACCTCTTTTGAATTCCACTTATTTTTTTATCCTTCCCTACAAAAGGACCCGATTCATCGGTTGCTGCTCTATGCCTTCTCTAGTGTCTCACCAAGAGTCTAATCTTTCCTTTGACTGAGGTAAAGTCCAAAGCTTTTGGTGCAAAACACCACTCATAATCATAGTCATACAGCATGGAAACAGGCCCTTTTGCACAACTTGCCCAGGCCCACCAAGGTGTCTCATCTATACTAGTCCCACAAGCCCACATTTGGCTCATATCCCTTTAAACATTTCCTGTCCATGTAGCTGTCCAAAGAACAGCTTCTAGCAGCTCGTTCTATATACCCACCATCTTCTCTGTGAAAAGGTTGCACCTCAGATTTCTATTGAATCTTTTCCCTCTCACCTTAAACCACGTCCTCTGGTTCTTGATTTGCCCACTTGACTCAAAGTTCCAAAGAGTTCAAGGAAGGTAAGACTGGAAGTAATAATTGGCTCATGTTATTCTTAGGCTTTAATAAACTTGACAATTATGGCTGGGTGAGGATTTTTAGTTCTATTTTTAGATTCCGTTTGAAAGATACAGCATGGAAACAGACCCTTTGGTCCACCGAGTCCATGCTGACAGGTCTGTTCAAAGATTAATGGTGGCAATCACCTTCTCCCTTTGCCTCATGTTACCACTCAACCTTCTTGTTCTTTGCTAATATTTGTGGCTTTTTGCTTCTAAATTTATTAATCAGCATTACTCTCACCATGGCAAATTAATTATATTCAAATTAGTTTAATCAATAGGGGAGTTAAAATTGGCATTTTAGCCTATGGCAAAATCACTTCCTGGGCAAAAAGAAATTAAAACAACTCTTAATGATCAGTGTTTTGAATTAGTGTCATGCATAATAAAGCACCTGAAAATCAACTTGGGTACTCATGTTAATCCTGGCCAAATTGTAGAGGCTAGGGCACTAAAATTGAGTAAAGGCTTCTGGGCTGCTAGGCCATTTGGTCAATTTGAAAGTGCTTTCTGTAAAAACGGGACAAGCTGCAGAATGGTGCCAGTTTGTCTAGAACCTAGATCAGAGCTGCAGGAAGAGAATGGGAACATCTGCAAACCCTGACAATTTGGTGCAAAATGCATAGAATGGATTGGATGAATGCAAACCAGACATACATACTGTAAATAATGTTGCAAAGTTTTACTTTGCTGGATGTTGATTGGATTAAGTATTGAGTCTTGTCTTGTTTTCTTGTATATCAGGGCACGTTGCGATGTTCGTTTCCTCTAAGAAACACTGCTTGAATACAATGTATTGGCCACTGATTTATTGGGTTAGGGAAATGCCTGTCATGTATGGGGTTAATCAATACCTGTTATTGGGTTGTAAAGAGATCACCCCCATGTGGTTCGGCCCCTCGATGTCCGGGGACCTATGTAGCGGCAGATTATCATATCTTTCAGGTAATTAGCACCCAAGCCGCTATTTGGATGAGAATGGTTGAAGGTTGTGTCTTCTAAACGCATGCAAGCTCACTCACAGAGACCTTCAGAGCCTCTTCTCTGATATGACTTCAAAACACAGTATTTTGATGAATAAATGCTTGTTGCTAGAAAACAGTAAGACATATCCATGTTTCTTCCAATTCGTTACTACAATCTTCTTCGAACTCCAGCTTATTACTTTAGACATTAGAAAACTCCTCATGTCTCCGTAACATGAGCAGCATGATCTGGCATGATCTCCTTAGATCTCCCGTGGACCCCGCATGGCCCGCATGATAGAAGGGTCAATGTTCCCCATCGGCTCTCCAAACTAATCTAAAAACTAAACTTCTGTGCAAGCATCTAAGCTCCAAACATGCCTAAAAACACATCATAAACCCACCCACAATATAACGGGCAGTCTAAAATTTAAAGGCACATGCCATCCTCAATGACATGCAAAACAGGCCAAATGGCCACTACAACCTATAAAATTCCGCTACCACGAGGTCCTGTGTCGATCGTCTGGGAGAGCGCTTACGACTGCGTGACCTTCTGGAGTGTCTCTGTTTGAGCAAGGCCAAGAGGGCTGGATCAGGCAGATATGAGGATAGAACCCGTGGTGGTTAGGTACAGTAGTGGGAACTGTAATTGTGTATTGTCAAAATAAAGTTTAGATGTGCATGCTTGACTCAGTGATTTTTGACTGAAACTAGACAGGGGGGAAGCTTAAAATGAGCAATTTACACTCAGAAAGGTCAAGGGCCTGATATATTAATTGTTTTTTCTTTCTACAGGTGCTCATTTTCCTCCAGAAATGTTGGCTTATAAATATATTTCAGTGTTGGTTATAATTCCCCTTCTTTCAGTTTTATTTTAACAGTGTATCACGTCCTGTGTGTGTGAATGTCGTTCCATCAATGCTAATAGCCATACATTCATCTTTATATATTGTACGTACTTTACATACAAACCTCGGCCAGTCTTATTGCAGGTCAGGTCTGTTATGGAGTCGAAGAGTGAAAGAATGGGGGAGCATGACAAGACACAAAGTGCTAGAGTAACTCAGCGGGTCAGGCAGTAAGTGTAGAATGGAACTTCAGATGCTTGTAATCACCGAAGATGAAAACAAAGTGCTGGAGTATCTCAACGGTTCAGGCAGCATTTTTGAAGAAAGAAGATGGGTCAGGACCATTCTTCAGACTCCGTGAGGAGATTTTGCAGTGGAGCAGACAAAATGTGTAGAAAGGAACTGCAGATACTGATATACACCAAAGATAGACACAAAGTGCTGGAGTAAGGGGCCTGTCTCACTAACGCAACTTTTGAGCGACCGTCTTCGACCTTCAAGCTCGAGGGCACTCGCCTGAAAAACCTCGAGCCAGATTGACCATCAGCGATGAAACCGCGAGCCGGATCGACCGTCTGCACACACACACTCACACACTCACACACAAACATATTGCAAAGGCAGGGGCCAGGGAAAGCAGGGGAGCGCTGTCTGAAATTCACACCCGCAATGAACAGGAGGGTAAAAGACGGCCGGCACAGTTACGGTAAGTCCTTTAGAGAGCGCAGAGAGCAGGGGAGAGTAGGGGGGGAGAAGGAGAGGAGATACTTTTAAGAAGCCAGACAACTTTTAATAAAGTTTAGCGGGCATTTAACATTACCAGTCGGTTTACTTCCTTTCTTTTCTCAACAAGCTTTACCTTCGACTACCTTTGATTACGCGGGGACTAGACTGATTCCTGGAATGGCACGACTTCCATATGAAGAAAGACTGGATAGACTTGGCTTGTACTCGCTGGAATTTAGAAGATTGAGGGGTGATCTCATAGAGACTTACAAAATTCTCAAGGGGTTGGACAGGCTAGATGCAGGAAGATTGTTCCCGATGTTGGGGAAGTCCAGGACAAGGGGTCACAGTTTAAGGATAAGGGGGAAGTCTTTTAGGACCGAGATGAGAAAATCGTTTTTCACACAGAGAGTGGTGAATCTGTGGAATTCACTGCCACAGAAGGTAGTTGAGGCCAGTTCGTTGGCCATATTTAAGAGGGAGTTGGATGTGGCCCTTGTGGCTGAAAGGATCAGGGGATATGGAGAGAAGGCAGGTACAGGATACTGAGTTGGATGATCAGCCATGATCATATTGAATGGCGGTGCAGGCTCGAAGGGCCGAATGGCCTGCTCCTGCGCCTAAATTCTATGTTTCTATGTTTCTATGACTACTCTCAAGCATGAAGGAAAGTTACAAAGACATCCTAGGACCTCGTGTTGACCATGCTGCAAGTCTGAGTCGAGGGCAAACTCTTCTAAACTCGCTAATTAGGTCGCCGCATTGGGACAGGACCTTAACTCAGTGGGTCAGGCAGCATCTTTGGAGACAAAGGAATAGGTGACATTTCAGGTTGGGACTCTTCTTTAGACTTTGTCAGTTTGAACAAGGGTCCCGACCTGAAACGTCGCATATCCTTGCCTGACCCACTGAGTTACTCCAGCACTTTGGGTCAGGCAACATCTCCGGAGAACATGGATAGGTGGCATTTATAGTTGGGACCCTTCTTCAGAGCTTTGGACCACCAAATCTGTGCGGATCAACAACCACCCGTTTTAACTGATGTTACACTGATCGGTCTGGAAGGTGGTCCCGACTTGAAGTGTCCTCCATCCATTCCCTCCACGGATGCTGCCTGACCCATTGATTTGCTCCAGCACCTTGTGTTTTGCTATACCAATCCTCCTATACTATCTCCACATCCCCATAAACTTTGCCCAGAATCAATTACTCATTTACAGGCTGGGGCCAATTTACAAGAGTCATTAAACCCACCAACCTACACACCTTTGGGATGTGGGAGGACTCTGGAGCGCCCGGAAGAAATGCACACAATCATGCAGAACACAGAAATTCCATGAAGACAACACCCTGGTTCGGGATTGAACCAGGATCACTGGAGAGCGCTTAGGACTGCGTTGAGGGCAGGTCTGATTGAAGTATCTAACATTAAGTGAGGTCAAGATAGGGTAGACAGTCAGAACCTTTCTCCCAAGGCAGAAATGTCAAGGACTAAAGGGCATAGCTTTAGGGTGAGAAGGTCCAAAGTTTCAAGGAGATGTGCGGGGAAGTTTTTTACACAGAGAGTGGTGGGTGACTAGAGTGTATTATCAGTGGTGGTGGCAGAAACAGATACCATAGCATTTATGAGGCTTTAAAATAGGCACATGTATATGCAGGGAATGAAGGGATATGGATCATGTGCAGGCAGATGGGATAGTTTACCATGGCATCATTTTGACACAGACATTGTGGGCTGAAGGGCCTGTTTCTGTGCTGAACTATTCTATGATCTATGTTCCATAGCTCTGTATTTTTTGCCTTCCTTTCTCCCTTGATATTCTAGCTGACATCAACACAGATCAGTAGCAAATCAGATTTCATGCCGTGTGAATTATCAAATGCAGAAAAGCAGCTTTTGCTCAGTAAGTAAAATGATGCAAAATGAAGTGTGAAGGGGAAGGCATTCAGATAATGCTTTGTGAATCTGGTATCCTTGACAATGATGGAATGCAACTTCTTTTGAACTGACTGCCAACAAATATTAGCATTCATTTAGAGTTCACATAAAATAAAAGCTCAAGTTCCTTAGCAAATAATATTGGATCAATACTGAATTTGAGAGAGGATCTGGGGGTTTGATCTGAAATTGGACCTACTATTTGAATGTTGAGAGAAAACAGAGGTGATAAGAGAGGTGTGGAGGAAGAGAGGTTTAGAAAAGGTGCTGCAGAACTGGAATGATAACAGACCTAGTCTCACATGAGGCAAACAAGAGGGAACAGTAGACGGTTTTCAAAAATGTTTGCAGAATTAGTAATGGTTACAAAAGTAGGCAAGGGATATAACAAAAAAAAGGGTTTATCAAAGCAGATGTAGGTGTTGAAATAGAAGCAGTGGGAGTGGGTGAGAAAGTGGAACTGAGATGGTGAACGTACATTACTAAAGATGTAATAATATTGACCTCAAACCCTAGTACTGAGCTCATGGTGCACTTAATAGCAGTATCTACCCATGTAACAATAGTGGTGAGACACCATCAATGTTGTATCATCAGAAACACAAACAATATGCCAATGAACTGATTAAACTTAGAAAGTAGCTAGTGGAATGACATTAAGTCATCGAGTCAAGGCACGCAAGGTTGCATACTCTCTCCGCTCCTCTACTCTCTCTACACCAATGACTGCACCTCCACAGACTCCTCTGTCAAGCTTCTCAGGTTTGCGGATGACACAACCCTGATTGGACTGATCCAGGATGGGGAGGAATCTGCTTCCAGACAGGTGTCCTGGTGTATTTGCAACAACCTGGAGCTCAATGCTCTTAATACAGTGGAATTGATAGTAGACTTTCGGAAAGCCCCCCCTCCCCTCCCCCCACTCACCATCAACTACACCACAGTCACATCTGTGGAGTCTTAAGTTCCTTGGAACCATCATTTCAATGACCTGAAATGGGGGGCCACCTTCGACGCCACAGTAAAAAATGATGTACTTCCTGCGGCAGCTGAGGAAACACAATCTGCCACAGACAATGATGGTCCACTTCTATACAGCCATCGCAGAGTCTGTCCTCACCTTCTCCATCATGGTCTGGTTTGGCTCAGCCACCAAGCATGACATCCAGAGACTGCAGCGCATCGTTCGATCAGCTGAGAAGTTTGTTGGCTGCAACCTTCCCCCCATTGATGAACTGGGGAAAATAAACACCTTATTTTAATGGCTCTGTATGGGTAGGGGCACTTCCAAGGAAACAGTCTATCGCCTGTGTGTAGTTTCGTTTCATTTTAGTTTACAGATAAAGCGTGGAAACTGGCCCTTTGCTGAGCTGTCAAGTTTTGTCAGAGCATTTCATATTCTTTCGTTTTTCTTCTTTTTTTTTCAGTGAAAGAAAAAGGGAAATAAAGAGTGTTGAAATAGATAGACAAGCGAGTAGAAACAGATAGCGAAAGAGATAGAGAGCAGAGATAAAAAGCTAAGAAGATTGAAAGAAAAAGAGAAAGTAGAGAGAAAAGAAATTAGGAGAGATATACCTATTTCATATCTTTACCCATCCGTCACCCGGTTCTGAACCATTTAATTTCTAAGCTTATGTTATGTTGCACCATATGCTTGTAAAAAGTCGATAAAAGGAGACCGAGTCTTTCAGAATTGGTCTACTTTGCCTAGTAGGAGGAATCTCATTTCTTCAAGATGTAGTGTTTCCGACATATTTGAAATCCACATTTTGAACGTTGGCATGGTTGCATTTTTCCAGAATTTGAGTATGTTTTTTTGCTGTTATTAAACCATAATTAAGATGAGCTTTTTTCTTCCCTCTTCCATTGATCCAAAGATAATCAGTTCTGTATTGGGGTTCAATTTTGTGTTAAATGTTCCAAAATTTCATTCCAAAATGTATGCAGTTTTGTACAAGAGACAAAGGAATATAGTGGCATTTCAGTATTCTAGTACCTGAAAATCAGTATTTTGCTGAGGAAATCAATATTTTTACGCAGTACCATTTTGCTGAAAAAAACGTTTTTTTACGTGCGGTCATATCCATGTAGGAGTACAACTTTGCTACCAATAGACACGTCTTTTACGCACCTAACGTCACAGTGCATTCATTGCCATCTCTTTGTATACTGCTATATGAATGGCTGCTTCCTGCTTTTAGCAGCAGATGATGATGTAGAAGACATTTTGGAAGCCTCCCCCTCCCTCGCTCCCTCTCTCTCCCTCACTCCCTCCCTCACTCCATCCCACTCGCCCTCCCTCCCTCTCTCCCTCCCTCTCTCTCCCTCTTCCTCCCTCTCTCTCCCTCCCCCTCCCTCTTTCGCTCCCCTCCCTCCCTCCCCCTTCTCTCCCACCCTCCCTCTCTCTTCCTTCTCCTTCCTTTTTTCTCCCTCCCTCTTATTCCCCCTCCCTCCCTCCCCCCTCTCCTTCTCCTCTCTCCCTCCTCCCTCCCTCCTCCTCCCTCACTCCCTCCCCTCTCCTTCCTCATCCTCTCTCCACCCCTCCCTCTCTCCATCTCTCCACCCCTCACTCTCTGCCCCTTGAGCCCACACACCGTTTTGTAAAATCAAGGCCAATCCCAATGTAACTGCAATCCCACAGGTAACTTTTCACTGCTAGGCTTATCCAGAATTCTACCACTGCCTCAAAGAGAATTCCAAAGACTCATTGTTATATGAGGATTTTCCTGAACAGTCTGTGACCCATAGTGCTATGTGTAAAGCCCATGGAGCTCCAGCCAGTAGCGCTATATTTAGAACCCACAGCGCTCCAGCTGACAGCTCTTCATTTAAATACTCACGCGTTAAACTGACAGCGCTCTGTTTAAACCTGGAACGGGACAGGCAGCGATTCTGGAGAGAAGGAATGGGTGACATTTCTGGTCAAGACCTTTCTTCAGACTGAACTGAACTCCGTATTTAAAATCCATATTTAACAACACAAAATCGTACATCAGTATTCTTATCGCATTTACAAACAAAATACGGAAAATCCGTACAACTTGGCAGCTCTGCCTTTGGCCCACCAAATCCATGCCGATCCCTGAATACTAGTACTATCCTACACACAAAAGACAATTTACAATCGATACCAAAGTCAATTAACCTACAAACCTGTATGTCTTAGGAGTATGGTAGGAAACCGTAGCACCCGGGCAAAACCCACGTGGTCACGGGAAGAATGTACAAATGTTGTACAGACAGCACCCATAGGATAGAACATGGGTCTCTGGTGCTGTAAGGCAGCAACCCTGCCGCTGCACTACAATGCCACCCCAATGTACTTTTTATCTCATGAACTAATACAAGCAAGTTAGCAGAATCACTTATACAGAGATTTTAATATGTCAGTTCCTGATCATCTCACCCAGCGAGTGGTATCCCACAAGGGGAATATGAAGAAAAGAGATGATGGAATTAATGAGGCTATTGTGCATAATATTTATATGATTAATTATGAAAATATCCAAAATGGGCACCTCTATCATTGTTTATGGCAATAATCCAAATAACTTTATTTGTGGTATTTTATTGTTTATTTGTAAAATTAGCTTCAATAGTTATGCAGTCATTTCAAACCTTACGTGAGTTTGGATGTAACGAAGTTGCTCTACAGGTAATTATATAGGTAAACATTATGAATGAGCATTATAAATAATTGTGTGTACAAGATTTACTATGGCAAATACATTGATCAAAGCATTGGGTAATTACATTGATAGTCTGAACTATCGTTGATTGGATTTTACTGGACTTTATCTTGCACTAAACGTTATACCTTTTATACTGTATCTGTGCACTGTGGAAGGCTTGATTGTAATCATGCGTAGTCTTTCTGCTGTCTGGGTAGCATGCAACAAAAACTCTTTTCACTGAACCTTGGTTCATGTGACAATTATAAACTAAATTAATCAAACCTAAATGAACCTAAATTAAACTAAACTAAACTAAACTAAACTAAACCAAACCAAAGAAAACAAAATTAAATTAAACTAAATTTAACTAAACTTATAATGTAGAAAATCCATTGGTCAATTTTCAAACAGTACAAATAGCAATTAGATGTATGACCAGCTCTGATGAGGTGCTCTGGGTTAAAGGCCAAAAAAAATGCTCCTTCTCTTTATTGGAAAGTATTGTGGGGTATTTAACATCCATCTGAGAGTATAGAGAGGGTTCAATGTTTGATGTCTGATCAAAATACACCTCGGGCAGTACCATGATCCAACACCATGTCCTATTTTAAGTGAACTAGTCTCTAGAGCAGGATTTGTTTCTTTACCGGCCGAATAACCTAATTCTGCTCTGATGGCTTATGAACCTAGAGAAAATGCTGTCAATGAATAAAAACTGGCACATTCATATCTGCTTTGATTGATGTAATTACCCAATGTTTAGCCATAGTAAATCTTGTGCACACAATTATCTATAATGTGCATTCATAGTGTTTACCTATATAATTATACATAATTTAACTGGAACTCAATTCAATGTAGGATGTGTACAATTAATTGGGATTCATCTAAATTATTTATCCAATTAATTAGCACTTATGATTTGTATTTATTCAATACAATTATTCACAGAATTTAGATTTGTAATTAATGATAATTATCTACAAATCTATTGGTGGTATTAATCCGTCATATTTGCTCATCTAGATTGTATTAACACTTCACTATTTGGTCTATCGACCTGAATTATGCTGGGGGTTCATTTTCTTAAAATCTGTCATCCAGCAATGGCACATCCACGATACTGGCAGTCAAGAAGCTTTTACATAGGTGCATGGATCTGCAAGGAATGGAGGGATATGGATCTCACGCTGGCAGAGGTGATTAATCTAACTCGGTAGCATGTTTGGCACAGACATTGTGCGCGGAATGGCCTGTTCCTGTGCTGTATTGTTCTATGTTCTGGGTATCTATTGCCCAAAGGCACTAAAACACTATACCTTAGGCAAATGCGGCTTACATTTCAGGCTATATGCAAGGCTATACTGTGAGCATCAGCAGATGAGAGAGCCATCAGCCGAGCTATCCCTTGGTCACACCATGTCACCACTTGCACACTTTTTTGATAGCGATGGTGTCAAACCCTTGTTGATTTTTCCTGTCACTTGCTCAGCCCAAGTGCATCCATATCACTTGGCTGAGATAGGTTTGGCTGAGATAAGTTTATTTAACAGTCAGGGGGCTTTTCCATCTGTAGGTATCTCACACCACTTACAATGCAATTATAAACCAACACATTTAGTTCCAGGAAATGATACAGTAGAATCATACACTCACAACATTTAAAACTGACACCGTGGCCTGAAAGGAAAGATAAAATGGCAAATACTTTGCAATAGTTTACTTTTGACGAGCAAATCTTTCATGCTTTATAAAAATTGTTATTAGGCTTAGAAATGAACCAGTCTTTAGACTTTAGAGGGGAAACAGGCCCTTCGGCCCACCAAGTCCATGTCCACTAACACTATCCTACAAACTAGGGACAATTTACAAATTTTATTTAAGCGTACGGGTATGTAGGTTAATTGGGTTTGGAAAGTTGTAAACTTGGCCCTAGTGTGTAGGATAGTGTCAGTGTATGAGGTGATTGCTGGTCGGTGTGGACTCGGTGGGCCAAAGGGCTGCGCTGTATCTCTAAAACTCTGAAGTCTAAAGTAAAAAATCTGAGAGTGACAATGATGACTGAAATAAGAAAAAAATAAATATGAAATAATCCAACAGCCTTTAACCCTCATCTTCCACACTGAAAGAACTTACAGAAGCTTCAATTAACAATTCTCACATGGCTTGAATAGCCAAAGACAAATTATACTTATTATGAAGGATTGAAAGATCTCTCAGTCCCTCATCACCGCAAACACTGCTGTTAACAATATTAAGGGTTATCCTGCTGTGTAACTGAAAAACATTTTTGAATCATAAATATATTTTTCAAATAAATCTGTTTTCTAAATTGCTCAGATAATTGGATGACTGCTGTGGAGATGAAAGGGTTGTATCAATACTGGTAAAATATTCCATTCACACTGCTTACAATTGTCCCAGCTCGAGCCTCCCCACGTTACATTTTCATGCTTGCTGTTGACATTCTTCCATGCACAGAGTGGTAGGAAGCCATCACATTCCACAGGCTCAAGTGCGACTAAGAAGCTGAATGATAAGCTCACAGGTCAGCAAGTCTGACCTTCTCACTGGTTTAAATATACATTCTGTCACAGATCAATGAGAATAAAATTCACTCACAGTGCACCGAAGAAGCGAAGACAATGATCAGCAAAGATAGACACAAAGCTGGAATAACTCAGCGGGTCAGGCAGCATCTTTGGAGAGAGGGGTGGGTGACTGGGACTGGGCCAGGCGTCTGAAGGAAGGGTCCCATCACAAAATGTCACCCATCCTTTTTTTCCAGAGATGCTGCCTGACTCACTGAGTTATTCCAATATTGTGTGTCATGATTGAATGGCAGAATAGGCTTGATGGGCTGAATGGCCTAATTCTGTTCCTAAAACTTTTGAATTTATGAACTTATTATCTGAGTTAATTGGATAGCATGCAAAACAAAGCTTTTCACTATATCGCGGTGCACGTGACAATAATAAGCCTAAACCTAAAAATATTAATGTACACTAAGGTGAAAAGCATCATGACTGGCCAAATACCTGTGAAAAGCATCATGACTGGCTTACTGCCCAAGTACTTGTTCAGAGGGTGTGGGCAACAAATTGTGCATTGATTAGGAAAATAATGACGCAGGTTCACCATACATTGAATTTTAGTGGTTATTTTTGACGACTATTAAATTTCTGGCCCATTTGCGGTACGATTTATCTGGCTCTTAGCCATAAAGAACATTCATGTAATGAGTTTGTGGGTGGTTTTAATTTTATGCAGAGTTTATGTTTTCCACTGTATAAAAACTCCAAATAATTTGGCACACATTTTCAGTTAATTTGTTATTCCATTTAAAGACGACCAGTGAGGAATTTATAAAAGATTTCTAATGTTCCTCAAATTAGTTGCATAATACACAAATAATTAAATGAATAATGACTTTGCCAAGCCATTGAATTCATATAACTATTTTCTTGTATCCATTTTAACTGGGCTATTAAGTTTGGCAAGAAACTATTAGATCATTTAATTTGCAGTTCTGTGTAAATGGATGCTTACTATTGATAGTGTATTGTAATGGTTGGATTGCAAAATGGGCACAAACCTCTAAAAAAGGTGAACTATATTTCGTGTCAAAATGCCCTTTTAGAAGCAGCCCCATTACATCTGACATACCAAACCATGTGGAGTAGTTAATGCATTTTCATGAAAGAGTCTTCACACCTAAACTAAAGTCCTTGCACCTGATGATGTGAGAATGTATTTGGACAGAGTTAGTTATCAGACGATTTTAACACTTAGACAGCCTGCTTGTGACGGAGCCTGGAACATACAGGTAGATTGGCACAAATAAGCTATAACAGGTTTACAATTATTTATTGTTCTGCAATTTATTTAAATATTTAATTTTGTTTATCACAGGGTGATACGGTGGCACAGTGGTAGAGCTGCTGCTCTGCAGCGCCAGAGACCCGGGTTCCATCCTGTCTATGGGTGCTGTCTGTACGGAGTTTGTATGTTTTCACTGTGACCGTGTGAGTTTTCTCCGGGTGCTCTTGTTTCCTCCCACACTCCAGAGATGTACAGGTTTGTTGGTTAATTGGCGTAAGCAAAATTATAAATTGTCCCTAGTGTGTAGGATAGTGCGAGTGTACAGGGTGATCGCTGGTTGGTGCAGGCTTGGTGGTCAGAAGGGCGTGTTTCCACACTGCAGCTCGAAAGTCTAAAGTCCAATTTGTTTAAATATTTCATTTTGTTTATCAGTTATTCATTTCATGAGTGATGCAACTGTTAAAAATAATTCTGTATTCAGATGTTTTATCCTCAAAACGTAATGGGAATTTTGAGGGATACAGGAAACTGCAGGTGTTGTAGTCTTGGGCCAAACACAAAGTTCTGGAAGAACTCTGTGGATCAGTCAGCATCTGAGGAGGGAATGGACAGATGACCTTTTGGGTTGGGACCATTCTTCTGACTCAGATTTATAATCTGATTCAGAATTTTGTTTGGTTGGAAGATCCACCATGATCGAGTGGCGGAGTAGACTCAATAGGCTGAATGGCCTAATTCTGCTCCTATGTCTTATAATCTTATGATCTTATGATCTCCCTGTCTGCCTGTGTCACCCCTTTATAGTACTACATACCTGTACCCCTCAAGGTATTTCAAGGTTTTACAACACTTCCCAGAGTTGTCAGCCTTAAGGAATCAAAGCCTCAGTAGGTCTGTCTGGGACTGCTAATTTTGCTGTTAAACATAGATGCTCCAAGTGATAAAGGGTGCTACAATTATCATTATGATTTTCCCATGAACGCCCTTCTCTTCTCTTGGGTTATCCCTCAGGATTAAGACCAACTTGCTTCCACTCCATTACTTTTAGTTCAGAGATGGCCATTGAGGAAAATGTGGGATCAGCAAAAATCTGTCAGAAGTGGGTTGAGAGATGTCTGATGGGACAGGCAGGTGTACACTCCTTCTAATATTTACTCTGGGCTTCTAGCTGCTTCCTTTGAAATGACTCAAAGTTCTCAGTGCCATCCTGAATGCACCTTCTCCATTTTGATCAGTCAAGGACCAGAGATTCCAAGGAATCAATGAGGATTTCACGTGCGGCAGCAGGTCTGGTTTGCTGCTGTGAGGTTAAGTCTGTCCGATGAACATTTTGTAACTTTGTGGCGACTCTTGGTGCACTGCCAAGGTGAGGTCTGCTGTATAATTGTACCAGACTGTATGCAAAAACAAAGAATTTCACTGTACCTAGATACATGTGACAATATGTGACAAGGATTTGGATTCTTAGACTGCTGGGATCTGTTTTGGGGTAAGGGGGAACTGTACAAAAGGGATGGATTGCACCTTAACAGGTGGGGAACCAGCATTCTGGCAGGCAGGTTTGCCACTGCTACACGGGTGGTTTTAAACTAAATAAGGGGGGTGGGGTTTCAAATGGGATAGTCAAGGACAGAGTTAAAGGGAAAGACTGTAAAGGGACAGTTGATGACCCCAGAATTAACGGGAAAGAAAGCTCACAAAGGGATAGGAGAGTATGGCCAAGTGTAATAGGGATCAATGTGAAAGGTGAGATGCGTAATGGCCCTGTCTCACTGTGCAAGTTGACCCACGAGGTACCCCGAGTGACAGACTCGTGGCTGTGCACGAGACTGCAAGTTTATGATCAAGTGTGTAATACGAGTTCCCACGGGTATGTCATTGCTGCGATGTTCCTAGTTCCTCTCCCGAGTTAGCAAGTTCCTCTCCCGTTACTCTTGAGCCAACCGTGAATGAAGGTATGTTTTAATAAAGCAACAATGTTAAAAAACATCTCCATCCTGTGGTTTTGAGTTATTTCAGCGCGGCGGCATCTATTGATATGACCTACAATGGGAAAAATGCGCATCCTCAGTAACCAAGCATTTCTTGTTGTTTTATGTTTTTTGAAATACTTTTTTGCAATGGATCTCTATTTTAAATAATTTTAAAAAAGGAAGCAGCCGGGTGATGACATTGAGCGGCCGCCGGGGAACCCGGACAGCAGACACACACACACACACACAACACACACACACACACACACACACACACACACACACACAACACACACACACACACACACACACACACACACACACACACACACACACACACACACACAGATACACACACACACACACAGATACACACAGACAGCAGCTGCCACCACTTCAGAGGAATGAAGCAGCTCGGGTGACTTTGAGCGGCCACCGGGACCCGACATCAGACACACACACAGATACAAACAGATAGACAGAGAGGGGAGAGACACACACACAACTCAGCGGACCAGGCAGCATCTCTGGAGAGAAGGAATAGAGTCGAGACCCTTCTTCAGACTTACCCGAATGCCACCCATTCCTTCGCTCAGAGATGCAGCCTGTCCCTCGGAGTTACTCCAGCATTGTGTGTGTCTATCTCCGGTGTGAACCAGCATCTGCAGTTCCTTCCCAATCCCACACTCTCGGCCCGGGGGGTGGATGGAGCATCACAACGTGGACACATCCCACCCACCACCCCAGACTTGCCCCTTCGGCAGGTCTTTAAGCCGTTCATTGAGACAGAGTGAAGCCACGGGCAGGCGCCTCAGTAATAAAGGACAAGTGGCAGAAAGGCCGAAGATAGACACAAAATGCTGGAGTAACTCGGCGGGACAGGCTGCATCTCTGGAGCGAAGGAATGGGTGGCATTTCGGGTAAGTCTGAAGAAGGGTCTCGACTCTATTCCTTCTCTCCAGAGATGCTGCCTGGTCCGCTGAGTTACTCCAGCATTTTTGTGTCTATCTTTGGTTCAGTCTTTACTCGAGCAAAAGAACAGATTATTAAAGTTCCCACGGTAGACTCACGAGACACTAAGATAAACGCACGGGGCCACTACGTTATTACAACGAGTTTAAATGTTTCCATTTTTAACTTGAACAGTTAATTTGACTCGTGGAAAAAATCAAACATGTTTGATTTTTTTCACGAGTTAACAAGTTTCCCGAGTACCTGCCGTTAGCGCCACGAGTCGATAAATTGCTCGTGCGAGTTCCGACGTTCCCGCTACGTGATCACCACGAGTGAAAACTCGGGGTCACTCGTGGGCCAACTCGCACAGTGAGACAGGGGTTTAAGGAATTAAAAGTATTGTATATGAATGCGTGAAATATAAGAAGTAGATGAGCTTGAGGCTCAGTTAGAGGTTGGTAGATATGACATTGTGGGGATTATTGAGACGTGGCTGCAGGAGGATCGGGCCTGGGAACTTAATATTCAGGGTTATACATCCTATAGAAAGGACAGGCAGGTGGGCAGAGGAGAGGGGGATAGCTCTGCTGGTGAGGGATGGAATTCAGTCCCTTGAGAGGGAAGACGTAGGGACTGACGAGGTAGAGTCACTGTGGATTGAGTTGAGGAATTGTAAAGGCAAGAAGACACTAATTGGTCTTATCTACAGACCCCCAAATAGTAGCCCAGGTGTAGGGTGTAAGTTGCAGCAGGAGTTAAAACTGGCATGTAACAAAGGTAATGCTAATGTGGTGATGGGGGATTTCAATATGCAGTTAGGCTGGGAAAATCAGGTTGGTTCAGGACCCCAAGAAAAAGAGTTTGTAGAGTGCCTCCAAGATGGATTCTTAGAGCAGCTTGTAATGGAGCCAACCAGAGAAAAGGCAATTCTGGATTTAGTCTTGTCCAATTAACCAGATTTGATAAGAGAACTCGAGGTAAAGGAACCACTTGAAGGTAGTGATCATAATATGATTAGTTTTAATCTGCAATTTCAGAAGGAGAAAGTTAAATCAGAAGTTTCAGTAATGCAGTTGAAAAGGTGAACAAAGGGGACTATGAAGGCATGAGAGAGAAGCTGGCCAAGGTAGACTGGAAAGGGATCCAAGCAGGAATGACGTTGAACAGCAATGGCAGGAATTTCTGGGCATAATCCGGAAGACGTAGGATCATTCCATTCCAAAAAGGAAGAAAGATTCTAAGGGGAGTAGGAGGCAACTGTGGCTGAAAAGATAAGTTAGGGATAGAGTAAAACTAAAAGAAAACATGTATAGAGCAAAGAGTAGATGGAAGCCAGAGGATTGGGAAACTTTCATAGGACAACAGAAGGAGACAAAGCGGTCAATATGGGTTGAAAAGATGAAGTACGAAGGGAAGCTGGCCAGGAATATAAAGAAGGATAGTAAAAGCTTCTTTAGATATGTTAAGGGAAAAAGAGTAGCAAAGTCAAATGTGGGTCCCTTGAAGGCAGACACAGATGAAATTATTATGGGCAACAAGGAAATGGCGGAAGAGTTGAATAGGTACTTCAGATCTGAATTCACTAAGGAAGACACAAACAATCTCCCAGATGTACTGGAGGACAGAGGATCGAAGGGGGTAGAGGAAATGAAATAAATTTTCATTAGGCGAGAAATAGTATTGGGTAGGCTAATGTGACTGAAAGATGATAAATCCCCTGGGCCTGATGGCCTGCATTCCAGGGTCCTCAGGGAGGTGGCTCTAGAAATAGTGGACGCATTGGTGATCATTTTCCAATGTTCAATAGATTCAGGATCAGTTCCTGTGGATTGGAGGATAGCTAATGTTATCCCACTTTTCAAGAAAGGAGCGAGAGAGAAAACAGGGAATTACAGACCAGTTAGCCTGACTGGTGGTGGGAAAGATGCTGGAGTCAATTATTAAAGAGGTAATAATGGGGCATTTGGATAGCAGTAAAAGGATTAGTCCAAGTCAACATGGATTTATGAAAGGGAAATTATGCTTGACTAATCTTCTGGAATTTTTTGAGGATGTGACAAGTAAAATGGATGAAGGGGTGCCAGTGGATGTAGTGTATCTAAACTTTCAGAGAGCCTTTGTTAAGGTCCCGCATGGGAGACTGGGGACTAAAATGAGAGCACAGGGTGTTGACATGGATAGAAAATTGGTTGGCAGACAGGATGCAAAGAATAGGAGTGAATAGGAGGTCCTTTTCAGAATGGCAGGCAGTGGCGAGTGGAGTGCTGCAAGGCTCGGTGTTATGGCCGCGACTGTTTACCATATATATTAATGATTTAGAAGAGGGTATTAGGAGCAACACTAGCAAGTTTGCAGATGACACAAAGCTGGGTGGAAGTGTGAACTGTGAAGAGGATGTTAGGAGGTTGCAGGGTGACCCCTGGACAGGTTCAGTGAGTGGGCAGATGCATCGCAGATGCAGTATAATATAGATAAATGTGAGGTTATCCACTTTGGTGGCAAAAACAAGGGGGCAGATTATTATCTCAATGGGGTTAGGTTAGGTAAGGGGGAGGTGCAGTGAGACCTGGGCGTCCTTGTTCACCAGTCACTGAAAGTTGGCGTGCAGGTACAGCAGGCAGTGAAGAAAACAAATGGATTGTTGGTCTTCATAACAAGAGGATTTCAGTATAGCAGTAAAGAGGTTCTTCTGCAGTTGTATAGGGCTCTGGGGAGACCACATCTGGAGTATTGTGTACAGTTTTGGTCCCCTAATTTGAGGAAGGACATCCTTGTGATTGAGGCAGTGCAGCGTAGGTTCACGACAATGATCCTTGGGATGGCGGGACTATCATATGAGGAAAGATTGAAAAGACTAGGCTTGTATTCACTGGAGTTTAGAAGGATGAGGGGATATCTTATAGAAACATATAAAATTATTAAAGGACTGGACAAGCTAGATGCAGGAAAAATGTTCCCAATGTTGGGCGAGTCCAGAACCAGGGACAACATTCTTCGAATAAAGGGGAAGCCATTTAAGACTGAGGTGAGAAAAAACGTTTTCACGCAGAGACTTGTGAATTTGTGGAATTCCCTGCCACAGAGGGCAGTGGAGGCCAAGTCACTGGATAGATTTAAGAGAGAGTTAGATTGAGCTCCAGAGGCTAATGGAATCAAAGGACATGGGAGAAGTCAGGCACGGGTTGTTGATTGGACAATGAATGGCGGTGCTGGCTTGAAGGGCCGAATGGCCTCCTCCTGCACCTATATCTATGTTTCTATGTTTCTAATAAAGTATAATTGAATCATTTGATATTATATTTTTTCATGATGGCTTTGAGAACATTCTTGAAGAGTTTTCTCTGTTCTCACTTAGAAGTGGGGTAATGGGCATGTGGATAACATGGTCTGGCCAGTGAGCTCTGGTGAAGCATAATGAGAACCTCTCTGAAGGGAATCTTGCCTTGTGAGACATGCTGAAGTGGGTTTGCGAATCCCGACAGTAAATTTGGAACATGCAGTAAACCCTCACAATAATGGACCTCTACATTGCGGATTTTTGTTATAGCAGATGAGGATGGTCACAGTGGCGTAGTGGCAGATCCAGACACCCAGTGCCTTACAGTGCCAGACAACAAGGTTCGATCCTGACTACAGGTGCTTGTCTGTACGGATCTGACCCGTGACCTGCGTGGGTTTTCTCTGAGATATTAGTTTCCTCACACACTCCAAAGGCGTACAGGTCTGTAGGTTAATTGGATTGGTATAATTGTGTAAATGTAAAATTGTCCTTAGTATGTGTAGGATAGTGTTAATGTGCGAGGGTCACTGGTCGGTGTGGACTCGCTGGGCTGAAGGGCCTGTTTCCGCGCTGTATCCCGAAACTAAGCTAAACTAAACAGTCCGAGGCTCCCATTATGCCATGCCCTTCTACCACCTTCCGCCAGTTAACCCAACGAGCTGGCGCCAGTTGCGGGAGTGGAGAGAGTGAGCAGCATGAAGGAGGCGCGAGTACTAGGCCCGTCCCTGGCAATCTGCGTTTCAGGCCGGGGGTTCTGCGGCTCCCCAGTCTGTGATTTCCCGCTGGTTTACCCCTTCCTCAACACTAGGATCCTTCCCTCCTGGCCTTGGGTTTAACTGTAACTCCCCCCCTCACTCAGTTATAGTGGACAATCAGCAATAATAGGCACCATCTCCCCCCTCCCCCCTCCTTTGGTCTGTAACTGCGAGGGTTTACTGTATTTCAGAAATTCATTGGTGGTCTCTTCCCAGGCTGTTGCAGTGTCTACAGATGGCAGTCCATGTATCAGAAGTGGCTGGGTTCACTGTTGCCCAGTAGACTATGAGTTTTCTGCCAAGTGCAAAGTCCATATTAGTTGGTACTGAGGTAGGGCTGAACAAAGGTTAGGCAGGGTCTCCCATAAGGCAGAAGATACAAAAGCTTGAAAGCACATTCCACCAGATTCAGGAACTGCTTCCTCCTTGCAGTCACCAGATTATTGTATGAACTGCTCATAAGCAAAGGGTGTAACCAACCTACCTTGTACTTTTATCTACTTTCTTTTTCTCTGTAACTGTAACATTATATTCTGCTCTCTGGTATTTTTCTCTTTGCACTACATGTTAAACATAGAAACATAGAAATTAGGTGCAGGAGCAGGCCATTCGGCCCTTCGAGCCTGCACCGCCATTCAATATGATCATGGCTGATCATCCAACTCAGTATCCTGTACCTGCCTTCTCTCCATACCCCCTGATCCCTTCAGCCACAAGGGCCACATCCAACTCCCTCTTAAATATGGCCAACAAACTGGCCTCAACTACCTTCTGTGGCAGAGAATTCCACAGATTCACCACTCTCTGTGTGAAAAATGATTTTCTCATCTCGGTCCTAAAAGACTTTCCCCTTATCCTTAAACTGTGACCCCTTGTCCTGGACTTCCCCAACATCAGGAACAATCTTCCTGCATCTAGCCTGTCCAACCCCTTAAGAGTTTTGTAAGTCTCTATGAGATCACCCCTCAATCTTCTAAATTCCAGCGAGTACAAGCCAAGTCTATCCAGTCTTTCTTCATATGGAAGTCGTGCCATCCCAGGAATCAGTCTGGTGAACCTTCTCTGTACTCCCTCTATGGCAAGAATGTCTTAGGAGACCAAAACTGTACGCAATATTCCAGGTGTGGCCTCACCAAGACCCTGTACAACTGCAGTAGAACCTCCCTGCTCTTGTACTCAAATCCTTTTGCTATGAATGCCAACATACCATTCGCTTTCTTCACAGCCAGCTGCACCTGCATGCCTACTTTCAATGACTGGTGTACCATGACACCCAGGTCTCGCTGTATCTCCCCTTTTCCTAATCGGTCACCATTCAAATAATAGTTTACCTTCCTGTTTTTGCCACCGAAGTGGATAACCTCACATTTATCCACATTATACTGCATCTGCCATGCATTTGCCCACTCACCCAGTCTATCCAAGCCATCCTGCAGCCTCCTAGCATCCTCCTCACAGCTAACATTGCCCCCCAGCTTCGTGTCATCCACAAACTTCGAGATGTTGCATTTAATTCCCTCGTCCAAATCATTAATGTATATTGTAAATAGCTGGGGTCCCAGCACTGAGCCTTGCGGCACCCCACTAGTCACTGTCAGCCATCCTGAAAAGGACCCGTTCACTCCTACTATTTGCTTCCTGTCTGCCAGCCAGTTCTCTATCCACATCAATACTGAACCACCAATACCGTGTGCTTTAAGTTTGTATACCAATCTCTTGTGTGGGACCTTGTCGAAAGCCTTCTGAAAGTCCAGATACAACACATCCACTGCTTCTCCCTTATCCACTCTACTAGTTACATCCTCAAAAAATTCAATAAGATTCGTCATCACGTTGTACCTGTGTATGTATGTATGTTGTGTATGACTTGATTGTGCTCTTGAATGCTATGTTTTACTGGATAGCACGCAAAAACAAAATTTTCACTGTATCTCGATACACGTGGCAATAGTAAACTAATACCAATACCAGGGGGATTAATCAGAGCATCGCCATTATAAAATCTCTGAAAGATGTATACAATTTGCAGAATTACATGGATGTTTCAATGAAGATAAAAGTGCATTCTACTGCATGAGCCTATGTTTGTGTTTATCCTCTGAATAGCCACTAATTACAGATAGATTATATAACTTTACCATTGAGTGATCCTTGTGAGGTGCGATACTTCAGAGACCTGGGCGATGCAGAACTGGATCCACATTGTTGTGAGCCTGTCTATGTCCTTTTGAGATTAGCTCCCCACTGGGAATGTCAGGTCTGCAGAATCATCCTGATGATCCAAAAACTCTAATATACCAAACAGTGCTGGGAATTAGTGCATCAAAGGGCATGATAAATGTGTTCACATCAATGTTTCAGGAACTTGTTTTCTGCCTTAAGTTGAATATTCAACTAGAAGAGTCAACCTATTTGCATTTAAACATTCCAATGAAAGGATAAATACATTTTGTAAAATTAAACAACACTGACCCAATGCTGACCCAGGTCTTTAAGTCCAAGATTAGTTTCATTTTAGTTTAGTTTAGAGATACAGTGTGGAGACATGTCCTTCGGCTCATCGACCAGCGATCACCCATACACTAGTTCCATCCTGCACACTAGGGACAATTTACAGAAGCCAATTAATTTACAAACCTGCACATCTTTGAGATGTGGGGGGAAACCGGAGCACCCGGAGGTAGCCCATGCGTTCACAGGGAACACGTACAAGCTCAGTACAGACAGCACCCATAGTCAGGATTGAACAGGGCCTCCGGCATTGTAAGGTAGCAGCACTACCATTGCATCACTGTGCAATTCTATTGGAGGGGTTGGTAGACATATGTTTGGACAAAGACCATAGATGAAGAGACAGAAAATGTGAGACATACGGGTAGGAGAGTTGTGAATTATGAAGCTGTAGGAAGGAAGGAGGAGAGGATAAATATTTGCAAGTCCAGGTGGGGAGAGAGAAGGAGGAAAAGAAAGGGGGGGGGGGGTTGTAGAGGAAAAAGAGGCGTGGGGGGAAGGGAATTGGCAGAGACCTAAAAATTGAGAATTCAATGTTCATCCCGTTGAGTTGTGGGCGAGAAGGTGGTGTTCTTTGGTATCTTTTGTTTGTAAACCAGCACCTGCAGTTCCTTGTTTCTACATTCAAAAGAATTCCACTGTATCTAGGTATATGTGACAACGTACAAACTCCACACAAACCGCTCATGAGGTCAGGATAAAACCCAGATGTCTGGAGAGGGTGTGCGGGACACTTTGACCCCGAAATGATGCCAGTGACATCCAAGCAATGGTCACCTCAGAAGCAATGAAACTTTCAGCCACCTCTTCCAACACCCTGCACTTTTTAAATGTTATTTATTTTATGAATGTGGCTTTCTTTTAAACCTGCCAGCTGCTCACCAGTGTTCATCTGAATCACAATTGAAAGAGAACTGCAACTGGAGCACAAAGCACCTGGCACCACACTCCATATTACATTGAGAATTCAATGTTCATACCGTTGAGCTGTGGGCGAGAAGGTGGTGTTCTTTGGTATCAATTAATACAAATTTACGGATGTATTTTCGGGTGGGGGAGGGAGGCATAGTTGTGCATCTCTAACATGGGTTGCACTTAGTGTGGCAAAGCATTCAATTTTTGTGACTCTTTCCCACCCTGGTCATTGTACCTCTCCCTGTTCCCATTGTGCAGTGGATATAGAAGCTAGAGAATTAGTTCACCACTTAGGAAATGCTTCTTCCCCTCTATTATCAGGCTTCTGAAATGTGAGGAGGGTGGGTTATAGGCAGATGGCGGGACCTCCACCCCTTATTTTCTCCCTCCTCCCCTTTCCTGTGCCCCACCTGGACACACAGCCATTTGTCTCCTTCCCCTCCCACCAATATTCCTTCCTCTGAATTCATGATTCGTACTTCTATCCTTTATCTGGCACCGTTTTATTTTCATCTCTGGCCTTTGCCCAACCACCTGCGTGGAAAGCCCTCCCCCTTCACCTGTATCCACCTATCACTCACCAGGCTTTGCCCTGCCCCTCCTCCCTTCCAGTTTTCTCCCTCCCGCCCTTCACAAACTCATTCAGTCCAAAGAAGGGTTCCAACCCAAAACGTCTGAAGGAGGGTCTCGACCCGAAACGTCGCCCATTCCTTTTCTCCAGAGATGCTGTCTCACCCGCTGAGTTACTCCAGCATTTTGTGTCTACCGTCATTTATGTATGTTCTTCAGAAAAGCTGCCCAACCGGCTGAGTTACTCCAGCACTTTGTGTCCTCTCACTATGCATAGTGTTTAGTTTAATATAACGGTGTATCAGATTGTTAATCCATATTGTCGATACATCGGAATAAATATAGGAATTGATTCAAACTGTTTTAAAGACAATGGAATTGAAAAACAATGCATACATTAAACTTGGTGAGGTGTGAAACATTAAAGGTAACTGCCATAATAAAGTATGAAAAAATATCTTCTAAAAGCAATTCAATGTATTAACGTCCTTTAGATATTAGCTGGAGGACATAATGGATTTGTAGGTTAATTGTTTAGTTTAGAGATAGAGCGGGGAAACAAACTACAAACTAACCTACAAACTTGTACATCTTTGGAGTGTGAGAGGAAAACGGAGCACCCGGAGAAAAACCACACGGTCACGGGGAGAGCGTACAAACTCCATACAGGCAGCACCTAGCGTCAGGATCAAACCCGGGACTCTGGCGCCAGAAGGCAGCAAATCTACCCCAGTGCCACGGTAAAATTGGCTTAGGTAAAATTGTAAATTGTCCCTAGTGTGTAGGATAGTGCTAGTATAGGGGATGATCACTGATTGGGGTGGGCTCAGTGGGCTGAAAGGCCTGTTTCCACAGTGTATCTCTAAACTAAAGTGTGGAAACAAGCCCTTTGACCTAACTCCCCATGCCAACCAAGATGCCCTATGTTAGTGACAACTGCCTGCATTTGCCTCAAGTCCTTCTAAACCTTTTCTATCTATGTAAAGTATCTGTTCAAATGCCTTTTAAAAGTTGTTATAGCACCTGCATCAACTACCTCCTCAGGCAGCTCATTCCATAAAACTCAATTAGTGTCTTAGATTTGAAGACCCTTCACTAGTTTGGATAAGAGTATTCAAACTGACAAATTAACTCTGACCAGCTGAGTGTTTCCAGTTTTTATGTCAGATTTTCTGAACAAGCACAATGTCTTTAGGAATATCTTTAGCAAGAGGATGGAGAATCTATGGGATCCATTGCCATATATGGCTGTGCTGTCTAAGTCATCGGGTATTTTTAAAGCAGGGATTGACAAGTTCTTGATTATTTAGGGTCCTAAAGGTAATGGGGAGAAGGCAGAATGGGGTTGAAGAGGAAAAATAGATCAGCCATGATTGAATGGTGGAGTAGACTCAAGGGCTGTCCCACTTTCACGACCTAATTCACAACCTCTGCTGAGTTTGCCCTTGACTCATACTCGCAGCATGGTCGTCACAAGGTCGTAGGAGGTCGTAGGTAGGTCATAGCAGGCCGTGATACTCATGGCATCAAGTAGGTCGGGCCGTTTTTTCTAGCCTGCTGAAAAATGTCCGCGAGTAAAAAAGGTCGTGAATTAGGTTGTGAAAGTGGGACAAGCCCTTCACTGGGCTGAATGGCCTAATTCCGCTCCAATGTCTTATGGACATTTCAGTTCTAGCAACGTATTTGAAGATTAGAACTGCCTGAGAAATGCCTTTGGAAATCACCGCAGTCTTTATATAAAGACACAAGAGACTGCAATGCTGGAATGTTAAGCAGAATATGTCTTCAGATGTCTTCCTGGCACTTTTTTCTTGTCTATTGAAAAGCTTGCAGCTTTATGACATGACGCCCTTTTTATGTGAATTGTGGGTGCTATTAGGCTCGACAGCTTGAGTTACATGATGGTTGTTAGATAATGGCCCAATGGAATTTTTTTTTATTGCTTTAAAACATTTTTCTTCTCGCTCCTTGCATTTGATTGACAGTAAATCCCGAAAGAACACCTCAGAAAAAAAAAAACGCTCCCAATTTTGTGTTGCATCAGCATGAAAAAATTGCCCAAACTAAAATTACACCTTCAGTACGTTGTTCTTAACGTACTGAAAATAAAATAACAATTATAATTAAATTCAATCCTCCAGCAGAAGTCAGTAATGCGACTTTGGTGAATGTGATGTGCTTACGTTGTGCAAGACTCACGCACCACCTTGTCAGCATGGAATAAAACTACATCCATAAGTCAAGCCTGTATGGCTTCTTGAACCCATGCTTTCCACAGGCCAATTCTAATCCACTCAAATGTGAATTGCATGTCATGTCTTCATTCACCCAAGGGAACATCCGACAATTTATGTTGACAGACTGCCGGAATAAAATTCCCAATATCCGTCTGCATTTCCATTCCTTTTATTCAAGTATTTGATTATCTCTCCTTAAACTTTCATTCCCCTCTCTATCCACACAGATCAAAACAATTTCTGATTCAACCCAAGACCTTTTCACTTTAGATGGACAAGCTGTGCATCCAGAGACTTTCTTTGTGTTCTCAAAGGCATTAAGATCAGCACAGAGACACAGCCTGCGTGCGACACAGTAGAGTTGCTGCCTCACAGTGGCAGAGACCCGGGTTTGATCCTGATTACACGTGCTGTCTGTACGGAGTTTGTACGTTCTCCCCGTGACCGCGTGGGTTTCCACTGGGCGCTCTGGTTTCCTCTCACATTCCAAAGACGTGAACATTTGTAGGTTAAATGGATTCTGCATGTTATCCCTAGTGAGTAGGATAGAACTCGTGTAAGGGTGATCACTGGTCTACGTGGTCACAGTGGACCGAAGGGTCTGTTTCCATGCTACATCTCTACACAAAACTAGACTATGCTGCTTGCCAACTTTGTTCCTGTAGTCTGAATCTATCCCTGACAGATCAGCTTTAAGTTTACATTTTAGTTTAGAGGTACAGTGCGGAAACAGGCCCCTCGGCCCCCTGAGTCCACACTGACCACTGATCTTCACACATTAACACTATCCTACATATACTGGGGACAATTTACAATTATACCAAGCCAATTAACCTACAAACCTGTACGTCTTTGGAGTGTGGGAGGAAACCAAAGATTTTGAAGAAAAACCCACACGGTCATAGGGAGAACACACAAACCCCGTACAGACAGCACCCGTAGCGGGATCGAACTCTGGTCTCGGGCACTGCAAGCGCTGTAAAGCAGCAACTCTACCGCCACACGACCATGCCGCCAAGAGACCAAACATAGAATACGTTATTTTTGGTCTTGGGATAAATGACTTGGGACAAATTCTTGTGCAAGTGCAATTACAACAAAAAAAGGAGAAAAAAAGTATTTATCAGAAGAGAGATTAGGGGATGGTTTGAGATATTGATTTTACATTATGAAGAGAGGGGATGAAACTGTGAAAGTATCCAGTGACTGATGTGGGTGATCTTAAACAAAGGGGACATAAATACAATATTCAATATCGAGATTTAGGATAGCAAGAAGGAGAATAGTTTGCATCTCTGAAGTTAAGAACAATCTCAGACTTTAATATGTGATTGGATTATGCATTAGATAATTCCACACTGACAAATTTATAGCTCTCTTTCATTAAAGGTTTGGCATTTTTACTGATTTACAGCAGGATTTTATGTCTTTTACACAAGGAAGCATAGGGTAGGCATTTTTCCACTGCCGCATTGAAACTAAAGACGCTCTGGAGTGCAAAACTAGCTGCAGACACTTGGTGGGAAGTAGTTCATTTTCCTGTTAATGGTCAACTCCACGTCTGGCCACACCCTAAGAAAGTCCCTTAAATCCCAAGGGTAGGATGTCGTGGTCATGCAAGAATTTGAGCCATGTAAAGGGGAAAACAAAATCTGCAGAGAATTTGAAATTTAAAAAAAAATATATATGCTTAAACTCCCAGTAGGTTTGGCAGCAGTAGGGAGACAAAGTTAACACCTGCTCCATGTTCGCCGTCTGTCCTGCTGAGAAGGCAGAAGAATGGGGTTTAGAGGGAAAAATAGATCAACCACAATTGAATGGAGTAGATTCGATGGGCCGATTGACTTAATCCTATTCCTGTGTCTTATGGTCTAACAGTGTTGCTGGAACCGATTTTCCTCCGTGATCCACCAAGATGTTCTAAAAGATAAGACACAAACCAGGCAACTCAAGCAAAGCACATCAGCACTTCTGTTCAGAAGAACATTGGCCTGGCTGAACCTGTGATAAGACGGGAGGTCCTTATGGAGACCAACAGGCCAATACAGACTTCCACCACAGAATTTCCCTGTGCCAATCTCAGAGGAACATAGGAACATATGAAATAAAAGGAGAAGAAGGTCATGCAGCCCCTTGTGCCTCCATGGCCATTCAGTAACCCCAAATCTGTTGTTTCCCTTACCATTCAAAAATCTATTAGAGGGTGGCGCAGTGGTAGAGTTGCTGCCCTCCAGCGCCAGAGACCAGGTTTGATCCTGACTACAGATGCTGTCTGTACGGGGTTTGTATGTTCTCCCTGTGACCGCGTGAGTTTTCATCGGGTGCTCCGGTTTCCTCCCACATTCCAAAGACATGCAGGATGTCGGTTAACTAAGTTTACTAGTGGACGGGGTGATTATTGGTCGGCGCGGACTCGGTGGGCCGAAGGGCCTGTTTCCGTGCTGTATCTCCAAAACTAAAACTAAAACTAAAGTGTAAATGAAAGACTGGCAAGGATGTTGTAAAGATTTTATATGCTTTTCCATTTGCCTGCTCCCCCTGTACTTCTTAGTGGTAAATGTCACAGGTTAGAGTAATAGTGTGAAAAAAGTCTTAGCAAGAATGTTGCAGTAGGAAGTATATTCGGCATCCACAGGGTACCTGTGAGGCAGGCAGTGCTAATCAAGCAGGCTGTTTTGTACTGGATCATGTTGAGCTTCATTAACATAGTTGGAGCTACATTCATGTAGGTCTTTCTTCACAATGTTGGCATATGCCATACAGATGTAGCAAGAGCCTTGTTGAATCACTCACTGCAGAATACGCAGCCTCTGATCGGCTCTCATATCCATAGTATATCTATAGCTGCTTCAGTCATGTCAACAGTGACCTGCTGGGATGGGGATAGAGGAGGTTTCAGTGAAAATAATACAGTTTGATAACAACTGGAAGTGTGAAGGGTAGGTTTCCTTTCTCAGAATTTTAGTTTTTAGTTTAGTTTAGTTTATTGTCACATGTACCGAGGTACAATGAAAAGCTTTTTTTGCATGCTAACCAGTCAGTGGAAAGACTATACATGATTACACATCGAAGCGTCCACAGTGTACAGATATATGATAAAGGGAATAATGTTTAGTGCACGATAAAGTCCAGTAAAATCTGATTAAAAATAGTCCAAGGGTCTTCAATGAGATAGATGGAAGCTCAGGACCGCTCTCTAGTTGTTGGTAGGATGATTCAGTTGCCTGATAACAGCTAGGAAGAAACTGTTTCTAAATCTGGAGGTATGTGTGTTCACACTTCTGCACCTCTTGCCTGATGGGAGAGGGGAAAAGAAGGAGTGGCTGAGGTGAGACTCGTCCTTGATTATGCTGGTGGCCTTGCCGAGTGCAGATGGTGTCAGTGGAAGGGAGGTTGTTTTTTTTCTGATGGTCTGGGCTGCATCCACAATTCTCTGCAATTCCGTGCATTCTTGATGGAACTGTTCCCAAATCCTGCTGTGATGCATCCACATAAAGTGTTTTCTATGGCACATCTGTAGAAAATGGTGAGACTTGTTGTGTACATGCCCAACTTCCTACGCCTTCTAAGGAAGTAGAGGCAAACATGGAATGTAGAGCAGTGCAACAGGTACAGACCTATTGGCCAATAATGTCCGTGCTGAACAAGATGCAAGACCAACTCTTGCCAGCACATAATCCATATCCCTCCATTCCATGCTTGTCAAAGTGTCTATCCAATAGTCTCTTGAATGCCACTATCATATCTGCATCAACCACCACTCCCCGGCAGCTCATCGCAAACACCCACCACCTACTGTGTAAAACACCTGCCCCACACTTCTCCTTTCACCTTTGTCCCTCCCACTTCAAAGCTGTGCTCTCTAGTAGGTGCCATTTCCATCCTGGGAATAAGGTTATGACTGTCTACCCTATCTATGCTTCTCAGAATGTTCTATACTTCTATCAGGTTATCCCTCAACCTCTGGCGTTCCATAGAAAACAATCCAAATTTGCCCAATCTATCCCTGCAGCTAATTCTCCCTAATCCAGGCATCTCCTTTCCAAAACCTTCCTGTATTTTGGCTACCAGAACTCCACGCTATACCCCAAATGCGGCCTAACCACAGTCTACGCTGCAGATCAGACACAAAATGTTGAGGTAACTCAGCGGGTCAGGCAGCATCTCTGGAGAAAAGAAATAGGTGACTAAGAGTCTACGTGTACCGAGGTACAGTGAAAAGCTTTTTATTGCATACTAGGCAGTCAGCGGAAAACCTATCCATGATTACATTCAAGCCATCCACAGTGCACAGATACATGATAAAGGGAATAACATTTAGTGTAAGATAGAGTCCAGTAAAGCCTAATTAAAAGCGGTCAGAGAGTTTACAAAGCTCTCAAGCTACATCATGACCTCCTGACCCTTATACTCAATACCTCAACCAATTAATTACTTGTGTTGCCACTTCCAAGGAGCTAAGGACTTGGATCTAAAGATTTTTCTGTGTTGCAAATGTCATAAATCTGAATGTTGAACAGGTCTTTCTGAAAGAGGGCATGGTCTGCCTCATTCTCCGAGGAGGAATGATTGGTTGCTATTTCCCTTCATTTGAAGGGAAAGAAAGACCACTACAGGGAATGGGGTCTGCATCTGCAATTTTTCTTAGCCCAGATGTGAAGGTTTCCCAGTAGTGATCATAGCTTGATAGTTTTGGAAGAAAGGCAGAATCATGAGAGAATCTTAATAGAGGTTCTGTTGAGAAGCAACTGATGGAGGAATGGAAGATGTAGCCATGTGTAATGACATTTTCTTTTTTCTGATGGTAAATGTAACGTTTCCCACAATAGCAATAATCACTAAAACAAAAACACTTCAATGATTGCAAAGTCCTTTGGGATATTCAAATGATTATAAATATGATAAAAAATATGATGTTGTACTGGCACCTAATAGTGGGGCTGGGAAGTCAGAACCCTCATCATTGGCCGGCACTGTCACGTGTCTTTGGGGTTAGTTTGCGGGCTTTTAGTTAGTAATTAGTGCTCTTCGCATCGACAGGAGCTGATTTCGTTAGCTAGACTAGGCACGCGGTGTTACGGGTTTTTGTTTGTGCTTTTGTTAATAAAAAACTATTTCGCTCAACCTGCCTGGTCTCACTACAACATGAATAAAAGCTATCTATCCCTCTGTGCATTTCCAAGAGGGAGTCCAGGTATTGGAGTCTTCTTCCTGATATACGCTCTGCATTTGTTCAAGGCAGGTGGGATTAACATAGATGGGGCATCTTGGTCGACATGTTTCCACGCTGTACAACTTTATGACTCTTTAACTCATCTCTTTAAGATGCATAATGTTGTGCTATGCTCTGAATACACTCTGTACCCAAAGACGACAAAATGTAATATTTCTACAGGATGTTCCCAGATACCACAGTTCCATAGAAACTGGATTTGTTAAGGACATTGTCACTCTCTCCGGAAAAGGAATAAATATTCCTAAATTCTTCGTGAAATTAATAACTTAGAATCTTGGCATGTTGCTTCTCCAATTTCCAGATATTGCGAAGGTGTTTGAAAATTACTTCTGGTAGAGAACTGAATCAGTTTAAATAAAGGTAGTGGAGGACATAATAACGAAAACATTATATTGATATTGAGACTTTGCAAAATGTACAAAGCTATTTCATTCCTCTCCATAACTATATTCATTCTTTATAGTCTCATATATTTCATGAATTACAGACACTGGTGTTGAAATGTTTGCTCAATCTTAATGTTGCTATTCAGAAATTTCACTACAGCTGTATTCAGTGGAATAAAAAATATTTTGTTGCACCTAAACTTCATGTGAAATATGTAAGGCCAAAAAACATAGGAGCAGAAATATGTCATCCACCCACCGAATCTGCTCCGCTATTCGATCATGGCTGATCTATTTTGCCTCTCAACCCCATTTTCCTGCCTTCTCCCCATAACCTTTGACACACTTACTAATCAAGAACCTGTCAATCTCTGCTTTAAAAATACCCAATGACTTGACTCCCCAATGTTAAATGGAATGGTTTGCATTTACCAATGATGATAACCTGTCTTTAAATAATGATGAAAATAACATCCAGGGAAGAATATTGATGGGAGGCAAATTCTAGACTGTGGTAGTTGTGAAGGAGGAATGTTACATGGTGAGTCATTGTAATGACGAAAGACTTAAAATCCAGGACACAGGGACATATTAATATAATTGTGAAGACAACATTACTGACCCACAAAGTATTGATGACAACGCCACTGCAGCCGTTCATTTATGAAGGACACATTGCAGGAAATGAAGAGCAGATCATGTAAGGAATTCGGACACATTGACACATTTAGTGATGCTTAGCCATTTGAAGCAGATGTCGGCTCAAAGAGACCGATTCACAGATGATGAGCTAATGACAAAAGAAAATAGATTTGTAGCAGGAGTTTAAAACCACAGGGAGAGTACAAGATTGATTTATCGGAATACTATCAGGAGTGTGGATCTATAGTTGCTGGAGACTAAGATTATTTCTGCTGCAGCAGAGAAATGGAGGTTGTAAAAATTATGAAAGTAGGACAGTCAATGTCCTTGTTGATAAGCCATCATCAATTTAAGTAATTACTCAACTAAAATAAAAAATTACATGGAAAACTCATGGAGCATTTAATCCACCGCTCCATGCGGCAGTACCATTTTAAGTGAAAATGTAGAAATAAATGTTGAAACAGAGGGGGAGGGGGAAGGGGGGGGGGGCATGGTGGCGCAGCCATGGAGTTGCTGTCTTACAGCACCAGAGACCCGGATTCAATCCTGACTAAGGGTGCAGCCTGTACGAGCGATCACCAATGCACGAGCACTGGATACTAGGAACAATTTATTATTTTACCAAAGCCAATTAACCTGCATCCATGTACGTCTTTGGAATGTGGAAGCAAACCGGAGCACCTGGAGGAACGTACAAACTCTGTACAGACAGCACCCATAGTTAGGATCAAACCCGGGTCTCTGGAGCTGTAAAGCAGCAACTCGATTGCTGCATTACTATGCCACCTCAAAGTCTAAAGTCATAGGTTTTAATGATTTACGCAAAATAAAAGCACACAAGAGGTAGAGATAGCCATCTGAAACCTGAGGACCTTGCTTCATTTTAGCCATTATCTATTGTAACAGATTTCTGTTAATAACAGATGCCCTTATGTATTATGAGAGCCATTATTTGGTGCTGAAATATTCTTGTTAACTGTACAGTATATCATTTGCTGTTCCTCTGCACGATGGTAGGATTTGACAACGTCAGCTAATATATTTGCGTGGCAATGTCACTGTGCTGCCTAGGGTGTGAAAGCTTGGAAGAACTGCACTTAAAAATCCCACCATCTGCCAGCATTGTGAATTGAACTCTTCTTAATGCAGCTTCAAAAATGGCTCTTGTAAAAGGAACTCCATTCTGCTAATAAAAAAATCAGGATGTGATTGAAGGGTAAAATGTAACTTTTAAGGGATAAATCTAAATGTTTTGCTCATTGAGAGTAATTCCAGCTTTATGCAGATCAGGCACCATCAGTAAAACAAAAATGGTAACTCCGCGGGACAAGCAGCATCTATGGAGAACATAAATAGGTGAAGTTTCAGGTCGAGACCTTCTCCTGACTGTTGTGGTTGTGGGGAAGAAAGCTGAAAGAGAAGTGGGGGGGGGGGGGGCAGTACAAAGCCTGGCAGATACAGTTTAGTTTAGTTCAGTTTAATTTAGTTTAGTATTGTCATGTGTACCAAGGTTACGTGAAAGGCTATAAAGTCAGCAGAAAGACTACACATGATTAGAATCAAGCCATTCATAATGTACAGATACAGGATGAAGGGAATTATATTTACTGCAAGATAAAGTCCAGTAAAATCAGACAGAAGATGAGGTGCTGTTCTCAAGTCTATATTGGACATTGGTGGAACAATGTAGGTTGAAGACAGAGGTCAGAGTGGGATGGAGAATTGAGAATTACAATGTAGCCTGGACACTCAGAGCTTCCGAAGGAGACAGGGAGACTGTGTTTTGTGAAGCGATATCCAATTCTTTCTCCAGTGTAGAGGAGACTACATTTTGAGCAGCAAATGCCACACAAAAAATATATTTATCCTACTTTGGGATCAGCCGCAAGCAGAGACATCATCTTCCTGACCACTCCATCAAATTCAATTGGCAATCTCAAAGACCAGTATTAGACTGTGCCTCAGACTCTCTGAGGAGAGTGGAAGGTTGATTAAGTTCTTGCCTGATCAATATAACCTCTCAGTTCTGACACCGTATCTCTAAATCTTCTTTTCCACCTTCTCAGTGACTCTAAATCCTCTTTCTAATAACATCGCTCCATTTATGGGTGGAATGGATGGATGCTTGAAGGAGAGGGATTTCTACACCTACAGAGAGAGAGAGAGAGAGAGAAGTACAGAAGAATTTGTAGAAAATCCGAGCGTACTCTCGCAGATTGCAGTGATATCGGTAATTTGCACTGCTAAATTTATTTTACACATTCTTGCTTCTGATCCCGAATCTTACCTGTTGCCGTTATAGAAGGCCAGCACAGCAGTGCAGCGGTAGTTACTGCCTTGCAGCACCAGGTTCGATCCTGACTACGGGTGCTATCTGTACGAAGTTTGTACATTCTCCCTGTGACCATGTGGGTCTTCTCTGGATGCTCCAGTTTCCTCCCACACCAAAGGCATCCAGGTTTGTAGGTTAATTGGCTTCTGTAAATTCTAAATTGTCCCTAGTGTGTAGAACTACTGCATGGGGTGAACTCTGGCCAGCGCAGACTCGGTGAGCTGAAGGGCTTGTCTAAAAAGTCTAAAGTTATGGGAGGGAGTAGGAGAGATACACCTTGAAATATTATTAGCTCTGTCTTATTATTCTAGTTATTCCTTTGATGACTATGAAATTATTTATGGCACGCAGGCCTGTTCTGTGGAAATGCGGTAATTGCCTTTCCAATTATTACAAGACTGTGAAATTACCTGAATGGGCTTTCTTATATTCCATTATAAAAGAAGAGGACATTCAGCTCAACACATCAATGCTGGACCCCATGTGTTGATACCATTTGTCCTATTTCATCCTCCATATTTCCCTCTTGCAAAGTCCCTTTCTCATGCCCTTTGACTACTCTTTTTAACTTAATGCCAAATATTGACGCTAATGGATAATTCACAGTTACAAATTAAGTTATAGCTTATAATTGGGATGTGGGAAGAAAACAGAGCATCTGCGGGAAACCAACATGGTCCCGGGGAGCGTATAGACATTTCTCCTCGGCAGCACCTGAGATTGGGATCGAACCCAGGTCTCTGGAGCTGTGAGTCTGCAGCACTACCTGTGGTGCAGCAAATTAACCATGACTCATGATGTGGTCTATAGAATGGCAACCAATGAAGCCACACAAAAATACATCACCAAACACCACTTATCAGTCTGGGGTGAAGTCTGAAGAAGGGACCCGACCCAAAACATCACCTATCCATGTTCTCCAGAGAGGCTGTCTGACCAACTAAGTCACTCCATCACTTTGGTCTTTCCTTGGTAAACCAGCATCTGCAGTTCTTGTTTCTTGTTTCGACCACTTAGAGGTTGCTACAAAGAAAGCACTTTAAAATAAGCTCAAAGAAAGGATATCTTTGGAGAATCAAATGTTCTTTAGATATTTCAGTGATGAAAGTCAAGCATCTTAAAGTTTCCTGAATATCCCTTATGGGATCGTACAGGATTTTTGTTCAGGTGAAAACTAAGCAATTGTAAATTTCTGAAAGGCCAGCTTATGAAGTGATTATGGTAGCATGTGGTGAAATACTCATAATATTTAATTTAGTGTAGAGACACAACATGGAAACAGGCCCTTCAGCCCACGGAGTCCATGCCGACTATCAATCATGTTATCCTACTTTTTCATCCAATCCATGCACATTAGGGGCAATTTACAGAGGGCAATTAACCTACAAACCCGAGGTCAGGATCGAACCTGGGTCTCTGGGGATGTGAGGCAGCTGCCCTACCAGCTGTGCCATTGTGTCACCTCTCATGTGGCAATAGTTTGAAATACCTAATAACTATAAATAGGTGAGATTCATGTTGTTTCTGATTTTGTTTTATAATTTCAAAATTTGTTGGGTCAACATCATGAATGCATCCAGCAGTCCCAAATAAGGTAGTCATGTTTTACTGCAGTTAATAGTCATGCTGTAATGGGATTAGATGTAAAAATATCCAGAGGTCTGGGAAAGGAATGTAGCAATTGAGTGGCTATGTCACAGTATTCAAAAGTGATTTGTCTGCACAATGCAACATAGCTCGTGAGAAAACCTAGCACATAATAAATCATATAATCCTAGAAACTGCATGATGCCTTTTTAGGGTGGAACAGTGGTGCAGCTGATAGAGTGCTGCCTCACTGCGCCAGTGGACCATACTCGATCCTGACCTCAGCTGCTGACTGTGTGATGTTTGCGTGTTCCTCCTGTGACCACGTGGGGCTTCCCTTGGTTTGCCTGGTTTGCCCCCACATCCTAAAGACGTGTGGGGTTGTAAAATAATTGTATGGAGCGGACGAGAAAGTGGTATAATATCTAACTAGTGTGAACTAGTGTGATTGATTCATTATGCAGTTTTAAAGCATAGATTGATAGGTTCTTTATTCGTGAGGGTGTCAAAGGTTATGGGGGAAAAGGCAGGAGGATAGGGTTGAGAGGGGAAAAAAGATCATCCATGATCGAATGGTGCAGCCAACTTTCTGGATCAAATGGTCTAATTCTGCTCTTTATGGCTCTGGTCTTATGATGAGCAGCACGGACTTAGTGGGCTGAATAACCTGTTTCTATGCTGTATCGCTAAACCAAACTAAATTAAATAGCTGACAGTAATGTTTTCATATAATGTTCCATTTGCACACATTGATGAATGAGAATACCTATTGCTATTTGTGACATTAACCCACGTAGTTCTGTGCACATAATGTGCCGAGATGGAAGAGGGACCATCGGGATTATATTGAACACTTTTGTAACTTTGTCGGCACCCTAAACGTGGTGATCCTTGCATACTTGTGTATTTGTACCCAAAATAAAGAATTTCACTGTAACAAATGCATGTGACAATAACATCTCAATCTATCAATCAATCAACAATGAATGGCCAAAGGTGAGTTTTCAAGCTGCACAATATGTACAGTAGATGCCAGGCATTATGCAATATGCATTTTTCTTGTCCAGCCACTGCACTGCTGCCATGTGTCAAACATACAAGCACACTGGAAATAATGTCTAAACAGAAAGGGTGAAGAAGGGGTTGACAAGGAGGGAAATAGGAAACATAGAAAACATAGAAATTAGGTGCAGGAGTAGGCCATTCAGCCCTTCGAGCCTGCACCACCATTCAATATGATCATGGCTGATCATCCAACTCAGTATCCCGTACCTGCCTTCTCTCCATACCCTCTGATCCCCTTAGCCACAAGGGCCACATCCAACTCACTCTTAAATATAGCCAATGAACTGGCCTCAACTACCCTCTGTGGCAGAGAGTTCCAGAGACTCACCACTCTCTGTGTGAAAAAAGTCTTTCTCATCTCGGTCTTAAAGGATTTCCCCCTTATCCTTAAGCTGTGACCCCTTGTCCTGGACTTCCCCAACATCGGGAACAATCTTCCTGCATCTAGCCTGTCCAACCCCTTAAGAATTTTGTAAGTTTCTATAAGATCCCCTCTCAATCTCCTAAATTCCAGAGAGTATAAACCGAGTCTATCCAGTCTTTCTTCATAAGACAGTCCTGACATCCCAGGAATCAGTCTGGTGAACCTTCTCTGCACTCCCTCTAAGGCAATAATGTCCTTCCTCAGATTTGGAGACCAAAACTGTACGCAATACTCCAGGTGTGGTCTCACCAAGACCCTGTACAGCTGAAGTAGAACCTCCCTGCTCCTGTACTCAAATCCTTTTGCTATGAAAGCTAACATACCATTCGCTTTTTTCACTGCCTGCTGCACCTGCATGC
Source organism: Okamejei kenojei (assembly GCA_035221665.1). NCBI lineage: Eukaryota > Metazoa > Chordata > Chondrichthyes > Rajiformes > Rajidae > Okamejei > Okamejei kenojei. The sequence continues at coordinate 34,179,835 of CM069140.1, forward strand.
CTACTTTCAATGACTGGTGTACCATGACACCCAGGTCTCGCTGCATCTCCCCTTTTCCTAATCGGCCACCATTTAAATAATAGTCTGCTTTCCTGTTTTTGCCACCAAAGTGGATAACCTCACATTTATCCACATTATACTGCATCTGCCAAACATTTGCCCACTCACCCAGCCTATCCAAGTCACCTTGCAGTCTCCTAGCATCCTCCTCACAGCGAACACTGCCCCCAGCTTAGTGTCATCCGCAAACTTGGAGATATTGCCTTCAATTCCCTCATCCAGATCATTAATATATATTGTAAATAGCTGGGGTCCCAGCACAGAGCCCTGCGGTACCCCACTAGTTACTGCCTGCCATTGTGAAAAGGACCCGTTTACTCCTACTCTTTGCTTCCTGTTTGCCAGCCAGTTCTCTATCCACATCAATACTGAACCCCTAATACCGTATGCTTTAAGTTTGTATACTAATCTCTTATGTGGGACCTTGTCGAAAGCCTTCTGGAAGTCCAGATATACCACATCCACTGGTTCTCCCTTATCCACGCTACTAGTTACATCCTCGAAAAATTCCACAAGATTCGTCAGACATGATTTACCTTTTGTAAATCCATGCTGACTTTGTCCAATGATTTCTCCACTTTCCAAATGTGCTGCTATCCCATCTTTAATAACTGACTCTAGCAGTTTCCCCACTACCGATGTTAGACTAACTGGTCTGTAATTCCCCGTTTTCTCTCTCCCTCCCTTCTTAAAAAGAGGGGTTACATTTGCTACCCGCCAATCCTCAGGAACTACTCCAGAATCTAAAGAGTTTTGAAAGATTATCACTAATGCATCCACTATTTCCTGAGCTACTTCCCTAAGTACTCTGGGATGCAGCCTATCTGGCCCTGGGGATTTATCGGCCTTTAATCTATTCAATTTACCCAACACCACTTCCCGACTGACCTGGATTTCAGGAGGAGGAAGGATAATAATTAATAGTGCTTCCCTCTAAATGCTTCCCTCTAAATGTGTTGCTGAGGATGCACTAACCACTCTGTACCTGAGGACAGTGAGGATGACTGGGCCATGATTGGAGTCTACAAGTGCAGTGGGTTCCAGGAGCAAGTCATGGGTGGGAATTGAAAGCAATGGAAACCAAAGTAGGAATGGGCAACGAGAGTACTGCAGGGCAAGACTGATCAAAGAACAAACTTTGGGCACACTGCAATCTTGAGACAAAAACACCAAATGCTGGAGTAACTCAGCAGCTCAGGCAGCATCTCTGGAGAATATGGATAGATGACATTTTGAGTTTGGACCCGTTTGGATACCAGTAGAAGGGGTGTAGGTGGAAGGAGACGGGAGGGAGAGGGGGAGGGGAATTAAATAAACCTTACAAGCTATACAATGGGACTACAAGAAACCCAATGACCTTGTCGGATCAGGCAAGCTAACGGAAGCAGCTGAGAAGGCCAAAAAACGGTCATAGCAAACAACCCCCAATATGATGCTCAGATATTTTGTCAACAAACTATTAAAACTGGCCTTTGACAGTCTCACATTTGAATCAGACTTCTGTGACAAATGAACAGTGATATACAAAACATAAACCGAATTAGAAACCGAAATGCTTTCTTTAGCACCGACTGCAGATTTTTCTTTTCCTGTGGTGAACAGTACAATGAATCACAGTAAAATCTTGCCGTGTAAATAACAAAATCAATGCAATGTACTTGGCTTTTGAATTTAAACTTTAAACTTAAGAGAAACAGCTCGGGAACAGTCCACGCTGACCAGCGATCACCGCATTCACTGGCACTGTCCTACACAGTAGGGACAATTTATAATTTTTACCAAAGACAATTAGCCTGCATGTCTTTGGAGTGTGGGAGGAAACCGGAGCACCTGGTGACAACCCAAGTGGTCACAGGGAGAATGTACAAACTCCATACAGACAGCACCTGTAGTCAGAATCGATCCCGGGTCTCTGGCGCTGTAAGGCAGCAACTCTACCGCTATGCCACTGTGCCGCCCCTGGCATTCCTGCCATTTCTCTCGATTTATCATAATATCTCTGTTATTGAGAACATGCCATTTCTAAATAAGGTGACCAATCATCTGTCAATCCAAGATACAGTGCAACAATGTACAGTGGATTTGCAATAATCGTATTCACCTTTCGTGACCTCCAAGATACTCACAGCAGCATACAGTATATTGTCGATTTTATCACTCATTGTTCCATCATTTACAGAGCCAATTCAAATCTAATAAGAATCGCACTATACCCTGGAGCTGAAGGCCAATGTAAACCCGTCAATTTGTCAGGCAGATAAGATGCACTCCACAACATTAAAACGCCGTACTCCTCGCAACTGTGCAGGTTTTTAATTCTGACTGCAATTCGGCTGAAAACAGAGCTTCATCCTCCGCAAGTAACGGTTCCTCGGAGAAAGCCCCCACTCGGCTGGTGGACGAGACAGGAGAGGGGACAGTCTCGAGAGAGGAGACTGAGTGATGAGGAATGGAACAGTTTAGCCACCTGGCACACTGTGACAGGGTCACGAATTCCCTAGGTCAGGTCAAGCACACAGTTCTGAGATAATGCTTTCACTGCACAACCAGAGAGCAGTGCTGAACCATTCCTTCTCTCCAGAGATGCTGCCTATCCTGCTGAGTTACTCCAGCATTTTGTATCTGCCTTCGATTTAAACCAGCATCAGCAGTTCTTTCCTACACATTTTGTCCGTTTCACTGCAAAATCTCCTCAAGGTATGTCTACTTTAAAGAAGTTCTCCTCCTCTCTCCGACGAGAGTTCAGATAACCCATTCCTTCTCTCCAGGGAGCTTGCCAATCCCGCTGAGTTATTCCAGCATTTTGTATCTATTCGTGCTGAACTACTATCTACCTCTTCGATGTCCCTCGGATTATCCTTGACCGGAATTTGCTGGCTTTACTTTGCACTAAACGTTATTCCCTTATCATGTATCTATGCACTGTAAATGGATCGATTGTAATCATGTATTGTTTTTCTGCTGACTCGTTAGCACGCATCAAATAGCTTTTCACGGTACCTCGGTAAATTAAATTGAACTGCACACTTCAACTAAAATGGCTCGAGGCAGTTTCCAACCATCAGCGGAGTACACGCCGCCCTGTGGAACACAATTCCCTGTAAAGTTTCATGGTGTGATCTTCAGAGATCAGCTTTCAATAACGGCATTCATGAGACATAGTGTTACAGAGTCTACAACACAGAAAGAGGCCCTTCAGCCCAACTCACCCATCTAAGCTTGTCCTATTTGCTTGCATTTGGCCCATATCCCTCATAACCTTTCCTATCCATGTACCTGTCCAAGTGTCTAAAATGTCATTGTAACCCACTTGCATTTTTCTAAGAACAATGATTTGAATGTAAGTTGTACATAATTGTTTGGCACATTCAGTTTGTACCAAGCAAGCTTTCCATTGTTAAATATATAAATGCATAAAATTACTCCTAGTCAAGAGTGTTTAATTGTTATTTGTACCAACCATGAAAACAATGAAATTCTTTTCTGCAGCAACATTAGAGACCTGTAAACACCATACTCACAGATAACACAATAATTAAACAAACTAATCAATTAATTACTGTAATAACGCCAATATTAGTGTAAAATCCCCACAGTCCATAGTGCAGCCAAAGACAGTCCATAATTACTATTTAGTGGTCAAGACCTTGATGTTAGCTGTAAAGATGCAATTCTTGAAACTGGTGGTCATGGCTATCAGACTCCTACACCTTCTTCCCGATGGTTGGTGTGAAATCAGAGTGTGGCCAGGGTGTTATGGGTCTTTGTGAGGTAGCGCCTCCTAAAAAGCTCTTTGATGGTGGGGAGTTCAGTACCCTTGATGGGCTGGGCAGTGCTCACAGCTTTTTGCAATATCCTTCATTCCTGGGGTTGGAGTTACTGAACCACGCAATGATGCACCCATTCAATATGCTCTCTATCCTCCACCTGCAGAAGTTCTTGGATTCTTGAAAAGTGCTTGTCTCTTACATGGAAAATCATAATAAGAGATGCCTGGATAGTGGATGTGGAGAGGATGTTTCCAGTAATGGGAGTGTCTAGGACCAGAGAGCACAGCCGCAGAATAAAAGTATGTACATCAAAAATACCTCAATGAGGAGAAATTTATTTAGCCAGAGGGTGGTGAATCTGGGGAATTCATTGCCACAGAAAACAATGGAAGCCATTTCATTGGGTATTTTTAAAGGCGAGATTGACAGCTTCTTGACTAGTACGTGTGTCAAATTTTATAAAGATAAGGCTGAAGAATGGATGGGGTTGAGAGGGAAAAAGAGATCAACCATGATCGAATGGTGGATCAGACTTGAAGGGCCTCGTGGCCTCATTCTGCTCTGATGTCTTATGATATTGTCAGCATCAGCTTCAATGCGCACAAAGGAACTTCAGGTGCTGGTTTATACTGAAGATAGACGTATAGGTGCTGGCGTAGCTCAGCGGTGCCTGCCCACAACCCATCAACCCCCCCACCCTCACCAACCCCTGCCTCACCTTCCCATCCCACCCCAACCTTCTGTCTGAAGAAGGGTCCTGACCTAAACATCACCCATCATTTCTCTCCACAGGTGCCTGACCCACTGAGTTACTCCAGCAATTTCTGTCTATCTATTGCCAGCTTCAATGCCCAACCTATGGACTGGACTGATATTTCAGTCGATTAGTATACAAAATGGTTTCCCCAGAAATAAATTTGCCTGGAAAATCACCTCTGATTGATATGCCACGTGTTGTGGTAGTACTCCATCCAACAATCAGTTGCATTTGAAGTCAAGTGAATGGATTTCAGAGGCAGCACAATTTCCCACAGCTAAAATATGAAACAAAGAACTGCAGAAGCTGGTTTATACAAAGACAGAGACAAAGTGCTGGAGTAATTCAACGGGTCAGGCAGCATCCCTGGAGAAAAAGGGTGGGAGACATTTCGGGTCGGGGCACTTCTTCAGCCTGAAAGTAGGGGACGGGGGTGACGGGTGGGAGGTGAAGAACTAAACTCCTGTCGGAGAGAGGGAAAAAAACACCTTTATAGTAGGTTTGAGGAGATTTTGCAGTCCTAGCCTTGTATCACCTCCAGATCTTCACCTCCACCTCCCCCCCCATCCCTTACATTCAGCTTGAAGAAGGGTCCCGACCCGAATCATCTCCCATCCTTTTTCTCCAGAGATGCTACATGACCCACTGAGTTACTCCAGCACTTTGTCTCTATCTTTGGTAAAAACTGGCTTTAGATTGTAGCGTTAAGGCTCATTCCTTCGTGCTACGAGCTTGAACGATCTTTTGGAAACAGCCTTGCACAAAGTCATATGAATTGCAGAACAATGATTGGCAGCTCACGATTTCCACATGCTTCAGCTGATCAGATCATGAGCTTCTTCGTAACAATATTATCTCTATTTTGTACTCCACCATCATTACAAGCCTCCCAATTACAATACTCTTCCCATCCTCACTATAGTTCTTTCAGCCACATAGTGAAAACTCAATTATTGCCACAATGGAGCCAACCCTGAACACTATCAAAATGATCAGTCCTCAAATTTTACTTCGGAGTCACGTGAGTGACTTCATGAAGACCCCGCCAGCACGCATGCGCAACATATCGTCGCTCGCAATTGCACTCGACAGCTGGAGGGGGGAGTGTGCTCCTCTACCGGCAGCTTCAAAAAGGCCCTCAGATAAGTTGTACTAACCTTGAGTTGGTTAGTTTCTGTAGTAGTGTTTTTTGCTGACAGAAACGATGGACAGGAAGACCAGAACGAAGGCTGCATCGAAGCATGCCTCCAAGGGCTGCGGGACTTTGGACAGGAGTCAGCGGCCGCAATCCCCGGAGCTGCCCGCCACACCGGCAGCACCCGCACCGCGGGCCGGGAAAAGAACGCGGAAGTCGGGGAGCCGTGTTCAGTCGGCAGGACCCGACTCTCCACCACAGCAGGCCAGGGAGCTGCACACTGGTAGGAGGCCCGCGAGGGAGCAGGGTAGGCAAGACCCTGACTCTCTACCGCTTTCACCCGAACAGCACCGGGCCAGCGGTAAAAAGGTGCGTAAACCTGTGCCTGCTTCAATGGCACGTTCCATTTCCCCTCTATTACAGGTCACCAGAGGGTGGACTAGGGGGAAAACTGCACCAAAGTCGAGTAGCACCGCTACAGCGGCCGGCACCGACTCACCACCGTCACAGTCTGCCAGATCGCGGACCGGTGAGAAATCAACACGGAAGTCGCGGAGCCCCGCTGGAGCGGCTGGCACCGACTCATCACCACTGCAGTCGCACCAGACAGGCGGATGCACCAGCAGGAGGTTGAGTAGCCCCGCAGGAGCGGCTGGCCCCAATACTCCACCGCTTCAGTCCGGAAGACCGCAGACAAGCGGCAAATCCGGGCGGGAGTCATGTAGCCCCGCAGGAGCGGCAGGCAGCCTACCCAGGTTCCTGAGACATCACCTCGACGAGATGCGGACCGATGGTAGAACCCCCAGTGGGGAAGTTGACTTGCCGTCCGCAGATAGCGGCGGTGGTTGCATGGCTCGTATGCAGCGAATGGTCGAGCAGCTGCTCGAACGGGACCTTCTCCATCAAGAGCGTGTGTCCCTAGGATCTAGGAGACACACAGCAGAACCACCAAATATCTCTCCCTCATCAATAGGTAGTGCCAGAAGTCAGCCGTTAGCTGACTTTGAAGAGGGCTTGGCGCAAGAACCGATATTGCCAGAGATGTCTGAAGAGGAACTACTGGAAGTAGTGTCAAAATTCGCCCAACCAGCAATCAGAGCAACCTTTTCCGCCCAAACTAGCAGCCAGCATCAATTACTTAACCACACCAGCTGCAGGAACAGGTGCTCACGGAGGCTACAAACAAGTGCAAAGCTCCGGGTAATTGTGTGTCGCTCAATGTCCCGACCGTCAACACACCCATCTGGGGTAACATCAGTCCTGGGATCAGGGCCCAGGAATTAAAAATACAGAAAATCCTGAAATTGTTGACCTCAGGCATTACTGCCTTTGCCAGGTCCATAGACGGGACGGACATGACGGAGGAGCAGCAGGATGCACTAGCGTTGCTGTGCAATACACAATATGAAATAAACTGCCGTCGCAAGAGCTTCATCTGCCCAATTCTCAACCCAAAATTCGCGGGTTTGTGCAAAGCCTCTGCTACGCCGCCACCGAGACAGCTGTTCGGTGAAGACCTGCCAAAACAGATAAAAGACCTGGACGAGGAGGCAAAAGCGGTTGTGTTGATGAAACCACCATCCTCGAACAGGCCACCGCCGTATCACAGGCAGCATCCTTACGCAACATCTAACAGGCCTCAGGTTCAACCCGACAGGGCAACCAGAACCTATCCACCGGCCGCACCCTATCAACAAAAGCCTTTTTTAGGGCAGGGCCAACAGCGACCAGCGTGGAAGATGCACCAACCCCACATCCCAGCAACACAACGAGCCACAAAAGCCCAGAACGTCAAGCCCCGCCGGTAACCATGGAGGTAAGGGGGTCTGGTTCTCTTGGGAGTTCTGCATGTATAACCTCACAAGTAGGACGGAGGTTGTGTACATTCTGGGATGCATGGGGTTCTATAACTTTGGATACATTTATATTACAAAGTATTCAGGGTTATGAGATTGAATTCATAAATGGACACCTTCCCCCAGCTCAACAAGTACCTAACCGAAAATTTGCACTTTCTCACAAAGATAAAGTGGAAGGACATGCGGAACTATTAAGATTATACACCAAGGGGGTTATAGAAAAAATGGCACATGAACCTCTTGAGTTTATATCTAACATCTTTACTAAAACCAAAAAAGATGGTGGATGTCGTATCATAATTGATTTAACCCACTTGAATACCTTTGTACAATATACCCATTTCAAGATGGAGACATTTGAAACGGCTAAGCAACTGATTTCCAGAGGGTGCTTCATGGCCTGCGTCGACCTAAAAGATGCATACTATTCAGTACCTATACGGGAACATCACCTGAAATACTTAAAATTTGTCTGGATGGGGCAACTATGTCAATACAAAGTCCTACCTAATGGGCTTACAACAGCCCCTAGGTTATTTACCAAAATACTAAAACCAATATTTGCATCTCTAAGAAGACAAAACCACATAGTCATAGCATATCTATATGACATCTTAATTGTGGGAAAAACTTTGGAATTAGCTACATTAGCAGTAACAGCTACCAAAACATTATTCTAGAAACTAGGGTTTGTCATCCATCCAGAAAAATGTAAGTTCAACCCTTCTGTGGTTATGGACTCTCTGGGTTCCACAATTAACACCAATCATATGATTGTCACTATCCCAGCGACCAAAGCAACAGACATAATAGAGGCATGTATTGCCTTGCTTGAGCCAGGAAACCGACTATTAGACATGCTGCTAAGGTGATTGGGAAGCTTGTAGCTACATTTCCAGCTACACAATTTGGCCCATTACACTATCAAAATTTGCAAAGAGCAAAAATCTCAGCATCAAAAGCGAATGCTGGACATTTTGACAGGCCTATGCAGCTGCCAAACAAGGCATAAATTGAGCTACAATGGTGGATTAGCAAAGTTTGTGAATGTTTTAATCCCATCATTATATCAAACCCATCAGTCGTGTTACAAACCGACGCAAGCTCCCAGGGCTGGGGAGCTACCGACACCACTTCCAGTTGTGGTGGCAGATGGGATTTGCATCAGTCTACTCTTCTTCAATCACAAGGTATAAACTATTTGGAAATGCTGGGAGCATTTCACGGGCTGCGGGCTTACTGCACTAATGTGCATCATACGCATGTCCGTCTTCAAGTAGATAATACCACTGTGGTGGCGTATTTAAACCATATGGGTGGTATCAAGTCAATATCTTGTGATGAATTGGCAAATTTAATTTGGCTCTGGTGTATTGAAAGAAATATTTGGATATCAACTACGTACCTTCCGGGTAAGCTCAATACAGTGGCGGACACCAGGTCACGAGTATTTAATGACAACATCGAGTGGATGTTGAACCCCCAAATATTTGCTAAAATTATAGCCAAATATGGAACACCAGATATCGACCTCTTTTCGTCCAGGTTGAACCATCAGATACCAACATATGTCTCTTGGGAACCAGATCCTGGGGCATTGACGATGGACGCGTTCTCGCTACATTGGGGGAAATGGTTTTTCTATGCATTTCCCCCATTCTGCCTCATCAGTCGGGTATTGCAGAAAATTAAACTAGATTCTGCAACAGGTATACTGATAATACCCGACTGGCCCACACAACCATGGTACCCGGTGGTCCTCAACATGATAAAAGAACCATGGGCACAGGTTACCAAATGCCCGAATTTGGTGACCAATCCCATAATAGGGGAAAATCATCCATGCCATGGTCATCTGAACCTGTTGGCTTGCAGGTTCTGAAGAGGCCACAACTGGCATTCGGGCTGTCATCAAGAACCATGGACATCATAAGAGCATCGTGCAGAGAGTCCACAAGGAAGCAGTACCTCACCCACATAAGGAAATGGGAGGTCTTCTGTAGTCGGACCAAGATCACCTACAACTCTGCTACATTCTCCAATGTGCTGGAATTCCTCGCTGGCCTTCATTATGATGAGGCCCTCAGTTACAGTACCATAAACATTGCCAGGAGTGCACTGTCATCCTATCTCAACATTGGAGTGGGATCTCACCAGCTGGTATCCAAACTAATGAGGGGTATATCTCAATTCCAACCCTCCCCGACCACGATATAATATTACCTGGGATATAGGGGTGGTGTTGACCCTACTCTGGAGCTGGTCGCCTATGATGGGTTTACCACTGGACAAACTCACCTTCAAAGTGGTGATGTTAATGGCACTGACCACAGCACACCGGGTCCAGGCTCTACAGAAACTAAAACTGGATAGAATGGTCTCGACCCCCAATAAAGTGACTTTCTTTATAGATGAGTTGCTTAAACAACACAAACCTGGGACTACAGGACTGAAATTGGAATTCCTAGCATATCCCGTTAATGTAAGACTCTGTATAGCCACCTATATCCGACATTATATTAATGTCACATACACCGTCAGGAATATGGAGACGGGTCTGTTTATCAGCCATAAAAACCCACATCACAGGGTGACGTTGCAGATTATCTCCAGTGGCTCAGGGTGGTATTGGGTGCAGCAGGTATAGACACTAACATTTTAAAATCTCATTCTACCAGGGCTGCATCCACATCAGCGGCGAGGACCATGGATGTACCCATGGATCATGTCCTCGCAACAGCAGGCTGGGCCAGTGAAACTAAATTTCAGCGGTTTTATAAGAAGCCTGTGGCCGCTCCCGCTACATTTGCGGAGTCAGTTTTAAGTGCTGTTCCCTAAACGTTTATCCCAGAGTCAGGGGTTTATTGTTTGTATTAATAAATACGTTATTATTTTTCAGCTTGTTCAAGTCTGAAATACGTTAACATACTTCCTCCATCAGTAATTACGGCAGTGTGTGAGCATGGACGTGGTCCAGGGCATGGAATCACAGAGCTTTGAAATCTTCACGAAGTCACTCACATGACTCCGAAGTAAAATAGTAAGATTAAATGAGAACTTACCAGTTTGAAGTTTGATCCTTATTTTACGAGGAGTTACGATGAGGGATTTCGTGCCCTCCGCTCCCAACCCTCTATCATAAGGTCAACTGGTATATAGAGTCTCTTAAATCTTACTATATTCAGTCATTGTTGTTATCTGTGATTCCACACCGCTGCTTTGAAGAATGTCGCGCATGCATGCTGGCGGGGTTTTCACGAAATCCCTCATCGTAACTCCTCATAAAATAAGGATCAAACTTCAAACTGGTAAGTTCTCATTTACTCTTACTATTATGCTGGATTATTGATCATTCTATATCTCCCTTTCCTCAATTCCTGGACCTCTTCAACAGCACTCACCGCTCCCTTAAGGTTGGACGATGCTACAGAGTTGGATCTATCAATTTAAAATCATAACAATTATAGATTCAGAAGATTGCAAAAAAAAAAAATCACCTTCCCAGCTCAATCCTGGTCCCTAGTGCTAGAAATAAATGTTAAAGATAGTAAAAGCTAATCTTCTGGCTCTGTGCTCTACAGGTAAGCTCGTAAAGCAGTGTGTGTTCAAAGAAGCTATCAACCCTGCAGGTAATTCCAAAGAATCATCAATAGTCGTAGAATGATACAGCGTGGAAACAGGCCCTCTGGCCCAACTTGTCCACACCGACCAGCATGTCCCATCTATACTAATCTCACCTGCCTGCATTTGACCCATATCCCTCTAAACCTGTCCTATCCATATCCCTAATTAACTATTTTTTTGGTTTGTTTAAAAGTATGTTTTGGAGGATTTTTTTGAGATTTATATGTGGGGGAGGGGGGTAGGGTAGGGGGGGGAGCCATTTCCCAGTCACTTCCTGGCGAGGATACGAAGATTCTCTGAGTCACGTCTTCGCCCCCCTCTCACAGCCTACCATCTGGATTGGCGTGGCCTTTCCTGTCAGAGACTGATCAGAGCTTCAACGGCGGCGCCGCCCTGGATACATCGTAGAGCGGGCGGTGCCTTACCTGGGATCGCTGTTTGTGGCTCCGGAGTGTTGGGCCTGCTGCTTCAATGTCGGGGAGCTGTGGCTTGTAGGGCTCCCAGCGCGGGTGGCACTGACCAACATCGCGGAGTCCTGGGATTGCTTTGCCGAGTGCCGCCAGCGTGAATCTCCGCCCAGCTCGGCCTGTGGACTTTGGGAGGCCCGCTCTCCGATGGGAAGTGGCCGATTCGGAGGTCTAAGCCGCTGAGGGTGTTTTCCCGTTCCGATGTCAGTTCCATCATCCCGGTGAGAGGGCCTGAACATCGGGCCGCCCGTAGCGGCGACAGGTGGGGGCTCGGGAGGCCCCGACCATGGGTGAACAACAGAGGAAGATGACTCAACTTTGGTGCCTTCCCTACCAGTGGGAAACGTTGATTCCGTTGCTTGGGGATGTTTATATTAAAGACTATCGTGTTCTGTGTTTTTTTTAAATATATTCGTATGGCTGTATGGTGATCACAAATTTCACTGTATTAATTGGTGCATGTGACAATAAATGTCTCTTGTCTCTTGTAATTGTTTCTTAAATGTTTCAATCGACCCTGCCTCAACTACCTCCTCTGGCAGCTCGTTCCATACACCCGCCATCCTTTGTATGAAAAGGTTCCCCTCAGATTCCTATTAAATCTTTCCCCTAGATCTTAAACCTTTGTCCTCTGGTTGTTGATATCCCTATTCTGGGCAAGAGACTCTGTGCAGGATATGTAACATAAAGATAAAATATATCTATTGCATCATGTTCTTGTTTTTGACCAACTATAAAGTTCAATCCCTAGTCATTCCCCACAGTAAGAACATGGAATCAGAGTCTTTATGCTCACCCAGCTATTCACAGATCTTGACTGATTTACACATAATAAAATCCACCCATATTCATCCAACAGCACTTTCACACCAATAAATATATCAGCCTTGCTCATGAATTCTCCAGATGTTCTATTGTTCATTGGATGTTATACATGAATTAGATTCATTGGGTTATAAAATGTTTCCCAAGTCCCAACAATATGGCTTAAATTTTACGATTCTGTCAATTTGATTTATTTGATTGGGAAACATTTCTATGTATTGACTCTGTTAGCTGCATTTTTGGCATATTACCTGTGTGGATCAGATTATTCCTGACCTTACTCCACTCTAGGAACTGAGGCCAAATGTCTTAAATCTGTCTAGGTTTACGGGCTGGCACAGTGATGCAGCAGTAGAGTTGCTGCTTGGGACAGCCCCAGGGACCCGGGTTCGATCATGACTGCGGATGTTGTCTGTGCGGAGTTTGTACCATATGACAATATTGTACCATATGACCATGGCCCATGGAGATTTGTACCATATGACCATACCCTGTGACCTTATGGGTAAATTAGGATAGTGCTAGTATACGGGGTTATCATTGGTCGGCGCGCACTGGGTGGCCCGCATGGTCTGTTTCCGTGCTGTGCCTCTAAAGTCCAGGATCATTCTGGTGAATCTGTACTGCACTCCATCCAATCCTGAGATATTCTTCATGAGTACCGGTGCTCAACATCATGTATAATCCTGCAGATGTGGACTGAACAAGACTGCACACAATGTGCTCTGAAAGTCCAGAAACAAAGGAGATTACAAAAAAGTGGTGAACACTCCCCAGTCCATTACGGGTACTGACCCCCCCCCCATTGTGTAAGATGTGTAAGAGGCGCTGTCTGAGAAAGGCAACCAACATTATCAAGGACCTACAGCAGCCTGGCCACACTTTCCTTTCATGCCTGTCAATGTGAAAAAGGCATTGGAATCTGAGAACTGTAACACTGTCCAGGAAAAGCTTCTTTCCAACAACCATCAGGCTATTGAACACTACGAACTCCAACCAAACTACACACTATATGGATGATACTAGAGATTTTGGGCTTTGTTTTATTTTTCACAATATTGATTTTTTTTAATGTATTTAACTTATTTTCTTTTTGTTTATTTACTATATTATTTATTTGAATAGAAGTATATAAAATAGTGAGAGGCATAGCCAGGGTAGACAGTCAGAAACTTTTTCCCAGGGTAGAACTGTTAAAGACCAGATGGCGTAGTTTTAAGGTGAAAGGGACAAAGTTTAATGAAGATGTGAGGGGCACATTTATCACATAGGATAGTGGGTTCTTGGAATGTGCTGCCAGGCGCAGATATGTCAATGGAGTTTAAGAGGCTTTTAGATAGGCACTTGGATATGCGGGGAATGGCAGGGTTTGGAGCACGTGCAGGCAGAGGAGATTAATTTATCTTGCCAACATGTTCAGCGCAGACATTATGGACTGAAGTGCCTGTTCCTGTGCTGAATTGTTCTATGTCCTACAGGTTCTATGATGCAAATAGAACATTGGCAGAGCCAGTGCTTTTAATTTGAATTCACAGGGTGGCAGAGACGTGCAACACTAGAGTTGCTGTCTTACAGCGCCAGAGACCAGGGTTCGATCCTGATTATGGGCCTGTCTGTACGGAGTTTGTATGTTTTCCCTGTGATTGCATGGGTTTTCTCCAGGTGCTCTGGTTTCCTTCCACACTCTAAAGACGTGCAGGTTTGTAGGTTCACTGGCTTTGGTAAAAATTGTAAAATGTCACAAGTGTGGAGGATAGTGGTCGGCACGGACTCGGTGGGCAGAAGAGTCTGCTTCCGCGTTGTATCTGTAAAGTCTATAGTTTCCTTTAGATAATAAACAAAGCACATTTTCTTTACTGATTAACATTTGTAGCTATGTATTACCTTTTAAAAATGTGGGAACATTTACAAATGGTTTTGTTCATTTTCAGATTGTATTTTATCATCATTTAGAAATTATTTTGATTGACCTTCTTCCTCAAGCTGACTTCACACTTAAACCATTAAACATCATCTTTCATGAGTCTCTCTACTGAGTGTTCCCTGATACTATGAACCATAAACTACACTCCAACCCACTCTCCACCTACTTACTGTCATTTGCATACCAAATACTAAACTCTGCATTCTACCATCTAAATCATTAATAAATACGTGCAGTTTTTCCTCAGATTAGATACTTAAAGAATATCTTGCCAATTTAGAATTTAGTTTACTTCAGAGATACAGGGTGGAGACAGGACCATTGGCCCACTGAGTTCGCGCTGACCAGCGATCGCCTGTACACTGGTTCTAAAGTAAAGTAAAGTAAAGTATTTTTGTCATTCAGACCTTTCGGTCTGAACAAAATTTCGTTGCCTTGCAGTCATACATTAAAAAAAATAACAAAACACACAATAAACACAAATTTAACATCCACCACAGTGAGTTCACCAGGTACCTCCTCACTGTGATGGAAGGCAAAAGTCTTAAGTCTTTGTCTCTTCCTTCCTTGTCACTGGTCCTACGCACCAGCGACAATTTGCAGAAACCAATTAACCTAACATGCCATTGAGATGTAGGAGGAAACTGAAGCACCCGGAGAAAACCCAGATGCGCACAGGGAGAATGTACAAAATCCGTAAAGATAGCACCATGGTCAGGATCGAACCAGGGTCTCTGACGCTGCAAGGCAGCAATTCTATTGCTGCGCCACTGTGCTGCCCTACAATTATGAATATAATTATGTATCCCAAGTTCCAAACTCCTGCTCACAACCAGGTTCCAACTCTTCTAACTGAGAACTTTGAATCTCTGGAATTCTCTATCCTGAAAGCCAGATCACTAGAAGTATTTTAAGTGGAGGTAAACTAATTGGTTAATTAAGGGCCACGATGCTGAACTGAGGGTTGGAGTAGATCAGCCTGCCAAGATGATATTGTATAACAGGACAGGCTTGATGGGTTATTTTGTAGAATTAAGGAACTTCAGATGCTAGTTTACCAAGGAAAGATACAAAATGCAAGAGTAACTGAGCGGGTCAGGCTCCATCCATGGAGAACACGGATCGGTGATATTTCAGGTTGGGATGTCAGACTTCAGTCTGAAGAAGGGTCCCTACTCAAAATGTCACCTATCCACATTCTCTAGAGATGCTGCACTGAGTTGCTCCAGCACTTTGTGTCTTTCTTATGTTCCACAAAGGGTTATCACCAGTTCTGGCTCTAACATTTTTGACAATAAGCCTTTGTGCTGCAATGGGAATTTTTTAATTGGATGTAAAAGGGATTAGTATCTAAATATACAGTAAGGGATGTTAAATTGGCCTTTGTAGTCTTTTGGCTCACAGGTAATAATACTGAAGCTATCAATGTCTTGCAGACTGTAAATGTGGACACTACAATCCACACATTACACGACAAACTCAAGATTTTCCCAACAGTTAATTTATCTAAAGAAAGATGGCAGTACTTGCATAGAATGAAATACATCTGCTGAAATTTGTACTCTTATTAGTAATCTCAATTAACATTGAACTGTTATTTTTTCCTTCCAAACAAAGCATTTTCCAGTACAGCAAACCCTTGTTGTAATGGACCACGGGGGGAAGGGGGAAGGGAATTATTGCCAATTATCCACTAAAACTGGGTGAGGGTTAATCGAGTAATAGAGTATCATTGTATACGTAGTAGAAACAAAGATATGCAGATGCTGGTTAATATCCAAAGGGACACAAAGTGCTGGAGTAACTCAACAGGTCAGGCAGCATCTCTGGAAAAAAGGTGATGTTTCAAGTCAAGACCCTTCCTCAGACTCTCACTGGAACTGGGCCTGGAATCCAGGTGAGTCAATGGCCTCGGCCTGCTGATGCCCAGGGGAGCGGCGAGGATCGGCGCGGTCAATGAACGTTGGCTACGCACGGTCGAAGTGCTGGTAAGTTGGCATCGGCGGTGGCAGGTTTGCCCAGGAATCGTCCGAGGAAGCTGAATGGGCCGGCGGTGGAGGCAGTAGGTCTGGCTTGGAGGTGGCTAGGGAGGCGGTGCATGCTGGGGTTAGTGTCAGCAGCCCAGCCTGGCGGTGAGGGTCATGTCCGTTTAATGCGTTTAAATGAGATGCATAATAGCTATGGTTTACTGCATTTACAAATCTTCCATGCTGAAAGTTTTAATTGAAGTTGCTTCCACAATCCTTTCAGACAGTGTGCTTCAAGTCATGACAGCTCACTGCAGAAAAAATAAAATTCTCATCTCCTTTCTTGTTCCTTTGCCAATTACTTTAAATCTATGATTAACAACCATTCTGTAACTGGAAACAGTTTCTCGTTACTTTGTTAAAAATAACCTTTGTGATGTTAAGCCTCTGTCAGTTCTCTTCCAAATCTCTTCTCTAACAAGGGACAAACATCTGTTCACCAATCAGGTCTCTTCAATGAATCTCCTCCACACGTTAAGGCCTTGGCATCATTCTTAAAGACTAATGCTCTGAAGCATGGTAAATATTTTTTGAACATTTAGTAGGTTTCAGACTATTTTTAATTTATTTTTATAAAAATAGCTTTGACAAATTCCTTGCCATCATCAACATTTTTATTCACACACCCCTAAATACCTCAATTCCTGCCTTTCATTAAATGGCAAAGTTTTGTTTATATTGCCACTCTTCCTTTTTTTCATAGCAAGCATCAGACTTTCCTGTGTTAAACAATGTTTACCACGTGTCTGCCCATCAGTATATATTTAATGCCAATCTGAAAATACACCAAGCCTTTTTGCCTCAGCAATCTTCATATTAAAGTTGTCTCAGTCACTCTGATAGTAAGGGCGTCCATGCTGCTGGTATCTGTCGTGTGGTACACTTCATGTATGCAACACAAAAGACCAAAGAAGACATGTTAATCCTGGCTAAAACAGAGCAGCCATAGCACCAACATTTAGTAAGGACGCATGTATTGTTAGACCATTTTGGTCAAGTCTGATGTGCTCTGCAGAAATAAGACAAGACATAAGAATGGTGCCAGTAAGTCTAGGTTTCAGATCAGTGTTGCATATTCAATTGATAGAATGAATGGAATTTCTGCAGAGGACCTCCAAGGAAGTGTAAAATGCATGAAGTTGATTGGATTACTGCAAATTAAGTGTACATATTGCAAATAATGTTGCTAGACAGTTACACTGTTGTTTGTTGATTGGTTAAAGTGTTGAGCCCCTGGCAGGTTTGTTTGGTTTCCAGGGTAAATGTTGCATTATTCAAGTTAAGTTAGCTTCTTCTAGAAGCTTCTCCTGCAGCAATGTAGAGAGATTCTGTTATTGGTCTGTGTAACTGTCAAAATATATTGTTGTAATTAATATGTTTGATTGGATTGTAAATAGACCACCCTTCTGTAGTTAGGCCCCTCAAGGTTCGGGGACCTATAAAAAGGCGGCCCCCACGAGGTCCTTTGTCGATCTTCTGGAAGAGCGCTTGGGACTGCGTGACCTTTTGGTGTTTTTCTGCTTGCACAAGGCTGAAGGGCATGGCCAGCAGATACAAAGATCGAAGCCACGGTGGTTTAGGTATTGTATTGTATTGGGGAATTTGTTGTTCTATCCAAAAATAAAGATTAGTTGTTCCAGTGCTTGATTCAGTGTTTTATTGACTGAACTAGACTGGGGGGAAACTTAGAAGAACTTATTTACAGACACGAAGTGCTAGACCAATTCAACGAGTCAGGCAGCATCTGAGTAATCCACTGTCTTTATTTGTAAACCAACATCTGCAGTTCCTTGTGTCTACAACCTCCAACAACCTCTCTCTTGCTTTGTAATAGATCTCAATCAAGTCGGATTAGTGCAAAAATAATTGAGCATCCTCAGTACATTTGATGCCTTGTTGAAATAGCACAAATAAATACTATCCGAGGCAGCACTGAGGCACAGGTGTTAGAGCTGCTGCCTCACGACACTAGAGACCCAGGTTCAATCTCAGGTAATCTCTGCGTGGAGTTTGCACATTATCCCTGTGATTGCATGGGTTTCCTCCGGGTGCTCCAGTTTCCTCCCACACCCCTAAGACAAGTGGGTTTGTAGGCTAATTGGCCCTTATGTATAGTGAGTGGATGAGAAAGTGGGATAAGATAGAACTAAGATAAGATAGAATGGGTGATTGGTGGTCAGCGCGGACGGTGGGCTCAAGGGCCTGTTTCCATGCTGTATTTCTAAACTAAATTGTCAATGAGATTTTTTGATGGATGTATGTTCACCTGGAACTGATTAGTGGTACAGTTTATTCCTAATGCCAACATATTTTCAAGATTTTCATCCAGTGCTTAGGCTAATATTTGTTCTTCTCCAATCACTGATAAATAAATAAAAATGTCTGACACAGGATTACCATAGAAATACCATAGGAACATGAAAAAGCTAGTTGGCCTCATAATCCTGTACTACCATCTAATTAGATCATGGATGATCCAACTTAACCGTAAAGCTTTCTCCCATTTTTCTTTATACCTTTGCTTAATAAAACACTCATCAGTCCTCAGATTTAAAATTAACACTTGAACAAGTAGCAATTGTAGCTTGTAAAACAGTTTTAAATTACTTTTGCAATTTGTGCATCATTTTAGTTCTTCACTTCTTTTCCTGAGAAGACTGACTTGAATTTTGATTACCCCTGGTACTGCTTGATTCCTCAGGCAGCAGAAATAGTTTCTCTGTGGCTACTCAATCACTTCCTCTTATAATCTAAGCAACCTTACAACCTTCTAAATTCCTGGGAAAATAAACCTAGTTTCTGCAGTTTAACCTTTGGAGTCTAATTTAGTTGGGATGAGAGCAAGGAAACAGTCCCTTGGTCCCTACAAGTCCAAACTGATCATCAATCACCCAATCACACTAGTTCTATGCTATCCCAGCGTCTCATATACTCCATACACATTATGGTCAATTAACCTACAAACCCGTGCGTGATTAGGATATGGGAGGATATTGGAGCACCAACGCTGTCACAGGGGGAACAGGCAAACTCCACACAGATAGCACCCAGGGTTGGAATTGAACCTATCAGAAACAGAATCAGAATCACAATTTATTCGCCAAGCATGTTTTGCAACATATGAGGAATTTTATTGGCCAGGTCAGTCATACAATAAAAAGCAACAGATCATTCATAAAAACACATTTTAACATGAACATCCACCAAAGTGACTCCTACACATTCCTCACTGTGATGGAAGGCGAAATAAAGTTCAAGTCGCTTCCTTTTGTTCTTCCTCGGTCGTGGGCCTTGAGCCCCCATTGACGGGATGATCTTCACTCCCGTAGCCGGTGGCGTTCGGGCCCTCCACGTCGAGGCGATCAGCTCCCGTTTCGGGGGGATGTCAGCTCCCCCGCGCCGGGCGATCGAACCTCGCGTCGGGGCTGGTTGAACCTTCCGCGACGTTGGAGCTTCCCGACTAGCCTCTCCCGACTGCGAGCTCTTGATGTTAAAGTCCGCAGTGGTCACGGTGGGAGCGATCACAGGCAAGGGATCAGCTCCGATGTTAAGTCCGCGTCCCGCGGTGGGGCTCACGACAGTCCGAGGAGGCTTCCAGCTCCATCGATGGAAGGCCGCAGAGCCCGGAGAATGTGATCCAAAAAATAATCACATCTCCGGGAAGGTAAGAGTTTGAAAAAAAGTTTCCCCTGATCCCCTCCCCCAAACCCCACATAAAACAATCCAAAGAACATTAAAATAAACTTCTAACAAACTAAAAAATAACAAAAATAAAGAAAATACGAACAGATTGCCGGCATGGCAGCCATCTCCCCGGTGCCCCTGGTGGTCTAGAATATAATAATCACATCGAACAATTCAGTTACTTTTGTAAGGTATAAACTAGCCATTAAATCTCTTCTTCTTCTCCTTTGCCTATTCCCTTCTCAAATCTCCCTCCTCCCTCCTTCCTCGCTCCTCCCTCCTGAGTTGAAAACTTTCAAGAGGTTTAACTGCTCTGCACCAGCAAGTTTCCAAAAATAGACGTTAGACTCTGAAAAGGACACCAAGTCTCTTTGGCCCACCAAGTCCAACAGCTAGCATTAGCTAGCATGTGAGTCACTTTCAAAGTAAAGTTCATGAACTTTGATGGCATTGGCTTCCTTTGCAACGAGTGTGACCTCTCGATTCCTTTACTTTAAAGATACAGCGCGGAAACAGGCCTTTGGCTCACTGAATCTGCGGCAACCAATGATCACCAGCACTATCCTACATACTAGGGATAAAATAACCTATACGTCTTTGGAGTGTGGGAGGAAACCAGAGTACCCTGAGCACCTGCAGCCTAGTCTGGTTTAGTTTCGCGATATAGCATGAAAACAGGCCTTTTGGCCCACTGTCCATGCTGACCAGTGATCACCCATATGCTAGTTCTATCTTACTTATTAGGGACAATTTACAAAACTAATTAACCTACAAATCCACACGTCTTTGGAATGTGAGAGGAAACTGAAGCACCTGGAGAAATCCCATGTGGTCACAGGGAGAACGAATAAACTCCCTGTAGTCCAGGCATTTCAATGGCATTTCAATGGCTGGAATTTCAGAAGCCAATACTAATAAACTTTTTGTTTTCAAAAAGGCATTCGATAGTGTACATAGAGACACCCTGTGGCAAATTCTTAAAGTGTATGGCATCCCAGAGGCTTTCATAAACATCTTCAATAACCTTGACAAGGGATCCAGTTGCTGCCTCAGGATTCAGGAAACACAGAATTAATTTACATTGTCACAGGGGTAAGACAAGGTTGCCTTCTAGCCCCCTTACTGTTTATTGTCACGATTGACTATGTCATGCGGAAGACAATGAACAAACCTGACATTGGAATACCATGGAGAACAGGAAGACACCTCGCAGACCTAGATTTTGCCGATGACATTGCTCTACTAGCAGAGTCGAGAGAGATGACAACCGTTCTGGAGGAGAATGCATCAAAGGTTGGATTAAAGATCAGCTGCCAGAAGACTATAATGATGCAGACTGAAGACCAACACCCAATAGACCAACTGATAATCAATGGGGAACGTGTGGAAAACACCACAAGATTTACTTATCTTGGCAGCATGTTCACAGTAATTGGAGATGTAGAAGGTCGACATCAACTCTGCATGAGTCTTTAGACGAATGCAGCCAATATGGTCTAATGGCGGGATATCCAAGATGCTAAAGTCAAGCTCTTCCAGTCCGTAGTCCTCCCTACAACCCTCTATGCCAGTGAGTCATGGAAAATCAATGTGAAGATGAAATAGAAATTGGATGCATTCCAACATCGCTGCTTGAGGAAGATCCTGAGGACTAGCTACAGAGACCACATCACAAACGAGGAGATCTACCGGGAAACCGCAACAAAGCCTCGCAGCAAGGACATTCAGGTATGCAGGATGAAATTTGCAGGACATGTACTCAGAATGTCACCAGAATGTTCAGCTAAGATAGCAATTACATGGCAACCTGACTGAAGAAGGAAAAGAGGCCGACCAAAACTCACACGGACGCAAGCCTATCGAGGGTGGAAGACGTTGCACATGACCGAACAGAATGGCGAAAGCTTGCTGCCCAATGCACTCAACAGTGTGGGAGGAACTAAGTCTGAGTAAGTAAGTCAGGATCAAACCTGGGTATCTGCCGCTGTAAGTGCAGCAACTCTACCGCTGTGCCACTGTGCCGCCCATGTTGCCTGATCTGCCGAGTTACTCCAGCACTTTGTGTCCTTTTGTGCACCTGCAGTTCCTCGTTTCTACATTAGACTCTCTGATCTATAATTATCTGAGTTCTCCCCCTTGCCTATCCTGAAAAGAAAAGTAATATGTAAAGCAAAATAGCTGACGGTGTACTGACCAAATAGCTAGGTGTATTTCAAAAAGCACATTTTTTTCTCTTTCTTAGTGTGAGATTGGATCCAACAAGGTGTCACAGCTGATAAATGGCAGGAAGATGCATGGTAGTTTCTCACTTTCATCACCTGCATGCTCCATATGGTAGAAGATATTACTCGTTTCCTGGCTTGGGGCAGTGTCAGAATAGATGGAGAGTCATTAGATTTATGACAGCTGGTGAAAAAATGATAACACTTCGGAAACTATAATGCATTCAGCAAAATGAATGTAACCCTCTGCAAAGTGCAAAAGCTAACCTAGAGCCTTCATTGTTAGGTCGGCAAATGTTTGAAACTTTTCAATGACAATGCCATTGCCACACGTTTACAGTAAGTGCACCATATTAAAAACTACCTGAGGCTCCTTCAAACCAATGAGCAACTATTGTGCAAATAAATCTTAATTGTGTTTTCATTTCTGGTTCCATTTTAAATGCCTCTGTTTCTCCTTTAGTTTAGTTTAATTTATTGTCACATTTACCGAGGTTCAGTAAAAAGATTTTTGGTGCGTGTTAACCAGTCAACGGAAAGACTCTGCATGATTACAATCTAGCCATCCACAGTGTCCAGATACATGATAAAGGGAATAACGTATATTGCAAGATAAAGTCCAATTAAATATAGTCCAAGGGTCTCCAGTCAGGAAGAGAGTGGTTCAGAACTGCTCTCTTGTTATTGATAGGATGGTTCAGTTGCCTGACAACACCTGGGAAGAAACTGTCCCTGAATCTGGACGTGAACATTTTACACTTCTGTACCTCTTGCCTGATGTGAGAGGGGAAAAGAGAGAGTGAGACTCGTCCTTGATTATGCTGGTGGCCTTGTCAAGGCAGTGTGAAGAGCTTCTATTTTATAGAGGGTGGAGGGAGGAGTTATACTCTTGTAACCTATGCATATCTCATATAAATGTAAGAAATTGGTATTAATTTAACATATCCAGATATCCCTGTTTTTATCACATGTAATCTTTCCTCTTCCCTATAGCTTCTCCTCCCCACCAACATTTTGCAAAAGAAGAGAGTTACCGGGGTTTACAGTGTCCTTGGAATTTTCTTATTATGTTATGTTCAAACATTTTATTTTCAGAAGGTCATATTTAGCTCCTCATATTGTTCTGGGAATGTCCATCATCAGATGTGTAATAAAGAAAGCAAGCATTGTTCTACACTGTGCAGAATTAAGTTTGTCTACATAATCACCACTAACTAATCAAACTCCTCACACACTGCACACATAAATTTCTCATCATTTCATTTCTAACTTACCAATTCTGAAAAGATGTCCCAAGTTTCAATTCCCCAGCCAGGAGTCATCTCAAGGCATCCATCCTGTCAATTCTTATTACAATTTTATTTCTATCAATTTGATAATCTCCAGTAAACATTGGCAAATATTTCACCATCTCACTTTTTTCAGACAATCCCAGGAATCAATCCAGTGGATTGATCCAGAAACAAGCAACTGCAGATGCTAGTTTACAAAATAATAAATGATGGAGTCACTCAGTAAATCAGGCAGCATCTATAGAGGGTATGGACAGGTGACATTTTGGGTCGGAAACTTTCTTCAGACTGGATCGGTAACGTTTTTGGTTGGGACCCTTCAATACTATAACCTCCAAATAAGCTCTGAACTACATAGGCTATGAGTTATTTATTTGTTTATCATGGGTTTTTCTAGATTACTATGTTTACATATCTGTTGCGCAGCTGCAAATAACAATTTCATTGTTCCGTTTTGGGACATTTAACAATAAAACACTCTTGATTCTTCAGACTTACACCCCTGAATTTATACTAAAACCAACCTGATGGTAATTCAAGGCATATGACAATAAAATACATAGTTGATCACATAGCAGCTGCCAAAAGACAACGTTAGACTTCTATTACCTGTCACTTTAATTCTCATCCTTATTCCCATTCTGGGCAATCCATATATGGATTCCCGTACTGTTCCAATGAGGAAAAGCACTTCATCTGCTCTCAGAGGATGGTGCATCCTTCTGGAATCAATATTGTAATCCAACAATTTCTGGTAACTTGCTTTTGCTTTCTCTGTTTCAGTACTTTTCTAGAGTTGCATAAAATCATGAGTGGAATAGATAGGGTGAGTGCATGGTCTTTTATCATAAGTCTTTTACCCGGAGTACGGGAATCAAGAACCAGAAGACATAGGTTTAAGGTGCGGGGGTCAAGATTTAATAGGAATCCATTGAAACATGGATATAACTAAGAAATTGTTAGGGTAAAAATACCCTAATGGGACTTATCTACAGGGCCACAAACAGTAGCCTGGATGTGGGATGCAAGTTGAATCAAGAGGTAAAATTGGCATGTTGTAAAGGTAATGGTACGGTTGTTATGGGAGATTTCAACATGCAGGTCGACTGGGAAAATCAGGTTGGTACTAGATTCCAAGAAAGGGAGTTTGTGGAGTGCCTCCGTGATGGATTCTTAGAGCAGCTTGTACTGGAGCCTGCCAGGGAGAAGGCAATTCTGGTTTTAGTGTTGTGTAATGAACCAGATTTGATAAGGGAACTTGAGGTTTAGGAGACATTAGAAGGTAGTGACCAATAATATGATAAGTTTTAATCTACAATTTGAGAGGGAAAAGGGTAAATTGGAGGTGTCAGTAATACAGTTGAACAAAGGGGACTATGAGGCATGAGGGAGGAGATGGCCAAAGTTGACTGGAAAGATACACTAGCAGGGATGACAGTGGAACAACAATGGCAGGTATTTCAGGGAATAATACAGAAGGTGCAGGATCCGTTCATTCCAAAGAGGAAAAAAGATTCCAAGAGGAGTAAGGGGCGACCGTGGCTGACAAGAGAAGTCAGGGACAGTAAAAATATAAAAGAGGTACAAGATAGCAAAGATGAGTGGGAAGCCAGAAAATTGGGTAACGTTTAAATAGCAGCAGAAGATAACTAAAAGGCAATACAGGGAGAAAAGATGAGGTATGAAGGTAAGCTAGCCAAGAATATAAAGGAGGATAGTAAAAGCTTCTTTAGGTATGTGAAGCGGGGAAAAATAGTTAAGACCAAAGTTGGACCCTTGAAGACTGAAAAGGGTGAATTTATTATGGGGAACAAGGAAATGGCAGATGAGTTGAACAGGTACTTTGGATCCGTCTTCACTAAGAAGGACACAAACAATCTTCCTGATATAGTAGTGGCCAGAGGATCTGGGGTGATGGAGGAACTGAAGGAAATCCACATTAGGCAGGAAATAGTGTTGGGTAGACTGATGGGACTGAAGGCTGATAAATCCCCAGGGCCTGATGGTCTGCATCCCAGGGTACTTAAGGAAGTGGCTCTAGAAATCGTGAACGCATTGATGATAATTTTCCAATGTTCTATAGATTCGGGATCAGTTCCTATGGATTGGAGGGTAGCTAATGATATCCCACTTTTTAAGAAAGGCGGGAGAGAGAAAACAGGAAATTATAGACCAGTTAGTCTGACTGGTGGGGAAGATGCTGGAGTCAATCATAAAAAATGAAAGAGCAACACATTTGGATAGCAGTAACAGGATCGGACCGAGTCAGCATGGATTTACGAAGAGCAAATCGTGCTTGACTAATCTTCTGGAATTTTTTGAGGATGTAACTAGGAAAATGGACAAGGGAGAGCCAGTGGATGTTGTGTATCTGGACTTTCAGAAAGCCTTTGATATGGTTCCACATAGGAGATTAGTGGGCAAACGTAGGGCACATGGTATTGGGGGTAGAGTGCTGACATGGATAGAAAATTGGTTGGCTGACAGGAAACAAAGAGTAGGCATTAATGGATCCCTTTTAGAATGGCAGGCAGTGGCTAGTGGGGTACCGCAAGGCTCGGTGCTGGAACCACAGCTATTTACAATATTAATAATTTAGATGAAGGGATTACAAGTAACATTAGCAAATTTGCAGATGACACAAAGCTGGGTGGCAGTGTGAATTATGAGGAGGATTTTATGAGAATGCAGGGTGACGGACAGGTTGGGTGAGTGGGCAGACACATGGCAGATGCAGTTTAATGTGGATAAATGTGAGGTTATCCACTTTCGTAGCAAAAACAGGAAGGAATATTATTATCTAAATGATGTCAAGTTGGGAAAAGGGGAAATACAATGGGATCTGGGGGTCCTTGTTCAACAGTCAATGAAAGTAAGCATGCAGACAGTTAAGAAAGCAAATGACATGTTGGCCTTCATAACAAGAGGAGTTGAGTATAGGAGCAAATAGGTCCTTCTGCAGTTGTACAGGGCCCTATTGAGACCACACCTGGAGTATTGGGTGCAGTTTTGGTCTCCAAATTTGAGAAAGAACATTGTTGCTATTGAGAGAGTGCAGCGTAGGTTCACAAGGTTAATTCCCGGGATGGCTAGACTGTCATATTCTGAGAGAATGGATCGGCTGGGCTTGTATATTCTGGAATTTAGGATGAGAGGGACATTATTGAAACATATAAGATTATTAAGGGTTTGGACACGCTAGAGGCAGGAAACATGTTACCGATGTTGGGGGAGTTCAGAAAACCAGGGGCCACAGTTTAAAAATAGGGGATAAGCCATTTAGAACAGAGATGAGGAAACACTTTTTCATTGTTGTGAGTTGTGAGTCTGTAGAATTCTCTGCCTCAGAGGGCGGTGGAGGCAGGTTCTCTGGATACTTTAAAGAGAGATCTTGATAGGGCTCTTGAAGATAGCGGAGTCTGGGGATATGGGCAGAAGGCAGGAATGGGTTACTGATTGGGGATGATCAGCCATGATCATATTGAATGGCAGTGCTGGCTCGAAGGGCCGAACGGCTTACTGCTGCACCTATTGCCTATTGTCTATTGTCTATTGAATCTGATGGGCTACTTTTTTTGGTGGGTGTATGGAAAGAGCTGCCAAAGAAGGTAGTTGGGGAAGGTGTAATAACAACATTTAAAATACACTCGGAGAGGCACATGGATAGGAAAGATTTAGTGGCCAAATGCAGACAAATAGGACTGGCTTAGTTGGTACATCTTGGTCGGCATGAACTAGTTGGGCCGAAAGGCCTGTTTCTATGTTGTATGATTGTATGACTGGTACGCTATGGTCAGTTCTACGGTAATCTTATCCATCTGTAATGTTAATTCAGTTTTTTTTCTCTCTTCATAGGCACTGCCTAATCTGCTTGGCATTTCCAACTTTCTCTTTCTGGTTTCAGGTTTCAGCAATGGCTCTGACCTGCATTTCACTCCTTTAACTTGTCCTTTAATTTGTTTGTTTGTGTCTTTCTCTCTGCCAGCCATGAATCTATCAACAAGGCAGCTCACAAGCAGAGAAATCAGCTATGCAACCCTATCTCACATCAGTCTGAAGAATGGCATCAAACCCAGGGCCTGATGAAGGGTCTCGATCTGAAGCATCACCTATTCCTTCTCTCCTGAGATGCTGCCTGACCCGCTGAGTTACTCCAGCATTTTGAGTCTATCTCCGACACGGTGTCCATCCGTTCTCCCCACACAGATGTTACCTGACCCGCTGAGTTCCTCCAATGATGCATGTTTGGCTCAAGATTCCTTGTATCTCCAACCCCATTCTTCATTTACCCGTATCCATTCCCTCCCCACCTTCTTTCTGCACCTTAAAACCTAAGGTTGGTTTTCTCACTTTCTCGGTTCTGATCAAGTCTTGGATCTAAAACATTAGTTTCCTTTCACTTCATGAAAACTCTCCCCAACCTGCTAAGTTTCCCCAGCATATTCCGTTTTTCTTTCAGATTTTCAGCATCTATTTGATTTTGAGGTGAACATTATAATGGTGGTCTAAATATATCTTACATTGTTTGTTGAACAAAATCTCCTTTTGTTTTCATTTTCCTTGTGTTAGTAACAACGCATGCATTATGTTTGTCTACGGTTACCTCAACTACTGCAACTAATTTATGCTGTTCGTCTCATTTTACCCTTCAGGTTTCATTGCCTTTCCTAATTCACCCTTCCAAAGTGTATTACCTTATCACCTCTCTAGCAGCTTATCTTAAAACCTAATTACGTTCTTCATATACAATTCTCATTGTACATCTTCACACCCTTAGTTTGGTGTTATCAGCAAATTTCACAATGATTAACTCAAGTCTCTCATATGTTAAACGCAGCATCCGACCTAGCAGTATATTATTCTTTCATTGTTGTTGGGACGAAATTGTAGCTCCTTATTCATTGGCCAGTACATGGATAGAAACATAGAAACATAGAAAATAGGTGCAGGAGGAGGCCATTCGGCCCTTCAAGCCAGCACCGCCATTCATTGTGATCATGGTTGATCGTCCCCTATCAATAACCCGTGCCTGCCTTCTCCCCATATCCCTTGACTCCACTAGCCCTTAGAGCTCTATCTAACTCTCTCCTAAATCCATCCAGTGACTTGGCCTCCACTGCCCTCTGTGGCAGGGAATTCCATAAATTCACAACTCCCTGGGTGAAAATGTTTTTTCTCACCTCAGTCTTAAATTACCTCCCCTTTATTGTAAGACTGTGGCCCCTGGTTCTGGACTCGCCCAACATTGGGAACTTTTTCCTGCATCTAGCTTGTCCAGTCCATTTATAATTTTGTATGTCTCTATAAGATCCCCACTCCCACTCATCCTTCTAAACTCCAGTGAATGCAAGCCTAGTCTTATCAATCTTTCCCCATATGTCAGTCCCGCCATCCCAGAAATCAATCTCATGAACCTACGCTGCACTGCCTCAATCACAAGGCTGTCCTTCCTCAAATTAGGAGATCAAAACTATAAACAATACTCCAGATGTGGTCTCACCAGAGCCCTATACAACTGCAGAAGAACCTATTGACTCCTATACTAAAATCCTCTTGTTAGTAAAGGTGTGGAAGGATATGAGCCAAACACAGGAAGGTAGGACTGATATAGATAGGGCTGATATAGATAGGGCAAGTTGGTTGGCATGGACAAGTTGGGCCAAAGGGCCCTTTTTCAAACTATATGACTCTATGACTGCATGACTTTATGCATTATGGAAGCATCTTCACCATAGTGATGGCAGCAATTCAAAAAGATAGCTCACCGCTCTCATGGCTGAGGTAGCAGGGGAGAGTCAATCCATCTTTATTCCTTTGGACCTTAAAGTGAGAGGTGTCTTGATTGAACATGACAGGCTGGATATGGGGAAGATGTATCTCCTTGTGGGAAAATCTAATATCAGGGATCGCTATTTAAAAATAAGGGTTCCCTTATTTTAGACAGAGATTATTATTTTTTCATTCTCTTTTCTCAAGGGAGGCACAATGGCACAGTTGGTAGAGCTGTTGCCTCACAATGCCAGAGACCCAGGTTCAATCCTGACTATGGGTGCTGTCTTTGTCCGTTCTCCTTATGACCGAGCAGTTGGCGGCCTTTGCTGGAGACCGACTTTGGGAGCAACAACCGCGGGAGCTTGCGGGACTTAACATCGTGGAACTTGCGATTCCTGGTTAGAGACCTACTTCGGGAGTTCCAAGCCGCAGGAGCTTCGACCGCCCCCACGCGGGAGCTTCGATCGCCCCGACGCAGGGGCTTTGTTCACCCTGACACGGGAGCATCGATCGCCGGCTGCGGGATCTTCATTCGCCCTAACTATGGATGGTTCAACTGCCCCAACCACGAGAGAATAAAGAGGAAGCTTGGACTTTACTGCCTTCCATCACAGTGAGAAATGTAGGGAATCCGTTATGGTGGATGTTTACGTTAACTTTCATGTAGTTGTGCGTCTTGTTGCTTTTTTTTAGTATGGCTGTATGGTAATTCGAGTTTCACTATATCTTAACTGGTACATGTGACAATAAACTGACCTTTGAACCTTTGAACCTTTTCTCTGGGTGCTCCGGATTCCTCCCATATTCCAAACATGTGCAGGTTTGTAGGTTAGGTTAATTGGCTTTTGTAAAAAGCCCCCAGTGTGTAGGATAGAACTAGTGTATGGGTAAACAAAGATGCTGGAGAAACTCAGCGAGAGAGGCAGCATGCATGGAACAAAGAAAATAGGCAACATTTAGGGTTGAGACCCTTGGGTGGGGGGGGTGGGAAGAAGAAAGGAAGAAGCGGAGACAGTGTGTTGAGGGAAATGTAGGAAGGGGACGAGAAAACAGGGACTACCTGAAATTGGAGAAGTCAATGTTCATACCACTGCCCAAGCAAAATATGACATGCTGCTCCTCCAATTTACGGTGGGCCTCACTCTGGTCATCGAGGAGGCCCAGGACAGAAAGGTCGGATTCGGAATGGGAGGGGGAGTTGAAGTGCTGAGCCACCGGGAGATCAGGTCGGTAATTGCAAACTGAGTGGAGGTGTTGGGCGAAGCAACCGCCAAGCCGACGCTTGGTTTCACCGATGTAGATCAGCTGACACCTAGAGCAGCGGAAGCAATAGATGAGGTTGGAAGAGGTGCAGGTGATCCTCTGTCGCACCTGGAAAGACTGCTTGGGTCCTTGAATGGAGTCAAGGGGGGAGGTAAAGCGACAAGTGTAGCATTTCCTGCTGTTTCATGGGAAAGTGCCAGGAGAGGGGGTGGTTTAGGTGGGAAGGGACGAATTGACCAGGGAGTTACGGAGGGAGCGGTCTCTGCAGAAAGCAGACAGGGGAGTAGATGGAAGATGTGGCCAGTGGTGGGATCCTGTTGGAGATGGCAAAAATGTCGGAGGATTATTTGTTGTATGTGACGGCTGGCAGGGTGGAAGGTGAGGACAAGGGGGACTCTGCCCTTGTTACGAGTGGGGGGATGGGGAGTGAGAGCAGAGGTACGGGGTAGGGGATGGAGTCCTTACAGAAAGCAGGGTGGGAAGAAGTGTGGTCCAGATAGCCATGGTAGTCAGTGGGTTTGTAGTGGATGTCGGTCAGTAGTCTATCACCTGCGATGAAGATAGTGAGGTCTAGAAATGATAGGGAAATGTCAGAAATGGTCCAGGTGTATTTGAGTGCTGGATGGAAGTTAGTTGTGAAATGGATGAAGTCAGTGAGTTGTGTGTGGGCGCAGGATGTAGCACCAATGCAGTCGTCGATGTAGCAGAGGTAGAGTTCGGGGATAGGGCCACGGTACACCTTGAACATAGACTGTTCGATGATTTTCCAGCATCTGCAGTTCCTTCTTAAACATCTAGTGTATGGGTGATCACTGGTTAGCATACTCGATGGGCTGAAGGGCCTATTTCCAGTCTGTATCTCTAAACTGAATTAAACTAAATTAAACTAAATTGTAAATTGCCCTTAATGCATTGGATATGAAAGTGGGATAACATTGAACGTGTACGGGTGATTGATGATTAATGAAGACTCTGTGGGCCAAAGGGTCTGTTTCCACAATGTATCTGTAAACTAATCTAAACTAACAATATACGACAATGACGTATGCATACGGCAACGATGTATGCTGTATGTACAGGCGAATATTCTCTCACATAAGTTTGTACAGATGTGGTGACGATGTCTCTATTTGCAGCATATTGCACACCACTCTATACTGCACATCTGCGGTCAAACTATGAAAAGACAAGTTTACAGAGATCAAAGGTGGCTTATAATAATGCCATGTGAACACTGCTAAGGAAACCTAGATGGTGTAGTAACATGTTTGTGGCTGCAGGAGTCAGTACTTTAGAAGCTATCCTAAGAAATCATATGTATAAATTCATTTTCAGGATTAATGACCCTGAAAATGTAATTATCGCGGTCTTATCAAACATGTGGTTTAGCCCTACACACTACCAATCCCAGTTGTGGGACATTGGTATCGTTGACTCGTTGTAGGAGACAGATCTTTCTTTTTATTCTGGGTTTTTTGTTGTGTTTTTTGTATATAATTTATGATGCCCTTATAAGTAATTTACGTTTATGTGTTTTTTTATGGTGTTTTTATATGCAATGTATTTCATGTAATGTCGTCTCTTGTCTGGACCTTGAGTCTGAAATAAAGTTTAATAATAATAATAATAATAATAATAATAATAATAATAATAATAATAATAATAATAATAATAATAAGCTCTCAGAAGGCTGTGAGTTTGTGGAATGCTATTCCTCAAAGGATGGTGGAAGCAGTCTTCTTAAAGGCAGGAGGAATTATATTCTTGAAAGCAATGGTTGACAGATTAAAGAGATGAGGAGTTGAAGTAACAACCAGATCAGACATGCTCTTATTACATGGCCGAGCACATTTGAGGGGCAGAGTATCCGACTCGTACTCCTAATTCATTGATTCACATGCAACTTTGGCATTAAATGCCCATGTCTCATAGATACAATGGCAATAAGCAGAAGTAATAGTAAGATTAAACGAGAACTCACCTGTTCGAAGTTTGATCGTTATTTTTACGAGGAGTTACGATGAGGGATTACGTGAAGAGCCCGCCTCACGCTGGTAACGGCATACTTCAAAGCAACGGCATGAAAAAACACAGAACACCAAAGCCGGAGTAACATAGTAAGGCTCATAAAAAGACTTAGAACCACCATTTGATCATTTATTTTACGAGGGTGGGAGTGGAGGGCACGTAATCCCTCATCGTAACTCCTCGTAAAATAACGATCAAACTTCGAACAGGTGAGTTCTCGTTTAATCTTACTATTTTACTTCGGAGTCACGTGAGTGACTACGTGAAGAGTTTTAAAGCTTTCTGTGTTTTTTATGTCGTAGAATTAATCCGTACGACAGTCCGGCTAAGTAAACACATACATGAGAAAGCAGACAAATGTTAGATCTTTTCACAATTAAGTTTTTTAATGGCTGAAAGACCATATAATACCCTCCTTATATTTGAGGGAAAAATGATTACAAGTGACAAAAGATATCAGTGACTACACAACTGATTATAGCAATTAATAGCAAACAAAGCAGGTGATTATAGTGCTCCCAACACCGCGTGTCCAAAGCTTGTCATAGTGTGAACAGGTTTGTTGTAGAACTTTGAAAAAGTTTCTTCTTTACTCCACCCTGCGATTTTTAAAAATATACTCGAGAGGTAACGTCCGCCCCTTCGCCGCGGACGTAGCTGCCGCCCTGGTGGAGTGAGATTTGAAGACATCAGTGTCTACTCCCGCTAAACCAACACCTGTTTCAACCATTTTGAGATAGTTTGAACTGAAGCTTTTGTGTGTGGCTTTTTGTGCGTAAGCAGCAATGTCTTTTCGTTTCCTCGAAAAGTGTCCGTCACTTTAATACATTGGTTCAAATGTCTAACCACACACAAAGCAAGCTCAATATGAAAAGCTTGAAAGGTTACCTTTGTTCCAGATCTCCCTGGTCTACTTTGTTTGATCAGATCGTAAACATAGAATACAACGTTATCTGTAGTCACATGCATACAGTCTAAACGCAACATTTGTAAAGTTTGCACTCTTTGGGCTGAGACCAGTGACATTAACATGACCAATTTCAATGTTAACCTATCCAATGACAACCCTTCAATTGGCGTCCATTCTCTAAGTAGAGCAAGTACTATGCTCACATCCCAAATCTCTGTATATCTAGGTTTTGGCGGATTCATGTGAAAAATTCCTTTCATGAATCGTGATATTAAATGGATGCGACCCAATTGATTTCTCACCAGTCATAAGTCCTAAATAGGACGACAAGGCACTGCGTGCAGTGTTAATGGCACTGTAACTTAAATGTTGGCCAAAGCGCAAATTGGCAAGGAATTCCAAAACATGAGTAACATTCACAGAATCATCAGAAATATTTTGACTGTGTGCAAAATTCTTCCCATTTCTTAATATGTGTCATATATTGTTTCTGTGTGCTATCTCGCCATGATGCGCCAATAACTGTCAAGTTTGGTCCGACAATCCCAGTTCCTGTAGTGGTCTGGTCAAAACCTGCAGATTAACAAATTCATATATGCATATAATGGGTAATCTTCATTTGTTACTGGATTAGTCAAGATATCACTACAGTTAGGAATCTGCATATACGGTTCTTTAATCATATTCAGCATAACTGGGAACCAAGGTTGAGTTGGCCAATTTGGCACTACCAACAATCCGGAAGCTGAATCTTGCTCTATTTTCTTCAAGCATCTCTGGATCAGAGCAAATAGTGGAAAAGCATAAAAGAACATTTTTCCCCAGTGTAATGAAAATGCATCTACTGCAACTGCGTCTGGATCGTGTTCCCAAGACACATAATGAGGCAATTGATGATTAAGCCTGGATGCAAAAAAAAATCAATTTCTGGCAACCCAAATCGTCTAACAATATTCTTAAATATTGCTGGCTTAAACATCCATTCCGTATTATCTTTAAAAATCCTGGACCTTTCATCTGCTACCACATTGTCTTTACCTGGAGTATAGCTTACTGAAATCCATATCTGCCGACCAATACACCATTGCCATATCTCATTGACCAGACAATCACATGATACTGATCCAACTCTCCCCATGTGATTAATGTAAACCACAGCTGTTTTATTGTCTAATTGTATTAACACATGCAGACCTTGTTTAGCACAACAATATGCTTTAAGCCCATAAAAGGCCCCCAATAACTCCAAATAGTTAATACCATACTCTTGGAGAAACACTTGTTCTTCAGTTTTCCATCTACCTCCACAACTGGAGGATAAATCTGTGGCCCCCCCATCCGAGAGCACTAGCATCTGTATGTAAAACCATTTCAGGCTGTTTAATCATAATATTTATTAGCAGCTTGTGGGACATTTTCCTTTTTTAACCCACCATTGTAATTCCAATACAGCTTCTTTTGTTAATTACATAGGCCTGTCAAATGGCCTGCCTTCTCTTTGAGAGCTTGTATCTTGTACCTTCGAAGATATCGATAAATGTAATGGACCAAATTCTACTGCAGGAAATGCTGCTAGCAGTTCACCAATGGTTGTCACCATTTCTCGGATGGAAGGATAAGGTTTTGAATGAGATAATGACAAGTTACCAAAATATCATCGACTTTATCTGTTGGTAAAGGTATTAACATAGTCACTGAGTTAATTACAAACCCCAAAAGTAAATTGTTTGTGCTGGCTGCAGCTGGGGCTTAATTAGATGAATTAAGAACCTTAGCTTACCACAAAGCTTTAGTAACTGAAACTGAGTCCTCAGCTGACTCCTGATAATCACTAATGACCAGAATGTCATTGAGATAAGCCATAATGATGTGCATTTTGTGCTCTAATTGGGCTAAACTGGTTTCAACAGTTTCGTAAAGAGTAAAAAGCTGAACTCAGTCCATTTGGCAAAGCTTAACTGCCATAATTGTCACAACCAATTAAAATTTAAGTACCACCGAAACCTGATGCATAGGTACAGAATAATAGGCGTCTTTTCATCAATCTTAGCCATATAACAACCTGCTGAATTAAATATTTTGCAGTATTCAATGTCTCCATTTGAACATGTTTGTATTCTACAAACTTATTTAGACCTGTAAGGTCCAGAATACTTCTGCAACCATCATCTGTAATGCCTTCTAACATTAAAGACAAATTTATGCTCGTGTTCAAAATCTTTTCCATTACCCCTTTTCCAGATAATTAGGCAATGTGGACATAAATCTCTGCTTTTTCAATTGCAGAAAACACGAAAACATAAGCAGGTTTATTCTGTACAGGAGGATTAACCTCTTTTTTTAAAAGTAATAGTAGTTAATGAAACTGCTCGTAATATACTGATCAAAAATAATAGTAAGCCAGTCTTAATAAACTTTTTGTAATCTCCCTCTAACTGGAGATTAATCCGCAGTTTCTTTAAGCAGAGAACAAGTCTTTAATTCCTCTGCATATGAGCGTGGTGGTCTCCTTATCCTCTGAATTCGGGTAAGTATTTGGTTGTGCAATACAATAAAACTTCCTTGACATATTTCTGCCTCTATTTCCAATATCAAATCCCCTTCTGGGCGAAAATACCTTTTCGTCCAAAGACGAAGGTTTCATGCAGCTAAAATATTTAGCTTTTCATCCAATTTCAATAAGTTAGGCAGATTACTCCAAACAGATAACCAAGAGCTTAAACACCACTTGCTCGACACAGGTATGCAACCTTGGGTGAAAAATGGGCCAAATAGCCATTTATTTTATACAAAATTTCATAGAAAGAATTGCACAATAGCGTCTTTATTTTATGTTTTCCTTTCATCTGCCCAAAAGCCATAATAGCAGCAGAATAATTTGTGAGGATTTTTAAACCTCACTATTTGACGCTCTCATATTT
Organism: Okamejei kenojei; assembly: GCA_035221665.1. Lineage (NCBI taxonomy): Eukaryota > Metazoa > Chordata > Chondrichthyes > Rajiformes > Rajidae > Okamejei > Okamejei kenojei. The sequence goes on from CM069140.1 coordinate 34,216,375, forward strand.
GGAGTCATGGATGCCCATATTAACGGATAAACCGTAGGCTTTTCCAATGAGGCACAATTTCCTGTGCTGTGCAATTTTAATATTTCAACCATCACAGAATCATGAAGTTGGTGAGATACCATATATATATGTTGGCAGCTAGGTTTTCTTCCATAGCCTCACCACTTCCTTCATATATAGCAAAACCTTTTGCTATTCCAGGCATCTTTGGCCTCTTTTAATATTCATTTTATTTTTATTTTTATTTTGTGGTGTGCTTTCAAAATGCAAATCACCATCAACAGGGTCTGCCTTCTGCAGCCCTAAATCAATTGGGATTTCATCCCATGAGACTTCTTCCGGCCCAAATCCTGGGTCCGGAGTTCCAACTTCCAATTAGGCCCATGGCCATATTCAGAATAATTAAACCCCTCAGGGCTATTCTTAGGAACCTTCAGGGTACTTTGACCCTAGTCTCATAATTATTTGGAGAACTTTCTCCATATGCTCCATAATCAGTTCCACATAGTTTACTTATCTGGAGGACTTTTCAATGTCAGAGTCATCAGAACCACGGGCCTCTCAGATTTTTTATTTTATTTTATTTTCCATTTTTCATATTCGGGAGCATTTCTCTCCGTGGTTATCATTTTGTAAACTAATTCGCTAACGGGTATATCTACGGCCACCGGTATCGGAACCGGCTCCGCACTAGCTTTCTCGTATATTTATTTTTCACCCCAGGAAGCATTTAACCCGCGAATATATGTTTACTTCATCATCTGTGCTTATCCAGCACTAGTATGACTCTGACCTGATTTAATTATTTCCTATACTGCTGGACCTACCCAGCGCCCGCTAAGAAATCCCAACTTTACTGTTCTTACCTGCGGGCCGTTCCGACCGCTGCGAGGAGCTGCTCCTTACTGCAGCTCCTCCTTCCGCCGTCAGCGTCGACGTCATGCCGTTACCAGCGTGAGGCGGGCTCTTCACGTAGTCACTCACGTGACTCCGAAGTAAAATGTGAGGTCTGCCCCATAGTCCACCTACCCCAATCCAATACAATTGCTGGTGACTCAAGAATTGGAAACCCTTTTTAACATCATTATCCACTGCTTATCACATAGGACATACATGTTTTGTTTAGTTTAGGTTATTGTCACGTGTACCGATTGTTGTGTGCTATCTAGTCAGCAGAAAGACTATACATGATTATAATCGAGTCGCGCACAGTGTACAGATACATGATAAGGGGAATAATGCATAGTGCAAGATAAAGTCTATTGAAGTCCGATTAAAGGTACTAAGGTCGGAGGGTCTCCAATGAGGAAGATGGTAGAACATAGAACAGTACAGGGGCATTTGAATACATATCAGCTGTTTGATGGTCGATTTATTCAAGAAATATAACAGAAATCATAGAGCAGTACTGCACAGGATCAAGCCTTTGGGTCCACAATGTCTGTGCCGAACATGATGCCAAGACCAACTCTTATCTACCTGCGCATAATCCATATCCCTCCATTCCCTGCATATCCATTTGCTGAGTAAAAGTCTCTTACATGTTACTATCATCCACCACCATCACTGGCAGCATGTTCCAGGCACGTACCACCCTCTGTGTAAAGAACTTGCCCTGCGCATCTCTTTTAATCTTTACGAAGGGGAAATCATGCTTGACTAATCTTCTGGAATTTTTTGAGGATGTAACTAGCAAAATGGACAAGGGAGAGCCAGTGGATGTGGTGTACCTGGACATTCAGAAAGCAGTTGATAAGGTCCCACATAGGAGATTAGTGGGCAAAATCAGGGCACATGGTATTGGGGGTAGAGTGCTGATATGGATAGAAAATTGGTTGGCAGACAGGAAACAAAGAGTAGGGATTAACGGGTCCCTTTCAGAATGACAGGCAGTGACTAGTGGGGTACCGCAAGGCTTGGTGCTGGGACAGCAGTTATTTACAATATACATCAATGATTTAGATCAAGGAATTCACAGTAACATTAGCAAATGTGCAGATGACATAAAGCTGGTGGCAGTGTGAACTGTGAGGAGTATGCTTTGAGAATGCAGGGTGACGGGCAGTTGCGTGAGTGGGCAGATGCATGGCAGTTTAATGTAGATAAATGTGAGGTGATCCTCTTTGGTAGCAAAAACAGGAAGGCAGATTATTATCTAAATTGTGTCAAGTTGGGAAAAGGAGATGTACAACGGGATCTGAGGGATCATCAGTCAATGAAAGTAAGCATGCTGGTACAGCAGGCAGTGAAGAAAGTGAATGGCATTTTGGCCTTCATAACAGAGGAGTTGAGTATAGGAGCAAAGAGATCCTTCTGCAGTTGTACAGGGCCCTAGTGAGACCACACTGAGAGTATTGTGTGCAGTTTTGGTCCCCTAATTTGAGGAAGGACATTCTTTCTATTGAGGGCATGCAGCGTAGGTTTACAAGGTTAATTCCTGGGATGTCTGGACTGTCATATGCTGAGAGAATGGAGCAGCTGGGCTTGTATACTCTGGAGTTTAGAAAGATGAGAGAGGATCTTATTGAAACATATAAGATTATTAAGGGTTTGGACATACTAGAGGCAGGAATCATGTTCCCAATGTTAGGGGAGTCCAGAACCAGGGGCCACAGTTTAAGAATAAGGGGTAAGCCATTTAGAACGGAGATGAGGAAACACTTTTTCTCACAGAGAGTTGTGAGTCTGTGGAATTCTCTGCCTCAGAGGGCGATGGAGGCCGGTTTTCTGGATACTTTCAAGAGAGAGCTAGATAGGGCTTTCAAAGGTAGTGGAGTCAAGGGATATGGGGATAAGGCAGGAGCGGGTACTGATTAGGGATGATCAGCCATGATCACATTGAATGCCAGTGCTGGCTCGAAGGGCCGAATGGCCTACTCCTGCACCTATTGTCTATTGTCTATTCCCTTAAAGCTACGCCCGCTAGTATTTGATAATTCCATCCTGGGAAAAAGCTTCTGACTGACTACCCCTATGAAAGCCTTTCATAACTTTATATATTTCTAACAGGTCTCCATTCAAGCTTTTGCATTCTAGGAGGTTGAAGGAAGGCCTCTGTTAATTATCCCTCTGTTACCTCCATCAATTTTATCTCTGCAAGTCTGGAGGTGATTTAACAAGATAGCAGAAATTTAGGGTCAAGGTAGGTTTATGGTCATCTTGTAGATTAATGATCTTCAATGATGGTCAAATGCCAGTAAGTCATATGTAGGACGTGAAGGGAATGGAGGGGTATGGTCTGAGTGCAGGTAGATGGGACTAGCGGAAAACAAATGGTCGGCACGGACTGGAAGGGCCGAGAGGGCCTGTTTCCGTGCTGTAATTGTTATATGGTTATATATGGTTATATAGATACAGTAAGATAAAAATGTTCTGTGATGTAAAGAATGGAAATGGTACAAGTATTAACCATGAAATTAATATTACAGTTCCTTGGAATGAACTTGGCATAGATAGTGTAGACAGTCAGAATATTTCACCCAGTATGGTAAAGTCCAAGAATAAAGAGCTATAAGATGAGGAGTGGGAAAGGTTAAAGGAGATGTGTGGGGGAAGTGTTTTAGATGGGGTGGCAGGGGCCTGCAACACATTGCCAGGGGCAGTGGTGGAGGCAGATACGATAGTGGCACATTTTAGATAGGCACATGGATATGCATGGAATGGAGGGATATGGATCACTTGCAGGCAGGTGAGATTAGTTCAGCTAGGCATCATGTTTGGCACACATTTTGTGGGCTGAAGGGCACATTCTTGTGCAGTACTGTTCTATGATTGCTAAAAGCACACATCTAATTGTTGGAGAACAGACTGTTTATATATTTGGCTATAAATAGAGTTCACCCAACAAGATTACGTCTATCAAAGGGATGTGATGTGATGTGATAAACTACACTCTTGTGGTGTTTTGGAAAACCTTTGCCAGCTTACTAATTTCACTTGAAATGTGAGAAGGAACTGCAGATGCTGGTTTACACCAAATGTTTTTTTCAATAACTGTCGCTCAATTTATTGAATAAATCAACATGTGATTTGGGAGCCATTTAAGTTGCAGAAAAGGGGACATAGAGTAATGGAGTGATAGAATGTGCCCATCAGCCCTACTCGCCCACACTGGCCAGCAATATCACAGCTACCCTAGACCCACTTGCCTGCGCTTGGTCCATAACCCTCCAAACCTGTCCTCTCCATGTACCTGTCCAACTGTTTCTTAAATGATGGGATAGTCCTAGCCTCAACTACCTCCTCTGGCAGCGTGTTCCATACCACGCTTTGTGTGAAAAAGGTACCACTCGGATTCCCCTTCACCTTGAACCAATGTCCTCTGGTCCTCGATTCCCCAACTCTGGGTAAAAGGCTCTGTGCATCAACCCGATCTATTCCTCTCATGATTTTGTACACATCTATAAGATCTCCCCTCATCCTCCTGTGCTCCAGGGAATAGAGACCCAGCCTACTTATCCTCTCCCTATAGCTCACAACTTCTGGTCCTGGCAACATCCTCGTAAATCTTTTCTGAACCCTTTCAAGCTTGACGATATCTTTCCTATAACATGGTGCCCAGAACTGAACACAATATTTTAAATGCGGTCTCACCAACATCTTGTACAACTGCAACATGATCTCCCAACTTCTATACTCAATACTCCTACCGATGAAGGCAAAAGTGGCAAAACCCTTTTTGACCACCTTATCTACCTGCAACTCAACCATCAAGGAACCATGCACTTGTACTCCTAAATCCTGCTGCACTACAACACTACCCAGAGGCCTACCATTTATTGTGTAGGCCCTGCCCTTGTTCGACGTCCCAAAATGCAACACCTCACATTTCTGTATTAAATTCCATCAACCATTCCTCTGCGTACCTGGCCAATCGATCCAGATCCTGCTGCAATCGCTCACAACCTTCTTCACTATCTGCAAAACAAGTAACTTTTGTATCATCTCGCAGCTCCGTTGATAATGTGCCCTGGGAAAACAACCCAATATCTACAGGCAAGGCAAAATATTGCCTGGTTATTCCCTCATGTGGAGGCTCTTAGTCTATTTAATTTATTAAGGCAATTTGCAAAAGAGAACATTAGAATCGCACAATTCTAATAATGCATTAACATCACAATAAATATTTCTTCACACAATCTCTTATAGTGTTCCTGCTCATTTATGTGATGTATAGCTGTGAAATCCACTATTAAAAAATAAATCCTGAACTCAGTGAGTTTAAGAAGTGTACAAAATCATAAGACAAATAGATCGAGAGTCTATTGCCCAGAGTAGTGAAATTGAGGACCAGATGATAGAGTTTTAAGATGAGGGGGGAAAAGTTTAATAGGAACTGAGGGGTACTTTTTTCCACAAAGGGTGGTGGGTGTATGGAAAGAGCTGCCAGAGGAAGTAGTTGAGACAGGTACCATCGCAATGTTTAAGACACATTTAGGCAGGTACATGGATAGAAACGTTTTAGAAGGATATGCGGCCAAATGCAGGCAGGTGGAACTAGTGAAGATGGGACATGTTGGTCGGTGTGGGGAAGTTAGGCAAGGGCCTGTTTCCACGCTGTATGACTCTATGACTTAAATGTAACATCTCCAAGTTTGCAGATGACACAAAGCAGGGTGGCAGTGTGAGCTGCGAGGAGATTGCTATGAGGCTGCAGGGTGACTTTGATAGGTTGGGTGAGTGAGCAGATGCATGACAGATGCAGTAAAATGTTGATAAATGTGAGGTTATCCACTTTGGAAGGCAGATTATTATCTCAATGGTGTCAGATTAGGAAAAGGGGAGATGCAACGAGACCTGGGTATGCACGTACATCTGTCACTGAAAGTAAGCATGCAGGTACAGCAGGCAGTGAAGAAAGCTAATGGCATGTTGTCTTTCATTGCGAGACGATTTGAGTTTAGGAGCAAGGAGGTCCTACTGCAGTTGTACAGGGCCCTGGTGAGAACGCACCTGGAGTATTGTGTGTAATTTTGGTCTCCTAATTTGAGGTAGGACATTCTTGCTATTGAGGGAGTGCAGCGAAGGTTCGCCAGGTTAATTCCCGGGATGGCGGGACTGACTCATGATAAAATAATGGGTTGACTAGGCTTGTATTCACTGGAATTTGGAAAGATGAGAGGGGTTCTTGTGGAAACATACAATTCTTAAAGGATTGGACAGGCTAGATGCAGAAAAAAATGTTCCTGATGTTGGGGCAGTCCAGAATCAGGGAATAAGGAGTGGGCCATTTAGGCCATTAAGGAGTAGGCCAGAGAGTTGTGAATCTGTGGAATTCTCTGCCACAGAAGGCAGTGGAGGCCAAACCACTTGATGTTTTCAAGAGAGAGTTAGATTTAGCTCTTAGGGTTAAAGGAATCAAGGGATATGTGGAAAAAGCTGGGGTTGGGTATTGATTTTGGTTGATCAGCCATGATCATAATGAATGGCGGTGCTGGCCCAAAGGGCCGAATGGCCTTCTCCTGCACCTATTTTTCTATGTTTCTAGGAAGTACAGATTTTTTTTCATTGAGATCTCATTCCATTTAAGCACAAGGCGTAACAAGAAGTGAATAGTTTTGAGCAATGTGCTCTAAAACATAAGTCTTGGAAGACTGAAATAGCCAGCGACGGTGAGACAAAGACAGAGAAGATGCATCGGAGGTCACTATGGGAAGACCACACACAAGCACATTACAGAGCAGAAAGGGATTGCAGATGCAATGAGGGGATTTGATTGCAAGTTGAAGCCATCCTTATCAGTGAGAAAACACTTAACGGGCATACCATTCTCGTTGCAGGAGTAGGGGCAGGCTGTGTAGGAAGGGTCTGCAGATGCTGGTTTATACCAAAATGCTGGAGTGATGCAGTGGGTCAGGCAGGATCTCTGGAGAAAAAGAGATGACGTTTCGGGTCAGAACCTTTCTTCAGACTGAAAGTAGAGGTGGCGGTGGGGGGAGGGTTGTAAATAAACTATAGGTGAAAAAAGTCCAGTTGGGGTTGTGGCAGTGGACATCTGTACGTTCAGAGGGGGTGAGATTAGAGTAGGTAAGGGGAGTCGAAAAGTTAAGACGGTTGACATCCCGCCGGCAGTTAGAAATAAAAAGGTCTGGAGAGGGGAGAAGGGCAGGCTGTGAAATGTTGAATGGATTGAATTCAGAGAGAGCAACCTAGCAGGAACAGCAGTGAAAACCTAGCAGGAATAGCAGTGAACTCAACTGTGGACTTATTAGAGTCATGGAGTCATAGAGTGATATAGTGTGGAAATACGCCCTTTAGCCAACTTGCCCACATCGGCCAACATGTCCCTGCTACATTTGTCCCACCTGCCTGCGCTTGGTCCATATCGCTCCAAACTTGTCCTATCCATGTACTTGTCTAACTGTTTCTTAAAGGTTGCGATAGTCCCATCCTCAACTACCTCCTCTGGCAGCTTGTTCCATACACCCACCACCCTTTGTGTGAAAAGGTTACCCCTCAATTTCTTATTAAATATTTTCCCCTTTACCTTGAACTTATGTCCTCTGGTCCTCGACACCCCATACTTTCCCTATTAAATGGTAGAACAGGACCAGGAGAACTTAGTGACCTACTTCGGCACCAAATTCATATGCCGGTAGTTCCCAGGCTTCATATGGGGTTCCATTCCTGAGAACTGTCCATTAACTTGTTTCTTCATAAACTGAAATCATCCATTTTCAGTGACAACTTATATTGTATTGTTCTGCATAGACTTGCGATCATTATTTTATTTTATTGATTAATCACCCAAACACGAAAGATAATTAAACTAATGGAATACATACTATATCCAGTCATTAATGAATATCACAAAACATTTTATTGTTATTATTAACAGTTGGAAAAATGCTTTAAAAATATTTGGGAGATTTTGCATAAAATGTAATTTCTTTAATGTCAGCTCATTCATAACCCAGGGAGCCATGCGCTAATATAAAAATATGTGATATAGAGCTTCATGTTTGCAGCATTCCTATATTCATTTTATCTGTTCTGTCAGGCACCTACTTACTCTGTTTTGTTACTGAACTAAAGCAGGCTGCATTTTTTTTCACCTTGGAGCAAAATGCAATGGCAAAGACTTGTCCCACCCCAGTCATTGCTTCTTCTCCCTGTTCCCCTCAGGCAGTTGCTATTATTTTCTACCGAAAAGTTTAACTTCTAGTGGGGGATGGCACACTGGTGCAGCGGTAGAGCTGCTGCCTTACTGCGCCAGAGACCTGGGTTCGATCCTGACCACGGGTGCTATCTGTATAGAGTTAGTGCGTTCTCCCCATAACTTGTGTGGGTTTCCTCCCGGTGCTCCGGTTTCCTCCCACACTTTAAAGACATACGAGTTTGTAGGCTAATTGGCTTGGTAACATTTTTTAATAGACCCTGGTGTGTGTAGGAAAGTGTTAGTGTGCGGGGATCACTGACTGGCACGTTTGGTGGGCCAAAGGCCCTGTTTCTATGCAGTATCTCTAAACTGAAGTAAACTCAAACACCCAAGAACAAAGGAAGCTTTAGAGAGTGGCAGACATTGCCCAGGCAATCATGGGTACTGAACTACCCAACATTGAAGGCATCTCCAGGTGTGTTGCCTCAAAGAGACAGCCAATATATTCAAAGACCCACATCATCCTGGGCTTACACCTATATCACTGTTACCATTGGGAAGAAGGTACAGGAGCCTGAAAACTAGAACGCCCAGGGTTCAAGAACAGTGTCCTCCCAGCAACCATAAGGCTCTTGAACACTTCACAACACTAACCACCTCAAGAACTACAGTCTTCTGTGAACTTTGCTTTTGGTGACACCACGGTCTTCTGGTTTGAACTATTATGGGCTGGTTACCTAGTATTACTGATTATTAATTTATTACATTGCTGATGATTGCATATTTATTTTATGTTATTAACTGGCATTTTAAGGTGCAGCAAGTTTCATTGTTCCATTGCCGGTACATATGACGATTAAACATTCTTGAATTAATTTGAAATGTAATCTTAAAATCCGTTAATTAGCCATTAATTGGGCTAATTCTTTGTGATTTCTCTCCTCAATCAATAGGAATTAAGTTTAAAGGCAATGAGCTGCCAGAACCAAGGCACTGTGGCGCAGCTGTAGAGTTGCTGCCTTACAGTGCCAGAGACCCAAGTTCGATCCTGAGTACAGGTGCTGTCTGTACTAAGTTTGTATGTCTCCCCGTGACCGTGTGGTGCTCTGGTTTCATACCACACATTAAAGACATAAAGGTTTGCAGGTTCATTTGGCTTTGGTAAAAATTGTAAATTGTCGTTAGTGTGTAGGATAGTACTAGTGTACGGGGATCCCTGGTTGGCGCGGACTTGGTGGGTTGAAGGGCCTGTTTCTTCGGTGTTTCTCTAAATGAAACCAAACAAAAGAAAAATAACGAAAATCTATGTATCTTTAACTGAGAAAAGATAAGCGAGCAAAGAATATTATGGCAGTGCCTGAGTGGTTATGATGGAACACATCATCCTTCACGATATATCTCACAGACTATCATGCAATTAGAACACTTGATAAATCAAAGTTACAATTGCAATTAGACAACAATTGAAGGCCAATAATTTAAACCATTTTAATTAATTGAATTCTGATAAATATTTTTGAATACATGTAATTCTTTTAGGTTTATTTAAATCTTTTAGGTTTATTTAATTTTTTTGAATTTTAATAACTGTTAATCTATTTAGTTTCTTCATTGATTTAGTTTAGTGATACAGTTTGGAAATAGGCGCCTTGGCCCGCTGCGTCCATGTTGTCCATCGTCACAATTTCATACGAGTTCAATGTTATCCCACTTTTTCGTCGAGGCCCTACACACTGCGGACAATGTGCAGAAACCAATTAAACTACAAACCAGCAATTTTTTTCTGATGTGGGAGATAACCAGAGCACCCAGAGGAAACCCACACGGTCAAAGAAATAAGGTACAAACTCTACACATGCAGCACAGTCAGGATCGAACCCGGGTCTCTGGCACTATGAGGCAACAGCTCTACCAGCTGCGCTACTGTGCCGCCCCTGATGTTTTTAGGTTCAAGGATTCATTTGAATGCATTTGAGCATTTACAGTACAAAACATTCATAGTGTTTTTGATACAGTAATCAGTTTAGGCACCTATCAGGATTTAATTCGAGTAACGTGCGGCTAGACAATGTTCTGGATTTCCATCTCTCCATTGTCTCCTCAATAGCAGTGAAATCCTCAATGAAGCATAGGATGATTTTTTTTTAATTTAATCTCGTCAGGGAATCCTAGCAGGACAAAGCCGAGGTCAGTAGTATGTGTGAATGGCTCACCATTGGCCTAAAATTTCAGCTCAATATTTTTTAATGCAGTAATGCCTTTAATTCTAAATATTTGCCAGCCCTAGTACTGAATTTTAAATTCCTTTTAAGAGACTCAAGAGCGCTTCATTGTCATATGGACCGAAATGAAGCAATTAAATTGTTACTTGAGGTAGCATTACAGGGTCTATCAACAGTCCACAATAGTTTAGTTTATAGTTTAGTTTAATTCAGAGTTACAGTGTAGAAACAGGCCCTTCGGCCCACCTAGTCCATGCCCACCATAAACACTCATGCACTAGTTCTAACCTGCACATTAGATATAATTTTGATATAATTTTCAGAAGATTCAAGGAATCAAGGGATATGGGGAAAAAGCAGGAACGGGGTACTGATTTTAGATGATCAGCCATGATCATATTGAATGGCGATGATGGCTCCACGGGCCGAATGGCCTTCTCCTGCACCTATTTTTCTATGTTGCTATGTTTTCCTAAGCCAATTAACATACAAACATGCAGGTCTTTTGAAAGTGAGAGAAAAGTGGAGCACCCATAGAATACCCACACATTCACAGGGAGAATGTACAAACTCCATACAGACAGCACCCGTGGTCAGAATCAAACCCGAGTCTCTGTCTCTGTCTGTAAGGCAGCATTTCTCACTGCACCATTGTTCTGCCCCAAAGGACAACATAATAAACACAAACAAAATAAACTTCAATAAATTTTAAAATAATATTAGTGCAAAACACAACAAAAGCCCAAAGTCCCTAGTGCAACCAAGACAGTTTGTAGTTTGAAGTTTGTGTTAATTAATTCTGCAATAATATCTCTTTTCCTTTTTTGCTCATAAAACCTTCTTGAAAGTTTTTTATCGCAAGATTACTTAATTGGCTCAACCATTGCCAGAGTATGGAAGCACTATAATGCTCTAATTTTCTATTTCAATTTATGATTCTAGCTCTCCATTTTCTTTCTTATTCAATGCTTATTGCGATACATAGATTTTAACTCAATTTATTTAAGTTCCGACAATTCTTCATTTAATATCTTCTCACCACCAGGTTTGTACTTGTTTATCATCTTGTCCGAGTTAATTATTTTCAGCATTTTTATCTCATTATGCAAAACTTACTTTTTTTCCCTCCAAACTGCCTACTCCATTCTTGTGCATAATTTTCTCTTTGTCAAATAGCTTTGATTAATCTCCCCCTAACAATGTGTTCACAGCCCTATTCTGATACATTTAGTCCCAGTGATAAATCTTTAACTTGCCCTAGAGCTGGGGTTTTACTTTACACTGAGTGGATAGATTTCACAGATACAGATACAGTGCAGAAACAGGACCTTCATACCACCGAGTCTGCGGCAACCAGTGATCATCCCATACACTACCACTACCCTACACATTATGGACAATGTACAATTTCACCCAAGCCAATGAACCTAAACACCTGTACGCATTTGAAGTGTGGGAGGAAACCGGAGCACTTGGATGAAACTCACACGGTCACAGGGAGAATGTGCAACTCCATACAGACAGCACCCTTAGTCAGGATCAAACCTGGATTTCTGGCGTTGTAAGGCAGCAAACCTACTGCTGCACTATTGTATGAAGTAAATGAATGTTAGCTCCATCCCTGGCTATAAAGGACCATGACGTGAAGGTGGAAACACTCATCACACAAGTTACCTTGCACACATATACTGTAACTGATATGCTGCCGATATTCTCCTGAATGGGAAAGGTTCAACTGTATATCATGGTCTCCACACTTGTTTGGTGCTAACACTCGTGTGGAGTTTGCATGTTCTCTCTGTGACCCATGTGGGTTTCCTCCAGGTGCTCCGGCTTCCTCCCACATCTGAAAGACCAGCCGGTTTGTGGATTAATTGACCCCTGCAAAACTTCCCCTAGTGTGTAGGGAGCGGATGTAAAAGTCGGATAAAATAGAATTAGTATGAGCAGATGATCGATGGTAGGTGTGGACACGATGGGCCAAAGGGCCTGTTTCCATGCTGTATGGTGATCTATTATAATAATCCTGCAGTAATCCCACTTATTCTCTCCACGCACTCAATTTGTACCTTGATGGATAACAAATAACTCAACAGGTAGATAAAAATGCTGGGGAAACTCAGTGGGTGAGGCAGCATCTATGGAACGAAGGAAAAGGTCATTCTAACCAGAGTACTGAGACAAATTATAGTACACCCACAAACAAAGAATATGACCAATAAAAGGCAAAAAGAGTACCTTTTGGTCTGTCGTTTGCAATTGTGCATCAAAATTCGGACATTTTTTAACGCACCCTAAATTCACATCATCTCCTCAGACCTGAGATAAAATCCTATATTAATTTGGAAGTAAATGGAAAGTCCCTCACCGAACCTAACTGGCACTGAAACCTAGGCATCACAGGTCGATAGGGTGGTTAAAAAGGCTTTTGGCACATTGGTCAGAGTATTGTGTATAGTAGTTGAGAGGTCATGAAGCAATTATGTAAGATGTTGGTGAGGCCATATTTAGAGTATTGTGTTCAGTTTTGGGCACCATGTTATAGGAAAGATGTTGTCAAGCTGGAAAGGGTGCGGAGAAGATTTATGAGGATGTTGCCAAGACTTAAGGGCCTGGGCTATAGGGAGAGGTTGAACAGGATAGGACTATATTCCTTGGAGCACATCAGTCTGCAGAAGGGTCTCGACCCAAAACATCCCTTCTCTCCAGAGATGCTGACTGTCCCGCTGAGTTACTCCAGCATTTTATGTCTAACCTCGCAGGAGGATTAAGGATGATCTTATAGAGGTGTACAAAATCAGGAGAGGAATAGATCGGGTAAACACACAGAGCCGTTTGCCCAGAGTATGATAATTGAGAACCAGCGGACATAGGTTTAAGGTGAGGGGGAAAGATTTAATAGGAACGTGAGGGGTAACTGTTTTAAACAAAAGGTTGATGGGTAGAAGGAGCGACCCGCAGGAGGAGGTAGTTGAGGCAGGTACTATCATAACGTTAACAAACAATTTAGACAAGGACATGGATAGGATAGGTTTAGAGGTGTAAATCCTGGCTAAAACAGAGCAGTAATAGTACCAACATTTAGTAAAGGGCTCATGTATTGTTAGGCCATTTCGGTCGTCTGATGTGCTCTGCAGAAATAAGACAAGCTTCTGAATGGTGCCAGTAAGTCTAGGGCCCAGATCAATGTTGCAGATCAATTGACAGAATGAATGGGATTTCTGCAGAGGACCTCCAAGGAAGTGTAAAATGCATGAAGTTGATTGGACTACTGCAAACTAATTGTACATATTGTAAATAATGTTGTTAGACAGTTACCCTGCTGTTTGTTTGGCCAAAGTGTTAAGCCCTGGCAGGTTTGTTTGGATTCCAGGGTAAATGTTGCATTATTCAAGTTAAGTTAGCTTCTTCCAGAAGCTTCTCCTGCAACAATATATGGGAGACTCGGTTATTGGTCTGGGGAATGGTTTATAATGAACTGATGTAATTAATATGTTTGATTGGATTGTAAAGAGACCACCCTTCTGTAGTTCGGCCCCTCAAGGTTCGGGGACCTATAAAAGGCAGCCCCCACGAGGTCCTTTGTCAATCTTCTGGAAGAGCGCTTGGGACTGCATGATCTTTTGGAGTGTTTCTGCTTGCACGAGGCTGAAGGGCTTGGCCAGGCAGATACAAGGACCAAACCCGCAGTGGTTTAGGTTTCGTATGGGGGAATTTGTTGAACAATCCAAAAATAAAGATTAGTTGTTCCAGTGCTTGACTCCGTGGTTTTTGACTGAACTAGATTGGGGGGTAAGCTTGAGAAGAGCATATTTACAGAGGCATATGGAACAAATGCTGGCGGATGGAACTAATGTCGATAGTGCATGTTAGTTGGCATGGGCAAATTGGGCTAAAGGGACTGTTTCCAAACAGTTTGACTCTATGTCTCTATACTTAGTCCAGAAGATCACTGGCACTATGAGCTTCTTGCAGTGCTTCCCTTTTATAAATGTTAAATGAATTAAGTGGTGATTTCCACTTTAATCCAGAACAGTTCGAGCTCCCAGGCAACGGGACACAGTCCACTCAATCCAAAGGTCTTTTCCAAAGGTCAAGTAGCCTGCAGACATTTCATCTATGGTTTGCCTTTCTTCATTTAAAGTTACAATCCAAGGTCTTTCTTATTCTCTTTAATCGTAACAAACTATCAACCAGCATTCACTCTATTTTATTACCTTGCTATTGTCTGAAATTGCTGCCAAGCTATGCTCCTCTAGAGTCCTAACTTGTTTAGCATCTTAATAACTGTGACACTTGAAACTGGAAATTAGCCTCTTGGTCATGCCCTGCATCCATTGCAAAGCCTCAGTAAAAACACACCAGATGCTCAGATATTCTAGTTGTTAGACAGGGTGTGATAATTGAAGCTTTCTATTAGATTGTTGGCACAATTAAAAGCTTCAACAGCTCCAAGTGCCAAAGCCTGGGGACCGGGTGATTATTAACCACACACTTTGACACCCTAAGTCATTTTCCCAGCACAGAGAAATCCTAAAGAACAAAAGTTTAAGATGAGAGTGGAAAGATTAAGAAGAGACCTAAAAGTCAATTTCTACATGCAGAGGGTGATAAATATATGGAACGAGCTGACAGAGAAAGCCATGGCAGCAATTATCATCAACCAGTCAAACCAATGCTCACCTAATCTATTATCAGCATGGTGGCTCAGTGGTAGAGTTGTTGCCATACAATGCCAGAAACCCGGGTTCAATCCTGGCTATGAGCACCCATAGTATGTACGGAGTTTGTACGTTCTCTCCATGACCGTGTGAGTTTTCCTCGGGTGCTCCAGTTTCCTCCCACGCTCCAAAGACATACAGGTTTGTAGGTTAATTTGCTTCGGTAAGGATTGTAAATAGTCCCTAGTGTGTAGGACAGTGTTAGTTTGCGGGGATCGCTGGTCGGCACAGACTCGGTGGGCCGAAGGGCCTGTTTAAATCTCACCAGTTGCTTTAATTTTCACCAGATCAAAGCCTCAGGAGCAAAGAATTCCATGAGTTCTAGCCACAAATTAATATTGTTTCTTAATCTAGCAAGAAAAACGTCTGTGATTGCAGCCCACATAACCAGACTGGGTAATAATAATGTCAGTAACCCACTCTCCAGAACACAAAGCTTTGTGCTGGAATGAATGTATAGTGAAGAAGGTTGCACATCAGGTGTGGGATATTAGTGGGGTTGAAAGGCCAAATTAACCTCATCATTTAGGGCAACTTTCTCTCTGATTTGTGGGGTTAAATATCTCTGATGTAAATATCAGACTCAAATTTTGGGAGCAAATACAGAGTGCACAGTGGTGCAGCAGTAGAGTTGCTGGGGCCTGTCCCACTAACGCGACTTTTCAGCGACTGTCTTCGACCTTCATGCTCGAGGGCACTCACCTGTGAAACCTCGAGCTGGATCAACCTTCAGCAATGAAACCGCGAGCCGGATCGACTGTCTGCACACACACACAAACAAGTCGCAAAGGCGGGGGCCAGGGAAAGCGGGGGAGCGCTGCCTGAAATTCACACCCGCGATGAACAGAAAGGTAAAAGACGGCTGGCACAGTTACGGTAAGTCCTTTAGAGAGCGCGGGGGGGGGGGGGGGGGGCGGGGGGGAGAGAAGGGGAGAAAAGGGGAGAGAAGGGGAGAGAAGGGGAGAGAAGGGGAGAGAAGGGGAGAGAAGGGGGGAGTGGGGGGGGAGAAGGAGTGGAGACACTTTTAAGAAGCCAGTCAACTTTTATTAAAGTTTAGCAGGCATTTAACATTACTGGTCAGTTTACTTACCTTTATTTTCTCAACGAGCTTTACCTTCAACTACCTTTGAATACCTTTGATTGCCTTTGACTGCCTACGATAGCATTACGACCTACTACGACCTACCTCGACTAAACCTACGTGTAAAAAAATATTGATTTTTTTCCATGGCGACCTTTTTTTGCTCGCAGGCATTTTTCAGCATGTTTAAAAAAAACGCCGCAACCTAGCTGAGGCCTCAAGTACGCGGGGACTACTCTCGAGCATGAAGAAGAGTTACAAAGACCTCCTAGGACCTCGTGTCGACCATGCTGCGAATATGAGTCCAGGGCAAACTCTTATAAACTCGCGAATTAGGTCCCCTTTACAGTGCCAGAAACCCGGGTTTAATCCTGAATAATGGTGCTATCTGTACAGAGTTTGTACGTTCTCCCTGTCACTGTGCAGATTTTCTCTGGGTGCTCTGGTTTCTTCCCAAACTGTGCCACTGTGCCACCTTTAGCTCACTTGAACTTCACTTCCAGAAACATTCTGACAGAAAATAATGAACAGCCAAACTTCCTTTTCAATTGATGAATTAAAAAAGCAACCCTTACATTCCATAAAAGCACAGACAAGTAGACAACTAGAACAGGAGTGCAGGAGGATAAGAAGTGATCCGTCAGAGGTGTACAAAATCATGAGAGGAATTGGTTGGGTAAATGCACAGTCTTTTGCCCAAAGTAAGGAAATCGAGAACCAGTTTAAATCTAGAATAGTTTTAAAGTGAGGGGAGAAAGGTTTAATGGGAACCTGAGGGGTAACCTTTTTACACAAAGGATAGTGAATGTATGGAACAAGCAGCCGGAGGGGGTAGTTGAGGCAGGGACCATCACAATGTTTAAGAAACATTTAGACAGATACATGGATAGGATAGGTTTAGAGGGATATGGGGCAAATGCAGCCAGGTGAGACTAGTGTAGATGAGGCATGTTGGTCTGCATGGGTAAGTTGGGCAGAAGGGCCTGTTTCCACACTGTATGACTCTATGACTATAACACGAGAAGAAACTGACAAATTACAGGGGCGAGTTGTTCTGAAGGACCTGTTTTTGTGCTGTCTGACCAAAATGGAAATGCTGAGAGGCTACTTATCAAACTGACTTGTGGGTGGAAAAGGTCTTAAAAACAGTCTGTAGAAACTGCCTTTTTTCACCCCATGAAAGGACCGGAAAGACTATACATGGCAATGTAATTAAATGGACAATACAAAAGAAGAAGTGGTATATGAAAATGGAATAAGATTAAGAGGGATAATTCAACATGATCAGACATTTCATTTTCCACTCTTAATTGTGATATAATTCAGATAATGCTCATGGCAACCGCGTAAAAATATAATTGTTACTGAAATTGATGAAAAACACTCCAAGAGAGTGGTAGAAATTTGACAATCATTGCCACAAGGAGTGGTTCAGTGGGAGGGACCAAAGTAGGAGAGAGGAAGGAATCAGAGGACCTACTAGTGGGGTTTAGATAGATAAGAAGGCTGTTGTGTAGCAAAAATGACAGGATGGTTTGGCCTGTACTGAATGTGTGCTGTTCATTCAATGTAAGGAAGTGCACGGATGGAAGGGGAGTGTGTGCACTCCAAGTGTTTGAGATGATAATCTGGGGTAGGCTTTGAAGTATAGATTGAAGGGATAGGCAGGGACAATGTTGGGCCGAAGGACCTGTTTCTGTACTGTATGACTATAAATGTATGACTCTAACAAAAGATAATTTGCACATTTACATATTTCATATTTTAAATAACACATAGATAAGTTTCCAAGATTTAGGCCTTTGATGCAGCCTCCATGGTCTTAAGGGCCTGTCCCACTTAAGTGTCCTTGGCATGCAAATTACGCAAGCTCATGGTTGCGTTGAGCCGTGATGGTCCCGCGAAGGTCGTGCACGATTTCATGCGTACGCACAGCTGTCTGGAGCTCGTGACGCCATTTGAAGATGGACACGAAGCTGGAGTAACTCAGCGGGACCGGCAGCATCTCTGGAGAGAAGCAATGGGTGATGTTTCGTGACGAGACCCTTCTTCAGTCTGAAAAGAAGGGTTTCAACCCGAAACGTCACCCATTGCTTCTCTCCAGAGATGCTGCCAGTGCCGCTGATTTACTCCAGTATTTTGTGTCCATCTTCAATTTTCTTGGCCCCACTCTGGGAGTAGGAGTGGGGACGGATCCGGATCAGCAACGGCCGTGAGCCCCAGGCCGAGTTCGGCGATCGTTTGCCTGCTTCTGCTGCAGTTGCAAGTGAGACGTTGCGTTGCGCCAGGGTCTTGGGCCTGTCCCACTTTGGCCGTCAGTTACGTGACAGGCCGTTGGCACGCAAAGATTTTGTTTGCTACAAAGATTTTGGAGCCCCGCGCGATGTTGCGCACAACTACATATCCCTCCGCGCTTCGAAGTGGGACCGGCCCCGCACGGCTCGTGCTTGTGCGCCTCAACGCGACCACGAGGTTGCGTAATTTGCGTGCCAAGGCACGTAAGTGGGACAGGCCCTTTACTCTAGGTACAGCATATTGCATGCAGGACAGAAAACTCAGTCTGTCACGTTATTATCATAAGGGCATAGAAAATGCAAAGCAGGATGGGCTCTTAAAACCTTGCACCTGTTGTGTCAGTCAATAAGACCATGGCTAATCTTTTACCTCAGTCCTGTTTTCAAATCCCATGATCCCAGGGATGAGTGTTTGATGGCACTGGGATGATATTCGCTGGAGTTTAGAAGAATAAGGGGGGTCCTCATTGAAAAGTACAGAATAATGAAAGGCTGGGATAGAGTGGACATTGAGAGGATGTTTCCACTAGTGGGAGAATCTAGGACTAGAGGTCATAGCCTCAGAGTTAAAGGACTTTCTTTTAGGAAGGAGATGAGGAGGAATTTCTTTAGTCAGAGGGTGGTGAATCTGTGGAATTCTTTGCCACAGAAGGCGGTGGAGGTAAAGTTAGTGGATATACAGTGGCTTGCAAAAGTATTCATACCCCTTGAACTTTTGCACATATTGTCACGTTACAATCACAAACGTAAATGTATTTTATTGGAATTTTATGTGATAGACCAACACAAAATGGTGCATAATTGTGAAGTGGAAGGAAAATGATACATGGTTTCCAAATTTTATTAAAAATAAAAAACTGAAAAGTGTGGCGTGCAAAAGTATTCAGCCCCCTTGAGTCAATACTTTGTAGAACCACCTTTCGCTGCAATTACAGCTGCAAGTCTTTTGGGGTATGTCTCTACCAGCTTTGCACATCTAGAGACTGAAAATTTTGCCCATTCTTCTTTGCAAAATAGCTCAGCTCAGTCAGATTGAAAGGAGAGCGTCTGTGAACAGCAATTTTCAAGTCTTGCCAGAGATTCTCAATTGGATTTAGGTCTGGACTTTGACTGGGCCATTCTAGCACATGAATATGCTTTGATCTAAACCATTCCATTGTAGCTCAGGTTGTATGTTTAGGGTCGTTGTCCTGCTGGAAGGTGAACCTCCGCCCCAGTTTCAAGTCTTTTGCAGACTCTAACAGGTTTTCTTCCAAAATTGCCCTGTATTTGGCTCCATCCATCTTTCCATCAACTTTCACCAGCTTCCCTGACCCTGCTGAAGAAAAGCATCCCCACAGCATGATGTTGCCACCACCATGTTTCACAATGGGGACGGTGTGCTCAAGGTAATATGCAGTGTTAGTTTCCTGCCACGCATAGCGTTTTGCATTTAGGCCAAAAACTTCAATTTTGGTCTCATCAGACCAGAGCACCTTCCTCCACATGTTTGCTGTGTCCCCCACATGGCTTGTGGCAAACTGCAAATGGGACTTCTTATGGCTTTGTTTCAACAATGGCTTTCTTCTTGCCACTCTTCCATAAAGGCTTGATTTGTGGAGTGCACAACTAATAGTTGTCCTGTGGACAGATTCTCCCACCTGAGCTGTAGATCTCTGCAGCTCCTCTAGAATGACCATGGGCCTCTTGGCTGCTTCTCTGATCAATGCTCTCCTTGCTCGGCCTGTCAGTTTAGGTGGACGGCCATGTATTGGTAGGTTTGCAGTTGTGCCATACGCTTTCCATTTTTGGATGATGGATTGAACAGTGCTCTGTGAGATGTTCAGAGCTTGGGATATTTTTTTATAACCTAACCCTGCTTTAAACCTCTACACAACTTTGTCCCTGACCTGTCTGGTGTGTTCCTGGCGCTTCATGATGCCCAAGGAACATTGTTTGTTCACTAATGTTCTCTAACAAACCTCTGAGGCCTTCACAGAACAGCTGTATTTATACTGAGATTAGATTACACACAAGTGGACTCTATTTACCAATTACGTGACTTCTAAAGGCAATTGGTTGCACTGGATTTATTTAGGGGTATCAGAGTAAAGGGGGCTGAATACTTTTGCACGTCACACTTTTCAGTTTTTTATTTGTAAAAAAAATTTGAAAACCATGTATCATTTTCCTTCCACTTCACAATTATGTGCCACTTTGTGTTGGTCTATCACATAAAATCCCAATAAAATACATTTACGTTTGTGGTTGTAACGTGACAAAATGTGGAAAAGTTCAAGGGGTATGAATACTTTTGCAAGCCACTGTATTTAAGGTAGAGATAGACAGATTCTTGATCAGTATGGGTATCAGAGGTTATGGAGAGAAGGCAGGGGAATGGGGTTGGGAAGGAGAGATAGATCAGCCATGTTTAAGAAGGAGCTGGAAAATCGAAGGCAGACAAAAGTGTTCGAGAAACTCTGCGGGTGCGACAGCATCTATGGAGCGAAGGAAATAAGCAACGTTTCGGGCCGATACCCTATAATCAGCCATGATTGATTGGTGGAGTAGACTTGATGGGCCAAATGGTCTAATTCTACTGCTATTCCTTATGATCTTATAAAAACATGGTAAAAACAGCGGTCGAGGACAAAATACATTGAAACATTTTTCTGTCCCACCTGGGTGACCTAATCTGCGAGTTTAGAAGAGTGTCTTCGACCTTCAAACTCACAGCATGGTCGACATGTGGTCCTGGGAGGTCCTATGAGGTCGCTGGATCTCTCCTTCATGCTCGAGGGAAGTTCCCAAATACTCGTGGCCTCAGCTAGGTCACAGAAATTTTTTCAGCATGGTCAAAAATTTTCCGCAAATAAAATTTGGTCGCCATGGTTCTTTTTAACTCGTAGTGCAGTGGAGTGGGGTCACTATTTAGTTATAGGCAGTCAAGGGCAGCCATAGGCAAACTCCTTCGGTGACCGGGCATTTTGATTGGCTCATTGGAGTTTTCTGGACCAAGGAAAACCTACCGCTAGGTAAAATACCCGCTAAACTTTATTATACTGCTTAAAAGTGTCTCCACTCCTTCTCCCCCACCCCCTTCTCTCCCTTCTCTCTCCTTCTCTCCCCTCTCCCCCCCTCCCCCCCCTTCCTCGCTCTCTAAAGGACTTACTGTTACTGAGCAGCCATTTTACCTTTCTCTTCATCGCGGGTGTGAATTTCAGACAGTGCTCCCCCGCTTTCCCTGGCCCCCGCCTTTGCAATGTGTTTAGAAACATAGAAACATAGAAATTAGGTGCAGGAGTAGGCCATTCAGCCCTTCGAGCCTGCACCGCCATTCAATATGATCATGGCTGATCATCCAACTCAGTATCCCGTACCTGCCTTCTCTCCATACCCTCTGATCCCCTTAGCCACAAGGGCCACATCCAACTCACTCTTAAATATAGCCAATGAACTGGCCTCAACTACCCTCTGTGGCAGAGAGTTCCAGAGACTCACCACTCTCTGTGTGAAAAAAGTCTTTCTCATCTCGGTCTTAAAGGATTTCCCCCTTATCCTTAAGCTGTGACCCCTTGTCCTGGACTTCCCCAACATCGGGAACAATTCTGTGTGCGGTCGGTTGATCCAGCTCACGGTTTCAACGCGGACGGTCGATCCAGCTCGAGGATTTCCAGGCGAGTGCCCTTGAGCTTGAAGGTCGAAGACACTCTTCTTAACTCGCGGATTAGGTCGCCCAAGTGGGACAGCCCTTTAACTCTGACCCAGAGTCAGCATCAGGATAACGGGCCATTATGGCCAAGTTAAGATCCGAACGTTTAAAAGGAAATTCAGGCATGAAGGGTATAGAGCAGTGCCTTAAATGTGGCCACTCTTGTGTACTGACTCAATGTGGTCTACTGTCTTACACTCTTATATTTAATGTGATTGCACCTAATCTATTCTAGGATTGTCACTGCATTATATGCAAATAAATAATTTCACTGGATTTCGGCACATGTAACAACTAAGTACCATTGAATCATTGAGATCTTAATGGCCAAGGATTCCTCAGTCTTCAAGGTTGGTGGGTGCCTGCAAAGCATTGACAGAGGTCGTGGTGAAAGCAGAAACAATTGTGTTTTTTAAGAGTACACAAAAAGCTGGAGAAACTCAGCGGGTGCAGCAGCATCTAAGGAGCGAAGGAGATAGGCGACGTTTCGGGTCGAGGCCCTTTTTAAGAGTGTTTTTTGATACCACGAGAATATACAGGGAATTTTGGAGGGATAGTGATCATGTGCAGGCTAATGAGATTAGCTTGGCATTATGTTCAACACAGACATTGTGGGCCAAACACCCTGTTCCTCTGCTGTACCTTCTATGTTCTATGTTCCATGAACCTGCTCAGTGACTTTTGACTTTACTTTAGACTTTAGACGTTAGAGATACAGTGCGGAAACAGGCCCTTCGCCCCACCAAATTCCACACACTAGGGACAATATTACAATTTATCAAAACCAATTAATCTATAAATCTGCACATCTTTGGAGTGTAGGAGAGGACCGGAACACCCAGAGAAAACCCACGCAGTCACAGGGAGTACTTACTCCCACACAGGGACCTTAGTCATTATCAAACCAGGGTCTCTGGCGCTGTAAGCCAGCAACTCTACCACTGCGCATACTGGGTCTTCACTGCCTTCGAGGGTAGATTCCAAAGATTCGCCATTCCCAAGATGAGGAGGTTTCATCTCTTCTCTGCTTTGAATGGCCAGCACACTTTAAGAGAGTGTGACTGGTTCTGGACAGCCCAGCCAGGAGAAACATCATCTCTGCATCCACCCTTTTGATCTCCATCAAAATATGAACCATTTCAATGAGATTTTCTCACTGCAGGTCAATAAATAGTTCTGGAGGGAGTATAGACCACTTAAACTCTCCTTTTGTAATCTACCAGTAGTCGCAGGACTCCATCTGGTGAAACTTCCCTTACACTAATTTGTTCTTTCTTGGTGTAAATTCTCAATGATTTGCAGAATCCCGTCATAAGGTTTTACAACTTTTATTCAAGCACAACTGTTATACGGCATCAGAGCAAAGTAGTAAAATATCTGCAGACCTTAACTAAAAACTGAACATATGATAACTAACAAAACAAAGAAATTGTGGAACTGTAACTAAAGGACTGAAGACTGAACATGACTAGAAACAAAATACAATGGACATTTGCACAGAACGTTTACAGAGAATACACTGCTGAAAAACAAGCTTTCTTACCTACATAGGAAGATCGATGCCCTTTGAATACAGCTATCCAGGATGTGAGGCATATGGGTTAAATTGCTGTGACACCTTACTGTTCACAGCTACAGTACTCTAGAAATGTTCTTGTACTAGACTTCACAGAGACACTGCTTTTGCAGACCCCTTTCTTATCAGAATCAACAATCCTGGGAGCCGTACCTTGTACCAAGCCCCACAGAATAATGAAGATAGACACAAAATGCTGGAGTGACTGGTCAGGTCGCATCTCTGGAGAAAAGGAACAGGTGATTTTTCAGTTCAAGAACCTTCATCAGACCTGTAGAAAAGGAATAGGTGATGTTTTGGGCTGAGAGCCTTCATTAGACTCGCTTTGTCAGATGATGGGTCTCGACCCGAAATATCACCTATTCCTTTTCTCCAGAGATGCTGCCTGACCTATAGTGTTACCCCAGCAATTTGTGTCCATCTTCGACGTAAACCAACATCTGCAGTTCCTTCTTACCATTGGCATAATGTCACCGCCCCAAGATTGCAATCAGAGTGAACCAATTCATTCGATGCAAGACACTAATTGCATCAATAATGTGCAAGCTCCCATAATTAGGGAGGGAAACAAGGCCAATATCCAATTTTCCAAAAGGGTTCTCACCAGGGCCCCATATAACTGCTGCCTGCTATCTCTACCTTTCCACAAAACCTATAGTTTTCCATGAGCAGTAAAACATTGCATGAGACATCTTTAATGTTACAAACTATCCAGCAATTTATTAAATAATCAATGAACACATGAATAATACATGCATTATATATATGCAGCCGAAATTGTTCTATCTCCCAAAAGCAAAGGAATCACAAAATGTTTCAACTCTCAAAGCAAACATATAAAATTTAACAACAAATTGTTTATCCACAGTTCTCCATTGCCTACTTCTATGAGCTGTGGGAGCCAGATAAAATTTACTTGCCTCTCAATGCAGATCTTAGTTTGTTTGAATGAAGCTCCAAAGGTTTGTCGGCTGCTTGTTTCAACCATAAATAAAAAAAGACAGAAAATGCAGGAAATCCTAAGTAGATCAAACCCATTCATCGGTTCTGCGGTCGAGGAAGGAATGGAGGGCTTTAAGATCCTCCTAGTGGGGGATGGAGGTGTAGAGTGACTGGTCATCCATGGTGAAGTTGAGGGAATGGGGGCCTGGAAAACGGAAGTCATGGAGGAGACGAAGAGCGTGTGAGGTGCCTTGGACATAGGTAGGGAGGGATTTGACCAGGGGGGATAGGATGGAGTCAAGGTATGTAGAAATAAGTTTGATTGTACAAGAACAAGCAGAAACAATGGGTCTGCCAGGACAGTTAGGTTTGTGGATTTTGGGGAGAAGGTAAAATCGGGCCGTGCGGGGCTGGGGAACAATGAGGTTGGAGGCTTGGGAGGGCAGGGAACCGGAAGTGATGAAGCCAGTGATTGTGTTTGAGATAAAGGCCTGGTGCTCGTCTGTGGGGTCATGGTCCAAGGAAAAGTAGGAGGAGATGTCTGAGAGTTGTTGCCTGGGCTCAGACCGGTAGAGATCAGCGCGCTTGATTACCATGGCACCTCCCTTGTCGGCAGATTTGATCACCCTGTCTGGGTTGGTGCAGAGTGAGTGGAGGGCTGTACATTCAGGGGGGGAGAGGTTGGAGTGAGAAAGGGGAGTGGAAATGTTGAGGTGGTTGATGTCCCGACAGCAGTTTAAAATAAAAAGGTCTAAAGCAGGTAGGTGGCCATGAGGTGTCCAAGAGGAAAAGAGGAGGGGGTCCGTTGGAGACCTAACAATTCAGTTCCTTTTTTGACTTCTTATCTGATGATGTTCTAACCAAGGAGGGAGATCAACAATGTTTTAGCAGACTGATTCCTGGGATGGTAGAACTATCATATAAAGAGAGATTGGGTCAAGTAGGCTTATATGTACCATCTATCACTCATACACTAGAGTATGTTATCTCGCTTGTGCATCCTACACAAGAGGAGCAATTTGCAGAAGCCAGTTGATGCACAGACCTGTACGTATTTGGAATGTGGGAGGAAACCGGAGCACCCGGAGGAAACCCACACAGAACGATGTAAAAAACTACGCACCTAAGGCACCCATAACTCAGTATCTCTGGCATAATGAAGCAGCAGGTCTACCGCTGCGCCACTGTGCTGCTCTCATTATATTGTGCAGAAGCATAACATGTGTGCTGTGTAGCCAGACGCGGATAAAATAAAATGCAGCATTGAATTCTACAATAGGTTTCTTGTTTCTGTTGTGTGTGCATGTGTGTGACGAGTAATTTATGTTGTGGATTGATGAGAAAGATCAAGCTATGGTGGTCATATAGGATATGCTAGGCAGATGAGTTGGCAACTTTTACCTTGCATGAAGATATGTGCTTAACTATCCAAACTCTTGTAAAACACTAAATTCTGGGAGTGGCGGCGCTGCCCTGGCAGCAGCGGCTCGCCTACAGTCCGTCGGTTTTTCTTTTTATTTGTTGTTTTCTTGTCTTGTTTTTAGCGTTAGTTTGAGTTATTATGTAGTGTATGTGTGTGGGAGGGGTGGGAGAAACGTTCTTAGTCTCTTCCTTTTGGGGGGACGCGACCTTTCTTGTCGTATCCCCCGTCTCCGTCTCCGTCTGCGCTGAGGCCTATCGCGGAGCTGGCGGCCTCCAACTTTAACTGCGACTGACCAGAGGCTCCGGAGGTAGAGCCAGCCAGGACTTACCAGCACGGGGCTGGCCGACATCGGGACTGCGGCGGGTTCAGGCGTTCCGGCGGCCCGACTCGGAGCTGTGGCGGCTTTCCGGTGGCGGTGGCGGCGGCAGCGACTTCGGAGGCCCGGCCGCGGGCCCAGTGGACAACATCGTCGGGAGCTCGCAGGTCACAGGTTGGTGACCTGTTTTTCCGGAGCTCCCGCGGCAACAGCTGCGTCTGCTGGACTGGAGGGCGGCAGCTTCGGCAGCTTCGACCGCCCCGGGCCACGGAGTTGAACTGGCCCGCTCGCGGAGCGCAGTTCACCCATGGGACTTATTTACAACACCCGGTTCGGTCACAACAACGGAGGCCCGGGTCGCCTCAGCGCAGAGGAAGACAAAGAGGAAGAAGGGAAGAGACAAAGACAAGATTTTTGCCTTCCACCACAGTGAGGAGGTGTATGGTGAACTCACTGTGGTGGATGTTAAATATGTGTTTATTGAGTGTTTTGTTATTTACTATATGTATGACTGCAGGCAACGAAATTTCGTTCAGACCACAAGGTCTGAATGACAATAAAGTTTTCCAAGTTCAAGTCCAAGTCCAAGTGCTGAAGTAATTCGATGTGTCGGGCAGCATTTCTTGAGAACATGGATAGGCGACATTTCAGAAGGGGCCCAATTCAAAACATCACCTTTTATGCCCTCCAAACATGTTGCCTGACCTACTGAGTAACTCCAGCACTTTGTGTTTTACAAGAAATGAAGGATGGCACAGTGGCACAGCAGTAGAGTTGTTGCCTTACAGCACCAGAGACCCAGGTTCAATCTTAACTACGGATTCTGTCTGTATGGAGTCTGTACGTTCTCCCTGTAACCCCGTGGGATTTCTCTGGGTGCTCGGGTTTCCTCCCACATTCCAAAGACGTGCAGGTTTGTAGGCTAATTGTAAATTGTGCCTAGTGTGTACAATAGAGCTAGAGTATGGAGTGATATCTGGTCAGTGCAGACTTGGTGGGTCAAAGGGCCTCTTTCCATGCTGTATCTATAAACTAAACAAAAGTAACAATACAGCATCTGCAGTTCACTGTCCCTTTAATCTCTTGTAACTGGATCATCCAAAGTCATCTGTGTCTAGAGTTGAAGATTTGCAAAGAAGGGAACACTGTCCAAATCTGCACTTAACTTGGGAATTACTGTCAGAAAGCAGAAGGTTTCACTGCATGTGAACCTTGCAGCTGCAATCAAATTCTAGCACTTCTTGGTTCGCTGATCAATGAGCTTCTTTGCAACCTTTCCCAACCGCAGCGAGATCACTGACACAAAAGTTTCATGTGCCAATTGATTCCTCAATTTCACTTTGGAGACCAGTGAGCAGAAGGAACCTTGAGCGAACCTTTCACAAAAAGATATTGCCTTAAAATGGAAAATAGCATGGATACTCAAAGCAATCTGAAATAAAATTTGTAGTATGGAAATAGCTAGAGATGAATGGATGTAGCATCTAAACCTTTACCAATGAAAGGTACCCTGAGAAGTTGAGGAGCAAATTCTCAGCTAATGACTCATCTTCAATGTGGAAGGGCTTGCAAGAAATCACCAGCTACAAGAGGAAAACCTCCGCTCCTTGGACAATCATCAGCTGACCAACGACCTGAATGAGTTCTGCTGCAGGTTTGAAAGACAGAAATATAACCCAGGTACCCCCTCCCCGCCCACTCATCCTCAATCACCATTTCACACCCACTTACAGCCTGACTCCAGTTTGGCAGACTGGGCCCTCGCCCACTACCCACCCCCTCCTTGCTGCCCACATCAGTCTGGCCACTTCTCCATCATTAACCTTCACGTGGTCCGCCCTGTTTCGACAAATGCAATCAACCCGGCGTGCACAATCAAATAAGATCAAATAGAACAAGTTGTCCGACAACTTTAAGATGTGCACGCCATACGCAAGAAGAAGAACAATAGAAATTGAGGAGGTGGAAAAGACAGAAATGCCAGAAATCTTTGTTTCCCCCTCTACCCTCAAGCTCTGTGCCAAACAACTGGCATCAGTCTACACAGTTTTCAAACAGTCCCTGCAAACCTGCACTGTCCCTGTCTGCTTCAAAGTCTCCACTATTGTCCCTGTACGCAAAAAGGCAAGGATTACTGGTGTTAATGACTACAGGCCTGTCACACTGACCTCTGTTGTCATTAAGACCCTTGAAAGACGTGCTGCCCCACCTGAAAAAAAAAATCACAAACCCCCTGCTGGACCCCCTGCAGTTTGCATATTGGGCCAATAGATCAGTGGATGACGCAGGCAACCTTGGCCTGCACGTCATCCTACAGCACATAGATTGCCAGGGGACCTATGCAAGGATTCTTTTTGTGGATTTTAGCTCTGCATTCAACACCATTGTGCCAGAGTTACTACACTCTAAACTCTCCCAGTTGACTGTGTCTGAACCCCTCTGTCAGTGAATCACCAGCTTCCTGACAGACAGGAAGCAGCATTTGAGGCTGGGAAAGCACATCTTGGACCCACAGACCCTCAGCATAGGAGCACTGCAAGGCAGCGTACTCCCCCTCTCTCCTTTGCTCTCTCAACGCCAACGACTGCACCTCCACAGACTCCTCTCAAAGCTTCTCAAGTTTGTGGACGACACAACCCTTATTGGACTGATCCAGGATGGGGAGGAATCTGCCTACATACAGGAAGTGACACAGCTGGTGTCCTGATGCCATCGCAACAACCTAGAGCTCAATGCTCTAAAGACAGTGGAATGATTGTAGACTTTTGGAGAGCTCCCCCTCTCTTCCCCCCACTCACCATCAACAACACCACATTCACAACTGTGGAGTATTTTAAGTTCCTGGGAACCATCATCTCCAGGGACCTTAAATGGGAGGCCACCATCGACTCCACTGACAAAAAGGCCCAACAGAGGAAGTACTTCCTGCGACAGCTGAGAAAACACAATCTGCCACAGGCAATGATGATCCAGTTTTATACTGCCATCATAGTCTGTCCTCACTTTCTCCATTATGGTCTGGTTTGGCTCAGCCACCAAGCATGACATCCGGAGGCTGCTGTGCATCGTTCGACCAGCCGAGAAGGTTGTTGGCTGCAACCTTCCCCCCATTGATGAACTGTACACTGCAAGGGCCAGGAACGAGCAGGCAAGTTCATCTCTGACCCCTCTCACCCTGGCCACAAACTCTTTGAAGCACTTCCCTCTGGGAGGCGACTCCGTACTATCAAAGCCACCACAGCCAGACATAAAAACAGCTTTTTTACCACAAGCAACAGCTCTACACAACAGCTCTAGGTATTTTGCTCTGGTATTTTATTTAAGACATGGATGTTTAAATGGGATAATGTTTTCCGTGCTGTAATTTTTATATGTTATATGTTTGTTATATGTTATTTTATTGACATGTTTAAATGATAATGTTTATTTTTAATTGTCCACTATATATCGTGTTTTTATCTTTGCAAGTAAAGCACCAAGTCAAATTCCTTGTATGTATACATACTTGGCTAATAAAATGTATTCAATTCAATTCAATTTACTTTTGCCCTTCCTGTGGTGAATTCTTCTCACTTTAGTGTGTTATGTTCATGCTCACGATCCAGTTTCCTTGTCTCTGGCAAGGTCAGATGGAGATTGAGTGATGATCACTTTGCTGTCTACTTCCATTCAGTCATAGCATGTTCAGGGTCACTTATTATGCCCCAAAAGTGACCCCCTCCCTTCAAGCTGCCTGTCTGACCTGCTTAGTTACTCCAGCACTTTGTGTTCTTTTGTGTATTAACCAGCATCTGCAGTTCTATGTCTCTATACTCTAGAAATGTTAATAACATTGACAGAAATTAGCATAGTATGGAGTACATTTAATATTTGAAACTCATGGTAATATATCAAAATAGTAAAATAAAAGATTAATCATCAAGGCATCAGTAGGAATATTGACATCATCATTGATTGCATCCCCATGCAAACACTTAAAAATAACGATATCTCATAATGTAGAAATTGGCAAAATCCTGAGAACATAAGGGGAAATGGAAATATAATAAAAAAATCAATCAACCTACAAACTTGTACGGATTTGGAGTGTGGGAAGAAACTGGAACACCTGGAGAAAACCCATACAGGTCATTGGAAGAATGTACAAACTCCGTACAGACAGCACCTTAGTCAGGTTTGAACCCAGGTCTCAGGTGCTGTGTGGCAGTAACTCTACCGCTGTGCCACTGTGCCACCTGACATAAAACAATAGGCATGGCCACCGATTAGAGCGGCTGATGACACAAACATACATTGGGATAGATTAGCTGAAAGAGTTAAGGATGGATTTTAAATATATATTTCGCAATGAATACATGTTTAAATAAACTTCCAGAATAATGTGAAGATCGATTTAAAGATTCACATGAAGACATTAAATGGAACCAAGCTCTCAAAGGTATGAAACAAATGCCAAACCAATTTAACTAGACAGTTATCTTAGGCACTTAGCGACCAGCAATGCAAACTGGAATTAGCAGATATTAGTGAAAGTGTCACACTGATTGGTAGATGTTGAAGACATCACTACTGACCTCTAATAGATTAGTGGACCACAAAATAAACCCTCAAGATATGAATTGGCAGGGGATATTCATGATTAAATTTGACCTAACGTAGGTCTAAGCTCACTTGAATATAAATGAAGTAAACCAGCTGTGCCTTCTAAGTAATGCTCACAAGGAGTATTCACAAAGTGGGGCGGCACAGTGGCGCAGCGGTAGAGTTGCTGCCTTACAGTGCCAGTGCCCCTGGCTCGATCCTGACCAAGGGTTCTGTCTGTATGGACTTTGTACGTTCTCCCTGTGACCGCATGGGTTTCCTCTGGATGCTCCGGTCTCCTCCCACACTCTGAAAATGTACAAGTTTGTACATGGTTTGTACTGTACATGTACAGGTTTGTAGATTAATTGGTTTTGGTAAAATTGTAAATTGTCCCTAGTGTGTAGGATTGTACTATTGTACGGTGT
The DNA here is from genome assembly GCA_035221665.1 of Okamejei kenojei. NCBI lineage: Eukaryota > Metazoa > Chordata > Chondrichthyes > Rajiformes > Rajidae > Okamejei > Okamejei kenojei. The sequence continues at coordinate 34,247,748 of CM069140.1, forward strand.
GATCGTTGGTCAGCATGGACTCGGTGGGCTGAAGAGCCTGTTTCTTTGCTGTATCTCTAAACTCTAAAGTAAAGATGTTTATCAAGCTATCTATTAGGGTAAAGGGTACATCAAAACTATTCCCTGGTGAATGGATAAGATGCTGCAGATGGTTAAACAATGTACGATCTGATTGTAACGATTTGGGGGGGGGGAGTGACTCCTCAGCATTATATCAAAGGTTTGTAAACAATAAAAATGGGTTGCAGCCCATTAAAGAAAAGGTTGAAGCAATAAAAAAAAAAAAAACTGCTGGAGTAACTGTAGATGATATGTGTATACACCTTTAATTGATAGTAACGATGTCCATGCTAACCACTCCCCCACCAGTTAGTATAATTGTAACCCACGCCCTTAGCTCTCTCTCTAGTGATCGTGACAGACCACGTACAGCCAGGGCTATATATAATGTATGCTTAATAAAGTAGTGAAGACTTTAAGGTGTCTGTGTACCTTCTCTACATGGTGTCAGAAGTGGGATAGTGCGGGCGCCTGATGGCCAAGTTCAAGTCCTTAGGGTTGATGCAGATCCGTATTTCGCTCTTGTCTTTCTTCGCAGCGACAACCATAGTAGAAACCCACCGGGTGGAGTCCGTTACTGGCTTCAGGTTGCCCGTGCCCACCATCTCGCGAAGAGCAGACTCGACCTTGCCCCTCATGGCAAAAGACACACGGTGCAAAGGACGGACGACCGGCGTGATGTCGGGATTGAGGGCAATCCTGTAGCTGCAGGGCAACTTCCCCAGCTTCGAGTCAAACCGGTCCGGGAATTCGGCCAGCGGGTTCAGGGGTGCCTCTACCAGGTGGACATCACTGTGGAAGCTCACCAATCCGAGGTCCTGGCAGGCCTCCACGCCGAGCAGGGTGTCACATTTACCATCTAGCAGGAAGAAAGAGAGGGGCCGAGTGGTCTTCAGCACCTTGCAGTGGAGACTGTCCCTCCCCACAGGAACAAGTACGCCACCCCCAAAACAGCATTGTCTGTGGAAACGGGCTCATTATTTCTTATCTTCCTGAACAGGCTTGTTGACATAACATTGGCAGCAGCCCCCGTATCCACCTTAGAAGAGAAGGCCATGCCATTCACCGTGACTCGGACGGTCAGGTCCGTTATCAGAGCAGCTGCATCTCCCAAGGAAAACACACTCAGCTCTCTCTGAGAAGAGTCAGGGTCAGATGGGGGGAGATCATCGTGCTGGAGATGGGACCCAGATGCTGTATCATCACGTGTCAGGTAGCGAGACGGTTTCTGCTGTGGCTGTGCAGGGTTCCCACGGGAACGGCATGCTGCCGAGAAGTGGTTGGGCTTGTTGCAGAAATTACAGGTTTTACCCAATGCCGGGCACACATTAAAACGGTGTGAGACGGTGGAGGATGTTGCTGCACAGGTCGGCCCTGCCACCGTGTTCTCGGTTCTTGATGCCAAGAGTTCGTTCTGGCAGATACCTCTAGATGAGCGATCCTCGCACCTGACGACCTTCAGCATGCCCTTCGGCAGGTATCGCTTCCTCCGCATGCCGTTTGGGATCAACTCTGCCAGCGAGGTGTTCCAAAGGACCATGGAACAACTGTTTGCTGGACTTCCGTGTGCCATCATTGTCGACGACATCCTGGTTTATGGGAAGAATGTCGCTGAGCAGGACCACCACCTTCGCCAGGTGTTGCAGCGGGCCCGGGAGGTGAACCTGAAGCTCAACCCGAAGAAGTGCCGATTCAGGGTCCCTGAGGTCACCTACGTGGGGCATGTCTTCACAGCATCGGGGCTGAAGGCCGACCCGCAGAAGACGGCCGCAATATCCGAGATGCCTGCACCTGCTGACGTGCCTGGCCTGCAGCACTTCTTGGGCATGGTCAACTACCTGGGAAAGTTCATCCCCGACCTGAGTGAACTGAGTGCCCCTCTGTGGGATCTGGTGAAAAAGGACACTGCCTGGGCCTGGTTCCCGCAACACCAGCGAGCATTTGACACCCTCAAATCTAAGCTGATCAGCATGCCAACGCTGAAGTACTTTGACCTCCAGCGCCCCATCATTCTCACATGTGATGCATCTAAGTTTGGTCTCGGGGCCGCCTGCCTGCAGATCCATGACGGGGTGCAACTGCCTGTGTCCTATGCATCCCGCATAATGACGACCTCTGAACAACACTATGCCCAGATTGAGAAAGAGCTGCCGGCGGTTGTCTTTGCCTGCTCCAAATTCAAAGACCATATCCTGGGCAACTGCTTCACTGTCGAGACGGACCACCAGCCTCTGGTCACCATCCTCAACAAGCCGATACACATGGCTCCTCCCGGCTCCAGCGCATGATGCTCCAGCTACAACGCTTCACTTTCACAGTGGTTTATCGCAAGGGCAAGGACATGTTTGTTACTGACACGCTGTCTCGGGTGCCTCTCTCATCCACAACCCGACATCCGTACGAGACGTCCGATCTGATAGTCCTAAACGTTAACTTCGTGCCCTCCGGTCAGTTGAAGTCCCTGGCCAAGCACACGGCGGCTGACGCTTCGCTATAGCAGCTGGCCGCGATCATCAAGCAGGGCTGGCCAGACCGCCGTTCTTCCCTGCCGGCCGCAGCGGTGCCTTACTTCTTGGTTCGTGACGAGTTGGTGCTGCGTGATGGTGTGATTGTGAAGGGGCACAAGGTGGGGGTGCCCGCAGCACTACGAGAACAATACTTCGAAACCGCTCATCGTGGCCATCCCGGAGCCGAAGTGACCCTCTCCATCGCTCAGAGTCAGTTTTTCTGGCCTGACATGCCTCGCTACTTCCGGGATAGGGTCTCCGCGTGCCCCACCTGCAACAGCCTCGCTCCGTAGCAACAGCGGCAGCCGCTCCTGCAGCAGCCAGCTGCTGACCTGCCATGGTCTGCGCTAGCAACCGACATCTTCGAGTGGCACGGAAAGCACTTCCTGGTGCTTGTCGACTCTTACTCCAGCTGGTTTGAAGTTGACCAGCTCCACTCCCTCTCTTCCTCCGCGGTCATCGAGAAGTTGCGCCGCCACTTTGCCACCTTCGGGTCTCCGGCCAGCCTGCAGTCGGACAACGGCAGCCAGTTCACCAGTGCCGAGTTCCGCGCTTTTGCCGAACGATGGAACTTTCGTCATTACACCAGCAGCCCGGAATACCCGCAGAGCAACGGACTGGCCGAACGCGCGGTCCACAGTGCCAAAGGATTGTTGGAACGTTGTCACCTATCCCGCTCCGACATCTACCTGGCCCTGCTGAACCTCCGCAACATCTCCCGCGACCATGCCCTGGGCTCCCCGGCTCTGCGACTCATGTCCCAAGTCACAAGGCCCACGGTCCCGGTGTCTCAGCAGTCCCTGTCCCCCTCCGTCTTTAAACCTGCCTTGGTCCGGAAAAGCATTGCCAAAAAACACAGTATCCAGAAGCGTTCCCACGACAGGTACTGCCGTGTCCTCCGCCCTCTTCTCCCCGGCCAGGTCGTCCGTATGAGGTCCTCTTCTGGCCGTTCCAAGCTGGCCGTGGTCGTCGGTTCTGCCGGTTCCCCTCGTTTGTACCTTGTCAACCACGACGGAAGGGTGTACCGCCGGTCCCGCCAGCATCTCCGGCTCGTGAACGAGCCTCTCCCTCCCCCGGCGGCTCCGTATGCCCCCCCGCTGCCACTCTCGCGGCCCTGTGCTTTGCCCGTTCCTCTGGGGCCAACCTCCCCTCATCCTCCTCCTGAACGTCTCCCGGCGGCAGTCCCGCTTTCTCCGGCTTCCTCGCCCTTCTCTTCACGGTCCCCCCCCGATGCCTTCGTCGCCAAGGGGTTCTCCTGTCCGTAGCCCCCACCATGCCCCGGCATCCCCGCTTGTTCCCGTCGGGGAAGGAGGTGATGGCGAGGTGCGGACCCGGTCTGGTCGCCTGGTCAGGCCGCCGGTCCGTTACGGCGATTACGTGTGATCCTGTATTCCTGTGCTTTACTGTTTGCATTCACCATAGCGCATGAGACGTGGTCGCCCTGTCACTCACTGTTTATTTTGGTAGAGGAAGGATGTAGATGATATGTGTGTACACCTTTAATTGATAGTAACAATGTCCATGCTAACCACTCCCCCACCAGTTAGTATAATTGTAACCCACACGCCCCTAGCTCTCTCTCTAGTGATCGTGACAGACCGCGTACAGCCAGGGCTATATATAATGTATGCTTAATAAAGTAGTGAAGACTTTAGGGTGTCTGTGTACCTTCTCTACAGTAACTCAACGGATCAGGCAGCATCTCTGTAGAACATGGATAGGTGATTCGTTGGGTCAAGACCTTTCTTCAGACTGCAGCTATCATTAAAATCAGAAATACCGTAGACAATACTGAGCACTGGCCATTTCTCGGTGTATTCCAACACTATGCTAGATTGTCACCCAGCTTATCTACAGTGTTGACTGTACCAACAAGGGCGGCACAGTGATGCGGTGGTAGAGTTACTGCCTTAATGCATCAGAGACCCGAGGCCAATCCTGACTATGGGTACTGTCTGTACAGAGTTTTCTACATTCTCTCTGTGACCGCATGGGTTTACTCCTTGTGGAACTCAGCGGGACAGGCTGGAGAGAAGGAATGGATGACGTTTTGGGTCGAGACCCTTCTTCAGACTGAGAGTCAGGGGGAAGGAAAACTAGGGATATAGATGGTGATGTAGAGAAATATAGAACAAATGAATGAAAGAATTGTAAAAACATAACGATGATAAAGAAAACAGGCTTTTGTTATCTGCTTGCTAGGTGAGAACAAGGACCTGGTGCGATTTGGATGGGGGAGGGGTGGAGAGAGTGAATGCAAGGGTTACTTGAAGTTACAAAAATCAATTTTCATACCACTGGGTTCTTAATTGCTCAAGCAAAATATGAGATGCTGTTCCTCCAATTAGCGTTTACCCTCATTCTGACAATGGAGGAGGCCTAGGACAGAAAGGTCAGCGTGGGAATGGGAAGGGGAATTAAAGTGGTTGACAACTGGGAGATCAAGTAGGTCCAGGTGGACTGAGCAAAGGAGTTCAGCAAAATGATCGCCAAGTCTACGTTTGGTCTTGACTTTTCTCCTTGTGCCTCAGTTTCCTCCCACACTCCAAAGACATGCAGTTTTGTAAATTAATTGACCGGTAAATTATCCTTAGTGTGTGTGATGTTGTTAGTGTACAGGTAATTGCTGGTCGACCCAGTGTCGATGGGCTGAAGAGCCTGTTTCCAGCAGTATAACTAAATCTAATCTAAAACTAAAAACTATAGAAAGACAAAAAAACATGATTGGGGGAGAAGATTAGTAAGCAGTGCACAAAATGTGGGATGAAAGTTTCAGAAGTGAGTCCTTTTTGGGGCATGATAAACTAACAATGTGCTAAACCTTGCTTACCATGCATACTTACAAATATAAATCTGTTCCAGTAATTAGTCGCGTCAGAGGCAGTGGCCAAGATAAATCTATTGAGTACACATCACATGTTGACCAAAAATGGAAAAACAAAAATCTGCTCATTTGGAGGAGGTGTTGTAAATGTACTTAAAGTTATACGGTTTGAATCATTAATGCTGAAGAGACCATCAATACTACTGACAACAAGTTTTATTGGGCATTTCAGGAACAAAGTCTTGCTGACGACATCTATAGTCTTGTGGGTGGACACAAAATACTGGATTAACTCAGCGGGACAGGCAGCATCTCTGGAGAGAAGAATGGGTGACGTTTCCGGTTGACGTTTCTTCTTCAAACTGATGTCAGGGGAGTGGGCGGGATAGAGGTAGGATGTAGTCGGAGGCAGTAAGACTGGTGGGAGAACTGGGAAGGGGATGGAGAGAGGGGGAAAGCGAGGGTTATTTGGAGTTAGAGAAGTCAATGTTCATACCGCTGGGGTGTCAGCTACCCATGCAAAATATGAGGTGCTATTCCTCAAATTTGCGCTGGGTATCACTCTGACAATGGAGGAGGCCCAGGACAGAAAGGTCAGATTGGGAATGGGAGGGGGAGTTAAAGTGCTGAGCAACAGGGAGATCAGGTAGGTTAAGGTGGACTGAGCGGAGGTGTTCAGCGAAACAATATCCGAGCCTCGCCAATGTACAGAGGTTGACACCTAGAACAGCAGATACAGTAGATGAGGTTGGAGGAGCTGCAAGTGAATATAATCTTGTGCCTAGTACAAACCATGAAATAGAAGTGGGAGAATCTAACAATATACTGTACAATCTAATAGGAAATATGTTGTCAAGCTGCAAAGGGTACAGAGAAGATTTACAAGGATGTTGCCAGGACAAAAGGATCTGATCTATAGGCAGAGGTCGAGTAGGCTGGGACTCTATTCCTTGGAGCGCAGGAGGATGAGGGGTGATCTTATAGAGGTGTGTAAGAGCATGAGAGGAAGAGATTGGACAGATGCACAGAGTCCCTTGTCCAGAATAGGTGAATTGAAGACCTGAGGCCATCAGTTTAGGGTGAAGGGGAAAAGATTGAATAAGTATCTGAGGAGTAACTTTTTCACACAAAGGGTGGTGGATGTATGGACCAAGCTGCCAGAGGAGTTAGTTGAAGCAAGGATGATCCCAACATTTAAGGAACAGTTAGACAGGTACATGAATAGGACAGGTTTGGAGGGATATGGACCGAATGCTGGCAGGTGGGGCTAGTGCAGCTGGGGCATGTTGGCCTGTGTGGGAAAGTTGGGCCACTCTGTATAACTCTGACTGTATGACTATATCTACTATATAATATATAGTATGTTGTATGATTGTATGCTTGTATGATAGCTTGTATGATAGCACTATTGTATGGGAATCGCTGGTCGGTGCAGACTTGATTGGCCGAAGGTCCTGTCTCCGCGTTTTATCTCTATCTGTAAACTAAACTAAAAATACTACATCTCTGGAAGACATGAATAGCAACACTTTGGCTGAAGAACCTTCTACTTCGGACACAAAGGTTATTGGTGTAGTGTTTAAATTGGGGGGATAGGAGGAGTTTGGTCCAACTTTGTTCCCACTAGCAGAGGATTGAAGAGCATGAGTCACAAACCTAATGTGAATATGCAATGGGTGCAGCAGATAAGTGAGGAAATGCTAGCAAGGGTAAGCACATAGCAAAGGGTTTAGTTTAGTTTAAAGATTGGAATGCTTGGAAAGAAGCATTTCGACCTACTGAGTCCGTGCCGACCAGCGATCCCCACACACTTACACTTCCTACACACACGAGGGACAATTTACAAGTTTACCAAGCCAATTTGCTTACAAACCTGTACGTCTTTGAAGTGTGGGAAGAAACCGGAGCACCCAGAGAAAACCCACGCAGGTCATGGTGGAGAACATACAAATCCCGCACAGACAGCACCCATAGTCATGATCGAACCCGGCTCTTTTGCACTATAAGGCAGCAACTCTACAGTTGCAAAACAGTGCCGCCCCACCGTTGTTATAATCTGGAACTCAATGGAAATAGACTCACATTGGGGCTTCAGAAAAATAATGGGCAGGCATTTTAGGGAAAAGTAATTTGCAAAGCTTCAGAGAAGAATGGGGAAAATGGGACTGGTGGCAATGCTCTGATTGAAGCTAACAAGGACTCAAGGAACTGAAAGGCCAGTTGCTGCACAACGTTAATTAAGTGATTGCATTCTCAGAAACTGGCAACAAACCAAACAGTTTAACAAAGAGTAAATGATGTACAAAAAGATGAACGTATATAATGGAGCAAAATGGGCAAGGTGAATTAATGAAAAAAAATACTGATAAGCTGTGCAAAACCAACAATGACAACATTGCCATAACAGAGAACATTTATTACAATACATTCTAATCCGGCATCAAAGGAATGTTCATAGACAACATTTTGCTCAAGGAAATAATAAATAATAATAATAAATACTAATAAAGGAGTGAGGCCCTCACTCGTGTCTCCTCGGTACCCCACAGCTCCGCATTTGCTCCATCTCTCCCTAGTCGCAACAGAAAAAGTCTCCCAGGTCCTTACCTTCCACCCCATCAGCCGCGGAATACAACACATAATCCCCCCCAAATTTCCACCACCTCCAACAGGATCCCACCACTAGCCACATTGTTCCATCTTCACCCCTTTAGCCTTCCAGAGACCGTTCCATCTGTAACTCCCTGGTTAACTCATATCCCCTCTCACCCAAACCAACCCCTTGCCAGGTATCTGTCCCTGCAACCGCAGAAGATGCAACACCTGTCGCTATACCTCCTCCCTCAACTCTGTCCAGGGACCCTGACAGTCCTTTCTGGTTAGGCAGAGGTTCACTTACACCTCCTCCAACCTCATCTACTGTATCTGTTGTTCATAATGTGGACTCTTATATATCGGCGAGAACACCGACTGACCTTCATTTCGCTGAACACCTTTGCTCAGCCCACTTGAACCAACCTGATCTCACGGTTGTTGTACTCTTTAATGCTCCTTCCCATTCCTACACAGACCTTTCAGTCCTCGATTGCTTCCATTGTCAGAGTGAGGCTAAACACAAATTGGAGGAACAGCATCTCATATTTCACTTGGGCAGCTTACAGCCCAGTGGTATGAATATTGATTGCTCTCACTTCAAGTAGCTCCGGCATTCCTTTTCTCTCATTCCCTCTCCCACTTAAGTCACACTAGCTTCTCATTTTCACCCTATAGCTTACAATGGCCTGTTTCCTTTATCATCATTACTTTTTTGCATATCTTTCATTCATTGTTCTTTATCTCTCCACCACCATCTATATCTCTCATTTCCCTTGTCCCTAACCAGTCTGAAGAAGTGTCTCGATCTGAAACGTCACCCATTCCTTCTCTCCAGAGATGCTGCATGGCCCGTTGAGTTACTCCAGCTTTTTGTGTCTATCTTCGCTTTAAACCAGCAACTGCAATTCCTTCTTACACATAAAATATATAATGATTGGTTGATGAGCATTGGGTTTAAAGCAACATTTTGGAAGAGAGAGGGGAACAAGAGTCACTGGCAAGTTAAGGGCACTGCTGCAAGTGGAGTAGATCAAATGTGAAGATGGAAAAGATGTCAGAATTCGAGAGAGGATGAATTCTTCAAAGATTGTAAGTGGCGACTTTTTTACACAGAGAGTGGTGGGTGCCTGAATCGCACTGTCAGTGATAGTGGTGGAAACAGATTTCACAGTGGTATTTAAAAGACTTTTAGATAGGCACGTGGATATGCAAGGAATGGAGGGATGTGGGTCACGTGCAGCAAAGGATAATTTTAACTTGGCAACACGTTCTGCATAGACATTGTGAACTGAAGGGCCATTCCTGTGCTGTACTGTTTTATGGTCTTTGCTCCTTTTTTCATTCAGATCTGTTTCTGAATTAGTCCATCCATTTAACATGTGTTCTCAAACTTGCCTTACATTTAAATCGTGTTGTATATCTCCCGCAATTTCCATTGATTTTACAAGCCATCTACTGCAAATCTGGAATATTCAGATTTCACCACTCATTTACTGAGTTGACTGCATAACCTGTACACTTCTATTACCCAGAGTAGCAAAATCAAGAATCAGAGGCCATAGGTTTAAGGTGAGAGGGGAAAGATTTAACATGAGGGGCAACGTTTTTTACACAAAGACTGGTAGGAATATGGAGCGAGCAGCCAGAGGAGGTAGTTGTGGCAGGTACTATAACAATATTTAAAAGACTTTTGGACAGGAAGATAGATAGGATAGGTTCAGAGGGATATGTGCCAAACACGGGCACACAGGTGGGACTAGTGTAGATTGGGCACCTTGGTCGGCAAGGGGAAGTTGGGCCGAAGTTAATAATAGAATTAACTCTATTATTCTATGAATTCTTTTTTTTTAATTGAGCCAAATTGTGCTGGCCACAGTTAATTGGGTACATATATTGTTAAAGATTTTCACACCATCCGTATTCCTATTGAAAAACATTCCAAGACAGGAAATGCTGCATGTTGCGTGTTAGTTAACCAGACAGCATATGGGTTGCTTCTCACTCCCAATGCAATGAGTAATGAACTGCAAATCTGGAATATTCAGATTTCACCACCATGAAACAAGCCCTTTGGTCCACTGAGTTGACGCAGACCATTGATCTCCTGTTCACACTAGTTCTATGTTATCCCATTTTTACTTCCACTCCCTACACACAAAGAAAATTTACTGAGGCTAATTAACCACCAATTAGACATATTTGGGAAGAAACCAGAGCACCTGGAGGAAACCCATGCAGCCACAGGGAGAAGGTGCAAGCTCCACGCAGACAGCACTTGAGGTCAGGATCTAACCCGGGTCTCTGCCGCTGTGAGGAAGCAGTTCTACCAGCTGGCCACTGTGCGCCATCTTGTGTTGGATAATTTGTGTTGCCTGCTTCTACCTTTGCCAAGGGGTCCTGGCGTGACACTCAGACTTGGAGGTTATGAAAGGAACCAACAATACTATGGGATTTCACTCTATCATTCAGGGGTTGCTCCAACAGCCTTTTTATAAACTCAACTCAGTTTTGACCTTCCTGCCCTGGGACTCTTTCACTGTCAGATTGAGGCCACAGGCAAATTGGAGGAACAGCACCTAATATTTCACTTGGGCAGCATATAAGCCAACAGAGTGAATGTTAATTTCTATAATTTCGAGTAGCTCCTGCATTCCTGACCCCCCCCCCCCCCTCTCTTCCACCCTCCATCGTTCTACTTGATCTAGTCATTCTACTCATTCCACTGTTCACATCCTTGTATCCCTGTCATTAACACATCTTCCCCAGCCAACAAATAGCTATTATGAGTTACGCCCTTCCTTAAGTATTGTGTTGCCGGCCCCTTTTTGTTCTGGCCTTCTCTATCTTTCAGTCTGAACCAAAGAACCTATAGCGAGCAAGATAGTCCACTCGACAAAAAAGACGTAGTACGACCATGGGTAAATTTCGGCCCCATTTCCGTAACTGTAATCTTAGCGGAGCAAAGATACTAGTATGGAGACAGAAGCCGGTTACGGAAACATCCTCGTAAAAATCAAACATCTTTGGTAAAAATCTTCTCCTCATTTTCTTTCTGCCTCTCTGCCTCACAGTAAAAAGCAAAAAGATGCCCATGTTCCTTCCACAGCATGTGGGAAGTCTGGGTAAAGATGCAGGGATGTTTGCAATGTATTTTTATGTAATGTTGTCCCTTGTCTGGGCCTTGGGTCCAAAATAAATTTTAATATTATATATACAAATCTGGAGAAATATATATGTGTGTGTTATATGATTATATGCATCTCTATCACATTCATACATGTGTGTATGTGTGTTCTTTCCTACACAATCTAATCAGTTATATGGTCGCTGAATAAAACCATCCTTAAGTTATACAACATTTTTTTAATCTAGCTCAAAACAAATTTTATTTTGTTAAATACTTCATTTAGATAACCGCACCATTACAGACAGATCTCATTCCACTCTCGGGCTATTGGGAAGACCAGACCCATTTTATTGTTGAAAAACAATTCCATAGACACAAAAAAACATTAAGGAACATGAAGGAACATTCCAAGATTCCAAGAGTAGAGCAACTGGAATCTTCATATTGCTATTATTTTCCAAATACCGCAGCTGTGAACAGTGTGATTAGATGAATTACAGAATGCAAGAGTAATACAAAAAATGACTCAAACTCAAACACAGCACATGAGCCAATTAAAAAGAAAAGCTTTTAACAAAACATTAAAAAAGACAATTAACAGAATCATAATTTGTTAACATATTAATCTTTAACAAAATTTAACAGAATTATGAATGAACAGAATTATGAATCTAACCCTATATCACACACGCAAACTGTTCCCTCGCAACGCTGATTACACCGCGAGAGGTATATACAAAGTCGGGTCGGGTTACTGAAATGGACGAAGAAATGGCCCACGTTCAGCTCCATTGCGTACTACACGTCAGCCCATTGCATTTAGCAGGAGTGGACTATCTTGCTCCCTATAGGATCTGAAGAAGGATACTGACACAAAACGTCACCTAATAATTTTCTCCAGTAATGCTGCCCAACAAATGCTGAGTTACTCTAGCACTTTTTGTCTATCCTTTTAACTCAGTTTTTGTTGGCTTTGCCAACTCCATGTCTGTTGTTGTCGGATAACAAGAACTTCCAGGGCAAAATGCATCTTCAGCACACAGAAATGCAAAATCAACCCTCTGCTTTCCTTCAAGAAATACTGTGACAGACATGATTCATTCGGAACATGATGTGCAGGAAGCGATGCTTGAATAAAATGTGAGAGTGATCTTGACCAAATTTGAAATGTCGCCATGCTCCGGGGGGGTAAAAGAGGTTGAGTGAGCTGCTTGGGAAATAACACAGCAACTATGCAGCATAATCTAATTCTGACCTCAAAGCTGCGCAACAAAAAATTTGGTCTGGCTGCTTACTGATAACAGGATTTTGCTGGAACTGAAACTGGAAAAACAACTATGTAGTTTCAGAGATGGGGAATCTGTAGGGATTTTATTAAAATGGGTAATTAATGGTGGGCGTGGACTCAGTATGCTGAAAGACCTGTTTCCATGCTGAATCTCTTAAGGGCCTGTCCCACTTGGGCGACCTAATCCGCGAGTTCTGCCGAGTTTGCCCTCGACTCATACTCGCAGCATGGTCGACACGAGGTCGTAGGAGGTCTTCGTAACTCCTCTTCATGTTCGAGAGTGGTCTCCGTGTACTCGAGGCCTCAGCTAGGTCGCGGCTTTTTTTTCAATATGTTAAAAAATGCCCGCGAGTAAAAAAAGGTCGCCATGGAAAAATCAGTACTTTTTTTACTCGTAGGTTTAGAGTCGTAGTAGGTCGCAGTAGGTCGGCATGTTCGTCATAGGTAATCGAGGGTAGTCGAAGGTAGTCGTAGATAGTCTTCATCATAGTTGAAGGGAGGTCGAAGGGAGGTCGAAAGAGATCGAAGGAGGTCGTCTTCACTCTCCACTATTCGGTGTCCAATTTTCCAGAAGTTAGTCGTAGCTAGTCGTAGCTAGTCAAATCTGGTTTTCAACATAGTCGAAGGAGGTTGAAGGAGGTCTTCTACATAGTCGAAGGAGGTCTTCAACATGTCATTTTTTCAAACTCTTCTAAACTCGCCAATTATATCAGCCAAGTGGGACAGCCCCTTAAACAAAACTAAACTAAGGAATGGGAGACAAATATAGTCTGAGGTTCAGTTGGTTGACTGGGCAGAGAAGAAGGAATGGGCTAATGGAGCTAAACTAACCACTTGCTCCATGCTTACACATGCACAGTAGACTGAAGGCACTGGAGAAAGGAATAAGTGTAAACTAGGTATAGTCAAGTAGATCCCCCATTTCTGCCTGGTATGCTTTGTGTTTTTAACTGTATGGTGGTAAAATAGTAAGATTAAACCAGAACTTACCAGTTTGAAGTTTGATCTTTATTTTATGAGGAGTTACGGTGAGCGATTACGTGAAGAAGCCCCGCCAGTGCGCAGGCGCGTCAATCTTCAAAGCAGCGGCGTGAAATCACAGTAGCTACAGTTGAAGTGATATAGTAAGACTCAGAAGACTAGAACTACCAGATGATCTTTGCGATTATGAGGGCCGGGAGTGGAGGGCACGTAATCACTCACCGTAACTCCTCATAAAATAAAGATCAAACTTCAAACTTGTAAGTTCTCGTTTAATCTTACTATTTTACTTCAGAGTCATGTGAGTGATTCCGTGAAGATTTCAAAGCTCTGTGATTTCATGCCGTAGATCCAGTTCCATACGACACACTGCTTCGGTTGACACAGGATAAACAAATATTGTATTGAACAATGTTTGAATTATACGAATTAATGTCTCAATAACAAAAGAAACAATGACAACCCCTTTCTCCTAGGGGGAATTTACAAACAGGACCCAAAATAACATGCCCAAATCCTTTCGTTGTGAGGATAGGTTTGTTATAAAACCGTTGAAAATCCCTTCACTTGACCACCCTGCGGCCTCAAGGATTTGGACTAAAAATGGCGTCCAGTGCCTTCACTGCGGTGTTGATACCACCCTGGTGGAGTGAAATTTAAACACATCAGTGTCTGCTCCAACAGAATCCAAACCTGCTTCAGCCACCTCGAAATGATCTAAACCGACACCTCCCTATGAGGTTTTGTGACTGATGAGCATCGTTGTTTAGGAGCCTCTGAGACTCTTGGTGACCTCAATATTGACATAGGTGCGTAACTACAAATAGTTGCCGGTCCATGGGGTATGCTCTAAAGTTCATTTTTGTCCTGGACGACCCTGGCATGTTTTGTGTAATTAGATCATATACATAAATCGTAATATACACAGTCTGAAGAAGGGTCTCGACCTGAAACGTCGCCTATCTCCTTCGCTCCTTAGATGCTGCTGCACCCGCTGAGTTTCTCCAGCTTTTTGTGTACCCTACATAAATCGTAATATTATTTACAGAAAATGCATGGGTTAAACTTTTATATTCTACCCAACAGCTAGAATACTAACAAACCAAGTGTTATCAACTAAATTTAATCTTTCTAGAGGTTGTAGACAAGGATGCCTGCTATCTCCATTATTATTCGCTCTAGCAGTTGAACCACTCGCAGAAAGTGTCAGAGCTCATCCAGAAATACATGGCTACAATACTAAAGACACAATTAATAAAATCTCTTTATATGCAGATGATGTATTAATATGTATTACAAAGCCAGAAACTAGTATTCCAAATTTATTATATCTAATAACTCAATTTGGTCAGTTTTCAGGATATAGAATTAATTGGAATAAAAGCGAAATCATGCCAATAACGGAACTCAATTTACATACACTACAACAATCACCTTTTAAAATAGTTCAGGAAAAAGTTAAATATTTAGGTATTTATGTAACTAAGACATATACTTCTTTATTTAAATCAAATTTCCCACCTTTACTGAATAAACTAAACAAGAATATTCAATATTGGAAAACACTTCCCATTTCAATGTTTGATAGAATTAATGCTATAAAAATGATCTTTTTGCCGCAATTATTGTACTTATTCCAGTCAATCCCGATATATATTCCAAAATCTTTTCTTTTAAAAGTCGACTCTACTGTTACAAGTTTCATCTGGGATTATAAGAATCATAGAACAAGTAAAAAACATTTATGTAAATCAAAGATTAATGGAGGTTTAGCTCTACCAGATTTTCTGTTTTATTTTTGGGCAGTCCATATTAAAAACATGAATTTTTGGCTGGAAGAAATGGATCAACAACCAGACTGGTTAAGGATGGAAAAGGAGGACTGTTTACCTTTTGAAATCGATTTGATTATGTTTGCACCGACAAAACTGCACATAAAACCTATAGGGAAAATCATATAATACATAGTGGTACACAAATCTGGAAACAATTAAAAAAGGCTTTAAAATTGGATAATATACCACTCTGTCTCCCTATTGTAAACAATCCCTTATTCAAACCTTCCATGCTGGATAAAGGTTTCACACAATGGAAAAATTATGGAATTAAAAAGATGGAACATCTTTATAAGAAAGGCATTTTTCTTTTATTTCAGGAGTTACAACAGATTTATGGACTACACTCAAATAATTTTTTTCGATATCTACAACTCAGAGATTATGTTAAATCAAATACACAAGATTATAGGAATAGGGAACCAGAAATCCTTGATGAATGTTTGAATAAGCATCCTAATACAGAAAAACTAACAACTTATATTTATAATATACTTTTAGATAGCGAGGTCCCATCGACGGAATCACATAGACATACATGGGAAAATGAATTAAGGCAACCCATAACGAAAGATATTTGGGTCAAAAGTTTACAATATATACATCAATGCTCATTAAATGCCAGACATGCTTTAATAGTAAGATTAACTTACCAAGTTCGAAGGTTGATCTTTATTTTATGAGGAGTTGCGGTGAGGGATTTCGTGAAGACCCCGCCAGCACGCATGCGCGACATCCTTCAAAGCAGCGGTGTGGAATCACAGAACGCACCATGACTGAAAATAGTAAGATGAAGAACGCAGAACTTCCCAGTTAACCTTATGATAGAGGGTGGGAGCGGAGGGCACAAAATCCCTCACCGCAACTCCTCATAAAATAAAGATCAACCTTCGAACTTGGTAAGTTCTCGCTTAATCTTACTATTTTACTTCGGAGTCACGTGAGTGACTTCGTGAAGATTTCAAAGCTCTGTGATTTCACGCCCTGGACAGCGTCCATGCTATCACACTGCCGCAATCCTGATGGAGGAAGGCTGTTAATGCAGTTCAGTCGAAGCAGGCTGAAAAATAGTGCATATTTATTAAACAAATAATAATAAACAAATAACCCCTAACTCGGGGACGAACATTCACTGAGCGGCTCCCAGCACAGCTTCTGCGAATGTTGCGGAGGCGACCAGTGGTTTATTGTAGAACCTTTGGAAGGTTGCTTCACTGGCCCAGCCCGCGGTGGCGAGGATGTGGTCCATGGGCACCTCCATGGCCCTCGCCGCTAATGTGGATGCAGCCCTAGTAGAATGAGATTAAAAAATGTTAGTAGCGACTCCTGCTGCACCCAACACCGCCCTGAGCCACCTGGCGATAGTCTGTACAGTCACCCGGTGATGCGGAGGTTTGTGGCTGATGAGGAGCCCCTGCTCCTTCTTCCTGATGGTTCGTGTAATTCGGATGTAGTGGTGGAGATGGGTGACTATGCAGAGGGTGGCATCAGTAGGGTATGCCCGAAACTCCAACTGCAGCCCATGAGCCCCAGGCCTGTGCTGCTTCAATAAGTCCTGGACAAATAAATTCACCTGTGTAGGGGTGGAGACCATGCAATCCAGCCGCAGCTTTTGTAATGCCTGGACTCGTTGAGCTGTAGTCAGTGCCATCAGCATCACCACTTTGAGGGTGAGCTGTTTGAGTGGTAACTCGGTCATTGGAGACCAGCTCCTCAGTAGGGTCAGAACGATCCCTACATCCCAGGTGAAGTTGTATCTGGGCCGTGGAGGGTTGGTGTTAAACACTCCCCTCATGAATTTAGACACCAGGTGGTTGGAGCCTATACCTATGTCCAGGAATGAGGATAGTGCACTCCTGGCGCTGTTGATGGCACTGTAGTAAAGGCCAGCATCGAAATGAAGGCCAGCTAGGAATTCCAGGACATCAGGGATTGTTGCCGTGTTGGTAGTTGTGTTGGTACGAGAGCAGAATGCCTCCCACTTCTGATCATCTGGGATTATAAGAATCATAGAACTGTGTGAGGTACTGCCTCCGGGTTGATACTCGGCATGATGCTGAGATGAGTTCCATGGCTCGTGGTGAGATGCCCGCCTTGACGAGTGGTCTTTTTAGAAGCTGCAGGCCAACAAGTTTAGGTGACCTTGGCACGGGTGACTGTCCCCCATAATGGAGTGAGTAATTAATTTGGGGTGTTTCCCAATCGGAAGCCATGGCTGTTTAAAAATATTAATGACCATCGGGTACCATGGCTGTGTAGGCCAGTCGGGAATGATCAATATGCCAGTTGCAGAGTCCAGTTTAATTTTCTGCAATACCCGACTGATGAGGCAAAATGGGGGAAATGCGTAGCAAAACCATTTCCCCCAATGGATAGAAAACGCATCCATTGCTATTGCCCCAGGGTCTGGTTCCCAAGACACATACGTTGGTATCTGATGGTTCAACCTGGATGCAAAGAGGTCAATATCTGGTGTCCCATAGTGAGCTATAATGTCAGCAAAAATTTGGGGGTTCAACATCCACTCGATGTTGTCATTGAATACTCGTGACCTGGTGTCCGCCACTGTATTAAGCTTCCCTGGCAAATAGGTCGCTGTAATCCAAATATTTCTCTCGATGCACCAGTGCCAAATTGTGTTTGCCAATTCATCACAAGATAGCGACCTGATACCACCCATATGATTGATATAAGCCACCACCGTTGTGTTATCTATTTGGAGGCGGACATGTAAGTCCCGTGAGTTAGTACAGTAAGCCCGCAGTCCATGGAAAGCCCCTAACATCTCAATATAATTTATCCCTTGTGACTGAAGGAGGGTAGACTCATGAGAGTCCCATCTGCCACCACAACTGGACATGGTGTCAGTTGCACCCCAGCCTTGTGCGCTTGCGTCAGTCTGTAGCACGACGGATGCGTTGCTTATTATGATGGGTCTGTGACACTCGTTAATATTGTCAATCCACCATTGTAGCTCAGCTCTAGCCTTTTGTGGTAATTGGATTGGTCGATCAAAGTGCCCAGCATTTGCTTTTAATGCTGCAATCTTTGTTCTTTGTAAATTTTGTTAATGTAATGGGCCGAATTGCGCAGCTGAGAATGTAGCTACCAGCTTCCCAATTACTTTTGCCGTTTGCCGGATGGTCGGAATCCTGGCGCAAGCAAGGCTGTGGCACGCTTCTTTTATAGCGATAGCTTTGTTGGTTGGGATAGTGATCATCATTAAGGTTGTGTCAAGGGTGAAACCCAGATAATCTATAATTGGAGAGAGGTGCAGTTTAGATTTGTCTGGATGGATTACAAATCCTAGCTTCTCGAATAAAGATTTAGTCGCTGTAAATGCCCGAATAACCAATTGGAGGGTCTGACCCACAATAAGGATATCATCTAAATATGCCATGACAATGTATTTTTGTTGTCGGAGGAGGGCCAATATAGGTTTCACTAATTTGGTAAATAGTCTGGGGGCTGTGGTGAGCCCATTAGGCAATGCTTTGTATTCCCACAACTGTTATTTCCAGACAAATTTCAGAAACTTTCTGTGCGATTCAGTGATGGGCACTGTATAGTATGCATCTTTTAAATCGATGCAGGCCATAAAGTACCCCGGGTAAAGCATCTGCTTGACTGTTTCAAAGGTATCCATTTTAAAGTGGGTATATTGTACAAAAGTGTTCAGCTCAGTTAGGTCTATAATAATTCGACACCCCCCATCTTTTTTGGTTTTGGTGAAGATGTTGGACACAAACTCAAGCGGTTCATGCGTTGTTTTCCCAATCACCCCTTATGCTGCGAGCCGTAAGATTTCGGCATGTCCTGCCTCAACCTCATTTTGAGAGAGTGTAAATTTTCGATGAGGTGAATGCTGGGTAGGGGGAAATTGACCATCAATGAATTCTATAACATAACCCTGAACACTTTGTAGAATAAATACGTCAGTGGTGATAGTGTCCCAAACTCCCCGAAAGGCCCGCAATCGTCCCCCAATTTGTGCAGGAAGGGATGCTACTGTCTGAGAGGAACCAGACCCCCTTACCTCCATGGTTAACGGCGGGTCCTGGCGTACGCCGTTTTGGGTGGACATTGGGGGGATTGTCGGGATGGCGGCCGCATATTCCATGCGGGCCGCTGTAGGCCTTGCCCTAAAAAAGGCCGCTGTGGTTGGGGAAGTGGAGGGGGATAGGTCCTTGGTGTCCTATCCGGCTGGCGCGGTTTCCAGTTAGTGTATGGTTGTTGACATTGATATGGGTGGGGTTTTGTCGGAGGAGGTTTCATAAGGCCCACTGTTTGGGCCTCCTCGTCTAGTTCCTTCACTTGTTTGGAATGATCTGTTCCAAACAGTTGATGAGGTGGTGGAGCGGTAGATGGACGGCACAACCCCGCAAATTTGGGGTTGAGAGTGGGCTTAATGTAGCTCTTGCGCAGGCAGTTTATTTTGAACTGGGCATTGCATAAGAGTGCCAGAGCATCCTGTTGCTCGCTGGACACATTGTCCCCATCGAGGGTCCTGGCATACGCCGTAATGCCCGTGGAGAGGAGCTTCAGGATACGCTGAAGACTGACATCCTGCATCTTGGTGGCCGTGCTCAAATGTCCCCAGATCTGAGCATTGACCATGGGAACACTGAGGTTGATGCAGTTCTCAGGTGGTTTGATTTTCTCCATTGTCTCATTAAGTACTGACCCTGAAGTTGGTGAGTGGTCAGGTAATTAATGGTGCCCGCCAGTTTATGGTGCAGGGGTTCCCCAGTGTGTGTGGCCATGGCAAACTTGCCCACCACGTCCAGCATGTCCTCCTCGTGCTCTGGCTCTGCGGTCTCCGGCAGTCCCGGGTCGTCTTCGAAAACAGCGGCCGGGCAACTGCTGGCACTCCTGGCTGGTGAAGACGAGAGGCTGAGTGGGCTCCTGGCGTGGCTTGTAGAGGCCCACGAGTCCCGTTCATCCCGGTCCCTGTCCCGCTGGAGGAGTTGCTCCACTAAGAGCTCCAACTGCTCAATGCGACCGTCCCTGCTATTTGCAGCGGACAAGCCGACTTCCCCAGGCCCTGCAAATCCACTGGGGCTTCCACCATTGGACCACACCTCCGTAAGGTGCTGACTAGGGTCTGATGGCAGGTCGTCGTGGCCTACCGCCCGTGTAGGCTCATACGACTCCCGAACGGACTCTCCGCTAGTCTGTCTCCTCGCAGACTGTGGCGGCCCACCTGCCTGTTACGAAGGCAAGTGAGTTGGATCGGCGCCGACCCCCGGAACCTGGCTCCCCAGAGTCCGTGCAGGCTTACCTCCACTGTCGCCCAATGTTCTGCATGGAGGCGCATGGTCGGCAGCTGCCAGAGCCAAGCTGACCAACCGTCTACTGCTGCCACCAACGCCCTTGATCGCAGCCTGACGAGGTGTTTTGCCGGCAGCACCTGCTCCTGCAGGGCTGCTCGACGCAGCAGTAGTTCTGCCAGACTGCCCTACGGCAGATATCCCTGGCAGTTGTACGTGGCGGAGTGCGGCTGCTGGGCTCCCCTGTAGCACAGCCGTTTCCCGGCCCGGTCCCCGTGGGTCTACTGGAACTCGGGGTGAGGTCGCTGGCGACTAGCGAGGCTCCTTTCCACGTACCTGTTTGCTCCCCCTCTTCCTGGGGGATGGGGGCACGAAGTCTGGGTCAGCAGGCTCCAGCTCCTGTGCGGTGAACCATTCAGGTGATGAGTCGGGCGCTGGTGTAACGGGAGCGCCCGACTTCCGCCTTCATACCCCCGACCGTCCCGAAGCTGCCGGTGGTGCTTGCAGCTCCGGTGACAAAGGCCGCTGGCTAGTCGATGCCCCACGGCTCCTGGATAGCGTTGCCTTCCTTTTACCTTTGTCCATCCTGTTGGAATAAGGTTAGTAACTTACCTGACGGCCTTTTGAAGGAGCTGGTGGAGAGAGCGCACTCCCCCCCCCCCCCAGCTTGTCGAGGCTAATGCGCGCGACGATATGTCGCGCATGCGTGCTGGCGGGGTCTTCACAAAGTCACTCACGTGACTCCAAAGTAAAATACAATTTAAAGTATTACACAGATTTCATTACTCAAAAGTTAAACTGAATAGAATCTTTCCACATGTCTCTCCTATCTGCGATAAATGTCAGCATCTAGAGGCTAACTTAACACATTCTTTTGCAAATTGTATAAAAATTAAAAATTTCTGGATTGAGATTTTTAGAATAACTTCTGAAGTTATTAATACTAAACTGGATCCGGACTCAAAACTAATAATACTTGGAATATCAGAACAAAGTTTAACACTTACACCAAGCCAAAGAAATTTCCTAGATTACAGTATAATAATCGGGAAGAAATTAATATTAAAATATTGGAAAGGCCCTATATCCCCCACAATTAAAATGTGGATTATGGAAATGTCGGAGACCCTACACCTGGAAAGAATCAGATTTGCCTTAATGGACAAACAAGAACTTTTTGTTAGAATATGGTCTTCTTTCATCGATTACTTGAAAGGGTAGATTGGTACGGCAGGGGAACCTAACTGAAACTTGGACTCAGGATCCGATGAAAAGTTATACTCTATATTATATCTTATCTCCAATGATGTATTAATGGTAAATTATTCCATTCCTTATGATTTTTTTCTTCTCTTTTTTCTCTCTCTCTCTTTCTTTTTTATTACTCTTAATCTATAAAAAAAATATTAGAGGCAGAATGATTAAATTGATAATATTAATAATGTATGATTGATGTACACAAAATATTTCTACCATAATATGTGTTTGCCAATTTATTGTTTACCTCTAATAAAAATATATTTAAAAAAAAGAAAGAAAATGCATGCTGTCCAGTCGTAACCTTTGCAATGTCTGGACCCCATTGCGCTGAAACAAGCACCATGAGCATGACCAGTTTAAGTGTTCGTTTTTTGGAAACAGAGATGTAATTGGAGCCTGTCGACGAAGCAGTGTGAGAACTATGTTCATATCCCAGATTCACGTATATCTAGGTCTAGGAGGGTTCGTGTTAAATACCTCTCATGAATCAGGACACCAATGGATGAGATCCGACAGAATGTTGTCCCGACCCCTGCCATAAATAGGACAATGCACTCCTAGCACTATTAATGGCATTATAACTCCATTGCTCGTCAAAGTGTAATGTACCAAAACCTCCAATACATCAGTTATGCCTGCAGTGTGATATATATTTGACTGTAAGCAGAGCATCTCCCATTTTCATATATGAGATACTTATTGTTATTTAGTATTATCCCTCCAGGCCGTAGTTATCACATCCACGGTTCGCCTCGATAGTCCGAGCCCCTGGAAAGGTCTCGTCAGAATCTGCAATCAACAGATTAACACGATCGTGGAAAGGGTGACTCTTTCCTGTCACAGGGTGAAGCTACAAGTTGCTGCATTTGGGGATAACCATGAATGGCTATGTCATTAGTCTCAGAACCAATGGTAACCATGTTTGTGTGACCCAGTCGGGACTACCAAACGCCTGTTCAATTTTGCTGAGACGTTGACTGATAAGGCAGAATGGGGAAGCGTAGAAGAGCATACCTCCCCAATATAGTGGGAATACATCCATCGCTACTGCCCCTGGATCCGGTTCCTATGAGACGTGTTTAGGTAACCGGTGATTTAATCTGGATTCCACAGATCTATATCTGGCAATCCATACTGGGTGACCATCTTTAAAACATTTTTGGATTCAACATCCATTCTATGTCTTTAAATTTACGTGGCCTGGCGTCTGCCACCACGTTATCTCTACCTAGTAGGTAGATTTGAAGATCCTGGTGTCCCTAGTAATACAGCAGTGCCAGATGGGGTTTAGCCAGATTATCACATGATAATGACTTAATTCTGCCCATGTAATTAATATATACAATTGCTGTGGGATTGTCAATCTGGAGCTGAACATGTAAATCATGCATTTGTTGAACAGTACGTTTTTTTGGGGCTTTTTAAGCACTTCATAAATTTGTATGTCACAGGAGAAGAATTAGGCCATTCAATAGACAATAGGTGCAGGAGTACGCCATTCGGCCCTTCGAGCCATTCAATGTGATCATGGCTGATCATCCCCTGCCTTCTCCCCATATCCCCTGACTCCGCTATCTTTAAGAGCCCTACCTAGCTCTCTCTTGAAAGTATCCAGAGAACCGGCCTCCACTGCCCTCCACAGGGAGACTTCCAAAGACTCACAACTCTCTGTGTGAAAAAGTGTTTTTTCATCTCTGATCTAAATAGCTTGCCCCTTATTCTTAAACTGTGGCCCCTGGTTCTGGACTCCCCCAACATCGGGAACATGTTTCCTGTCTCTAGCAGTTCCAAACACTTAATAATCTTATATGTTTCAATAAGATATCCTCTCATCCTTCTAAATTCCAGAGTTAACAAGCCCAGCTGCTCCATTCTCTCAGCATAAGACAGTCCCGTCATCCCAGGAAATAACCTAGTAAACCTATGCTGCACTCCCTCAATAGCAAGAATGTCCTTCCTCAAATTAGGGGACCAAACTGCACACAATACTCCAGGTGTGGTCTCACTAGGGCCCTGTACAACTATAGAAGGGACCTCTTTGCTCCCTTACTCAACTCCTCTTGTCATGAAGGCCAAAATGCCATTCGCGTTCTTCACTGCCTGCTGTACCTGCATGCTATGTCTGACTGATGAACAAGGACCCCCAGATCCCATTGTACTTCCCCTTTTCCCACCTTCACACCAGAATAAAAACATGTACCTTGGCTCAACTTGTTGATGAGTAAACCTTGGCTCAACTTGCTGATGTCGACCAAGATGCCCATCTGCACTAGTCAAACATGCCCATGTTTGGCCCATATCCGTTTAAACATTTCCTATCTTTGTACCTCTCCATTCATGTTACAAGCTTTGTGGTTGGTGTGGGAAATTAGGAGTTGGTCTGGGTTAGGTGGAAAGCATGAACTGCAGTGTCAATGCCACTGATTAGTTTAGTTTAGTTTAGTTTAGGTTAGTTTAGAGATACAATTCGAAGCTCCACTCAGCTGAGTTTTTCCTCAGTTACTTGTCCAAGAATTCCCAGACATTTGGGGATAGGCTGGGACCTCTAATTAGTGAATAACTCAATTTTCTTTGCACCACACAACCATTACAGTGGCGGAAAACCAAACCAGTGGCACAGCAGTATAGTTGCTGCCTTACAGAACCTGGGGTTGATCCTGACTATGGGTGCTATCTGTACTGTTCTTATGTTCTCCCTATGACCGCATGGGATTTCTTCTGGGTGCTCCAGTTTCCTCCCTCATTCCGAAGAAGTGCCGATTTGTAGGTTAATCAGCCTCTGTAAATTGTCCCTAGTATATAGGATTGAACTAGTGTACAGGAGATAGCTGGTCAGTGTGAACCTGGTGGACCGAAATGCTGTATCTCTAAACTAAACTAAACTAAACTAAACTAAACTAAACTAAACTAAACTAAACTAATCAGTGGCATTGACACTGCAGTTCATGCTTTCCACCTAACCCAGAACAACTCCTAATTTCCCACACCAACCACAAACATTTCCTGTATCATAAAATCTCTAACGCATTTCCAGTCTGATGAAAGGTGATTGACCTAAAATATTAGTCTTGTATCTCTCTCCACAAATGTGAGGTGGACCTCGATCTTCTTTCAACCAATAATTCCAATGCTTTCATTACAGCATTTACGGACATTTTCAACCTGTCACTTCTGAGGTCTGAGGTTCCCACCTGCCGCAAAAGGGCATCAATAATACCGGTGCCCAAGAAGAGCAAGGTGACGTGCCTCAATGACTAACGACCTGTGGCACTAACGCCTGTGGTGATGAAGTGCTTCGAGAGGTTGATCATGGCGCAAATCAACTCCTACCTTGACAAAAACCTGGACCCACTGCAGTTCGCTTACCGCCACAACAGATCAACGGTGGACGCGATCTCGCTGGCCCTCCACTCCGCTCTGGACCACTTGGACAACAAAAACTCATATGTCAGGCTGTTATTCATTGACTACAGCTCAGCATTTAACACAATCATCCCCTCCAAGATGGTTACCAAACTTGCAGAACTGGGTCTCTGCGCATCCCTCTGCAATTGGATCCTCGACTTCCTCATTCACAGACCACAGACTGTTCGTATTGGTGGAAATGTGTCACACTCGATAACAATCAGCACGGGTGCACCTCAAGGCTGTGTGCTCAGCCCCCTGCTGTACTCACTCTATACTCATGACTGCGTAGCCGGTCACAGTGCAAACTCCATCATCAAGTTCGCTGACGACACCACTGCAGTGGGACGTATCACTGATGGGGATGAGTCGGAGTACAGAAGAGAGATCGAGCGACTGTCCATATGGTGCCAGCACAATAACCTGGCCCTCAACACCAGCAAAACCAAGGAACTGATTGTGGACTTTGGAAGGAGTAGGATGGGGATCCATAGTCCTGTTTATATCAACGGATCGATGGTTGAAAGGGTCAAGAGCTTCAAATTCCTGGGAGTGCACATCTGTGAAGATCTTTCCTGGTCCGAGAACACAGATGCAATTATTAAGAAAGCTCATCAGCGCCTCTACTTCCTGAGAAGATTACGGAGAGTCGGTCTGTCAAGGAGGACTCTCTCTAACATCTACAGGTGCACAGTAGAGAGCTTGCTGACTGGTTGCATTGTGGCTTGGTTCGGCAACTTGAGTGCCCTGGAGAGGAAAAGACTACAAAAAGTAGTAAACACTGCCCAGTCCATCATCGGCTCTGACCTTCCTTCCATCGAGGGGATCTACCACAGCCGTTGCCTCAAAAAGGCTGGCAGCATTGTCAAGGACCCACACCACCCTGGCCACGCACTCATCTCCCTGCTACCTTCGGGTAGAAGGTACAGGAGCCTGAGAACCGCAACAACCCGGTTCAGGAATAACTACTTCCCCACAGCCATCAGGCTATTAAACCTGGCTCGGACAAAACTCTGAACATTAATACCCCTCCATCTGTTATTTGCACTTTATTAATTTATTAATTAATGTGTGTATTTAAGTATATAACTGTAGTCAATGCCTACTATGTTCTGTTGTGCTATGCAAAGAAAGAATTTCATTGTCCTGTCAGGGACACATGACAATAAACTCTTTTGACTTTGACTTTGACAGCAGTAAAATGATGTAACAAATGTTTCCCAACTACTGGACGTGGTGATGAAAGCCTTTGGTCATCTCATTCACGGACCCAAAATGTTTGTACATTTTGTGCTCATTTCCTCACCATTCACTCATAGAGTTATAAAGCAATTGCCTATATTTACTGGATTGTAGAGTTTTCGTTTTTTGTGTTTCTATTAATTATTTTCCAATTCTGATTTTTGTTTCCTTCTCCCTTCTCTTTCCTTCATTCCCTTGTTCTCACTTTGCCTCTTATTCACCTTTTTTACATAGAACAACATGGCACAAGAACAGCCCACAATGGCTGTGCTGAAAATGATGCCAAGACCAACTATTATCTATCCTTTCTCTTTCATTTGCCTCCATTTCTTACAAAATACATTGATTACAGTTAGCATGGATTTCAACCAATTTCAATGGAACAGGGTAAATTTTATCACTCAATCCTACCTCACTGCTATACTGTACTCTACAGAAAAAGACAAAAAAGACCAAATAAGTAAAGGTAGGTCAGCATAAGAAGAATGTCTCCACAGAAAGCAAAGATGTTAAACACTAAAATGAGGACTGGGTGGGAAACACTGTGTTGAAACTATACTCAGATGTAATTTCATTTTAATTCTCCCTTGATGGTTCAGACGCAGGTTAGATTCATCTGGTAATTCATGTTAGACTGGACGATCATCTCACATCACAAACAAAGTGTTTAATTTTCTTGCCCAA
Organism: Okamejei kenojei; assembly: GCA_035221665.1. Lineage (NCBI taxonomy): Eukaryota > Metazoa > Chordata > Chondrichthyes > Rajiformes > Rajidae > Okamejei > Okamejei kenojei. Next base: position 34,274,826 of record CM069140.1, read on the forward strand.
AATAAAATGGAGCAAAATCTCACTACAATCTATTGTGTGGACTGCTTGGACTAATTGTCTCAGCTCACTAGTCCGGGCGCCTATGTTAATAAGGTTAGGTTAGCGCTGAATGATACAGCATGGGAAGTTAATGAGTCTTGCAGTGCCTCTTCAGTGGGCATAATATAACATAATACATAGAACAGTACAGCACAAGAATGGGCCCTTCAGCCCATAATGTCTGTGCTGAACATGAAGCCAAGTTAAACTGATCTCATATGCTTGTACACGATCCATATCTCGCCATTCCCTGCATTTCCATCTTCCTATCTTAAAGTCTCTTAAACGCTACCATCGTATCTGCCTCCACCACTGCCCATGGCAATGCGTTCCAGGCCTCCACCATTCTCTGTGTAAAATTTAGACTTCAACCTTTGGCCCACTGAGTCCGTGCCAACAGTGATCCCAAATACACTGGCATTATCCTACACACTAGAGACAATTTACAATTTCCAGACGGCAATGAATATACAAACCGTTCATTTGTACATTCCAATGAATGTCTTTGGAATGTGGGTGGAAACTGTAGCACCCAGTAAAACCCATGCAGTCACAGAGGGAACGTACAAAATCCGCACAGACAGGACCCGTAGTCAGGATCAAACCCGGGTCTCTGCCACTGTAAGACAGCAACTCTGCCACTGTGCCATGCCAACTTGCCCCGCACAACTCCATTAAACTTTATTCCTCTCACATCATAGCTATGCCCTCTTGTGCTTGACATTTCCACCCTTGGAAAAAAGTTCTGACTGTAATGGGGTCCTTTCAGATTTCAAAATGGTCATAGTATCAAGCAGGCACTGACCAACATTGTGCAAAGGAGCTCAGATTATAACAGCAGTCAGCCTGCTATGCAGAGTTGACCCAGGTGTTACCAGATGAGCAGATAGACACAAAGTGCTGGAGTAACTCAATGGGTCAGGCAGCATCTCTGGAGAAAAAGGATGGGTGACGTTTTGGGTAAGACCCTTCTTCAGACTGAAATGTCAGAGTTTGAAGAAGAGTCCCAACCTAAAACATCACCCATCGATTATCTCCAAAGAAGCTGCCTGACCATTGAGTTACTCCAGCAATTTGTGTCTATCTTCGGTTTATACCAGCATCCTCTTTGTACCTCATGTGCAAAACCGATATCTATCTATCTATCTATCTATCTATCTATCTATCTATCTATCTATCTATCTATCTATCTATCTATCTATCTATCTATCTATCTATCTAAATGGGTTCACTTGACTTGACTTGAAATTAATTGACTGGACAGGACTTGAAATGGATTGACTTGACTTGACTTGAAATGGATTAACTTGACTTGACTTGAAATGATTCACTTGACTTGACTTGAAATGGATTGACTTGACTTGACTTGAAATGGATTGAAATGGATTGTTGGCCCTGCACTCACAGTGCTTGACTTGACTTGACCCACAACACCAATGGTAGTCCTCCAGAAAGGAACCCCCTCCCCCAGTGGCCGCCAATATTGGAATTGGTGGAGAGGTGGAATATTGCGTTGAGGGACTAGCCCTCCCGTGTGAACCTGAGACCCATCGGGTCCCACTTCATCTAGTATATTACTAAAACTCTCATCTTCTTTATCTGTCTGTCTGTCTGTCTGTCTGTCTGTCTGTCTGTCTGTCTGTCTGTCTGTCTGTCTGTCTGTCTGTCTGTCTGTCTGTCTGTCTGTCTGTCTGTCTGTCTGGGAGAAGAGGGAGGATGAAGAGGAGGGGGAAGGAGTGTTGGGCATGAGGGGAAATGAGCCGTACCTGCACAGTTGGGGGTTATAGGTGAGTGGTGGAAAATTGCATTTAGGAAATGGGTTGTGTTGGGGCAATGGATGAGTCATGGAATATTGCATTGGGGGACTGGGGCCCAACGGGTCCCACTTGGTCTAGTATATATAATTAAAAATTTAGATTATTTTTTAAACTAATACTTCGGTGTTTACTTGATTGCCTTCACAAAGGGCACCCAATGAGTCCTCAGCCGGGCCTGCGCAGTTGGGGGAGGGTTGCCATGTTTTCTCATACTTACGCGTGCACTTGACTGGCCTCACAACGGGGACACAATGGGTCCACAGGTCATTTAGTATTATCTAAATATATCATAACATTCTTTCAGATTACTCGCCGGTTTATAACTTCTGGCTGTTTTTATGCATTTGAGAGCTTTTCCACGCATGGTTAGAAAAGACTAGTCCATGGAGAGTGGTTTAGTGCTAGTGCTCTTGGTTAATAATTTTGTGATTTAGAAACTTGTGAACAAATAATTCCTTCCAAGTCATGAATGTATTTTAATTCCCATGCTTGGAAACGGGCAGGTTTAAAGTGATGAAAACCATCCAGACTGCAAAAATACTTTGCAGGCTGATACAGGAGGCAAGGTCTCGCTGGGGGCTACAGACATTTTAAAATCTTAACTCCTTCCAGGTGAGGTACCAGATTTCTCCCTGTGACCACATGGGTGTTCTCTTGGTGCTCTATTTTCCTCCCACACTCCAAAGACCGACAGAATAAGTGTGTTGGATAGTGATAGTGTGCGGGGTGACTGCTGGTCGCTGGGTCGAAGTGCCAATTTCAGTGCTGTTTCTCTAATGTCTAAAGTCTAAAGACTAAACTGGAAAAAATAGAAAGTAAGTGTGTTTTAAGTTGCAGGGAGAGGGAGGGGTGGAGAGAACAAAGGGAATATTTATGATATGATGAAGACCAAGTGTTCTCAGCTAACCCTAGTTCTTGAAAGCTGTCTTCCCCCAGGGACACTATTTGATCACCTTGAGAACAAGCTGACCCTATCCTCCAGGTGGGGTTCATTCAACACAACTTGCTTTACACAAAGATGAAGGGTGAACTCAAATGTGGCCTCATGGAGCTGGCATCAGGGCAATCTCTTCCATCTTTCCAGCATGCAGGCCACTGGTGGGCCGACACATCCTGATCCTACTCCCTAATCTAAACCTCTGCACGTGCCAGAGATGGTGTCAGGTGGTGAGACGGTGTCCCCACCTCGCCACTCAGCCACCAGCACCAGAGTAGGAACAGGAAAGCTTAGTCCCCTCCCCTCTCCACCTCTCCTTTGCAACGTTACCCCACCTTCCTGTCAAAAAGGGTCCCAATCTGAAACTTCACCTATCCATGTCTTTCGGAGATGCTGTGTGGCTTGCTAAGTTACTCCAGCACTTTGTGTTCTGCTCGTTTTTGTGGTGCTCTGCAATTGTCTCACCATAACCAACCCACCTCCCGAATCTGTTACCTTCTTCATTAACCTAGACTGTGTCTTTAACTGTTGGGGATCTCATGCATAAACACTCACCAACTTCTACAAATGCGCCGTGGAAAGCATTCTATCTGGATGCATCATTGTTTAGTTTTGGAACAGTTCCATCCAAGACCACAAGATATTGCAGCAAACTGTGGTCACAGCCCTCACCATCACACAGACAAACCTACCTGCATTGACTTAATTTACACCTGACGCTGCCCCGGAAAAGCCACCAGCATAATCAAGGATGAGTCGCACCTTGGCCACTCCTTCTTCTCCCCTCTCCCTTCGGGCATAAGGTGTAGAAGTATGAAAATGCATATTCAGCAAAAAATTCTTCCCAGCTGTTATCAGACAACTGAACCATCCTACCAACAACTAGAGGGGAAGAAACCGGAGCCCCCGTAGAAAACCCACGCAGTCACAACCAGCACATACTAACTCCATTCAGACAGCATGTACAAACTTCGTACAGAGAGCCCCTGTAGTCAGGATCGAACGCGGATCTCTGGCACTACAGCTGCATCACTGTGCCAACGTTATTTTATTCTAAAAGCACTAATGTATACCGTTACATTTTCAGTCAAGGCAGGTAGGTATAAATATGTAGTGATACACTGCAGGATTTTTTTGCACCATTTGACTAAACAATTGGTTCCAGTTATGTGTTTTGGAAGTCTTGACAATGTGCAGGCTGCGTGCTGGGAAATACTTGTGGAGACTAACTCCTTGCATTCTTCGGAATTGACCTATTGCATTTCAGACAATCTCTTTGCTCAGTGCTACAAGCTCCTCACGTACCTGATCTGTAGCTACCGAGCTCTCAGTGTTTGGATATGTTCACTCATGCAAAGTCCCAGAGGTCTGTATGTTTGCTAATGTGACACAGGGGCTCTAGAGGTTCCTGGCTCTTGGGAAGATGTTGGTGAACTCTGACTACTTTGGAGAAAATCTGTCAAAACAATTGACCTGCGGCATACTTGTTGGCTGTGTCACTTGTAGGCAACCGTTATTCGTGCTGTGGGTCATGAATGTGCACCAGCAGCTGAGGTAAGAAGAGAAATGTAAACACTTACGAATTCAGCCGAGATAGTTTCCATTCCCTCTAATCGTCGGCATCGCTCCCTCTGAACATTAAACCAGACTTTAAAGATACAGCATGTAAACAGGCCCTTCGGCCCACCGAGTCCTTGCCAACCAGCGATCATCCCATACACTGGCACAATCCTACACACTAGCAACAATTTACAATTTTACCAAATCCAATAAACCTATGGTTTTGGGAGTGTGGGGGGAAACCAGAACACCCGGAGAAAACCTACCCGGTCACAGTGAGAACGTACAAACTCCATGCAGACAACACCCAGAGTCAGGATTGAACCTGGGTCTCTGGTGCTGTAAGGCAGCAACTCTACCGCAGCGCCACTGTGCTGCACAATCTCTAGTTTCAACCTTCCTGTGGATGCCCAGGATTATTATTAAGAGAATTGTTACAGCTGATTAAATCTTGTTTTTTTTTTTGTGTGTGTTACTGATCAGGTTGGAATTGTGCGCAGTTTAATCTCGGGCTTTTTGTGGTTCTGCTTAATGGTCAACGAGGATCAGGGGGAACATCTTTATGAGAATTCTCATTTTGAATGTGTTATTTGCAGATATTACCAGCAGTCTCCGAATGCCTTTTTATTGTTTAGACAGAAATAGTAAAGATACGTGATTGGATCAAATAACATGCAGCTTTATATAAACACACAATGGAAAGCTCCATCATTTGGTCTCACTGTGTAGATGTTCCAGTGGTTGTGTTTAAAGTGTAAGAAGGAACTGCAGATGCTGGTTTACTCCGAAGATAAACACAAAAGGCTGGAGTAACAAAAAGCTGAAGTGACGTTTCAGGTCGGGTCTGAAGAAGGGTCTCGACCCGAAACGTCACCCATTCCTTCTCTCCAGAGATGCCACCTGTCCCACAGAGTTACTCCAGTTTTTTGTGTCTATCTCCAGTGGTTGTTGGGCTTTACATCCTCAATTGATTCAATGTTTAATCGCATGCCTTAGCAAAGAAGCTTGTACAGTCATGGTGATTTATCCTCATCTTCATTGGCCCAGAGGACAACGCGAAACTGGGCGGAAATGAAATAGAGTTCCCTTGGTCCTTACCATTCACCTCACCATCCTCCACAATGCATGTTCTCTGGAGATGCTGCCTGAGCCGCTGAGTCACTCCAGTATTTTGTGTCTTTTGATGAGAAACTGACCATTGACTGTCATGACCTCTCCTGCCACTCTTCACTCCCATCCTCCCAGTGCATTGATTGAAAGACACAGCATAGAAAGAGGCTCTCCGGCCCAGAGTCCATTCCTACCATTGATCACCTGCTCACACTAATTCTGCTATCCCATTTTCACATCCACTCTCTGCACACTAGGGGCAATTTTACAGAGGCCAATTAACCTACAAATCCATACGTCTTTGGGATGTGGGAGGAAACCAGAGCACCCATAATTTTTAAGTCACTGATCTGGTTGGAATTGAACACAGTTTAATCTCTGACTCATGGTCACATGGAGAACATACAAACTCCACACAGACAGCACCCGAGTCAGGATTTAACTCAGGCCTCCGGTGCTGTGAGGCAGCAGCTCTACCGGCTATGCCATTATGCCACCCATTGACATCATTACACCCACTATCTTGCTTGTATTTCCCTCCATTCCCATCCCCCTCCGTGTGCTCACATTTCTCCCATTATCCTGCCTCTGTCCCCACCCTGGATCTCCACCTATATCCCTTCCATTAGCTTTACAATTCACTCCTCTCCTTACCTGAAACCACGTTGTCTCCTTTTCATCTCTGGCCTTTGTCCATCCGTCTGCAAATCAAAACCCATTCACTTGTATCCACCTATCAATTGCCCGGCTTTGTTCCACCACTCTCCATCTCTTTTCTAGCTTTCTCCCCCTGTTACAATCACTCTGAAGAAGGGTCGTGAGCCATAGCATCGCCTATTCATTCATTCCACAGATGTTGCCTGACCTGCTGAGTTAAGGGCCTGTCCCACTTACATGTCCTTGGCACGCAAATTACACAACCTCGTGGTCTCATTGAGGTCGGTCCCACTTAGTTGCGCAGAGGAGCGTGTAGTTGTGCACGACACCGCGAGGGGCTCCAAAATTTTTGTAGTGAACGAAATCTTCGCGGAACTGACGGCCAAAGTGGGATCAGGCCCAAGACACTGGCGCGACGCAGCGTCTCACCTTCAACAGCAGCAGAAGCAGGCAAATGATCACTGAACGCGGCCTGGGGCTCACGGCCATTGCGGATCCGGATCCGCCCCCACTTCTACTCCCAGAGCGGGGCCAAGAAATTTGAAGATAGACATAAAATGCAGGAGTAACTCAGCGGATAGAAGCAATGGGTGACGTTTCGGGTCAAGACCCTTCTTTTCAGACTGGAGAAGAGTCTCAACACAAAACAGCATCCTTTCCTTCTCTCCAGAGACGCTGCCGGTCCCGCTGAGTTACTCCAGCTTTGAGTCCATCTTCAAATGATGTCACGCGCTCCAGACGGCTGTGCGGGAGGGAGCATGTAATCGAGCCCGACCTTCGCGGGATCATCGCGGCACAACTCGACCACGAGGTCGCATAATTTGCGTGCCAAGGACACGTAAGTGGGACAGACCCCTTACTCCATCACTTTGTGTCTTATGCAAGATTCCAGCATCTGCAGTCCCTTGTCTCCCCACAAGTCTATGTTACTGATCTCAATGTACTTTCAACTCCACATTCCCACCTCCTCTCATTCACATTTCACACCTCTTATTTATTAAGAATCTATCTTCCTCTGCCCGAAAAAAAAATGTTCAAAGTTTATGCTTCCAACTGGGGATAAGAAAATTGCCTAATTTCCATCTCGGATGGACAACCTCCGATTCATTTGCAATAACTCCTACGCTGTAGATTCTCCCTCAATCAGAAGCCATTAGATTAGCAGGAAGTACCCTTACAATGAGCGTAGGATCTCACTCGGCTGTGATATTCCATTGTTTGCTCCCACTGCTGAAACTTGTTGTTCAGGCCCACACGTTAAAATGCTTTTAATGAGAATTTCTGCAGAAGCTCTCCATAACATCGGTCTGATTTGTAGGAAGACAAGATGCTTCAATATGTTTGATGTTTTTATCTTACATTATCCATTGAATCATATTTACATTAAATGAGTTTTATGACGGCACGGTGGCACAGTGTCTTACAGCGCCAGAGACCCGGGTTCGATCCTGACTTTGGGTGCTGTCTATACGGAGTTGTACGTTCTCCCTGTGACCGAGTGGGTTTTCTCTGGTGTTCCGGTTTCCTCCCACACTCCAAAGACATGCAGGTTTGTAGGTTATGTAGGAAGGAACTGCAGATGCAAGTTACTGTACTACCAAATATAGACACAAAGTGCTGGAGTAACTCGACGGGTCAGGCAGCATCTCTGGGGAAAAAGGATGGGTGACGATCTCAGTCGGAACCTTTCTTCAGACCAAGTCAGATCCTTTTTCAGGTCAGGTTTGTATGTTAATTGGCTTCTATAAATTGTAAATTGTCCCTGGTGCGTAGGTCAGGGTGATCGCTGGTCGGTATGTACTTGGTGGGCTGACGGGCTTGTTTCTATGCTGTGCCTCTAAGTAAAGTAAAGAGCAAAATAAATCTTTATGTTTAGCAGCTTAAAGTTATGCACCACTATGTCATAGGTAAAGGAAGTTCGAAGCTGCAGCACTAAAACAATGGCACATTTGCCTTGCCTGCTACAAGCTTTACCGTTATCTAACAAGCTACTGTGCCAGCATGGAGGACAGGCATGCGGCAATACTTATCAGCAGGCGCTTTTGCACCATGTTAAGGCTGTGAAAAATAACAAACTAAATAAATATTTCAGTGTGTTTCAATCCAGAAGGTGCATGTAGAAGGAAGTGTTTCCAGTGTGTTAAATCCTGCCACACTGGCCGCTTGGAAACAACATTAAGCCGCAAGGTAGCAATGTAGAAACAAGGAACTGCAGATGCTGCTAAAGAGACAAAGGGATGCAAAGTGCTGGAGTAACACAGCAGGTCAGACAGCATCTCTGGAGAACATAGATAAATGACGTTTCAGGTCGGGACCCTCCTTCAATTGATTGTGATGGGGTGGGGGGAGAAGAAAGATGGAAGAGGGAAGAGGCAGGACAAGGTGTGGTAGCTAATAGGTGGGGAGGGGGGAGGGGATGTTAGGCAGATGGTTGTAATAAAGCTATCCCTGCTCCTTTCCTTCTTCTAGCATCACAGTTTGCGACTCTTCAATCCTGTCTCACATATTCTGCTTTTATCTTTGCCCTTTGTTCCAACCTTATTCCTCCCCCCCTCCTCCTCCACTACAGTAGGGTCTCAACAAAACGTTACCTATCCATGTTCTCTGGAGATGCTGCCGAACCTGCTGAGTTACTCCAGCACTTTGTGTCCTGCAGTGTCGACCAATGGCTCGTACATGAAACTGCTTCTCGCATAAAAATGTTATGGTGCTGAAATTATACATCTTAACGATTTATCTGTATTGCTTTCTGCAGGAGTGGATTATCCATGTCAGCTGTGCTATAATACTAAGGCAAAATCTGACCCTAGTCCTCTTGTGGTGCTTGAAATGCCCTTTTCTCTGATCTGGTCCACTGGGATAAAATATTTACAAATCACGTTTTGAATTTTGCTATCAAACGCAGTTTCAAATGAGATATCTTAAAAGCATAATTGGACACCACAAAGAACTGCAGATGCTGGAACAATCGAAAGTAGACAAAAACTGCTGGAGAAACTCAGCGGGTGAGGCAGCATCTATGGAGAGAAGGAATAGGTGACATTTCAGGTCGAGACCCTTCTTCAGGCTGATGTCGGGGGGGGGGGGGAATAAAGGAAGTAGGCAGAGACAGTAGGACTGTGGGAGAACTGGGAAGGGTGAGGGGAAGGAGGGAGAAAGCAAGCGCTATCTAAAATTAGAGAAGTCAATGTTCATACTGCTGGGGTGCAAACAACCCAAGCGAAATATGAGATGCTGTTCCTCCAATTTGCACTGGGCCTCACTCTGGCAATGGAGGAGGCCCAATGAACATCACATGTTCACTGCACTCGAGGCATAACAACTGTACTGTGTCTGAGAAAGGGTCCTGACCAGAAACATCACTTATCCATGTCCTCCAAAGATGTTGCCTGACCTACTGAGTTAATCAAACACTTTGTGCTCTGCTTCTGGATTACAATGGGTCTGTCAACACATAGAGTGTCCTATGTCTGAGAAGCTTAAATCCTCAGAATGAGTCTGAAGAAGGGTCCCGACCCAAAACGTCACCTATCCTTTCTCTCCACAGTTGCTGCCCAACCTGTTGTGTCTACCTAGAGTGTCCTAAACCAATCAAACTTTATTTAGCAAATTTATAGTGTTTTTATTTTGTCAAATTTATAACTATTTCAAAACTGTTTGCACCTATCCAGGGGAACGCTGTTTGAAATGGTTAAAAATAGAAATTTGGATGTGCATTCAATCAAATCAGTCAAATAACCACTCACACTGTTAATTAAGCTGTTTCAGTACAACTACATTACTGGCATCCAGCCAACAAAATGGAACATTGCCAATTTATGGCCCGTACATGAAAGCAAGACAAATACAATCCAGCCAATTACCTCCTATCAATCTTCCCACCACTTAACAGCAGATAGATGGAAGGACTGTGCACAGCTTAATTGTGTGGCATTTGCTCACCAATTACCTGTCTCAATTCTTGAGTTTCACCAGGGCCACTCTATACTGACCTAGAATGACTTTTCCAAACTTGGATAAAAGAGCAGAACTGCCAGCTTGTGATGAGGGAGATTGCACTTTACATCACGGTAGCTTTTGTGTGCGCCATTTTCCTGTAGCTTTCATTTTCTTTTCCCAGTGGATCAGACTGCTGCACAACATCACCCAGACTTTACAACACATTACACCGACAAAAGGGCTCATCTTTTCACAGACTGCAAAGCATGCATCGGGAAAAAAAAGCTTTTCACTGCACCTCGGTACACGTGGCAATAAACAAAACTAAACTAGAATAAACAAAACATGGGTGTTGTGGATTTAGTATCAATGGTGAAGCTTTCCTGGAGCAAGGTGCGGAAATGAGATCATAGTGAAAACGATTGTAAAACAGTGACAGATTCAGCCCGATTCTCACTACCAGTGGAATTACCCAAGGCTTATGTAACAATATCAAGATGGGAGGAGACCCAAGAGCAGAGAAGACACAGGAGTCAGTAGTTAAATTCAAAAGGGTTTCTTTTAAGTTTACTTTTGAGATGCAGCATGGAAACGGGCCCTTCAGCCACTGGGTCCGCTGATTGTTGATTAGCTTATCACTCGTTCAGGCTGGATCTACGTTATCCCACTTTCTTATCCACTCCCTACACATTAGGGAACATTTTTACAGAGGCCAATTAACCTGCAAACCCTCACGTCTTTGGGATGTGGGAGGAAACTGATGGAAACCAATGAGGTCACAGGGAGAATGTTCAAACTCCACATAGACAGCACCCAAAGTCAGAATCGAACCCTGGCCTCTGTCGTTGTGCCATTGTACCCCAATATTTAATCACAAAAAAATTGATTTTGCTCCCCCAACTTGGAAGGAGGCCAATCAGCCCATTGAGTCTATGCCAACATCCAAAGCAATCCTATTAATTCCATCCCCCCACTTATTTTTCTACACTATTCACTCCCACGTGCCCCTTATCACTCCTCCAATTTTAGGGACGGCACAATGGCGCAGCAGTAGAGCTGCCGCCTCACAGCGCCAGAGACTCAGGTTCAATCATGACTACAGGTGCTGTCTGTACAGAGTTGTGACTGCGTGGGCTTTCTCCTGGTGTTCCGGTTACCGCCCACATTCAAAAAACCTACAGGTTTGTAGGTTAATTGGCTTCTGTAAAATTGTCTCTAGTGTGTTGGATATAACAAGTGCTGGTTGGCACAGACAAGGTGGGCTGAGGGACCTGTTTCCATGCTGTATCTCTGAACAAAACAATTCTCCTCTAGCCCACCCATCATTAATTTAGAGTAAGGTAGCCAATTAACCTACCAATCCTCGTGTCTCGTTATGTGCAAATAAACCAGAGCGTCTGGAGGAAACCCACACGGCCCCAGGGAAAACAAACAAACTCCATAGCGACAGCAATGGGGATGAGAATCCAACCCATGTCACCAGGAATTGCAGGGCAGTGGTACTACCTGCTGTACCACTGTGCCGCCTTCTGATTTATAATAGTAGAAGCTGCTTTGTGGGCTTTTATAGACCTGCTAAGGATAACGATTGCTCTGATATCTCAGGGACACCATTATTGCTACTTCAGGATTGATATTGGGAAATGGAACAAGGCTTGATAATTCAGCATCTCTCTGACATGTAAAGGCAGACTGATGAAATTGGTGAGAGTAGTTAAGGGAAGGGAAAAGTATACGAATTGATGAATTATGGCCTCTGGCTAGCCTTCATACCAGAAATCTTGCATAAAATTGGCAAATATTTAAGTGCTTTTAGCAGGTTTTTGGGCAGATGATAAAAATGAATAGGTGAACACATCTGTTTTCTGACAAGTTAATTTGCAACAGATTGTCAGTTTTGTTGCTCTGTAAAAATATATCAACACAGAAATGGCTCTGATTATGTGTACATATGAAAATGTCTTGTGCTGCATACATTAAAGTTGGAAATCAATACCATTAAGTTATGTCCTTCAGAAGAACTCGCACAGACTGCATTTCAGATGATCGGGCCCCACAGTACTTGTAGTATTTAGGACGTCAATCTAAACCACTTATGCACCACTGGTTTTTAGTTTTAGTTTTAATGATACAGCATGTAAACGGGCCATTCGGCCCACTGAGTCCACACTGACTATTGATCACAATTTCTCACCCCATTGAATAGATCAGGTAGACACACAATCTTTCATTGTCCTATCTGAGACACATGACAATAAACTCTCTTGACTTGACTTGCCCCGAGTAGGGGAATCAAGAACTAGAGGACTTAGGTTTAAGGTGAGGAGGGAAAATTTAATAGGAATCTAAAGGGTAACTTTATCACACAAAGGTGTACCAAACGAGCAGCCAGATAAGGTAGTTGTGGCACGGACTATTGCAATGTTTAAGAAAATATTAAATAGGTACATGGATAGGACAGGCTAAGAGAGATATGGGCCAAACACAGGCAGGTGGGACTAGTGTGGATGGGACATGTTGGTCGATGTGGGCAAATTGGGCTGTAGGGCCTGTTTCCACTCTGTATGACTCTATTACTCAATTCACACTAGTTCTATCTTATCTCACTTTAGGGGCAATTTTGCAGAAGCCAACTAACCTACAAACAAACATATCTTCGCGATGTGGGAGGAAACCGGAGCACTTGGAAGAAACCTATACGGTTGAAGAACCTGCTTTGTATCTTTCTGAAATTCTATGACACTTTTTCCCACTACAGGCCTTACAGTGGCTTACCACATGAAAGGCTAAAGAGTGTCAGACTCTCTGAGCTAAGGACTGCTTAGTGCCAGTAAGTTAACTGCAAAAGACAAAGAAGGATAGAGGATTTTACTTCGGAGTCACGTGAGTGACTACGTGAAGACCCCGCCAGCCCACATGCGCATCATATCGTCTATCGCGTTGCGCAACGACAGGCTGGGGGCACGCTGCTCTACCAGCGGTAAGTTTCAAACCTTAAGGTAAGTTTTTTTCAACTTATTTACAGGTCTGTTTCTCCTTGCAGGAAGCTCTTACAGAGTTCTTGCTGGAGACGATCCGGGGTCGAAATCCCGGCTCCACCCGGCTCGGGGAAACCTGACTACGGACATCGCGGGGATTCCCATCTACAGGGAGCGCGAGGGAATCCCGGCTGCGGAAATCGCGGGGATACCCGGCTCGGGGGGGGAATCCCGGCTGCGGAAACAGCGGAGATCGGAATCCGCGGGGAACCCAGGACAACGGGAAGATACGCCGCGGGGTGAACCCGGCTCGGGGAAGCCTGGCTGCAGGGACTGCAGGAAGATACAAGCCGTGGGGTGAACCCGGCTAGGGGGACCGTGTGGAAGACACAGCTGCGGACCGCAAAAGTGCGGATAGCCGGCGACGTTTTTCAGACTCCGGCAGCCAGGAGTCTGAAAGGCCTGGACTAGGACGAGTCAGGCCAGGAGGGTTCCCCTCTGACATGGGTACGTCCTCGGAAGTTTTTACCCAGGTGGAGCATGGATAGCGTCCGCAGGGCGCTCATCCGACTGAGGTGCTCCATCCTGATGTGGTCCGTGGAGGGCCATATCAGCGCAGGACCCCTAGGGGCCTGCGGCAGCACCTATTTCAGGGCTGCATACAAATCTCCCTCTCTGTGAAGTGGAGTGCGAGGAGTCAGTGGGTACCTGACTCCAAACTCGGAAGTATGTCCAGGGAACATACTGGAGTACAGGCGTGAGGTTCCAAAAATTTCTGGCATGGCATCAAGACGTTCGCTAACGAAAGAGCTCCTGCTGGAAGAGTTCGCTTCCAGCTATTGGCGGAAAACTTGGAAGGGCCAGAGTTCCCTTGTGAAGCAGCAGCCACCTCACGTCACATCATTACAGGAACAGGTGCCAGCTGTGAGATACCATGCACCTGTAAAATTGTTCCTGAAAGGACCAGCAGTGAATAGCGCTATGTGGGGGTACAATGCACACTTCAAAATGAACTGGTTCCAGAAGAACGCCATCGGACCTGCCTTAAATTCCAAATTTGCAGGCTCATGTAAGGCCAGAAATATCCAGCCGCTGAATCTTCTCTTCAGGAAACCTGTCCAAACAGATAAGACCCGGATGAAGAATCAAAGCTGTCCGGCTTATCAAGGTACCACGGCAACAACACACCCCACACCTCTATCGGCAGTAAGCGGTTCACTGAAGCTGGTGGCAGCTTCAAAGCTGGGCACAGGTCTTTCAGGCCAAGGCTCAAACCAGTCCTCAGGAAAAATATGGGATCCACGCACCCCAGTAATCCTACTCTCCAAATCTGGGACGGAAATAGAACCCGCATCAGGGGTTTGGACTTACCACAACACCACCAATAACCATGAAGGTAGGTGGATCTGGTCTTTTCCGAAATATGAGGTATGTGGACCATTTACAAGTTGGTAAAATGTTCTAAACGCTGTATTTTGCTAAATTAGCTGTATCAGCCACAAAACTATATTTTTAAGAAATTTGGTTTTCTCATCCATCCAGTTAAATTTAAGTTGATACCAACTGAAATTATTGATTATTGGGATTTACCTTTAACTCTATTAAATTATCTGGGACTCCTCCCTGAGGCAAGAGATTGGAATTAATTGAAGTCTGTAACAACCTAGTTGTTATCTAGCAGCCTTCTATTCAAGTGTAATTGGCAATATATTGGCTTTTAGCTGTGCTATTTGGGCCTTTGCATTATCAGAGCTATACAGCGTGCAAAGGAGTAAGCTCTCAAGTACCATGTAGGTCATTGTTACCAGACCTATGCTATTCCCAGCTGAAACTATCAAAGTCACCATGGTGGCCAAACAGTCTTCAGCATTGCTCCACTAACTTTCATCAATAAATCTTTAGATAATTACAAACTGATGCTATTGCTCAAAGATGGAAAATTACTAATATCATCTCTAGTTACGGAGGCGGATGGTTTTGCATGAGTTACCAATTGTTCAGTTATATGGTATCAACTACCTATAGACACTATGTGCATTCTGTGGATTAAAGGTTTTGTGCGAATATGCATAATCTGCATGCTCAAGTCCAAGTTGATACACTGTGGTGCTGGTATATGTTAATTACATGGGTGCAATCAAGTCAAAGTATCCAATGATAGTTTACCTAACCTCATGTGGCACTGGTGTATCATCATGTAAAATCAATGACAACACAGAATGGATGTTGGATCACAAGTATTTAATGACATTGTGGCTCGATGGAACACTAAAAGATCGAGATGTTTGTATCCAGGCTCAATCACCAGTTGCAAAAAATATGTGGCATATCAGTGGTGATGGATGCTTTCTCGCTACACTGGGGAGGAATGCTTTTTTATGTCTTCCTCAATTTTGCCTCATCAGACGGGTCTTGCAAAAAAATCAGCAAGTTCCCGCTTCAGGCATTTTCGTAGTGCCTGACTGGCCTATACAGCCATGGTTCCTGTTGATGTTGGGAATGATAATAGAACCTTATATGGTTATTTCTAGACAAAAAAATCTGCTGGTTTAGCTGTGACTCGGGAAACCATCCTCTGCATGATACAATCAATTCACTGACTTGCAGACTGGGAAGACCGTTCCTGCGGCTCGGGTTGTTAAACCAAACCATGGATGTGCTCACTGCAGATTGCAGGGATAGCACCAAATAAGCAGTACTTTCCTCATAAGGAGATGGGA
The DNA here is from genome assembly GCA_035221665.1 of Okamejei kenojei. NCBI lineage: Eukaryota > Metazoa > Chordata > Chondrichthyes > Rajiformes > Rajidae > Okamejei > Okamejei kenojei. The sequence continues at coordinate 34,290,583 of CM069140.1, forward strand.
AGTATTTTGTTTTATACTAATATTACATATAATTTGGCACGGATGACTGACGTCTTGAAGTTCAGTTTTATATGGGGTTTTGACAATCATTAATTTAAAGTGCCATTTACTGTGCCTAACATGCCTTCTCATCATATTGGCTGTGGGGAGCAGAATCCACTCTGTCAGGTCTCACCTTCCGATATCTAGATTATGAAGGGTATGTTCAACTCAAAACCTCCCAGGCCCAGGTACGCAGAGATATGGGATGTTAACATTGTGCTACGTCGCTTCACCGGTGGGCTCCAGCTACATCCCTGCCCTTGGTCAAACTCACTTACAAAGTGGTTTTGCTCATGGCGCTGAGTTCAGCTCAACGGGTCCAGTCTTTGCATAAGCTGTAACTGGACAGGATGATTATATCTGCAGGCAATATAACATTTATGTTTATGACTTAGTCAAGCAGAATAGACCAGGGGCACCAGGTCTCAAACTAGATTTGTTGGCATAGCCCATGGACCTTCGGTTGTGTGTGGTCACACATCAACACCAGTATGTTAAGGTCACTCTGAACTAGCTATGTTTGTTAGTCACATAAAGCCTCATAAGAAGGTATCACTACAGGCCATCTCCAGGTGGGTAAAATGGGTTCTGGCTTATACAGGAGTGAACACTGACATTTTCAATTCTCACTCCACCTAGGCTGCAGCAACATCAGCAGCAGGGTTATGGACGTTTCGTGGGACCACATCCTAGCGGCTGCAGGATGGTCAAATGAACGATCTTTCCAAAACATTTTAGAACTAACACATTGCCAGACCGGGGGTATTTGCCAATTTTATTTTAGGTTCTGTTTTATAGTTTCCTCCTGATTGAGGGAGGTTACTATTATCATTATTTGTTCATTAAAAGCATCAACATGTCTATACCTATGTCATGTCTGAATGCATTATTAATGTACACTCATCATGGGTCAACTGATGCAGTGTGTGACGCATGGACTCGTTTCCATGGCATGAAATCACAGAGCTTTGAAATCTTCACGTAGTCACTCACGTGACTCTGAAGTAAAATAGTAAGATTAAACGAGAACTTACCAGTTAGAAGTTTGATCTTTATTTTATGAGAAGTTACGTTGAGGGATTACGTGTCCTCCACTCCCAACATTGTATCATAAAGGTCAGCTGGTATTCTAGTTCTCCAATCTTACTATATTCAGTTCAACTGTTAACTGTGATTTCACACCTCTGCTTTGAAGATTGATGTGCATGCGGGCTGGAGGGGTCTTCACATAATCCCTCAATGTAACTCTTCATAAAATAAAGATCAAACTTCAAACTGGTAAGTTCTCGTTTAATCTTACTATTTTATAGCATAAATAGTGTAACATCATTTATCTTACATTTGGACCATGGAATCAAAACAAAGTATGGATCTGCAAATTATGTCTATTTGGTAGAGGAGACCCAGCAGTGGGGAGGATTACACCCAATTAGAGGAACGCATTATGCAGTTTCCATAACAGACAATTAATTGCCGAAGCAATTTCTATCTGGATTATTGTGAATACATTTCAGTAAAGAGTTAGCATTTGTTAGGTTGAGAATTGAAATGGGAAAGTAATAGAAACTTACAGATGGAGGAGAGAAGGCAAAGAACTAAGAGTGGGAGGAGTTCAGTGGGTCATGTAGCATCTGTGATGAGAAAAGGACATACAGTTTGAGTCTGAGTTTAGTTTATTGTCTTGTGTACCGAGGTACAGTGAAAAGCTTTTGTTGTGTGTTAACCATTCAGTGGAAAGACAATACATGATTACAATCGAGCCATCCACAGCGTACAGATACATGATGAAGGCAATAATGTGAATAACGTTTAGTGCAAGATAAAGTCCAGTAAAGTCCGATCAAAAATATCTAAGGGTCTCCAGTGAGGTAGAACGTGGCTCAGGTCTGCTCTTTAGTTGTTGGTAGCATGGTTCAGTTGCTAGATAACACCTTGGTTTGGTAATTTGGATTGGGTCCCTACTTCAGACTGATAAGAAAAAGCTAAGTTAGGGGACCAATAGTCAACTTATTCATACACTTGATATGTATTATCCTCATATGAAAGTTCCCGATCCAAAACATTACCTATCCATGTTCTCCAGCGATGCTGCCTGGCCTGTTCAGTTATCTCCAGAGCTTTGTGTCTTTCCTTCCACACATGTAGGATAAGTCAATGCCACACAAAAGCACTGTTGACCACCCCCCTTCTAGCCATCAGTTTGCTAACAGATGGGTGATGAGTCTTGGATAAATCTATCTTTGGGTTGTGGTTATCCTGTTCTTCTCGTGAAAAGAAGATACTTGGACAATGTTTAATGTTGCTAGGGAGACGCTAGTATTGTTGCAATGTTGTGATAGTTCAACTGAGGAGTGGCCACTTCTGAAGCACTACTTTTAGCGTTGAAGGTAGGATGATGTTATAGCTCATTGGCAAATCCTGAATAATCAACAATTTCTGGATATTGTTAAGTTTAGTTTAGTTTAGAGATGTGGCATGGAAACCGGCCATACAGCCCACCGATTCCGCACAGACCAGTGATCCCCATACACTAACACTATCCTACACACTATAGGGACACTTCACAATTTTACCAAAGCCAATTAGCCTATAAATCTGTATGTCGGTGGAAACTGGCTCTCTCGAAGAAAACCCACGCAGGTCATGGGGCGAACGTACAAACTCCGTACAGGCAGCACCTGTGGTTAAGATCAAACCCAGGTCTCAAACGCAGGAAGGCAGCAACTCTACCACTGTGCCACCGTACCAGATTGTGTGATATGTTTGCCTTGTATCAAGCAGCTGAAGAAATTAAGTTGATTATCTTTGGAGTTCATGGTAAATGTCGAGATGTTTCCACAAGTGGGAGAGTCCCAGATGATGAAAAAGATAGTTGCAAGATAAAGAGCTTCAAGCAAACTAATTTAATTATTAGTTTTCTTGAAGCTGCTGGAAATCAACGGACTTTTTAAGTAATCCTTCTCGACGAATGCATTGGAAGTCATTACTTGTGCTTCACAGTTCCTGCTTTAAATTACTCATGAGTCAAGAGTCAAGAGTGTTTAATTGTGATCTGTACCGGCAATGGAACAATTAAATTCTTACTTGCTGCAGCTGAGCAGTCCCATTAACATGAATACATACAAATAATACATTACATTAATAATCAGTAATACTAGATAACCAAACTACAGCAAAATCCAAGTACACGGTGCAAACAAAGTCCATAGAAGATCATTGTTGCTGAGGTAGTGGTTAGTATGGTGTAGTATTCAAGTTGAATGCGAAATGACCAACCTCTCAATGCACTTCATCGCCACAGACATGAGGCATGCCACCTCACACTTCTTGGGCAAAATTTTATGGATGTGATCTTAAAACTGGTGGAAGCCTTGGACCTTAGGACAGTGGCACAGTGGGTGGTACAGTGGTGCAGTGGTAGAGTTAAAACCTTTCAGCACCAGAAGTTAGATCCTGACTATGACTGCTATCTGTACGGAGTTTGTACGTTCTCCCTAGGACCACGTGGGTTTTCTCTGGGTGCTCCCACACTCCAAAGACATCCAGGTTTGTAGGTTAATTGGCCTTTGTAAAATTGTAAATTGTCCCTAATGTGTAGGATGTGCTAATGTATGGGGTGATTGCTGGTCAGTGCAGACTCGATGGGCTGAAGGCCCTGTTTCCATTCTGTATTTCTAAAGTCTAAAATCTAATGAGAGGTTGAAGATTTCTGCCATAGCTCGCCTATCAGCTAATTGCTAACATGCTGGATGAGAAATATTTTTCCATAGTAATTGATTATTCCTACATTCCCAATAGACTAGGACACATTGTGGGGATCTTACAAAGATTCCTTACTTACCAGTACATTATTTTTTCCTTTATTTAGCCTTGGGCTATGTAACCTAAGATGTAATTTACTTAATTTATTTGGGCTTTCTCCAGCACTGTTCTCACTTGTCAACTACTTGATGATGTCTTCTGAAAACTGCTTCCTTTTCAGATTGAAACCTGTGTCTTTCACTCTGTGAACATTGCTCAGGGCTAATAATTAGCATGTTGCCTGGCAACGCTGTGTGCACCAGTATTTAAATTGAAATCCCAGTGGGTTTCTTGCCAGTCCAAAACTTCCAAATAAAACTTATTTTGTAAATCGTTTTTTTTTTCTACAAGAAGAAATCAATTTTCTTTTAACAATTGTATAATTCACAAAAGCAGTGACCCCCAACTTGTATATTTATTTGAAGAGTCGTCTGTTCCCCTATCCAATTTCTGTCCTGCATTTGAATAACAAAGGTTTATACAAAAACTGTAGATGGTAGGAGCATGGTGGGAAACAATATGCACTGATTGGTCTTTGCTCTGAAGCCTGCCCTCTCACCACAGATGCTGCCTGACCTGTTGTGCGTTTCTGAATATTCAGTTTTCATTTCAGAGTTCCAGAATTGTATTTTTTTATCCTCTGTTGAAGACATTGGACTTTGTCTATGGTACAAATGGACTACAATGCTGAGGACTATTCTATACTCTACATATTCCCCTTTGCTCTATCTATTGTACTTGAATTGGAAGACTGTATCTATGTATGGTATAATTGGATAACATGCAAAACAAAGTAATTCACTGTACCTCGGTACACGTAGCAATATTCAGCCTAACCTAAGCTAATTATCATGCTGAAGATAAGTCCTGGGTAACTATTGCTCAATTCAATTTTCACCACGTTCTCTCATCGATATTTCACTAGATATAAACTATCTATGTTCTCTATCTGATAGTGTAGAAAATTCCTAATTATGCTCTATACACAAAAGAGTGTAATTAGCATTCTATCAGCCTGCGCACATTCAACAGCGATGCATGAAAGTAGTCTTCATTTATACCTTAACGTACCATTAATACGTCAAGTGCTCACTGATATTTCAAGTTCTGCTAAAACTGTTTCATTCTAGATCTCATGCAAACCTTGATTTAGATATTCCTGCAAGAGTTGCTGGTAGCAAAGAAGCAGGTGTTCTTGGGAACAAAGCACCTTTCTTTAGTGTCCTGGGTCTGAGGAGAGGGTCCCAACTCGAAACATCGCCAGAAAATCTTTAGAAGGACCTCGACCCCGCTCTGAGGGAATGGGAAGAACAATGGAGGACCAGACGTGGGGAGACCATCATGAGGGAGGGAGGGGGAAGAACAATGGGCAGTGGGGTGTGGGGGAACCCCTGCCTCGTGTGGAGCTTTGTAACTCTGTCAGTGCCATAGATGACCACTATTTGTATACATTGTGTATGCAAACAAACAATTTCACTGTGCCTTGTCACATGCGACAATAAAGTATTCCATTCTATTCCAAAACATCATCGGTTCATTCCCTCCTCATATGCTGAGTTCCTCTGGAAGCATCCCAGACTTCCACACAAATCAACCTCCCTTCCATTGACTCACTCTACACTTCATCCTGCGTCGGCAAGGCCACCAGCATAATCAAGGATGAGTCTCACCCCGGTCACTCCCTCTTCTTCCCTCTCCCATCAGGTAAGATGTGAAAATACATTCCTTCAGCCCAGCTGTTATCAGGCAACTGTTTCATTCGATCAACAACTAGAGAGCCAGGCTACTATTTACCACATTGGAGACCCTCGGACTATCTTTAATTGGACTTTACTGGACTTTATCTTGCACTAAACATTATTCCCTTTATCACCCATCTGTACATTGTGGACGCCTCGATTGTAATCATGTATAGTGTTTCCGCTAACTGGTTAGCAGCATGCAACAAAAGCTTATCACTGTAACTGACAATGAACTAAATTAAACTAAACTAAACCAAGCTTTATATTTTGCTCAATATTCCAGCATCTGCAGTTTCTTGTGTCTTCAGTCAAGTTATAGCATTTTATGCTGCCCTGACATTTCTTTCAGATGCGAAAGGGTAGATGAAGAAGGGACTCGACCCGAAACGCTGCCAATTCCTGCTCTCCATAGATGCTGCATCACCCGCTGAGTTACTCCAGCATTTTGTGTCTACCCCCTCTGTCCCCACAGATTTCCCCCAGGATGACCAATACACTGTGTATCAACAAACTATCCATTGAGTGGAGTAGTTTGGTTGCATGGACTACATTCTGTTCTTTGACAACTCACTGGTTGCTAACAGCTCTTGAATTAAACTAATGCCACTGCTTAAGATACTTTTCAATTATTCAAAGAGATCTAAATTATTAAAGATGTGAAAAATACTCCAAAAAAAAGAAAACTAACCAAAAATATCTCAAATGCTAATAAATAATTTAAACAGTTTAAGTATCACACCTATATGGATAGGAAACTTTCTGAGGGATATGGGCCAAATGTGGGCAAGTGGACTAGTGCAGATGGGGTATCATTTTCAGCCTGGGTGAGTTGTGCCGACGGACCTGTTTCCATGCTGTATGACTCTATGACCCTCTCATGGAACCCATCCGTATATAGTTCTCCCTGAGATAATGCTGATGGGGTAATCAGACGGAGACACAAGAGACTGCAGTTGTTGTAATATTCAACAAAAAAAACATATATCGGCAAGACCAAGCTCAGACTGCGCGATCCTTTTTGCCAAACACCAACTCTCAGCCCGTCTTAGTCTACATGATCTCCCTGTTGCCTAACATCTTAACTCTCCTTCCCATTCCCATACAGACCTTTCTGTCTTGGGCCACCCCACTGTCAGAGGAACAGCACTTCATATTTCACGGGCAGCTTACAACCCAGCAGCATGAATATTGATTTCTCTCATTTCAAGTACTCCTTGCATACCCTCTCTCTCCATCCCTGGTCGTCCTGCGAATTTCACTGTTCGTATCCCTTTGTTATCACCTCCTTCACAGCCAACAATGAACCATTGTGAGCTCTTTGGTCATCGGCACCATCTTTGATTTGTTCTGTACCACTTCATACCTCTAGTTTCCCTCTCCCTGAATCTCAGTCTGAAGAAGGGTCTCAACTTGAAACATCATCTATTACTTTTCTCTAGAGATGCTGCCTGTCCTGCTAAATACTCCAGCACTTTGTGTCCATCTTCTTCAGTCTGATCATCAGATGCTCTGATATCTGACCTCCTCCGTGTTTGGTGGAGTATATGTGGAATTCCAGCATGGATTGATGTCCACAGGATTGACATTTGGTGATTGCCTGCCAGAACCATGACAGATGTCAAGATAATGAGTCAGCGACACAAAGTCCTGAGATCGAATTAAAGGATGTCAAACTGTGAAAGACAAATTCAAAAAAGTGGTAATTTATGCGTTGGCAACATCAAAGATGAACATGTCAGTTATCAACTTCAAAGACAGAATCAAAGTACTGGAGTAACTCAGCGGTCAGGCAGCATTTCTGGAGAACATAGTAGGTAACATTTTGGGTTGGGATCCTTCTTCAGACTGCAGAAGATGCTAAGATGCTGCATGACTCGCTGAGTTACTCCAGCACTTTGTGTCCTTTCTTTTGCAAACCAGCATCTGCAGTTCCTTGTTTCTATCAATTGTCACCTTATTGTAAAATAAAATAATTTAATGAACATATAGTACAGCACAGGAACAGGCCCTTCAGTCCTCAAAGCCTGTACCGAACATGAATTCAAGACCAAATCTTTAAGTTTAGATATACATCGTGGAAACAGGCCTGTTGGCCCACTGAATAGACCAGCAGACACATACTCTAGTTCTATCCTACACACTAGTTTACAGAAGCCAATTAATCTACAAACCAACATGTTTTTGGAATGTGGGAGGAAACTGGAGCACCCAGAGAAACATACATGGTCACAGGGAAAATGTATGAAATCCGTACAGACAGCACCCATCGAACCAGGGTCTCTGGCGCTGTAGGCACAGGCTCCACCGCTGCGCTACTGTGCCACCCTTACTCAAACTAAAGTTCAAATGGAAACTAATTTGTAGCAAGTGATGTGAATTGTGAGACCAGAGGAAGGGATGAAGGTGGAAGAAGTGGTGGGAGAAGTGGGTGTTCCGTTGGGACACATGGAAGAAAAAAACAAAATGAGGAGGGGGGGTGTGGTGGTTGTTGTTGGTTAATGACCTAAAATTGGAGAATTCAATGTTCATACCATTGGGTTGAATTTGCTATCTACCCAAGCAGAGGCAGGGTGCCAATCGAAAATGTCACCTTTCCAAATTTCCCAGTGATGCTACCTGACCCACTGAGTTACTCCAGCATGTTGTGTTGTTTTGCTCAAGATTCCAGCAACTGCAGTTCCTGGTGTCTTATCTTAAACAAGGTTCTGGAACTTTTGATCATTCAGTTTTGTGTGAACATTTGGAAGCATTCATAGAGTCAGAGCCATACAGTGTGGAAACAAGGCCCTTTAGGCCAACTTGCCCACAATGGCCCACAAGTCCCTCCCACACTGGTCCCACCTGCCTGTGTTTGGCCAATATCTTAAACTTAAACTTTGCAATAGTTCACCTACCTCCTCCGGCAGCTTATTCCATATACCCACCACCCTTTGTGTGAAAAGGTTACCCTTCAGATTCCTAATAAATCCTTCCCCCCCTCACCTTAAACCTATGTCCTCTGGTTCTCCATTCCCCTATTCTGGGCAAGAGACTCTGTGCCCAATCAATTCCTCTCATGGTTTTCTACACCTCTATATGATCACCCCTCATCCTCCTATGCTCCAAGGAATTGAGTCCCGTCCTGCATAACCTCTCCCTACATCTCAGGCCCTCGAGTACTGGCAACATCCTAACAAATCTTCTCTGCACCCTTTCCAGCTTGACAACATCTTTCCTATCACATGGTGATGAAAACTGAACACAATACTTTAAATGCGACCTCACCAACATCTTATACAGCTGCAACATGACCTCCCAATTTCTATACTCATCTCTACTATTCTATACACATTCTATACACGACCTCCATGTTGAAGCAATAGTAGAATTGACACTGTGGTGAAACATAGGGTTTGACCCAGAATGGACAAGCCCATCAGTCTGAAAAATACTGCTTGTAAAATAAACAAGAGCTGTTATATGTGGAGCTGTTATACAGAACTGAACTGGGAACTGGCAGTCATTTGAAAATAGATGAACGGATGTTCCGTGAAATAAGCAACTTATTTATATTCCAGGTACAAAGTCGGAGTAGAAAGGAAAGTAACTTCCTGCATGGACTAACAGCTTTCTTGCCGGCAATTGACATTTCACTTAAACTACCTCCATTTGAGCTCGTGCATAAATGTGTCAAAACTAATTTACCCAGCTTGGCCTCGGAAGGACTATAATACAGCACATGACATTATTATGGAAGGATCAAAGAAACAATTCAGAGCTGAAAACTGCATTGAATAAATTTCCCATTCCAACTTTTTCCACCATGCATTGACAAGCGGTAGGAAACGCAACATTTTACCAGTCAACACATGGATAATTATGCAGAACAGAGAGAAATAGCAAAGATATTCATATTTTAGTTTAAGGTAGACAAAAAAGATGGAGAAACTCAGCGGGTGAGGCAGCATAAAATGCTATAACTTGACTGAAGACACAAGAAAGAGCGAAGGAATAGGCGAAGTTTCGGGTTGAGACTCTTCCTCATTTTAGTTTAGATTAGTTTAGAGATACAGCATGGAAACAGCCGTTCGGCCCAGCAAGTCCATCAGACCATCCATCACGCAATTACAGTAGTTCTATGTTATCCCACTTTCACATGCATTCCTTACACAATAGGGACATTTTATTTGCTTATAATGGCCAATGAACCCTCATACCTGCACGTCTTTAGGATGTGGGAGAAAACCAGAGCACCTGGAAGAAACCCACATGGTCACAGGTAGAACGTGCAAACTTCACACAAGCAGCACCCGAGATCATGATCGAACCCGTGTCATTGGCTGTGTGAGGCAGCGGTTCTACCAGCTGTGTCGCCTAATACGATTTTCCCATTTTCCATCGTGTTGAGTAGCAACTACCATCAAACTAGATGAGACAGATTTAAAACCGAAACACCAGCTCACATCTGGGCATCCATGATGTGCTGAGGGACACTGGGAGCAGTAGCAATGTATATCACCACAATAAGCCTTGCTTTGTTTAAATGGATGTTGCAAACAATTAGCAACAATTCTATGTAACCTTTCAACCACTTCCTGGCATTAATAATTACTAGAGTGATTTTCTTACATTCCTGCAGATCAATTTGACATTTCCTCAGTCCTGACATGCACGGAAAGGAGCCTGAAGAAATATTACAGCAAAGCAATAATATATAATTGATGAAAGATGTCTGCAGATTTGCTCAACTTGGGAACACTTTCACATTGATTCACCAATAAACCATTCTGGGCTTTTAATCTCAGAAGCCCACACATATTCAGTGGGTGAACAAGGAACCACAGACATTAGTTTACACAGACAGCAAGAGTTTGAGTAACTCATCGGGTCAGGCAGCATCTCTGGAGAACATGGATAGGTGACGTATCCAGTTGGGCCCCTCTTCAGACTGATTGTAGTTAGGCAGGGGGTGGGTGAGGGGAGGGGGTGATGGGGGTTTGTTGGAGGAAGCTGGCAAGGAGGAAAAATGGGAGAATTCAGTGTTCATGGTGCTGGGTTGCAGGCAGTTCTCCAGAGATGCTGCCTAACTCGCTAAGTTACTCCAGTACATTATGTTTTTTAATATTCTCTGTGGGATCTGAAGTAAAGATATTTCATTTCTGAAATGTGGCTCAATAATGGAAGTCATTTCCTTTGAACAGAATGTCAAAATGAATACCAAAATAACTATATTATGATCTCCATGATCAATAGATTTCACACTCAATATTTGTTTCATGCAGATACTGATAATCATCCAAACCTCACTGCATGAGACATTTTGAACTATTTTTAATACAGTGCTAATGAGCAAAGAAGTGAAAACGCAAGTTATGTCTACATAATCTGCCTTTCCTGTTTAATTCCTAATGCACGTTTGTGAAAACCTTATAAATGTTCATATTTACATGTAAAATTAGTTTTATAAATGCAAATCATCACCATAGTTGGTCAATTAACTGCAGGATTCTCACAATAATTCTCACAAATTGATCTCAAAAATGTATTCTAATGACCATTTGTTTCCTTAATTGCAGTGAACATGAGGGTTTGATAAAATATCTTTTAAGAATGAATATTAACATCAATGGTATGAAGTTCAACAGTTAATAATGCAAAGTTTGCTTTATAAAAGCTTCTGCCTGGTATGCCCAGCTTGATATTCATTGAGCATTTTGCACGACAGTCTGGGAATAAATATGCACACTTGCACACTTCATGATAACCCATTAAACTTATTAGATGAATATTGCATTGATACTCTGCTATGTGTGTTTTGAGTCCTAAGGAAATAAGAAAACTTTGGTGAAGTGTTAATGGGCAGAGAGCAATGGTTAAAGTGAAGAACACGGGATCGGGGAATATTTTTTTCACCAAGAGGATGGTTCTAATCCGGATCACATTGTACAAGAAAGTGGTGGTGGCAGGTACACTCAAAACATTTAAGAAGCATCTAGATCACGAAGGGATAGAAGGCAATCGGCCAAATGCTGGTAAATTGATTGGTATAGATGGGGACTTGATAATCAAGATGGGCATGGTGGGCCAAATAGCCTGTTGTTGAACTGCCACGTCTCTTTGAGCCTGTGATCTCTCATTATCAGTATGATTATGTCATCTTCTCCCCTCTCCCATCAGGTAAGAGTTTCAGAAGTGTGAAAACACATACCTCCAGATTCATACCTCCAGACTTAGGGACAGTTTCTTCCCAGTTGTTATCAGGCAACTGAACCATCCTTTCAACAACTACCTCGTTGGAGACCTTTGAACCATCTGTAATCAGACTTTATCTTGCACAAAACATTATCCCCTCATCCTGTATCTGTACACTGTGGATGGCTTGATTGTAATCATGTATCATCTTTCCACTGGATAGCACGCAACAAAAAAACTTTTCACTGCACCTCAGTACACGTGAAAATAATAATAAACTAAACTAAACTAAATATTTGTGAGGCAAAACTCTGAAAGATTGTTTATCAGTTTCCAATATGAGCAAAACTATAGCATTGTAAAGAGCAACTTAATTCACATTAGATTTATCTTATATGTGCCCCATCCCCTGAACTCTTTCACCATTTCCAGCAATGCTGGTGCCCTGAGGCTGCAGTATACATATCAACTGCATCGTCAACAAGCATAATATGGCTGTATCACCAGGCCTGACAAGATATAAACCTCAAAATGACTGGAACCTCCAAATGACCCTAAATGTTCTAATGTTTCTTACACAGGAACATATGCCTTTAACATTATAATCCTGCCATATATTATAAACACAAAACTCCCCTTCACCTGTATCCATCAATTAATTAGAATCAAAGAACTGCAGATGCTGGTTTATAGCAAAGATAGACACAAAGTTTTGGAATAAGTGGGTGAGACAGCATCTTTGGAGAAAAAGGATGGATGACGCTTTGGGAAGAAGTTTTCAGAAGAGTCCGGAGCCTGAAACATCACCCATAGTTTTTTTCCAGAGATGCTGTCAGACCCGCTGAATTACTCCAGCACTTTGCGTCTATTCACCTATTACATGTCAGGCTTTGTACTGCCCCTTCTCTCTTCCAGCTTTCTTTACCCCCACCAATCCCTGCACAATCTGCCTGAAGAAGAGTCCTGATCCGAGAAACGTCACTTATCCATGTTCTCCAGAGATGCTGCTTGATCCACTGAGTTACTCCAGCATTTTGGGTCCTTTTTTAAATTATTATAATCACAGCACCATTATTACAAGGAATGGAACAATTCACCTAGAACCAATTCTCAGAGTAAATTGGGGATGGATAATAAAAGGATTACTGCTGTCGCACAGATGGTTTATTTATAAAACTAAACTACAATTCTCCTGCCAAATAATCGTGAGTTTAATGGCTCTCACGAACATACATGTACATTTTTCCAATATCCAGCAATTTTAGTTGAGCGAGAGACATCCTGTGAATTTCATATACTGACAGGTTACTAGATAAAATGTGATGCCCTGTTATTTGCCTTGTGAAAATATAAACTGGGTTTCAAGTTCTTGTGAATGTTATATTTCTGCATTAATTGCCAATTAAATATCATAGAATGTTAGTGCTGATGCTTCACGGCATTAATCTCATTGGTTAAGGGTTTAGTTTAATTTAGAGAGTTTAGTCCAGAGATACAGCGTGGAAACTGGTCCTTCGGCCCACTGCATCCACGCTGACCAATGATCACCCGTTTACACCAGTTCTATGTTAACCCACTTTCACATCAAACACACAAGGGATAATTAACAGAAGCCAATCAACTTACACACCTGCACATCTTTGGAATGTGGGAGGAAACTGGAGCTCCCAAAGAAAACCCACGCGGTCACAAAATTAATGTGCACATTCCACACAGACAGCACTCGAGGTCACAATTGAACCCGGGTTTCTACCACTGTGAGGCAGAAGCTCTATCGCTGCACCACTATGCCACCCTATTGTTCTGTTGTTGGTACATATGACAATTAAACATTTTTGACACCCTATAGAGTGTTGTTCAGGTTGTCTATGGCAATTTCAAAAGTCCTGTTATTATGGCAAATCCATAGAGAAATAAAGAGTGAACAAAATGAATTTCAACCAGCTTTGGGATAATTGCACACTGAATAGTGGAGAGTGAAGACGACCTCCTTCAATCTCCTTCGACCTCCATCCGACTATGATGAAGACTATCCACGACTACCTTCGACTACCTTTGATTACCTTCGACTACCCTCGATTACCTACGAATAACATGCCCACCTACTATGACCTACTTCGACTAAACCTACGAGTGAAAAATAAATAATTTTTTAAAAAAAATCGTGGGCATTTTTCAGCATGTTGAAAAATACGCCGCGACCTAGCTGAGGCCTCGTGTACGTGGGGACTACTCTCGAGCATGAAGGAGAGTCACAAAGATCTCCAAGGACCTCGTGTCGACCATGCTGCGAGTATGAGTCGGGGGCAAACTCTTCTAAATTCGCCAATTAGGTCGCCGCAGTGGGTCAGCCCCTTTAGACCTTTGACTGTAAAGATCCAGCTGTTCGGCCCACTGATTATGTCTTTGGAGCGTGGGAGGAAACCGGAGCACCCGGAGAAAACCCATGTGGTCACAGGGAGGATGTACAAACTCCGTACAGTTAGCTCCCATGGTCAGGATCGAACCTGAGTCTCTGGCACTTTAATCATATTCATAATAATAATCATAATCATACTTTATTAGCCAAGTATGTTTTGCAAAATATGAGGAATTTGATTTGCCATACAGTCATACCAATAAAAAGCAAAAAAAACACACAAAATACATTCTAACATAAACATCCACCACAGTGACTCCTCCACATTCCTCACTGTGGCGAAAAAAAAGTTCAATCTCTTCTCTTCTTTGTTTTCGGGGGCCTCGAGCCTTCCGTTGACGGGGCGACATTGGTTCCTGTAGCCGGCGGTCGGGCCCTCCGCATCGGGGTGATCAAGCTCCCGCATCAGGAGCAACTCCACGACTGCGCCGCTGTGGAAACAGGCCCTTCAGCCCACTTAGTCTGCGCCGATCACCCACGATCACCCTTAGTTCTATATTATCCCAGTATTGCAACCTACACATTAGAGGCAATTTACAGAAGCCAATTAACCCATGCACCTGCATGTCTTTAGAATATGGGAGGAGCCTGGAGGATCCAGAGAAAACACGCCTGGTCACAGGGAGAACGTAGAAACGCCACACAGACAGCACTCGAGGTCAGGATCAAACCCAGGGCTCAGGTGCTGTAAAGCAGCGACTATCTCTGCGCTAGTTCTCCCTGATGTTTCTGAAGAAATGTCTGCTACAGAAGCTCCAAGCAACTCATTGAATGATAAACATTATCAGTTCATTCTACCCACTCAATATCTTAGATACACCGGCATAGGTTCACGAGGTTAATTCCCAGGATTTGCTGGACTGTCATATGTTGATAGAATGGAGCAGCTGGGCTTGTATACTCTGAAATTTAGAAGGATGAGGGGATCTTATTGAAACATATAAGATTATTAAGGGATTGGACATGCTAGTGGCAGGAAACATGTTCCCGATGTTGGGGGAGTCCAGAACCAGGGGCCACAGTTTAAGAATAAGGGGTAAGCCATTTAGAACGGAGATGAGGAAAAGCTTTTTCACACAGAGGGTTGCGAATCTGTGGAATTCTCTGCCTCAAAAGGCAGTGGAGGCCAATTCTCTGGATGCTTTCAAGAGAGCATAAAGCTCTTAAAGAAAGCAGAGTCAGGGGATATGGGGAGAAGGCATGAACGGGGTACTGATTGTGGATGATCAGCCATGATCACTGTGAATGGCAGTGCTGGCTTGAAGGGCCGAATTGGCCTACTCCTGCACCTTTTGTCTATTCTCTATTGTCAGCAGTGCATATGTATCCAGAAATACTGAGTTTCACAGAGAATGAGTGCATTTTAATCGTAGAAACAGCTATAATCAAAATCAAAGTACTCAAAGGAGCAATTCAATTCCTAGATTATTTTAAAATGACCACTAAAAACCATAATTCTGTATTAAAAGGTAGAAATAATTTTCTCCTGCTCACTTGTTACAGTAATATTTCTGTGAGGATCTGTGCCAACCGAAGATGATTTTGCTTGTTTGGGTACACATTTGTTTTCTAGGTGGTGTTAGGGACCCTGTGTTTCAATGGAACTTTCCACTGCAATTCACAGCGTTGCTCTTTATTGGTGTCTATTTTGCTGCTAATAATGCACCCGTCTTTAAAATTTTAAACAGTCAGACCTTCTTCTCATTTTTAACCTGTAACTTAAACTCCCTATTAAATCCTTATGCTGTACATTCTGATCATTATATCTTGTTCTCTCAATGTCTCAAAATGGAATTCACCTCCTTGGACCTTCAATCTGTTAAAATGCCATTGCATAATCATTTTTTTTAAATGCCCAATTATATTCTGTCATTTTTTCCCCTTTTCTTCAAAACTACAGAAATCTTCATGATTCAAAGATCCATAAAATGCTTCAAACCATTCGGTGTCCTGCACTTTGGAATGCTTGAAACAAAAAGGAAATGTTGGGAAAACTCAGAAGAGGAGCCAACATTTGTGGAAAAAGAAATATTATTTATTTTCAAAAGAGTTATCATTTCAGATCAATGAGCCTTCAACAGGTCTACCATGCACGTTATCCCTTCTATTTCACATGTTTTTAATTCATTTTATTAACCTGAAATATTAATTTTATTTTCTTATACAGGCACAGTCTACTAGCACATAGAACATAGAACAGTACAACACAGGAACAGACCCATCAGCCCACAATGCCCATGTCGATATGATGTCAAATTAAACTAATCATTTCTACCAGCACATGATCCATATCCCTGCACTCCTTACGTACCCATGTGTCCAATCTAAAATACTCATATCAACTTCCACCACCACTGCTGGCAGTGCATTTAAGATGCCCACCACTCTCCACGTTAAAAACTTACCCCACGTATTTCCTTTACACTTTGCCCTTCTCACCTTAAAACTATTTCCACCCTGAGTAAAACGAGTCTGACTGTCTATCCTATCTATGCCTCTCAAAAGTTTAGTTTAGTTTAGTTTAGTTGTTTAGTTTAGTTTAGTTTAGAGATACAGCATGGAAACAGGCCCTTAGGTAAGTACATCGGGTAGGCGCAGGCACGGAAATCGCTATTAAAAAAATATGGAGGGAACCGGGGGACACAATTTCTTGGTGGCCGTGCGCGCATGTGCACACTCACACACACACACACGCACACACGAGGCTTCGGAGGCTCAATCCAGCGCTAAATGTAGCTCAATTCTGCCTGTCCCGCCGGGTCAACCTACAGACCTGCCTGTACTGACGGGACACCAGCGCGGCTGTAAACCTGGGACATATTTCCCACAAGTCCAGGCAGGGCTGTAGGTTAACCTGGCGGGACAGGCAGAGTTGAGCTAGGTTTAGCGCTGCTTCTCTGCGCTGGCTGTGGGCCTGGGGGCATAGCTCCCGTCTGACTCCCGACGTCTCTGGCCACCCCCGAGTGTGGGGGAGCGGCACTTGGGTGGGAACGGGACAGCGCCGGAGAGCTGGGATTGGTCCTGGCTGTGGATGAGGCGCAGGTCAGCGCCAAGAGTGTTTTGGCACGTCACCCTTCTCCAATCACCGTGCTCTATCCTTAGTCCCACCCCCCTACTTCCGCCTCTGACCAACACTTCCCTCCTCCAATGATTGTACTGAATCATCATGTCCCGCCCCCATTGCCTGCTGAACTACGTCTCTCTCATCCAATCGACGCCCTTGATCAGCAGTCCCACCCCCACTGTCTCGCAGAAAGCGGAGATTTCACTTGGTTTTAAAATCCGGATTACAAAAATGGGGGGGGGGGAATCGTCCCCCACCTCTCAAAACAGTGTGGGGGACGTGTGTCCCCTGCCCCCCCCCCGCGATTTCCGCCCCTGGGTAGGCGAGACCAAATAGAAGCATACCATATTAAGCATATCATATCAAATCAAAGGGAAGAACGGTGTCGCAGAGGTAAAGTTATTGCCCGGGTTTGATTCTGACTATGGGTGTTGTCTGTACAGAGTTTGTATGTTCTCCCTGTCACTGTGTGGGGTTTCTCCAGGTGCTCTGGTTTCCTCCCAGACCCAAAAAACACACCGGTTTGAATGTTAATTTAGCTTCTGTAAAATTGCAAAAGTGGCCCTAGAGTGTCGGATAGTGCTAGTGTACGGGGTGATTGCCGGTCTGCGTGGACTCGGTGTGCCGAAGGGCCTATTTCCGTGTTCTATCTCTAAAGTCTAAAGTGCCACCTTCTCTTACATGCAAGAGTCTTCAATTTGATCTGTTGAAACAGTTCTGATAATAGGTAGCTGACCTGAAATGGTAGCTTTGTTTTCTCTCTGTATGGAAATAACTATTATTAGTTTCCCATTTTCCCTTTGTTTTGCTTGAATCTATTGAACAATCTCAGCATTCTCTTTTTATATATACAATCTGAACATTTGTGAGGCCAATAAAACTCATTTTCTTTTTCAAATGTAATTACATTACATGTAAATACAATTGTAAAATATGTTGTATTTTTACAATATATGCATATATTGGAATATACATAATGTATTGGAAATATATTGTAGATTGCTCACTCTAATAGCTGTCAGCACAATACTGGACTGATAGAACGGTAGGAAAGCTGTAAATGAAATGTAGTCTCTGCGCTGAAATGGAGATAGAAAGCTCCACACAAGGGAGATCCAGAAAGAGGAGAGAGTGGTCAGGGATAGTCCAAGGAAATTTGAGGGCAAGGGGGGGGGGGGGGGGGGGGGGGGGGGGGGGGGGGGGGGGGGTTGATGGTGAAGTTCTTCCATTAATAATATATTGCATCCACACTGTGGAAAGACCAACAACATTGTCACTCCATCCATGCCTATATACCTATGCCTACAAACATCTCCTTTTAGAACCTTATTCTTGCCACCCATCCCTTCCATGGTCTTAATCTAGTCTCAAACATGGACACACACAAGCAACAATGTAATTCTTATTCCCCATTTATACTATTTCAATATGTAGAAACAAGGAACTGCAGATGCTGGTTTACAAAAAAAGACACAAACTGCTGGAGTAATTCAACAGGTCAGGCAACATCCTTGGGAGAACATGGATAGGCAACATTTAAGGTTGGGACCCTTTCAAAAAAAGTAAAAAAGTGCTGGAGTAACTCAGCAGGTTAGGCAGCATTGCTGGAGAAGACGAATAGGTGATGTTTTGGGTCAAGAAGAGTCCTAACCTGAAATGTCACCTATCCATGTTCTCCCAAGGATGCTGCCTGACCTGCTGAATTACTCCAGCACTTCATGCCTTTTTTTTGTCCAATTTGTTAATATTTATTGTTTTCTTGGGTTTCTATAAAATGTCTTCAGTTTACCTATTCTTCCTTGGCTTCCAAAAGTTACTTGTTTAAATATACATTTAACCCTGCCTGAATATTAATCCACTGTTATTTTTCCGGTTTGATTTTGTGTACTGTATATCCCAATATATCTTTTGATATGTGAGGATTATGGATTGTGTGAAATAATTTATATTGTCTCCAAACTCTCAATGACTTTGAACAAGTCATTACAGTTCTATTGCCAGCAGCTAAGAAATCACAAAACTGTAGAAAAAATAAAAAGCTTATCCTGTAGCAACCAATATTACTAGGAGTTTTAAATTCTTAGTGACACCAAGTATCATCTTTTCAAGATATATCCATTGTCAACCATTATAAGAGTATTACGTCTAAGTGAGGATTCAGGTGCTTTAATGTAACTAGTTAAATTCTCTGTTTCCAGAGAGGGAACAAAGAGAGGGATGGGTAGGAATTGAGCAATGCCGATGTAGCTCCTGATTGCTTCTGGTCCATGCATATGCAAGGAATAACACTGTAAGGGATCTCCGCAGATCCCAAATATCAGGATAGGCTTGAAAACACAGCAGCTAAAAGTGTGATTTAATGATTGGAACTAGACTCATTTGTAGATTTGTGCAATATGACAGAAAATAGCTGAATGTGGAAATAGGTTGGAATCTTACATTATAATATTGTTTTTAGGGGCTTCCGTATGATGCCTGAAGGTCCATTGACTTTCCAATGGGTTAGGTATTTTTTGGCCCATATCCCTCTAAACCTTTCCTATCCATGTACCTGTCCAGATGTCTATTAATGGTTGTTAAACATGTTGTTTTAACTTCTTTGTGTGTTTGTAGTATGGCATGTCATATTTCTCATTTAATCCTGAAGTCATAGAAAGGGATCATAGAGTCATAGAGAGTTATAGAGTCATACAGCATTTGGTACCTACCTGCATTTGGCCCATATGCCTCTAAAACTGTCCTATCCATGTACCTGTCTAATTGTTTATTAAACATTGCGATAGTCCCTGCCTTAACTATCTTAACTACCTACGGCAGCTCATTCCATAACCCATCACTCTTCGTGTGAAGATGTTACCCCTCAGATTCCAATTATATATTTCCACCTTCACCTTAAACCTACATCCTCTGCTTCTTGATTCCACTACTCAGGACAAGAGGCTCTGTGCGTCTACCCAATTTATTCCTCTCGTGATTTTATACACCTTTGTAAGAAAACCCTCATTCTCCTGACTCTTGAAGCAAAACAAGTTTGCTTACTTAAATTACATCCAACATTTCAAGGAAATTTACAAACTAGATCTCAGAAACATAGAAACAGAGAAAATAAATGCAGGATTAGGCCATTCGGTACTTCGAGCCGCCATTCAATATGATCACGGCAGATCATCCTAAATCAATACCCCGTCCCTGCTTTCTCCTCTTATCCCTTGATTCCGTTAGCCCTAAGAGCTACATCTAACTCTCTCTTGAAAACATCCAGTGAATTGGCCTCCACTGCCTTCTGTGGCAGAGAATTCCACAGATTCACAACTCTCTGGGTGAAAAAGTTTTTCCTCTCAGTCCTAGATGGCCTCCCCTTCTTCATCAACTGTGACCCCAAAATCAGTTCTGGATGCCCCCAAAATCAGGAACATTTTTCCTGCATCGAGCCTGTCCAATCTCTTAAGAATTTTATGTTTCCATAAGGTTTCCTCTCATCCTTCAAATTCCAGTGAATATAAGTCCAGTCGATCCATTCTTTCCTCATATGTCAATCCCACCATGTCAGGAATTAACCTGGTAAACCTACGCTGCACTCCCTCAACAGCAAGAATGTCCTTTATCAAATTGGATGACCAAACCTGCTCACAATACTCCAGGTGTGGTCTAACCATCTAGTCCTGTGTATTTGATTCTTCTAACCAGGGCCCTGTACAACTGCAGTAGGACCTCCTTGCTACTATACTCAAATCCTCTCGCTATGAAGGCCGACATGCCATTTACTTCCTTCACTGCCTGCTGTAGCTGCATGTGTTAATCCTGGCTGAAATCGAGCAGCCATAGTACCCAAACTTTAATGAGGACTTTTGTATTGCTTGGCCATTTTGGTCAAGTCTGGTGTGCTCTGTAGAAATGGGACAAGCTTCAGAATGGTGCCAGCAAGTCTGGGGCCCAGATCAGTGTTGCATATTCATTTGCATTTGAATAAGATTTATGCAGTGGACATTCAGGAAAATGTAAAATGCATGAGGTTAATTGGATCTCTGCAAGAACCTTGTATATATTGTAAATAATGTTGCGAGACAGTTACCCTGTAAAGTGTTGATTGGTTGAAATGTTAAGCCCTGTCTGGTTTGTTTGAATCCCAGGATAAATGTTGCATTATTCAAGGTTCTGTTAGCCTCTTCAGGAAGCTTCTCCTGCAACAATGTAAGAAAATACTGTAATTGGCCTGTACCTGTCAGTAATGTATTATTCTAATTTGTTATACTTGATTGGATTGTAAATATACCACCCCTCTGTAGTTCGGCCCCACAAGGTTCGGGGACCTACAAAAGGCAGCCCCCACGAGGTCCGTTGTCGATCTTCTGGAAGATCGCTTGGGACTGCTTGACCTTTTGGAGTGTTTATGCTTGTACGAGGCTAAAGGGCTTGGCCAGGCAGATAAAAGGATCGAATCTGCAGTGGTTTAGGTATAGTATAGGGTGATTTATTGTGTTTTCCAAAAATAAAGATTAGTTGTTCCAGTGCTTGAATCAGTGGTTTATTGACTGAACTAGACTGGGGGGAAGCTTAGAAAGAGCTTATTTACATATGCTTAGTTTCAGTGACTGATGTACAAGGACACCCAGGTCTCGTTGCACATCTGCCTTCTTGTTCTTGCCACCAATGTGGATAACCTCACATTTATCCACATTACACTGTCATGCATCTGCCATGCATCTGCTCAATCACCCAACCTAACCAAGTCACCCTGCAGCCTTATAGCATCCTTTTTGCAGCTCACACTGCCACCCAGCTTTGTGTCATCCGCAATCTTGGATATGTTATATTTAATTCCTTTGTCTAAATCGTTAATTTATATAATGTAAATAATTGGGGTCCCAGCACCGAGCCTTGCAGCACCCCACTAGTCACTGCCTGCCATTCTGAAAAGGACCCCTTAATTCCTCCTCTTTGCTTCCTGTCTGCCAACCAGTTCTCCATCCCTACCCCGAATACCATGTGCTCTAATTTTGCACACTAATCTCTTGGTTGTGATCTTCCAGCTCCATTGGGATATCTGATGCCTTTTCACAGAGACATAACGAACTGCAGATGCTGGTTCACAAGAAAAGACACAAAGTACTGGAGTAACTCAGTTGGTCATGCAGGATCTCTGTTTCCCTAAGATGCTGCCTGACCTACTGAGTTATTCCAGCACTTGGTGTCCATTATTAATTTATTTTTTCTCCTTTGCAATGATTGAAAATGTAGGTTTATAATATAAAACAAAACAAAAAAAAACATAATCAATCAGCCACTTCAAATGTTCAGATGCTTGTTTGTTTGGCACATCTGTTGTAATGGACAACAAGGGGAAAGGATAACTTGAAAAATCAGTGTAGGAGTATAAATCCCTTGGTTTTAACATTAGGAGTCTCCATATTATATGACAGATTCATCAGTTGTCTCTATAGCAATGGGGAAGCCCTTCCTGACTTTGTTTATCAGTTCCCAAGGGAACTTCCTGCATTGAGCTATTCCAACAGAAGACTTAGGCTGGACCCACGTACATTTGAGACATACTTAGTGGCAGCTGGCATCACAACTGTCGATATATTGGGGTCCAACAGTCGAGCCCAGTGTTACTGACACTCCACAACACTATGTTGGGGAATTGCCTCACCTAACCCATATCACTCAAAGGCTTTCAGGGTATTTTGGGGACAGGCCCTCTGCATTGCATCAGCTGAGGTTTAGTCTTTAGTTTTAGTTTAGAGACACAGCGCCTGAAACAGGCCCTTTGGCCTACCGTGTCCGTGTGGACCAGCGATCCCCATACACTAGCACTATCGTACACACCAGGGACAATTTACAATTTTTACCAAAGCCAAATTAACCTACAAACCTGCACATCTTTGGAATATCGGAGGAAACCGCAGCATCCAGGGAAAGTTCAAACTCCATACAGACACCACTTGTAGTCAGCAACTGTATCGCTGCACCACTGTGCCGCCCTGGTCACTGTTATGTTGTTGCCTCCTGACTCCTTGAGCATAAGGAGTAGTGTAGGCAGGCTTGGACCAAAGGATATCAACTCCGACTGATGACCCAAGGCCAGCACGTTTTTGCCCAAGGTCTGGATGCAATGCAGTTGTGTCCTTGAAATGAGTATTTAATACATCATGGGTGTGTCTCTATTGCCTGAATCATAGAACATGGAATAGAACAGCACAGGAACAGGCCCTTTGGCCCACAATGTATGTGCCGCACATGATTAACCTGACAAAGCCCCAGTCTAGGTTATGCAACTGTTTGGTCACTTATCTTATGAAATCCCCTGGAATTGCTCTAAGTCCTCTGGGGATACTATATTCCGAACGATACGGAATAAATCACTCCCAGAAGTAGCCTAACTTATAAACTACCAAATTAAGTGAATTAAGATGCCTTTCATTCTTTCCTGATGGATTTAAGGGAAATGGATGTGAAACAGGGTTTCGGACTGAGCAAAGATCATCAAAAGGAAAGGCTAAG
This sequence comes from Okamejei kenojei, assembly GCA_035221665.1. NCBI lineage: Eukaryota > Metazoa > Chordata > Chondrichthyes > Rajiformes > Rajidae > Okamejei > Okamejei kenojei. The sequence goes on from CM069140.1 coordinate 34,314,323, forward strand.
TGAGAGGGAAATGATCTTGCAGATGGATTGTAATGTCGTAAAATAAAAGAGAAAATCATGTCAAGGTGTATCAGTTTAGAAGGATAAGGGTCAAATGTGGGCAGGTGGGACGTATGCAGATGGGCCTTCCTGGTGGGCATAGACAAGTTTAGCCAAAGCACTTGTTTCCATGCTGTATAACTTTATACCTTTATTATAGTGGTGAGAGACAGAGAGCTCTGAGATGCAGAAATATCTGAGTGTCCTAGTGTGGGATTTGCACAAGGTTTGTATGCAGGAAGAAGATTTGCACAAGGTTTGTATGCAGGAAGTTATCAGGAACACAGAATGTTATTTATTGTTATTTATTGTGAAATGTATTGAATTCAAAATATAAAGGTTATACTCTCATTATTTCAGGCACTGAATCTGGAGTATTCTGTACAGTTTTTCTGAATTATATACTGTATTATCCCTGAATATGTGTGTGTGCGTATTGTGTTCACGGGCCTGTTTAAGCTGCAGCCTGTCCCACTGTACGAGTTCTCCCGAGTTTCCCCTGATTTGAACTCGGAGAATTACAGTAATAGCTGCTCGTAGGTATTTGGGGCTCTCGTGGACATTTTTCAACGTTGAAAAATCTTCACGAGTCTTCACGAGCTTACCGCGTTTCCTGAGTACCTGCCGTTAGCGTTATGAGCCGCTAAGCGAGGTCCCTAGCTCCGACGTACCTGCTCCGTACATTCTACGTGCTTACCACGAGTTTGATTTTTTTAAACTCGGGAGAGCTCTTGAATTACCTCGTACAGTGGGACAGGCCCTTTACTTGTAACTTGTAGCATTAGTTGTAACATTATATTCTGCACTCTGTTTCCTTTCACTTTTGACACTACTTGTTGCACTTGTGCATTGTTCGATTGTACTCATGTACAGTATGATTTGCCTGAAGAAACAAAACAAAGTTTTTCACTGTATATCTGTACATGTGACAATAATAAATCAATAGCAAACCAATACCAATACTAACGAAATGATTATATCATTATCACCTCCATCAGATTGACTGGACATTGTTTGATCATTCTTTACAATACTTATGCCTCTTTATTGACACCAAATTGGTCCTTTCTCTACGTGTTAGCCTTCAAATCCAGAAAAAAAATGGTAATGACATAAAGTAAAATCATCTTGCCTCTATTTGCCTTTCTTATCTCCTTAACCTTTCTCCTTCTGCCTTGAATCCCCTGAGGTGTCTGATTGTAAACTACTGCTGAGATTAATGAGTGGGAATTAGTTAAGATGTGGGCATTAGCAAAAATGATTTTCACGGAATACCAAACAGAACTGATGATCGCCATGCACAAGACATGATTAAAACCACAGGACTGTGCACTAAAAGCTGGATTCTTACTAATTTTAGCTCTGTTGGAAGCACATTTGTAATAAATTAATTTAAATTGGAATGAATCAACTTCAATCACAAGATCATTTAACCTTAAACTTCAAACTAAGGAAATTATAGCTGTGGTGATGACTACACGAAAGTGCCTAAATATTAAATATTCTGAAGGTCAATGCACAACTGGCTTCTTCCCTTAATACATTCTACCCTAACCACAATTAATTTGCTGACACTTATTATAAATAAGTCATAACAGTCATAGATAAGTGTGCCTTGTTGAAAAGTTTACAGAAGATAGAATTTAGACAGATGACAATAAATACATACTTTCAAATAATGTATTGTTAGTTTGTTATCTGCTCTAGGAGTGTAGCTTCTATTTACATTGACTCCACTGTCATGTTATTTGAGCATAAAATATAATTAGTATTGGAAATTGCCTTGTGATCTTTTTTTGATATGGTAAATTACACTGAAATCCAATGAAAATAAAGCTTTTGTCAAACATTTGAAGATGATTGGAAATGGATTTGAATTTCATTTGTAATTCAGAGATAAAGAATGCCACTGAAAACTAACAAACCCAATAATTTTCATTTTATTTCCAGTCATTTTGAAGGGTTTCCAGTGAAAGCTGATAAGTGACACTGTGGTTAGACTAGATTTGATTACAGGTACTTTGTTCTAAGGCTTTGGTAGTAATTCCACACAATCATGCCATGTGCCTCTGTTAATCCCGCATTGATCAGCTACTGCACACTGGAAGGTTTCTGCACAAGAACTAACAATTGAGATCCATCCCGACTGAAATGAGTGTGCTTAAAGTATATAGGGACCATTATAATCAGAGGTATACAATGTTCATGGATACACTTAAACAGGTTTCAAGGGTTTATAGATCCTTGTTTTGACTTAAGGTGGATCGATATGTTTAGAGCAGGTTGACTGAGCGAAGTTGAATAAATAATCCCTCTTGATGATCCATCGTTCCAACTGATTTCTTTTTAATTGTATTGGATATTTGGACATGCTTTTGTTTAGTCCATAAATTAATGGCTGATGTTGACTAAATAAATTATTAATGGCAGATCCAAATAGCATTCCCTTTCTTTCTTCTGTCTGTTGCTAAATCAGCACTGAAACTGAACCAGGAATATCTCTGAAGAAGATGAGGGGGGGAACCTCATTGAAATGAGCCTCCCCCTTATCCTTCTAAACTCCAACAAGTAAAGGCCCAGTGCCATCAAACGCTCATCATATGTTAACCCAGTCTTTCTTGAGATTATTCTCATAAACCTTCTCTGGACCCTCTCCATTGCAGCACATCCTTCTTCAGATATGGAGAAAGAATGGCTCACAATACTAACAATACGCAATACTCCTCACAGTCACAGGAAGGAAGTGCCAACTCAACACAGACAGCACCCGAGGTCAGGATTGAATCTGGGTCTCGGGTGCTGTAGGTCAGCAGCTCTACCAGCTGCGCCACTATGCTGCCCACTTACCTATTGCCCCAAGTCTAATTGAACAGTATTACATTCGCTGTGCATGGAATGGTAAAGATAATATACAGCCTGTCAATTGGTCAATATGTAAGCAGAGAGGACCAACTTCAGAAATAGAGTGTCTATCTTTGGTTTAATCCAGGATCTGCAGTTCCTTCTGACAGAAATAGAGTCTTAAGCCCCTGTCCCACTTAGGAGACCTAAACACCAACCTCTGGTGACCTTGCCCGCCACCCAAGGTTTCCATGAGGTCACCAGATGTTTTGGTCACTCTCTCTAATGGTTAAAAGTGGTTTCCGCGTGGTCGAGGCTTCATCTAGGTTGCTGCTATGTTTTCATCATGATTAAAATCGGCCTCGACTAAAAATCGGTTGCAGTTTTAAAAATCGATAATTTTTTAGTTGCAGGTCTAGTCGAGCCGGTTTTCTTCATAGTCGAGGAAGGTTTTCAACATATGCGTGGAAGGTGGTAGGAGATTACAGGTCACCTCGACCTTGATTTTTTTTTGGGTGGTGGGCAAGGTCCTATAAGGAAAGAATATGATGTTTGGGGAGGATAACCTTAGATTCTTTAGAGAATATCCAGTGGAAATCGCTAAAAAACGAGACTTGTTTTCAAAGACAAGACAGATCCTGAAAGGAATTCAAAATGTAAGATACGGCATAATGTATCCTGCAAAAATGAGGATTACTTACAAGGATATGGAACATGTGTTTACTGACCGAGAAGAAGCATACAAACATGCTCAATAACTTGTAAAAGAGATAAATGGCTAAGTAAATCACCACGACTATCAGGACCCGTTTTTTTTCTACAGATATCGGCAGAGGGGAAGCTGAGTAATATGACTTTTTTAAAGACTAAGATGGTGGAGCTTTCCACATGGTGATGTCTAGATACCTTATCTTCTTTGGAATGCTAACTCAAGGACATACTTTTTTCCACCTCGAATGAAACACTGAAAAACAAGGGTGCGGCTAAATGGAGAAATCAATACAAATGGACTTGAAAATAACACTTTATGAATCAAAGTCTTTTATAATCTTAATCCTATACTAACACAGAAGCTACTGAATTATCATAGCAATAGCAATTGAATTTAATGCGAATTGTTATAATGGTATAATGTAATAATGATTAACTCCCACGGGGAGGGGAAAGGGGCAGGTTTATTTTAAATCGTTAATGAATGTCCAGATTTAGGACAATGAGCTAAATATAATGAAATATATTATTAACAAACTAATAAACTAACCTATATAATAAATTAGGTCTGATTTATACCTGAGTGGAGGGGAGAAGATTCAAACACTTGGCATATAGCCATTAGTCTGATTCTGGTTAACCCCTTCCAACCAGCAGCTGACTATTACAAGAGACCAGGATCTGAATGTGAAGTAAACGTAAAAACTGTTAGTATACAGTAAATGGCAGACTATCTGAAGACTTAATTAGATAAGACTTAATTAGATATACAAATTGTAATTTTGCTATATATCATTCGGTTTTGAATTGGCCCCTCTCCCCTTTTGCAATGTTTGTCAAGGGAGCGGAGCAAAATGTATATTAACAGCAACGGAGGTCACTAGATATGTAACTACCACCACTGCGTGGCTATTTTTTTACCTTGTCGTTATTTTTAGGCACTGTAATATCGCTTTTTTTATTTTCACACCATTTCACACTTTTTTGTCTTTTTTCTCAAGGACAATTTTAAAAGGGATGTACCAACAGTACCTAGTAACTGCGAATGCCCACCCACCACCTAGAGCCCTGAGGTATTTTGTTGCACCATGTGACTTAAAGGTGTCAAAGTAATTTAAAATGCAAGATGATAAACAAAAGAAAATTGGAGGAATCACACTTTGCAGTTGGAACATAAGGGGTGCTAATGAACCAATTAAAAGGGGTAAGATTTTTGCACGATTGAAATCATTTAATTCAGACATAATCTTTTTCCAAGAAACACACCTGAAACTACAAGCCCAGACTAGATTGAAGGCAAATTAGATAGGTCACATATCATTCTTCATATATCTCTAAATCTAGCAGTACGGCAATTATTATTCGTAAAGGTATACCATTTAAATCAAAGAATATCATAACAGATAAAGAGGGGAGATATCTCATAGTTACCGGAGAGATCCACTCTACCCCAATCACTATGGTAAATATTTATGCGTCTAATTTTGATAATCCCCAATTTTTTAATAAAATCCTGAGAGTTTAATTTATCAAAATGTGATAATTGGGGGAGACCTCAATTGCGTTTTAGATCCTTACCTGGACAAATCTGCACAACAAAAGAGGCGTAACATAAAATCTAAAACTAGTGAACTCCTAAATACATACAGAAAAAACACAAATATAACAGATATTTGGAGGATCGCTAACCCAGATGGAAGGGAATACTCTTTTTACTCAATGGTACACAAAACTTATTCACGTATCGACTATTTTTTAGTGGATACAAAATTAATTCCTTACACAAAGAATCCTAAATATCATAACAGCATTATCTCTGATCACTCCCCGTTAACTTTTTTCTTAAAACTAGAAGGAATGCCTAATAAAAAATCGTTTTGGAGGTTTAATCCTCAAATTCTAAATGATCCACAAAGTGGTATATATCTAAAACAACAGATGGAACTTTTTTTTGAGACCAACGACACCCCAGATATTTCATCCTCTTTACTATGGGAATCTTTTAAGGCATTTATCAGAGGATCTATAATTTCATACCAAGCTTTTCAAAATAAAAAGAACAAGAATGAACAAATGCAGTTAGAAGAATGAATTAGACAACTGGATCTAGATAATGCTAAAGAGCCAACCATAGATAAACATAATAAAATAACAATATTGAAATTTAAATTAACAGAATATTATCTGCAAAAGTTATAAGAATATTTCAAATTACAAAACAGGAAAACTTTGAATTTGGCGATAAACCGCATAAACTTTTGGCTCGTCAATTGAAAAAACGGGAAAAAGATCATACGATTTAAAAAATTAAATCAGATAAAGGTGAATTGTTAACATTACCCAATGATATCAATAAAAGATTTGCTCAATTTTATCAAAAATTATATACATCTAAAACGTCAGCAGATAGTACTACAGTTATAACATTTTTGGATAATTGTAATCTCCCAAAACGTAATCTGCTGGAACAAGAGGAATTAGGAGCTCAGGTCTCAATTAAGGAAATAGAAGAGAAAATAAATTCACTGAAGAATGGTAAAATACCAGGACCGGATGGATTTAGTACTGAATTTTATAAAAGATTTTACGAGATAATTTCACCACGGTTACACAAACTGTATACATACGCTTTCAAAGAACAAGCATTATGAGAAACATTAGCGGAATCAACGATTACACACATACCTAAAAAAGATACAGATTTAGAAGATCCTGGCTCATATAGAGCCATCACAATGCTTAATACAGATCAAAAAATATTAGCAAAAACTTTAGCAAGAAGATTGAGTAAATATGTTAGCAAATTAATCAATGCGGATCAAACGGGGTTTATACCCAAGAGATATTCATTCAATAATTTGAGACGTCTGTTTAATATAATGCACTCATACAAAACTGAAGAGAAAGACCTATCAATTATTTCATTAGACGCAGAAAAAGCATTCGATCGAGTGGAATGGGCTTACCTCGTCAAAGTATTGCAAACATTTCAAATGGGAGAGAACTTTATCTCATGGGTAAAACTATTATATGACAAGCCGAATGCTAGAATATTAACTAATAACATGCTGTCTGCGAAATTTCAACTATCCAGGGGTAATAGACAGGGATGTGCACTATCACCCCTGCTATTCGTTCTTGTAATAGAACCCTTAGCTGAAAGCATAAGAACACATCCGAATATCCATGGTTATAATACAAAATACTCAAATTATAAAATATCACTAAATGCAGATGATGTACTATTGTACATTACAAAATGGCAAATCAGTATACCAAATATATTAAACCTAATAGAGGAATTTGGATCCTTTTCAAGATTTGACACACCTTTTAAAATTGCTACAGAAAATTTTAAATACTTGGGAATTGAAATTACCAGAAAATATAAATCTTTATTCAATGCAAATTATATGCCCTTACTTACTAAATTAAATGCCCTGGTTAAATTTTGGAAAATACTTCGGATGTCTTTAATAGGCAGAATAAATGGCATAAAAATTATCTTCTTATTCACAAATTTTTTATTTATTTCAATCAATACCAATATACTTACCTAAAATGTTTTTCAAAAAATTGGATTCTGATATTACAATTTTTGCGACTATAAATCCCATAGAATTCAAAGAAGACACTTGTGTAAACCTAAAGAATTTGGTGGACTAACACTCTCTAATCTTTTGTATTATTATTGGGCAGTAAATGTCAAAAATGTAATTCACCTGTTGGAAAATTCTGCCCAAAGGGTGGATTGGATAGTAATGGAGAGACAGGATTGTTCCCCTTTTAATATAGGAGCGATCCTTCTCTCACCAATAAAACTGAATAATACAATATACAAGAACAATCCAATTATTCATAGTACTATTAGAATTTGGAAATAAATAAAATTAACCCTCAAATTAAGAAACTTATCGCTTCTCTCTCCTATAGTTAATAATCCGCCGTTTAAACCATCCATTATTGATAAATCATTTACACATTGGGAAAGAATAGGAATTAAAACGCTTGGAGACATGTATGAAACTGGACATTTTTTATCATTCCAACAACTACAATCCAAATACAACCTGAGAAGTAATCAATATTTTAAATATCTTCAAATCCATGATTATTTGAAAAAACATACACAAGAATACCAAACTTTGACTCCAGACCTATTAGATGAAGCTATGAACAGAAAGGCGGACTCAACTAACTTAATATCATACTTGTATAATATCATCTTAAATATAGAAATACCATCATCTGATAGAATTAGGAGATTGGGAACAAGAACTATCTACAAAAATCTCGAAAGAGAGTTGGGATAAATACTTGCTATATGAGCATAAATGCTCAATCAATGCAAGACATATTTTAATCCAATTCAAAATCCTACTTAGATTATATTATTCAAAAACTAAACTAAATAAAATATTTCCAAATGTTTTCCCCACTTGTGATAAATGTTTATCTCAAGATGCAACAAGATTCCTTTGTTTCTGCATAAAAATCCAAAAATTTGGAATGAAATTTTTGAAATTTTTACAAAATTATTTAAAATAAAATTGAAACCTAAAGCAGAATTGATTATTTTTGGAACAATGGAAGTCGGCTTTGAACTGACTTCGTTCCAAAAGAGTTTCCTCAATTATGGCTTAATAACGGCAAAAAAACTTATACTTAAATTTTGGAAAAATCCACCCACACCAACGGTAAAAATGTGGATTTCAAATATGTCCGAAATGTTGCACCTCGAAGACATGAGATTTGTCATAGCAGGCAAATCAGACCAATTCTTAAAGATTTGGTCTCCATTTATTGACTTATTACAACCATAAGGTGCAACATAACTTTGGATATAAACTGTTTCAGGACCTGGTGATGGTGTGTAAATATATGAAGTAGGTACATCCCTTTTATCTTATCTTATTTTCTTATATTTTTAATTTTAATTTTTATTTATTTTATTCTTCCTCGTGCTCTATGTCTTTACGGATTCTTTCTTTTCACTTTTTCACGTACTCACTATCTTATCTAACTTTCTCTATTTCTCTTTTTCTTCCTTCTGTTACTTTCCTATTATTAAAGTTTAAAACAAGAAGTGGTACATGAAATGTATTATGTTATTCTTGGTTTATACTATTGTGTGGTAGGAGGTTGCAGGTCACCTCGACCTTGATTTTGTTTTGGGTGGTGGGCAAGGTCACCAGAGGTTGCTGTTTAGGACTCCTAAGTGGGACAGGGGCTTCAGTTTTCAACTGACAGTTAACTAAGATGGATATGTTCCACCATGGTGCAACTTCCGTTAATGCTGCTGCTTGAGATCTCCAGTGATATGGATTCAATCCTAACCTTTGGATGCATGGATTTTGCATGTTCTTCCTGTGGCCGTGTGGGTTTTCTCCGTGTGCTCCGATTTCCACCCATGTCTCAAAGTTGCATTCCTAGGTTAACTGTCTGCTGTAAATTACCCTCTAGTGAGGGTAATTGGTAGAAAAATCAAATGTGACTTATTGGCCATAATGAATTTTATGATGAAAAATTGAAGGTGACTTTTGGTCAGAACCAGGGGTCACAGTTTAAGAATAAGGAGCGGCCATAAAAGACTGAGATGAAGAAAATCTTTTCCACCCAGAGAGTAGTGAATCTGTGGAATTATCCACCACAAAAGGCAGTGGTGGCCAATTCACTGGACGTTTTCAAGAGAAAGTTAGATAAAGCTCTTGTGACTAACAGAATCAAAGGATATGGGGAGAAAGCAGGAATGGGGTACTTATTTTGGATGATCAGCCATGATCGTATTGAATGGTGGTGCTGGCTCAAAGGGCTGAATGGCCTACTCCTGCACCTATTTTCTATGTTTCTATGATTATGGCGGCAGTAAATTGCAGGATGCACAAGGAAATACGAGGGAAAATGGAAGCGATAGGAATTCTCAGCAGAGATCCACTGGGCTGAATGTCCTTCTATGTCACAATATGTAAGTAATTAAGCATTATAGCTTTGCACTAAATCTTGGACCCTTCATCACTTATCTTTGCATTGGGGGTAGCTTGATTGTATTCAGGTGGAGTTTTCATTGGATACCACATAAACAAAAGCTTTTCATTGTGTCTCAGTACACGTGACAATAATAATAATAAACTAAACTAAACTAAACGATGCATCTAGCATGCAGAAGTAGATAAATGGTCCTCTTTGTTCTGTAATCCATCAACCTAATTAGTATAAAACTGACTCACAGAAAATAAATGTCATCGGTTTTCTCTACTCGCAAAACATAGGTAACATTTTACGAGTAAAACTGTGTAGAATAAAATTCATCATGGTTTCATTTGAGAATTAGTCTCTAAATTACTTTTCTGGTGTTGTGGACCATATGTCAATGTTTGATTTGTTCCAACCATACTAACACAGCACAGACACTATGAAATATAAGAAGTGGAAATCTATGTAATTATATAAACCAACACTACGTAATCTGTAACATCGATCAGCCCTTAAAATGTGAGTGGCTGAATAACTGTCAGGGAAACATTCCTTCAGTAAGAGGTGAAGAGGTCACATCTCTTCCTTTATTGGCAAACACACACAATAACATGTACTTGGATTGGAAGTGGTGTGATATAATGAGAACTATAACCTTTATCTTGTGTTAGGGATGTGGTGAGGCCAATACAGAACATAAGGGTACTGTGTCATGGATCGTTGGAAGACTAGCAAATGTAAGACAGATTACAAAATTTGAATTGGGTATCGAGTGGCAGAATGAAATAATCAAATAAATAAGCTTGTCTTTCCAGCTGCCTCACAGCTCACTAGCTCTGATAATACCATTTCAAACAGAGTGGCATATAAATGAAACTTTTGTGAAGTAAAGTTTTACAATTGGTATCAGCAGTAGCTTTATGAAATAAACCATGAAGTTGAAGTATGCCAACATTACAGGTGAACTAATTATTTACAACTATAACCACAGACTGTGTGATGATGTGTCCCATCTGACAGTTTTATGTCAATCTCCTGTGAACAAATTATTTGAATATTGCCCAAAATAATTCAGTTAAATCGAAACGCGGTGGATTGACTGATTGAAAGATATGACGTGGAAATACAACCCTTTGGCCCACTGAGTCCATGCCAACCATCAATCATTGATTTACATTAGTTCTACTTTTGAATCCACTCCATGCAAACTAGGAGGAATTTACAGAGGTCAATTAACCTACAAACTCACGTATCTTTGGGACCTAGGAGGAAACTGGAACATCTGGAGAAAATCAACTCAGTCACAAGGAGAACGTGCAAACCACACTGACAGCACCCGATGTCTGGAATGAACCTTGGTCTCTGGTGCTTTGAGACAGCAGTTCTACTAGCTGTGCCTCTGTGCTGCATGCATGTTAGGGTTAATAATGGTTTCTCAATAAGCTCAAGTGCTCAGAATTGTAAAAGTGAAAGACACTAAGTACTGCAGTAACTCAGCGGATCAGGCAGCGTCTCAGAAGAACATGAATAGGTGACATTTTGGGTCGGGACCCTTCTTCAGAAAAAGTGTCTGACCCGAAACATCACCTATTCACGTTCTCCAGAGATGCTGCGCCAGATCTGGTGTGTTACTCCAGTACTTTGTGCCTTATTTTGTGAACCAGCATCTATCATTCCTTGTCTTACAGGTTTGTAACAGCATTGGTGATATGACAAAGCTAAGATGAATGTCAACATTGTTCCTGAACACCAAACTCCCTTGAGAGGGTTTGAGGGACCGTGTTGACATTGAGTTACTATAGCATTTTGTGTCTATCTTTAGTATAAACCAGCATCTGCAGTTCCTTTTTAATACATGTTGACATTAAGCTTGGGTTTAACAAAATGTAGGGAAACAGTCATCAGTGTGTCAGGAACCAGCAATAAAAATTCTGAAGTTGCTGTGGAGTATGGCAATGAACATACTTGAAGGATGGTACATGTTGATCAGTGGGCCTGAACATGACAATCATATCAATGGTATTCACATCTTCACATCCTCTGATCAACATAATGTTTATTGCCCAACAACTACCTTTTTAAGGTGAAAGGAGAAAGATTTAACAACAGCCAGTGGAGTAACTTTGGTACACAAAGGGGGGTGGGTATATGGAACAAGCTGCCAGAGGAGGAAGTTGAGGCAATACTATCATAACATTTAAGAGACATTTTGATTTACAGGCTTATGGGCCAAGCACTGGCAGATGGGACTAGAGTAGGACATGTTGGTCAGCATGGGCAAGTTGGACCAAAGGGCTTGTTTCCATGCTGTATGACTCTATGACTCTATAAGAAACTCTAAACATGAGCATGAGTTTAGTCTGACTTTTGCTGGGTCATAATCGAGGATGAACAAGATAATGGAAAGATGCAAGCAACAAACCAAATGTTATTTTTATCTTCAGAAAACAATTTTTACCAGAGGCATTTCAGCTGATAAAATGAAAGGCCCTCAACTTCTGATTTTTAACCTGTCCATAACCTACCTCACGCACGGCAGGTTCAATTAAACCTTTAGTTGCTCTCTCTCCTATAGGATAGTACAAGGTCTTAGCTCCCTGAAGCTAAAGGAGAGATGCTATACCAGTATGAATTTTCTTTCAGTGTTATGATCTCCTGCTCCCAACAACAACAAAACAAATCAATGACCCAATTCCATCTGAACTTTACACATCTCAGATGTTTCAGGCCTTTGTGTTGTTCGTAGTACAAGGGATGGTTAGAAGGGTTCAGTCATCTGGTTGCCAAGATCTTTTGTATATTGTGAATTTAAATTGTGAAGAAAAGATATGTATCCATCCGTGTAACAGGATGTTTATGCCTCACATTCAGTTATTATGGCAAAACTAATCATGTTCAGAATAAAATAATCAGTGCAGGGATTTATACAAAATTGTTAAAGCAAGATTGATGTGGTGCATTGAAGGATCAAAGATTCATAAACCATTAATGTTGAGTCCCGCATTAAATATCTATTTCGTTTTTCTCATTTTCCCCCAGATGGTCAAACCTCTCGTTCCCATATGAGCATCTTCAGGAATAACTAAATCTTGGAAGATCCTGAACAGCTTGTGTCTGCAAAAAATATTTTAACAGTTCCCATTTTACAAACACTGGCATGGATCCCAAATGCTTCCATCTGCCAATTGGGAACTGATTAAAAATTGTGCATTGCCATTTGTAAATTAATCTTTACCAGTCTCAACGAATGTCTTGCCCACATTGTTCATTGGTCTGTGCCAAACAAATAATTTAAAATAATTTTTAAAGAAATTAAAATAAATGTTGTGTCAATTTTCTCAACCGCAGTCACATATATATAAATTTAAATGGAGAATAATTTTGATGTCAATTATGTTAATTAAGTTACCTTTTTAATCTTAAATTCAATTAAAAACATTTTTTGATCAACTTTCATCTCCAAACCATCCTAAAATTGCCTAGAGTAGGTGAATCGAGGACCAGAGGACATAGGTTTAAGGTGAAGAGGAAAAGATTTAATAGGAATCCGAGGAGTAACTTTTTCACACAAAGGGTGGTGGATGTATGGAACAAGCTGTCAGAGGAGGTTGTTGAGGGAGCAACTATCACAACATTTAAGAAACACTTGGACAGGTACACGCATAGGAGGTTTGGTAGGATATGGACCAAACGCAGGCAGGAGGGTTTAGTGTAGATGGGACATGTTGGCCGGTGTGGGCAAGTTAGGCCAAATAACCTGTTTCCCCACTGTAACACTCTATGACTCTATAAAAGTATCTTCCCATGCTTAGACATAATTTTAAATAAATTGTACTATAGAAAGTATATCGATTAAAATTCAAAAAATTCGTCAACTTGCTCCATATTAGTATATTTAGAATAGTCTAATTTACAATTTGGAGTATTCTTAAAGAGTGAAAGATTGCCCTACTTTTGAAATCACTCAGAAATCCTATCTTTATAAGTTCTTGACATTTTTAATTTTGCATTTTTTTAATATTAAATAAACCTCAATCAAATTAATATATTGAATAACAAACTAGAAGGGGGCATTCAATGTGCAGTAGTTATAACACTAGGAGAATGGTTAGATTTCATCCAAGTGCTATTGATTGAATAGATGGCGGATACATGGAGGAATAGCACCGCATATTCCGCTTGGGTGGTTTATACCCCAATGGTATGAACATTGAAATTTCAATTTCTAGTAATATCCCCTTCTACCCCACTCTCTTTCCTATGCTCCTACCACCCCAGTATTCACCCTTCCTCCCTGGTCACCCTGCTCCCTCTTTAGTACATTCAGATCCTCTCTCTGAGTCACTCATTTCTCTCTTATCCCACCCACTTTCCACTCCACCCCAATCCCCTTCCACCTATAATCCTAAATATGGCTTTACAATTCACTCATTCACATCTCTCCTTATCTGACCTTTTGTCTCCTTTTCACCTCTAGCTTTTGTCTTACTCCACCCATATGCCAATCAAACCACCCTCACCTGTATCCACCTATCACTTGCCAGGCTTTGCCTGCCTCACCTCACTTTTCCAGCCTTCTCCCCCCCCCCCCCCCCCCCCCCCCCCCACTACAATCAATCTGAAGAAGGGTTCTGACCCAAAATGTTGCCTGGCCATTGGTTCCACAGATGCTGCCTGACCTGCTGAGTTCTTCAAGCACTTTATACATGTGTCTTTTCACCAAAATGACATTTCAAATCTTTCACCTGCATGACGGTTAACAGACGAACAATCAGATTTTTGCGAAATTGGGCTTATTTATTTATTTAACATATTTTGGTTATTGATCTTAATGAGCTTAAAAATGCACCTATTCCTTTTCTCCAGAGATGCTGGCTGACCCACTGAGTTATTTTGTGTCTACCTTTGGTGTAAACCAGCATCTGTAGATCATTCCTACACATCCTTTTTACAATGTAGCGGCACCTGCTGGTGCTGGCAAGTATCGAACCCTGCGGTCGGAATCCGCCCACAAGTGACTCTGGGAGGGGTCAAGTTTTTGTGCGGTTTTCAGGGCTCTGCCCTTCAGTCGTTGTGAGACCACCCTTGCGGTCAGTTGTGTTTTCAGTGGCAATTATCAAGACCGTGATCGGTGAATTATATTGAGAATAAATCTGATTTAAACCAACCGCCTTCGGCTTGATCAGCCAAATTGGTGACCCCGACTCGTCTAACTGGAGTTAGACGGAGAGACCATGCAGGACATTACCTTCCTGCCGGCAATGCAGGTACCCAGCAGGACACGGTCAGCCTCCGACTGCCCCCATTTTGGCCCGATCAGCCCCAGGTATGGTTTGCGCATGAGGAGGCGCAGTTCCACCTACACCACATCGTCGCTGGTGAGACGAGATATTTCCTACCGCAGGAGTCTGACTCCCGTTTTCTGCCCTACCTGCGAGACCCACCTGCAACGGCCAAGTACGATGGTCTCAGGCCCTGCTGCTGCACAGGTTCGGGCTCAGTTGTCGTGACCGTGCCGCAAGGATCCTTCACATGGACGGTACGGGCGATCGAAGACCCTCGATCGATGGCCCGGATGCTGGGCTTGATGGATGGGCACCACCCCTGCCTGCTTTTCGAGCAGGCTTTCCTCGAACAGATGCCTGATGATGTTCGCCTGATGCTCGCCGGTGCCGATTTCAACGATCCTCAACAGCTAGCGGAAATGGCCGACGAGCTGTGGATGACAAGGCACCAGGAAGTCTGCGCCTTCAGCCGTCAACCATGCGAGGAGGGCCCGCCACCGGCCCCCTTTGAGGAACTGCCGCCACACCCCGAGACCCGTAGTAATCGCCCAAACTAATGCCTCTACGTCCGTGACCACCACACTGGCCGCCGTTTTCTCGTGGACTCCGGTGCTATCATCAGCATCCTTCCTCCAACCAGCCTTGATACCCGTGATGGTAATATAGGCCCCGTCCTCTCAGCCGTTAACGGGAGTGACATTCGAACATACGGTACGCGGACACTTAATCTCATTTTCAACTCCCACCCATCCAGGTGGAAGTTTGTTGTCGCTAACGTTGCCCAGCCGATCTTGGGGGCCAATTTCCTGCACACGTTCTCCCTTATCGTCGACGTGTGTGGCGGTCGTATGATCCCATTGTCAGCCCTCGGCCCCGACATTCCGTGCAGCTTACCCCCACCTGACCCGCAACCCGACGACATCGCGGAGGTCGAGGGCCATTTTGCTGCTCGACTCTCTGTGCTCCTTATGCCTCGTTTTAACGCGCTGCGCCCTGTCATGGTGTAGTGCATCATATTCCTACCGAAGGCCCTCCGGTGCACGCCCGCACACACCGCCTGCAACCGGACAATCTGCGCATCGCCCGTGATGAATTACAATTGATGGAAGACATGGGCATTGTCCGGCGGTCCGATAGTCCGTTGGCCTCCCCACGCCATCTGGCCCCAAAGGCGTCCAGAGGGTGGAGTCCATGTGGTGATTACAGGCGGCTTAACGCTGTAACCACTGTGGACCGTTACCCGGTGCCCCATATACAAGATTTTCCAACGCACCTCGAGGGCACCACTTTCTACTCGAAAGTTGACCTGGTCCGGGGTTATAATCGGATCCACCCCGGTGACATTTCCGCGACGACCATCATCAACCCCTTCGGCCTTTTCGAATGGCTTTGAATGTTGTTCGGCCTAAAGAACGCCGCTCAGGCGTTCCAGCAGCTTATGGATCAGGTCGGGCGGGGCCTGCCGTTTGTCTTCATTTACTTGGACGACATTCTGGTGGCCAGTGGTTCGCAGGCAGAACATGTTAAGCACCTTCGCCTTTTGTTCGAGCGACTACGCGAACAAGGCTTGGTGATTAACCCCGCAAAGTGCCAGTTCAGCCTGCGCTCCATTTCATCCTGGGGGTCGGTCGGGTCACCCCACAGGGTGCTGAGCCACTTTCCGCTAAGGTAGATGCTATTCGACAGTTCCCTCGGTCGTTGACCGTCAAGGGTCTACAGGAGTTCATCGGTATGGTGAATTTTTACCAGTCCTGGAGCAGCTGGCAGCTGCTGCCGTTTTTCAGCCAACAGCTGTGGGCACCGGAATGCAAGTACAGCGCATTCGACATGGAACTCCTCGCGCTCTACCTAGCGATCGGACACTTCCGTTAATTCCTTGAGGGCCCCGCTTTCACTGTTTGCACAGACCACAAACCGCTCACTTTCGCACTGAGTAAAATCGCCGATCCGTGGTCCGCCAGGCAGCAGTGGCACCTTGCCTACATATTCGAGTTCACAACTGACATTCGGCATGTGGCTGGGAAACTTAACGTTGTTGCCGATGCTTTGTCCTCACGGCAATTCCATCGGTCTCGGCTCTGGACCAGGGCATCGACTACGGTGAGATGGCAACGGCCCAAAAGACTGATGCCAGCATGGCAGGCTATCACGCTGTTGATTCGAGCGGTAGGCTAGCCGAGGTGCCTTGTGGCGCGGCTGGTATTAAGGTCATATGTGATGTCTCCACAGGTCGAGCTCGCCAGGTAATTCCTGTCAGTTGGAGATGGCGGGTTTTTGATGCAGTCCACGGTTTAGCCCGTCCGTCTATTCGTGCGACGTCCGCCCTGGTAGCGTCCAAGTTCATCTGGCACGGACTCTGCAAGCAGGTGGCCGCCTGGGCTCGCGAGTGCATTCCGTGCCAGACTTCCAATGTTCAGCGTCATGTGCGGCCGCCCGTACAGGATTTTGCTGTGCCTGATGGCAGATTCCTGCATTTACACGTCGATCTTGCAGGTCCCTTGCCTTATTCGCGGGGTGCCACGCACCTGCTTACCATGGTGGACAGGTTTACTAGGTGGCCAGAGGCTATCCTGTTATCGGATACCTCCGCGGAGACTTGCCCCCGGGGTTTCGCATCCAACTGGATCACCCATTTTGGGGTACCCTCCAACATCACCACAGACCGCGGGGCCTAGTTCACCTCGTCTTTGTGGTCCGCACTGGCGCAGCTATACGACGCCTGTCTGCACCAAACGATAGCTTATCACTCGGAGGCGAATGGGCTGGTCAAGAGATTTCATCGCTACCTTAAGTTGGTGTTGAAGGCCAGGCTCACTGGTCCAGATTGGGTGGGCCAGTTGCCCTGGATCCTCCTGGGCATTCGGACAACGCCTCAGGAGGACCTGGCCTCCTCCTCGGCTGAGCTCATTTACGGCTCAGCCTTACGGTTGCCTGGGGATTTCCTGCCTGCCACCCGTGGTCAGGAGGTTTTGGCTTCAGTGGTACTGGCCGAACTTCATGAACCGGTGCGCCCATTGGCTCCCGTCCCTACTTCCAGGCACGGGTCGACCTCGATGCATGTGCCACAGGCTTTGCAGAATTGTGCTTATGTTTTCCTTCGCAGAGACGCTCACTGCAGCGGGTTTATGAGTGGCCGTTTCGGGTGCTGCAAACCGGAGTCGCGACGTTCACGTTGGACGTGGGTGGCTGGGAGGAGTTCATCTCCGTCGGCCGTCTCAAGCCCGCTCATGTGGACGAGGACAGCCCAGTGGTAGTGGCTACACCGCAGCGTAGAGGTCGTACTCCGGCCATTCAGCCCTCTCTTAGTACTACTGTTCCCGGTTTTGTTTCACCAGTCATCTTGTTACGCCCGCCCCCTCACGCCCTGTTCCGCCGGTCCCTGTTGTTACGCCCATCCCGCATTTGAGGAGCACGCATTCCGGACATACCGTTTGGCTCCCGGTTCGTTTCCGTACCTCAATTTCTGGGGGGGGGGGCATGTAGTGGCACACCCTGGCGTGGTGCAACGTCTCACCCCCGAGCTCGGCCTGGGGCTCACGGCCATTGCGGATCCGGATCCGCCTCCACTACTACTCCCAGAGCGAGGCCAAGATGATTGGAGATAGACACAAAATGCAGGAGTAACTCAGCGGGACCGGCAGCATCTCTGCAGATAAGTAATGGGTGATGTTTCGGGTCGAGACCCTTCTTCAGAGTCTCTACCCGAAACATCATCCATTCCTTCTCTCCAGAGATGCTGCCGGCCCCGCTGAGTAACTCCTGCATTTTGTGTCTATCTTCAAATGATATCACGCGCTCCAGACGGCTGATGACGCACACGACCGTCGCGTGCGCGTGTCAGTCACTACAGGCCTATCGCGTAAATGACGGCCAAGTGGGACAGGCCCTTAAGTGAGTTTCTGTCAATGACTACATTTCTGAGGAGCAATTAGTAAATTCCATTGCACTACTCCTTTCTTCAATATATTTTCAATCTTGTTTGCTTGATGATGCCTATTATAGGTCTCAAGGTGAATTCTTTATGATTCTTGCTGCTTAGTATGCCTTGGATAATTAATACTCTCATTCTCTCGCAATTTGTACAGCTTGTACTGTGTGAAAACACAAAAAAACTATAGAAATAGGAAATCACAGATGTATATCTTAGAAAAGGGCCCATTGGCACAATGTCCTTTTTGCCCATCCACACCAAACCTATTTTACTTCGGAGTCACGTGAGTGACTACGTGAAGAAGCCCCGCCAGGTGCATGCTCGGCATTACGTCGACGCATGTCGGTAAGGAACGGGTTGCAGATCGCAGCTCCACCAGCGGTGAGTAACAGGCCCGCAGGTAAGTGGGTTGAAATTACTTCCTGGGTAGAAACTCCGTGACGCTGGCTGGAATAGCCAGGAGTAGTTTGGGAAGTTTTAAAAATGGACACGGTGAAAGAATCGGCGCGGGGAAAGCGCGCGTCCCGGGTGGAAACACAGTTAAGATCGGGATCACAGATTAGTACAGAGCCGGCTCCGATACCGGTAGCCGTTGACCCTGCCATAGTTCAGCCTTTAGACGCTCCACAGGCCACAGGCCACAGAGGGTACTCCAGTGGAGAGGAAAAATAAAAGGAAGTCTGCTAGGCCTGTAATATCAGATGAATCTGATGAAGAAGAGGCAGGGCCAGGCAGACGAGCCCCGTGGCTCAGGATGGACCAAATGGAGAAAATGCTTCAAACAATTATTAACCAAGAGTCAAAAGACCCAGAGTATTCCCAGGCAGCCACTGAGGGGGTTCCATATCATGAATATGGTGCCTTTACAACATGGGAATGTGAACCTCCAGAGCCTTGTTTAGGTCTGGAAGAAATCTCCTTTGTGCAAGTCTCAGGAGTGCCAGGGCAGCAGGAGACTGACCCTGAAGGTGGTGTTTCTGGTCATGAATACCCACTACAGCACAAAAGTCAAACTACAGGTGTACCAGATGTAGCACAACCCTTTGCTATACCAGAGGGGAGTGGTGAGATCATGGAAGAAAACCTGGCGGCCAACATTAATTATTTGGTTTCTCACCAGCTTCAGGAGACTGTCATGATTGAGACAGCAGACCTCTATAAAACACCTGTTAATTGTGCATCACTGAGGGTGCCGACGGTGAATCCAGCTATTTGGACACCCATGACTTCAACAATGCGAGGACAGGAGATACGATTCCAGAGGGTTCTCAAGCTCATTGCAGCTGGCATTACTGCTTTTGGGAGGCAGTTGGAAGGACATGCTATGTCCAAAATCCAAAAATACATGTTGGCATTGTTTTGTAACTTTTATTTTGAGATTAATTGTATGAGAAAAATCGCCATTCGGCCCTTCCTGCACCCAAGATTTGCTGGTTTGTGTAAATCAAGCAATGTTCAGATTATTTATTCGGAGAAAACCTGCCTAAACAAATTAAAGATATCGATGAGGAGGCAAAAACTATCAGCCTCATGAAACCTTTTATATTTGGCCAAAGGAGACAATCTGGCTGGATGAGAAGGGGGTTTTATTCAGGAGCAGGAACAAGCAGAGGCAGGGGTATGGTGAGAAGGTATTATTACCCATCACAGCTCAATATCAATCCATATATTGGGAGGAGACCGTCAAGGTCATTTGCTGAGATACAAAAACTGTATTCTATCACAGAGGAAACTGTTGTGGAACCTCTGGTTGGTGGTAGATTGCAATTGTTTTATGATGAATGGTACTGTATAACATCTGATCGGTTTATATTAGATACTATGTCAGGTGCTATTATAGAATTTATGGAAGGATAAACCTAATCGGGTTTTGGTGTTTTCTGCACCTGAAAATTTTCAGGTAAAAGAAGAAGTAAAAAATTTATTTAAAAAAGGGGTAATTGAAAGTACGGGGAATCATCCACAACAATTTGTGTCAAATATTTTCCCCAGGCCAAAGAAAAATGGGGGTTGTAGAGTCATTCTGGATCTCACAAAATTGAATTCATATGTCCAGTATAGGCATTTCAAAATGGACACCTTCAACACTGCAAAGGAGTTGTTGTCCATAGGATGTTACATGGCTACTATAGACTTAAAGATGCGTATTATTCAGTGCCAATTCATCACTATTATCGTAGGTACTTGAAGTTTAATTGGATGGGTCAGCTGTGGCAATATAAAGCATTACCTAATGGGTTAAGGTCAGCTCCCAGGCTGTTCACAAAATTATTGAAACCAGCACTTGCATTGTTAAGGGCTCAAAATCACATTGTCATGGCTTATCTTGATGATATTTTAATTGTTAATGCCACTCAGGAATCAGCTGAAGATTCAGTTTCAGCAAAATAAGCCTCTTGAAAAGGCTAGGGTTTCTGATCCATCCAACGAAATCTAAGCTACAGCCGTTGCAAACAATTGAGTATTTGAGGTTCGTCATTAATTCTGTTGCTATGTCAGTAACTTTACCAACAGATAAAGTTGTGGATATTACAAATGCCTGTAGTTGCCTTGCTGACAAACCTTATCCCTCCATCCGAGAAGTAGCTAGGGTTATTGGTAAGATAGTAGCAGCATTTCCCGCTGTTGAGTTTGGTCCTTTGCATTATCAAAATCTTCAAAGGGCAAAAGCACAAGCACTAAAAGAACATGCAGGTCATTTTGACAGACCCATGCAGTTGCCAATGGAAGCTTTGGTTGAATTACAGTGGTGGATTGGGAATGTTACACAAGCTACTAAAAACATTGTTATTCAGCAACCTACAGTGGTATTGCAAAGTGATGTTAGTGCTCTCGGATGGGGGGCTACGGACAATGACACCAGCTGTGGTGGTAGATGGACTGTCCAAGAGGATTTAATTCTCCAAACATATGGTATTAATTATTTGGAGTTAGTGGGGATATTTTTTGGATTAAAAGCTTATTGTTCTACAATGGAGGATTTGCATGTTCAATTACAAGTACACAATACCACAGCTGTAGCATATATCAATCACATGGGTGGAGTAAGATCAGTATCATGTGATCATCTGGTCAACCTGATGTGGAATTGGTGTGTATCTAGGAATATCTGGCTTTCAGCTATCTATCTCCCAGGGAAAGACAATGTTGTGGCAGGCAACAGATCGCAGGAGTTTAAAGACAATACAGAATGGATGTTAAATCAACAAATTTTCCAAAAAATTGTCAATTGGTATGGTGTACCAGACATTGATCTGTTTGTGGGTACACAAAAAGCTGGAGAAACTCAGCGGGTGCAGCAGCATCTAAGGAGCGAAGGAGATAGGCGATGTTTCGGGTCGAGACCCTTCTTCAGACGTGTCCAGATTGCCTAAATACGTGTCATGGGAGCCTGACCCAGGAGCTGTAGCATTGGATGCATTCTCGCTACATTGGGGAAATATGTTTTTCTATGCATTTCCCCCATTTTGCCTGATAAGTTCTCGTTTAATCTTACTATTTCTCTGCATTAGGAATGTATCCTTCTTTGTCTTATTTACATCAGTGTCTGCCTAATTGCCTCTTTAACATGGTAATTGTATCTGTTTGCACCACCTCCTCTGGCAGCATATTCCAGGCATCAACCACATCGATGTCATAATGATGAAGGCAAACCAGCACCACTACATTCTTAGAAGTTTAAAGAGATTCAGCATTTTTCCAAATACTCCAACAAACATGGCAGCACGGTCGTGCAGCATGGGCAATACAGTGGTGCAGTAGTAGAGTTGCTGCGTTACATTGCCAGACATCTGGGTTCGATCCTGACTGCAAGTGCTGTCTGTACAGAGTTTGTAAGCTCTCCCTGTGATCGCATGAGGTTTTTCCGGGTGTTCTGGTTTCCTCCCACATCCCAAAGACGTGTCGGTTTGCAGATTAATAGGCCTCTGGAAAATAAATGTGCCCGGTGTGTAGTTTAGTTTAGATTAGTTTAGTGTCACATGTACTGAGGTACAGTGACAATCTTTTTTTGTTGTGTGCTATCCTGTCAGCGTAAAGACTATTACAATTGTTCACAGTGTACAGATACAGGATAAAGGGAATAACATTAGTGCAAGAGAGAGTGGATTAGAAAGTAGGACAACATAGAACTCATGTAAATGGGGGATCGATGGTCAGGGTTGTTTCCTTGCAGTATCTCTAAAACTATTGCAGAACGGTGTGTCCCAATCTGAGCTGTTCCAGTTTAATTTAGGTTGTCAACTGCATTTGACTTTAATGATTACGCGCTTGGCAGAATTGTTTTCTTTAAATTTATGAGGAGTGACAGCGAGGAGTTTAATTTTCACCTTCACGGGTAGTAATATAACTAAGCTGATTGACCACCATTATGGAGCTCATTCGATTTTCATCGTGTGTGAGCTTATTTAATGTAATCATCTTGGCCACATTAATTGTGAAGGTTGTGAAGGTGAGAATCACCTCCAATCTAAATTCCAGCACAATTTAATAAAACCAGTTGCATGTCCTCAGTGGATTTGAATTAAAAATTATTCCTGACATATACCATTCAACTTCTTTTAAGCTGAGGTCAAAAACCAGGACAAATCAATTCTGATTAATTTTTAATATAAGCAATCTGACACAAGACTTTTACCAATACTGCACCCTCATATCAAAATACTTTCACATTCATCTCTTAAAAATGTGCAATTAATCTGTTCATTGTTAATGAACTTGGCTCCGTAAAGTCTGCTGTGAGGATAATGGTTCTCGTTTAATAAGTGCCTGCTCGACCAGCATCTTCCCAGAACCAACAGTTCAAAGGTTGGTAAAATGGTTTGCCAGAATTTCTTTTCATTCTTTACCTCATAAAAGTAAGTTGGAATTTTGTTTCCTGTGCATATCTGTCATTGGCTTAATCACAGGCCTCATTTTTGGCAACATGGATTAATTGATCTACATCTTAACTTCAGTTTAAATCATGGAGCATTTTGCTCTCATTGAGGCAATGAAACGTTCATCTCCAAGTGCAGTTGAAGACAAAATACTACTGAATTACTATTAAAACACAAACTGATTGTGTTACAGTATTACGCCAGCATAAATGCTCAACCGAGAAAACCATGCCCAAAGTCAAAGTCATCTAAACTACCGACACACACTTATGCTATAGGACAAACACACAAGCCAAATGTTTAACCATGCAACCTAATCCTAATGCCAGATGAGAATCTAAAATACCTTTACACAGTATACAGTGCACAGTAAATATAGAACGAGTTAACCACTGAAAAACCAATAATTGATCACAGGCAAAAAATAAGAATGAATTATAAAACACCTTTAGACAAGTCTCCACATCCTATCTTTGATCTTCAATTGATTTATATAAATACTGTTTGCTGGCATGTTCAAAAGAATTGTGAGGTGGGAAGATATCTACGGGCAGATTTTATGCCATCCTTCGCAAATGTCAACCATCAATTATTTCTATTTTTGAGTAAAACTGAGCCAGTGAAGAAGATCTTAAAGAAATTCAAGTGGAACGAAGGCAAAGGAAAACTCTCTTATCCTTCTAAGGCAGGCAACTCAACAAGGGGATCAGAATTAGCACCTGTCACATACATTCAAATGAGCTTGGTTTTTGTGTGAAAATAATGCAGGCAAAATAATTCATTTCTACTGATGCAGCAGGAATTCTTGGCAGGTTGAAAGAGTCAGGCTACAGTATCTGTTGTCGGGGAAAGAATAATGAGGGCTAATAACTGGTAAATAGGGATGTGGATTGTGCTAATGTGGTGATAGGGAACCGGTGACTAAAAGTAGCAACATGGAATGCAGCAATGATGACACCCAAGTTTCAGGAACTTCAATGATTATGTTATAGTCTGCACCCACCGTTGTAACAGAAAATTGGATCTACCATTCAACAAAGTTGAATTCTGGATAATCATTTCATTTTGTAATCAATACCTAGCTTGTTTCACTGCTAATTAATCTTGTCATCTGAGAATATAATAGTTGTACCAAAGTCAGGCTCAGGAGATCAGCTTTGACTAGTCTCCTGGTACACACCAGTTTTAATATATTGCCCATTACTTTGAACACCAGCTCAGCATGGCCTTTCCATTTCCTCCTACAGTATCGCACCAAACTCTTCAGACGATCATGCTAATTCTATTCTGCCATTCATTTATAACTGTGATTGTTATGAAACTTACTTTTATGTTCTTGACTTCGCTATGCATTGGATCAATACTTTACTGTTTATCATTTAATGTTGAGGAGCACAGATTTTTAATTAAAAAAAACCTTAATAACCAGGTATGTGTTTCAACAGAATTGGTCACATCGACAACAACAGATCAACCATCATAGAACATAAGACATAGAAAAGTACTGCTCAGGAAAAGGTCCTTTGGCTCACAATAACTATGGCAAACATGATGTCAATCTAAATTAATCTCATCTACCTGCACATGACCCATACCTCTCCATACCTTGCACATCCATCTATCTAAAACTCTCTTAAATGCTGCTTTCATATCTGCCACCTACACCACCCCCAACAGTATATTCCTTGCACTTCCCCAATCTCTGTGTAAAAAACCTGCCGCACACATCTCGTTTAAACTTTGCTCCTTTATTTTTAAATCTATGCCCTCCAGTCTTTGACAATTCCACCTTGGGGAAACGGTTCAAACTATCTTTCCTATCTATGCCTCTCATAATTTTACATATTTCTATCGGGTCTCCCCTCAGCCTCCGGTGCTCCAGAGAAAACAAGCCAAGTTGATCCAAGTTGTTATTCTTTCCTACATAAAAGGTTGGACCATCAATTCTTTTGAGAGACTTGATGACCTGCTGTTCATCATTTCACCTCAGTAACCAAGGGTAAATGTCCATAGTAGTGAGTTCAGAGAATAAGAATATCCTGTTCTATATGTAGACTTCCTGTTCATGTTCATAAGTTCATAAGTGATAGGAGCAGAGTTAGACCATTTGACTCATCGCATCTACTCCACCATTCAATCTTGGTTGATCTACCTTAACCCCATTCTTCTGCCTTCTCCCCATTACCCTTCTCCCCGTGTTCAGTGCTGTGGTAGGAAGCTGGCATTGTGCCTAAACTGCTGAATGATGGCCTCCTCAGGAAAATTATTAACTGTGCCAGATTGCAAGGGGGGGATTCACATCAGGAGGTGTCAAACCTTTTGAGTGATACAGTCGTTCAGTCGGAAATATGAATTTTCAATCATATGGTGTTCATGTGAAAGCTGTGCATTTGAATTTTCATGCAGTAGCTGTATCTGTCAGTAGAGGCTTGGGCACATGGCCTTTCAATATGAAAAACAATAACACATTGACAACCATACTGCTTATGATCAATACAAACATTTCAGAATATTACTCCAGTACAAATGTCACTCAGTCACTTAGCATTGAAATTAACTTCACTTACATTCGGTTCAATTGTTAGGAGCAGATTTTGCAACTTTTCGAATAACTTCAACCCTTTCCTTCCATGGCTAATGCTGATCTTATGACCTATAATGCTCCAAATGCCCTCTCTGCAATAACGATCCCATGCAGAATCCCAAATCACCAATTTCATTCCATCAGTAAAATCAATACAAGGAACAAAACACCTCTTCAGCAAAATAGAATCACATTTTGTTTTTAAGTTCAGCAAGATAGACAGACAATGATTTAAAAATAAAAAAGGCAAGTGATACAAATATAATGGCTGACCATGACTGAAATGTGAAGGATCCGGAGTTCTTCCTCAGCCGAGTCTGACTCAGAGTAGATGGTTGGGATCAGGCCTGGCAAACGATGAGCGATATTCTGATGGTGGACATGGAAAAGCAAAGTTCCGTTTTCCAGCCATTGTTGCCTCCAGCGAACATATGGGATCTCTTCGGTGAAGCCAGATATTTCTGCAATTAAAATAACAAATGCATTGATTCAAATTCCATTGAAGAAAGTGGTAAGCTCAAAGCATATTGAAAGCAATTTCAAATTTAATAATATAACAACACTTCACTAATGCAATAATATGTAATCTTTCCCCTGTACTCATGGTAACTTATTTATTGATTCAAACAAAGGAGAAGCTCGAAGCATGCCTGAACTTCAATTAAATTTCAATCAAAAAGAAGTAAAAGATATTGAACTTTCAAATTACAGAGTAGATGAGGTAAGAATTAATGGGCACTCGCATACTTCATTCAGCTCCTTGTCAACCCAAATCATGAAATAATAATGACTGGTTCGATTATCATGAATAATATCCTATAATAGCAAGAAATATTTAATCATGGCAGTGCTTTTCATTGTGATAAGGAGAGCATTAGCCCTACACCCGAATCCATCAAGTGAATTACAGCTCCAAGCACATTTCTAGACTATGTATCAATCAACCAATATTCATGTTTATATAATCACAACAATTTCCCTCTATGCTGAGAATAGTATGGTTTCAGCATATTCTCTATTACAAAATCTAAAATCCACATCCAATTAATTAACAGATTAAATAGGTTAACTTTCATGTTTCAATTAGACAATAGATATGTACCTCTGATTCAATATTTGTGGATTCAGAGGTATCAGTTTTGCACAGATGTTAATTTGGTGAATCTCTATCCCATGAAATGTGTACAAATTGTTTAATATAGTAAGTAGAAATGTACAGTCCCATGGGAGTCATTGTCTTCACATATATTAAAAGACCTGAAGGTACTTCATAAAGGAATTGAGAGCACGAGAGTATTCAGAGGACTGTGGATTCCAGATAGTGAAAAGAGAATAAGGAAACCTTCTCTTCATTGTATATATACATACATGTATATGTGTGTTAAAGTAGTTTCATGTCAATGACTTTATAGAAGACATTTGGCAGCACAGTGACACAGCTGGCAGAGCTACTGCCTCACAACACCAGAGACACCAGTTAAATCCTGACCTCAGATGCTGTCTGTCTGGAGTTTACGTGTTCCCCCTGTGACCATGTGGGTTTCCATCAGGTGCTCAGGTTTCCTCCCATGTCCCAAAGATGTGCTGGTTTGTAGGTTAATTGGCCTCTGTAAAATTGCCCCTAGTGTGTAGGGAGTGGACGAGAAATCATAGAACTAGTGCGTATGGGTGATCGATGGTCGGTGTCGACAATGCGGGCCGAAGGGCCTGTTTCCATGCTGTATCTCTAAACTAAATTAAACATTGGCAACGTTTCGGGCCGAAACCCTTCTTCAGACGGCCCGAAACATTGCCTATCTCCTTCGTTCCATAGATGCTGCTGCACCCACTGAGTTTCTCCAGCATTGTGTGTACCCTTGATTTTCCAGCTTCTGCAGTTCCTTCTTTAATAAATTAAACATTGCATTGATTCAAAACTGGAAAGGAATCTCAACAATGGGAGTATGTTCAAACTATTTCTGCATCTGAAAAAAGTCAATACTTTGATTGACAAGAGTTTTCATCCATGCAGAATGGGAGAATTAAACAAAACTCAGCAAATCCATAATAACAGAGGAATAATTCAATGGTCAATTATGCACTCCTCGTCTCAACCAGTGGCACATACTGGTAATTTGTTGAACTGGCAGCTGAGAGAAGAGAAGGTAAGCTACTTTGTGATGCCCTACAGTCTATTAGTCAGGTACCTTGAAAATAACAAAGCTCATATGAAAATAACAAGCACTTGTGCAAGGTACAGTATTTGCATAAACAGCCATTTGGGCAATGGGATGGTCTACCCTCGAAGACAAAATGGTAGAAAATTGGTGAGCAAGAAAAGACTAAAATGATGAACAGTCATTGACAAAATGGTCAGATTAATGACCATGGACTCATTTTCAATGTCAGCAAGTAGAAATGTAGAAACAAGGAACTGCAGATGCTGATTTACAAAAAAAAGACACAAAGTGCAGGAGTAGCTCAGCGGGTCCGTCAGCATCTCTGGAGAACATGGATTGATGACATTTCGGGATGGGACACTCCTTCAGACTGATTCCGCTGAGTTACTTCAGCACCTTGTGAATCAATCTGATGAAAAGTCCCGATCAAAAATGTCACCTGTCCATGTTCTCCAGAGATGGCGCTTGACCTGCTGAGTTTCAACAACACTTTGTCTGCTGCAATGTCAGCAAATTGGTTTGTACCTTTCTAACTATTTCTCATGAAGTAAAACACAAATTAGCCTTTGAACTATTTTACATAATGTATTGTGCAAAACACAAAGCGCTGGAGTAACTCAGCTGGTCAGGCAGCATCAGTGGAGGCAATGGATAGGCTTTGTTTCAGGACGAGACCCTACTTTAGACTTGGAGGGGGAACACTAAGAGTGGGTCTCATAGAACTCCCTTTGGAGAGAGGAGAACTTCTTCAAAGTGGGCATACTTGGAGGAGATTTTGCAGTGGATTGTTAGAATGGAGGCACAAGAAACTGCAGATGCTGGAATTTTAAGCAAAATGCAAAGTGCTGGAGAAACTCAGCAGGTCAGGCAGCATCTGTGTAGAGGGAATTGATACATGATATTTTGGGTCAAGATCCTTTTTCAGGTGTACTGTTGATACTACTAACCAGCTCCATACTAAAATGAAATTTCAATTTATGACTAATTTTGGGATTTTGTCAGAGAGTATACTAGGATCGATGTTCACATTTTCAGATCTATTATATAACATAATGAAGAAAGCTTATACTTTGTGTAGAGTTCATTATAAATCAAGATTTATTACAAGAATGAGGTTGTGCCAACTCTTGTACTGCAACACAGTGAATATTGATTTACTGATGGACACTGACTTTAAATGATAAGTAGTTTATTTTTCGTAACAAATTGAATAAAGAGACATGCAGTGTTTTAATCTGCAATAGATAGCATGAAATCAAACAGTTCTGAAGGGACAATTTAGTTTTTAGTTTAGTTTAGTTTAGAGATACGGCATGAAAACAGGCCTTTTCCCACTGAGTCCACGCCGACCAGCGATCGCTGTACACTAGTTTTAACCTACACACTAGGGACAATTTACAGAAGCCAATTAACCTACAAACATGCACATCTTTGGAATGTGGAAGGAAAACAGGAGCACCTGGAGGAAACCCACGTGGTCACAGGGAGAGTATACAAACTGCGTAGAGACGGCTCCCATAGTCAGGATCGAACACGGGTCTTTGGCATTGTAAGGGAGCAACTCTACCACTGCGATACTGTGCTGTCATGGTCAGTTTCAATGATCAAGTTAGGTGAACTCAGCCAGAACAGTAATCTTGTCTTCCTTTATTATCATAACATAAAAATAAGAAAAACACCTATTTGGCCCATAGCAATCATGATGGCTCCCAGGGAACCAATTCCATTTATCCCATTACCTTCTCCTAATTTACCTGTATCCTTGGAGCTAATGACAGATATACCAGTTATCAGACTACTCTCTCAATAAACTAGGGTACTGTACAATCCATCTCTAACCCATTGGACATTGGAAGTTGTTTATGAAAAACATGTGCTTCAATGCTTGGAACTATATTCAGCACTTTGTATTTTCCCCTTGGCTTAATCTATTATACATTAATTTGACTTGATTGTATTCATGTATAGCAGTATCTGATCTGATCGGATAGGATGCAAAACATATATTTTCACTGTATCTCGATTCACATGACAGGAATAAATCTAAACTAAACTTGAAAACAATAGGTTTTACATCTTTTAGTTTAGTTGAGTTTAATTTAGTTGAGTTTATTATTGTCATGTGTACCGAGGTACAGTGAAATGCTTTTTGTTTGCATGCTATCTAGTCAAAGAAAAGACTATCTATGAATACAATCTGCAAATTGAGTCAGGATGGAAATTGTTGTAAATTGGTGTAAATTCTAATAACCATCATTGATTGATTAAATTGAGCTTATTATTTGCCTTTTGCTTCAAGGACTGGGGGTCAAATCAAACTCTAAGTAATGGAATGTAATTGTTTTCTGCAAAGCTGCCAAAATGCAGAGGAACATTGGGTGAAACCAGTTTATACTTCACAGATACATTACTTTGTGACCTTCGTTGTGTGGATTTTGCATTCGGACTGATCACACGTTGAAGTACACCTGCCATCAGCTCCAGAAAAGCTGTCAACACAGTGAAGAAAACTCAAGGCCAAATAACAAATCAGTTGATGGCACCCAAAAGGCAATTTCTGGCAGAATAGTTGCTCCCCTTTGAACCTCAGTTGCTGAACAATATTCTTTTAAGTCTGTACCATCGTGATTCCTTTCTGTACCGCTGCTCTCAGAAAAAGCAAAGAAGGTTCAAGGAAAGACAATAAATGCTGGATGGGTCAGGCAGCATCCCTGGAGGTCATGGATAGGTGACAATTGGGTCAGGACCCTTCTTCAGAATGGGGACCCGAACTGAAATATTACCCATCCAAGTTCTCCGGGGATGCTGCCTCATCCGCTGAGTTACTCCAGCATTTTGTGTCTTTCCTTGGTAAACCAGCATCTGCAGTTCCTTGTTTCCATAATGTAGGATTAATTTGCATTGATTTGTAAAGATGTTGTATTATAAACTATTTGGAACATAATGGAAGAATATAAAGCAGAATTTAGTGCTTCTAGATTGGTGTTATTTAAAAAAATCAAACACTAAAACTGGTATTTAATTTTCAAAATAAATTAATTGGTTTATTTTCTTGTTTTCAGAACATAATCCTGATTTCAAGTTTTCATAATTTTTCTTGTCATTAGTTGTAATTTTTCATAATTACTACACTCAAAGAAAGGAATTGTATTAAATGCCAGCATTATAATTTTACAATCACTAGGTCACACACAATTAATTAAAGAAAAATACTAAATTTAAGACAAGCATCATTAAATGTCATAATTGACAAAGAATGCCAAGCAAAATTATTGCTTCTAAAAATGCCAACAAACCAATATCTGATTATACTTTCACAAAATCATGGATAGCTATCACACACGAAACAGTCCATTTAACCCACAATATCCGCAATAATCATCAGCTACCTATTTACACTAAACCTACATTAACTCAATTTTTTATTTTTGATTAGTAAGGGTGGCAAATGTTATGGGGAGAAGGCAGGAGCCGGAATGATAAATCACCACGATTGAATGACGAAGACTCGAATAGCCTAATTCTGCTCCTCTGACATGATCTTTATTCACCCAACAGTCTAAAAACAGATCCCAACCTAAATCATCATCTGTCCATTCCTTCCAAAGATGTTGCCTTAGCCATGGAGTTCCACCAACATAATGTGGTTTTGCTCAAGTTTCCAACATCTGCAGTTCCTGGTTTCTTTTTAAGCACTTACCCCAACATTCTCTCACTCGCCTACACACTGAGACAATTAATAGTACTAGATAATGTAGCAATCTGCACATATTTCATTTTTAGTTTTATTACACACTAGGGGACTACAAACCTACATGTCTTTGGAATGTGGGAGGAAACTGGAACACCTGGAGAAAACTCATAGGGTCACAGGGTGAACGTACAAACTCTGTACACACAGCACCCGTAATCAGGATCGAACCCGGGTCTCTATTGCTGTAAAGGACCTATCCCACTTACGTGTCCTGGGCACGCAAATTACGCAACCTCGTCGTCGCGTTGAGGCGCATGGGCATCGTATGGCCGCGCGGAGCCGGTCCCACTGAGAAGCGCGGAGGGGTATGTAGTTGTGCGCGACATCGCACGGGGCTCCGAATATTTTTGTAGCGAACAAAATCTTTGTGCGCCAACAGCCTGTCGCGTAACTGATGACCAAAGTGGGACAGGCCCAAGACCCTGGCGCGACGCAACGTCTCACCTCCAACAGCAGTAGAAGCTGGCAAACAATCGCCAAACTCAATATGGGGCTCACTGCCGTTGCGGTCCAGATCCGCCCCCACTTCTACTCCCAGAGGCGGGACAAGAAAATTGAAGATAGACGCAAAATACTGGAGTAGCTCAGTGGGACCGGCAGCTTCTCTGGAGAGAAGCAATGGGTGACATTTTGCGTCAAGACCTTTCTTTCAGATTGAAGAAGAGTCTCGACACGAAACATCATCCATTGCTTCTCTCCAGAGATGCTGCCGGTCCCGCTGAGTTACTCCAGCATTCTGTGTCCGTCTTCAAATGACGTCACGCGCTCCAGACGGCTGTGCGGGCGCATGGCATCGCGCACGACCTTCACTGGACCGTTGTGGACGTGTAATTTGTGTGCCAAGGACACATAAGTGGGACAGGCCCTTAAGGCAACAACTTTACTGTTGCACCCCTGTGACAACCTATTGTGTCACTGTGTTGCCTTTTACAGCACTCTTTGCCACTTTAAGATGTGGTATGAGTACGGCTTCTGTGAGGCAATGGCTCCACTCGTTGCGCAACGATGTAAATACAACAACAAAGTAGAACGAAAAAGACGATATAAGATCCAAATATTTTCCACAACCTATTGCTCATACAAATACATTGAGCTGTAATAAGCAACGGTCAATCCAAACCAAAAACTACATACTTGGGCCAATTCACAATTTTACTTGAACCAATGAACCTACAAACCTGTACATCTTTGGAGTGTGGGAGGAAACCGGAGCACCTGGAGAAAACCCATGCAGTCACAGCAAGAATGTACAGACTCTGAACGGACAGCACCCATAGTCAGGATTGAACCTTTGTCTCTGGTGCTGTAAGGCAGCAACTTTACCGCTGTTCCACTATGACGTCCGTAGCAAACAATGGATTTTTTCTCTAAAAATGATGCACTACAATGCTGAGAACTATATTTTGGACTCTGTATCTTTCCCTTTGCTGTAATTATTGGACTTGAGTTTGGCTTGATTGTATTTATCTATCGTGTTATCTGATCTGTTTGAATAGCATGCAAAACAAAGCTTCTCACTGTACCTCAGTAAATGTGACAATAATAAACCTGTATCGGAAAGAACTGCAGATGCTGGTTTAAATCGAAGATAGACACAAAGTGCTGGAGTAACTCAGTGGGACAGGCAGCATCTGTGGATAGAAGGAATGGCTGGTGTTTCGGGTCGGGACCCTTCTTCAAACTAATAATTCAGACCCTTCTTCACAATAATAAACCTGCCTACCTTTCTCTGTGTGCTCTATTGCAAACGGTTTATTTGGAATATTATTAGATTTTTTGCAAAGCTTGCTACTAGTAAGTTGTTTCTACTGGGTACAATCCCCTTTAAAATACATTAATATCAACATTTTAAGCACTGGCATGTTGCAATATTTTTTTTTAAAGCTGAATTAGATTAATATCCTATTGCTTCAGTTAAATCTGTAAGAACAGAATGGACAATGGGATGTGTTTTAATTATTCACTTCTGGGGAATTGGGTTCAATACAGTCACATACACCTCTCAATACACCTCTCATCACGTTCCCCCCACAACATCAATCCAATATGTCTGCACGTCATCAAGTTAAAAATCGAATTCACTCTTCCCTGCCTGGAGTTTATGAATTTAGTCTGTCCCAAGATGATCTCAGAAAAATTTTAAATCGGTGGAAGTCAATACCAATAATTTGGCAGAAGATGCTGAAATTTCTCAGCGTGGAACAAAGCAAATTTACTAGCTTGGATCTGGAAACAATATGAAACATTATTAGATATGTGTTTAACTCAGGGATTACTCGGCTATAGATTATAAAGTTATACTTCCTACAAGAAATTAACTGTTCAAAAGAAGGGTAGTGATCAAATATTGGGACAGGTTCCTTTTGTTCTGACTAGTTCAATATTCTAAAAACAAAGAAGTGCTGATGCTTAGAAATTAATAAAAACTTGCAGGAAATATTCAGCAGGTCAGGCAGCATCTGTGGAGGGAGAAGCACATAGATGACCAACTTTAGTAAAATATCGTTGACCTGAATGGCCTATTACTACAGCTTCTCAAAAACTATACTATTCAATCAGGTTTAAATTGCATAGATTTTCATAAAGTAAAATATGGTATGATCCTTTTATTGTTCAACATAAATTGTTTTTTTTATTAAGATAGATTGTAATTGTGCCTCACATTTCAGGTCAACTGATTTTGAAACAGTCATTTAAATTGTAAGCCTGGAGAATGTGGCCATTGTTCAGAGATGGATTTCTCGAGGTTATTCAGTTATTGGTGACTGTAGGCAGTTGTTAGTGGGAGATTTAATGATGGTAATGCCATTGGACCTCAATGGAAGGAAAATAGGTTATCCACCCTCCCTGCCCTCACCTAGCGGCATCTGCCCATCAATCTTTATTCCTCCTCAGCCCACCAATTACCTATTATTCCCCACCACTTGCTCTTTGATCCTGCTACCTCCCCTCTTCAATCTCGATCCTGATGCTGGATTAACCTATAATTCCTCTCACCTCCCGACAACAGATGGTGCCTGACCCACTGAATATCTCCAGCAGTTTCTTTTTTGCTCCAGATTCCGGCATCTCCTGTCTTTTCTCTCTCCGCCAAACCTTATCTTGTTGCATATGCTCATTCCCAGGCAACTTTGATACACAATTGAACAAATGATGTTTGTTTTATCAACATATGCTGCGAGTTATTTTTATATGCAGTAACGATGTTTTTCCTGTATTGTTATGCATGGGGTTTCATTGTCTGCTGTGATTCAGGACCTAACAGTTGTGTTTCCCAACCACTGTTAAACATAATGCTCTTGTAGGTCATCACACAGCATCTGTCAGCAAATGTTCTTAGTTTGCTTTGCCCTTGTGCATTTAGGTCTTTTAAATTATCTTATGTTGCCAAATGCAAAAGGGTTGCTGTGCAGCAGGAGGTTGGTTTAGTTCAGAGATACAGCACGGAAACAGACCCTTTGGCCCACCGAGTGCACACCCACCATTGATCACCTGTTCACACACGAGTTGTACACTGTCCATGCACAGAGGGACAATTTTAAAGGGGCCACTTAACCTACAAACCAGCACATCTTTGGGATGTGGGAGGAAACAGGAAACCCATGCAGTGTCAGGGAAAATGTGCAGACACCATACAGCCGAGGTCAGGATCGAATCCGGGTCTCTGGAGCTGTGAGACACCGGCTCTACCAGCCGTGCCATAGTGCCGCCGCTTTGGGATCGACAAGGAAAGCAACCATTTATCTTCTGAACCAGATTAAGGATTGTGAAATTAACTGGGAAGTGATGGAGGAGGATTGTAATCGTGGAGTGGACAGGTATGCTGCCTAACCCACTAAGTTCTCCACTACTTTGTGTTATCTTTCAAGTCGTTGAGTTTATTGTCAAAAGCACGAGTAAAGTGAGGTACAGATATAATATAAATCTTGCTTGCAGCAACATCACAGGCACATACTCAGACAATGCAAAAAACATAAATTATACATAAATTATATATCAATATTAATTTGAAAGAAAGCAGCCAGTACAAAAAAAATCAAGACATTAGTGACTTTTTTTTTTAGCTTAAAACCCCACTAGTTGTATATGACAGGTACATGGATAGGAAAGGTTTAGAGCGATATGAGCCAAATGTGGATGTGGAACTAATGTAGTTGGAAAATCCTGGTTGGCATTGGCTAGATGGGCTGAAGGGCCTGTTGTCTGTCATGTTATGTATGATTCCATGACTAACTGCTGTAGTTGTGGATGCAGATTTCAGATGTAAAAGATCGGAACGTATACTCCCGCGTGCAGCTTGCAAAATGTCCCCTCCTCTGGCACCATGTTATAGTATTGTATATTATTGCAAACCTCTTGTAAATCCAACAAATGGAGTGATGCCATCAGTCAGAAATGTTTCGAATGATTTAGCATAACCAGTCATCTGTGCCCAAAAAATTAAAAGGGAGCTCCAATCACTTTACTGTAAAATATTTTCCGCCTACATTATGTGTAAAGATCAAGCTCATTTTCCGTCTGCTTCACCCCTCAATTTTAATCATCACTATGTGTTCTCCTGCAGATAATAATTATTCCCTGCAGCACGCTAAGCCAATTATTAAGGGGTACAATTTAATAATCCACCAAGGATACTATCCAGCTGATCGAGGACATCAAGCATCCACTTTTAGAAACATCTTGTGTTGACTGGCTGCAGATGTTTGCTCAAGAATATCTTAATTGCCCGGCCTCTTGTGCAACCCTTTTGGGGAAGATAGGAACTTGCGACCCTTTCTTAAAGGTTGCGGCACCCAATGTGTTTGAGTTGCAAAAAATCCTCCAAGCAAACAAAGCATTTCAACAGCCAAATTGCATAAAATTGCACAGCCATGAAAAGAGTACACTTATTACAGTTAAATCTATTTGCTTCCCACTGACTCTCAGTGCATGAAAATAATGGACGTAAATTCTACTGATGCTCCATATGTACAAAATCATTTTCTTGCCAGCTGATTTGATTCTTTAGCTAGTTAAGGCTGTTGAAGTACGAAATCCCATTGAGAGATGAGGAAACAATGAACCATTCCCCATCTACACTTCATGCTGCCTCAGCAAGGCCAGCAGCATAATCAAGGACTCCAGACATTCCCTTTTCTTCCCTCTCCCATCAGGCAAGAGGTACAGAAGTGTGACAATGCACACCTCCATATTCAAGGACAGTTTCTTCCCAGCTGTTATCAGGCAATTGATCCATCCTATCACAAACTAAAGAGCATTCTTGAGCTACCA
Organism: Okamejei kenojei; assembly: GCA_035221665.1. NCBI lineage: Eukaryota > Metazoa > Chordata > Chondrichthyes > Rajiformes > Rajidae > Okamejei > Okamejei kenojei. Next base: position 34,351,748 of record CM069140.1, read on the forward strand.
TCTACCTCTTTTTGAGACCCTCTGAATATCTTTAATCGGATTATACTGAATTGTATCATGCTCTAAACATTGGTCCCTTTATCCTGCATCTGTACACTGTGAACGACTTAATCGTAATCATTTACATTATTTCCGCTCACTGGATAGTATGCAGCAAAAAAAGCTTTTCACTGTACATTGGTGCACATGACAAAAAACTAAACTAAACCAATCAAATTTTTATTGCTTCTGATTTACATGCCTTAAGGGCCTGTCCCACTTGGGCTATTTTTTAGGCGGCTACAGGCGACTAGGCTGCGCCACATGGTCACCTGGGTGTCAGCTGTATGGTCGTGAGTAGTCTCCTCAGTCGACCAAAAAGTGTAGCGTCTTTCTGGTCGCCGCTAGATTTTCAACATGTTCAGAAATTTTCGGCTACAGTGGATTGACGTTAATGAGCGCAGCTTGACATCTCCTGACGTAGATGCTGTCGTAGGTTGTCGTCAGGTGACGTAGGTTGTCGCCGGTGCTGACTTCGATGAAATCCGTTGGCGACTACCTACTTCAACCTACGCCAACCGGCGACAGGTACCGGTGACTGAATTGTTTTCAGTTGTGTTCAGTTGTCGCCGACAGGGTGGTCGCTTGTCGTAGCTTGTCGCGGGTGGACGTAGGTTGATGTTGACTAGGTGGTAGGTTGTCGTAGACATTGTCATAGGTGGGTCCATTCGCCATTTTTTCGGCGACGTGCTACGACTATGACAATCGCTGGCAGTTGTTTAAAAAATCGCCTAAGTGGGACAAGCCCTTTACTGTTACACACTGCAGTCTCTACATTGACTCCACTAAGACAAATAGTTTGTGGTCATTGCTAATCAATCTCCACAATTACCAATCAATCTTCATAATTATCTTGTGAGGATCCCCAGTCTATAAGCTTCCATATTTTGATGACAAGATATTGTGCAATGGATTGGGTTTGCATTCGTAACTTCTGCCTCGTTGCAGAGAGGTGCGGAATGCCCTTCAACCATCAGGCAGATGTTAAACCCTCTCAAGTCTGGTGAAATTGGTATCTGCGATACAGATATGTGGACCTTAATCACAGATCTCAGCTTCACCAGCCTGCAGATATTTTTACATCTGCCTGAAGGGATCTACTGTATCCGCTGTTCTAGGTGTGGACTCCTATATATCGGCAAGACCAAGCACAGACTGGGTGGCTGTTTAACTGAACAGCACTCAATCATAAGCAATCTCCCAGTTGCCAAACATTTTAACTCCCCTTCCCATTCCCATACAGATCTTTCTGTACTGGGTCTCCTCCATTGTCAGAGTGAGGCTACATGCAAATTGGAGGAGCAGCACCTCATATTTCACTTGGGCAGCTTACAACAGAGTGACATGAATATTGATTTCTCTAACTTTAAGTGACCCTTGCAATCACTCTCTCTCCATCGCTCTCCCACCCTCGTCCTCTTGTTAATTTCAATGTTTGTATTCCTTCTATCATCTTGTCCCAAACCCAGAATGAACTATTGTGGGCTCAACTGTTCCTGAGTCACCGATGCAGGCTCTGGTTTGTTCTGTACCTTCCCATACCTCTAGTTTCCCCCTCCCTAACTCTCAGTCTGATGAAGGGTCTCGACCTGAAACATCACCTGTTTTATTTCTCCAGAGGTGCTGCTTGACCGCTGAGTTACTCCAGCACTCTGTGTCTATCTTCCATGATACTTGTTTTGTTTTTGTTTTATTTAGAGATACAACGTGGAAGCAGTCCCTTTGGCACACCGACTCTGCGCTGACATCGATCACCGATTCACACTAGTTCTATGTTAAACCACTTTTGCACCCACTCCCTATACACTAGGGGCAATTTATATCGGATAATTAACCTAGAAACCCTTGTCATCTTTGGGACATGAGAGGAAACTGTAACACCTGCAGAAAAATCACTTGGACAATGTGTAAACTGCACATAGACTGCACCTGAGGTCAGGATATCTGGTGCTGTGAGACAGCAGCTCTAGAAGCTGCACCACCGTGTCACCTCAGCTGTGTCACTGTGCTGATTCAGCTGGCTGTTAAAGCTTTTGAAAACTTTGAATGTTGCTGAATGTCTCTGCTCTTTGAAAACATTCCAAAACAATGAAAAACAATTAGAAATGTATTCAGGCTACAAAAAAAAATCTTTATAATTACCACAATCAAAACTCTTTAAAACAAATAGATGAGAACAATTAAAAAAAACCCTATGCCTTTGTACCCATTTCCTCTCCGTACATATGACTGAAGGTGCTGTTAGTTTCTGCAAGAAGATTTTCTGGTGAAATAATGCTGAGGAACTGCTTTGAATTTCATTTGAGGAGTCCAATGTGGGAGATTATCCTTAGCATTGTACCGTAAACAGCTGACAGGAGGTTTAAGACTAGACTTTAGAGATACTGCGCAGAAAAAGGCCCTTCGACCCACCGAGTCTATGCCAACCAGTAATCATCCCGTGCACTACACACGAGGGTCAATTTACAATTTTTAAAGAAGCCAATTAACCTACAAACCTCTATGTCTTTGGAGTGTGGGAGAAAACTGTAGCACCTGGAAAAAAGCCATGCAGTCACAGGGAGAATGTACAAACTCGGTACAGAGTTGTTGAGAAGCTATGTCTGCCTGTCACCATATCCCTTCGTAATCTGAGCCAGCATCATTGTTCGGTTAGCAAGTTTAGCTGATGAACGAGAATTTGTTTTGGTTGTCAATAAATAATTAAACGTTATAATTAAAGCTGTCAAAAACTCTACCTATCCACAACTTCAAGGCCAGTTTGTTTCTCTTTAGATTGCACTCAACTATGTACAAATACCAAGGTCACTGTGTTAATTGGTGAGACAAGAGACTAGAGAGTTTCCTTGGAACTAACATCCTGGAGACTGAATGTAAATATCTGAGTAATATCTCACAATGTGAGAAAGCAAAGTCAAAATAATTAAGAGCTTCATCATAAGAAATAATTAACCTAGGAAAAATATAATCAGTTATTTTTTCAATCAATTGATTTAATGGGACGAACAGACAAAAATATTTGATATTTCTTAAATGCATTTGTCTATTACTTTATTTAGATTATTTCATTTTATTTTATTTTATTTTATTTTATTTTAGTTTAGTTTAGGTTAGTTTAGTTTAGTTTAGAGATACAGCATGGCAACAGGCCCTTCGGCTCATAGAAACATAGAAACATAGAAAATAGGTCCAGGAGTAGGCCATTAGGCCCTTCGAGCCTGCACCGCCATTCGATATGATCATGGATGATCATCCAACTCAGTATCCCGTACCTGCCTTATCCCTCTAGCCACAAGGGCCACATCTAACTCCCTCTGAAATATACCCAATGGACTGGCCTCAACTACCCTCTGTGGCAGAGAATTCCAGAGACTCACCACTCTCTGTGTGAAAAATGTTTTTCTCATCTCGGTCCTAAAAGATTTCCCCCTTATCCTTCAACTGTGACCCCTTGTTCTGGACTTCCCCAACATCGGGAACAATCTTCCTGCATCTAGCCTGTCCAACCACTTAAGAATTTTGTAAGTTTCTATAAGATCCCCCCTCAATCTTCTAAATTCTAGCGAGTACAAGCCGAGTCTATCCAGTCTTTCTTCATATGAAAGTCTTGACATCCCAGGAATCAGTCTGGTGAACCTTCTCTGTACTCCCTCTATGGCAAGAATGTCTTTCCTCAGATTTGGAGACCAAAACTGTACGCAATAGTCCAGGTGTGGTCTCACCAAGACCCTGTACAACTGCAGTAGAACCTCCCTGCTCCTATGCTCAAATCCTTTTGCTATGAATGCTAACATACCATTCGCTTTCTTCACTGCCTGCTGCACCTGCATGCCTACTTTCAATGATTGGTGTACCATGACACCCAGGCCTCTTACAAAACACCCCCTACACACTAGGGGAGATTTTACAGAGGCCAATTAACCTACAAACCTGCACATCTTTGGGATTTGGGATGAAACTGGAGCAAACAAATGAAACACCCTGTGCGGTCATAGGGGGAACGTGCAAACTCCACACAGGTACAGCGAAAAGCATTGTTTTGCAAGCTATCCAAATATACAATACATAGATACAATCAATTCAAACTCAAGTACAATAGATAGAGCAAAGGGGAAGATACAGGGTGCAGAATACAGTTCTCAACATTGTAGCACATCAGTACCAGCTGCATAGTCCAATGTCCTCAAAGTTTTAGTTCTCAGGCATTGGTGTATATCTACCACCTCGGAGCACTGGAGACCTGGGTTTGATCCTGATCTTGGGTGTTGTCTGTGTGGAGCTTGCCCGTTCTGCCTGTGACTGTGTGTGTTTCCTCTGGGTGCTCCAGTTTCCTCCCATATTCCAAAGACCTTAGCCCTCTGTAAAACTGCCCGGAGCACCCGGAGGAAACCCACATGGTCACATGGAGAACATGCAAACTCCACACAGACAGCACCCAAGGTCAAGAATGATCTTGGGTCTCTGGCGCTCATAGGCAGCGCCTCTACCAGCTGTGGCATATGACATGTTTGGCCTCATTGTCTTAACGCATTGAGTACAAGATTTGGAACATCATGTTGCAGTTGTAAATAATGTTGACGACATTGCATTTGGAGCTCTGTGTCAGATTTCTGGCACTGAGGCAGCAGCTCTGTCGCTGCGCCATGTGCCATCTTGTGTTTGTGCATTGGCTCCCAAGATTGCTTTTGCTTGGTTAAGTGCTGGCAGTGGTGTGATGTTGAGAAAGATCCATTTCTGAAGAAGAGTTCCAACCCGAAACATCACCCATACTTTTTCATACTGACCCACTGAGTTGCTCCAGCGCTTCAGCAGGGTGCCATGGTGGCGTAGTGGCTGAGTTGCTGCCTTACAGTGCCAGATACCTGGGTTCGATCCTGGCTATGGGTGACTTGCCTGGGTTGTCTCCAGGATTTCCGATTTCCTCCCACACTCCGAAGACATATAGGTTTGTAGGTTAATTGGCTTGGTATTATTGCAAATTGTCCCTAGTGTGTGTAGGATAGTGTAGTGGGCAGGGATCACTGGTCGGAGTGGATCGAAGGGTCTGTATCTCTAAAAATAAAAGCCAAAAAACACTTTGAGTCTATCTTTGGTATAAACCAGTATCTGCAGTTCCTTCCTACACACAAGATCAATTTCTTAGTGTGCACTGAACCTGAAAACAATGGACCAGGAAAGCCAACATTGTTATTTAATGAGGATCGCGCTGGAAGATTTGACTCAGAAAGCAGCAGCACCTCATGCACACCAGGCAAGGGGTTTTGAATTTGATGTTTTCCAATGAATCACCAGGTTAACCTTCAGATGTAGTTACTGTTAGAATGATTCTGATAAAAAGCAAGCACCCAAAACATCCCAATATGTTCTCCTTTCCGAGGTTAACAGATTTACTGACTGTAATTATTATTGCTATAATTATAGTCATTCAATTCTGACATTTTGAGCATCAGTGAATAGCTTGCTCATTCTATCTGCTGGTTTCTCATCTCTTTCAGCACTGGCAAGCTCTGCACCCCATTTGCTCCCGACATCATTCAGTTACAGAGCCTTGGACCCTTTTCAGCTGGAGCAGGAAAGTCGGTGACTGATTTAAGACAATTGGCAAGACATTTAGGGGAGGAAGAAGAACAGAAAAGATGTAAGAGAAGCACAGAACATACGGCCTTTCAGACCTTATCAGACTGCAGATAAACCTGCACCCTCACAGTTGCCAGAGACCCTGGTTCGATCCTGAGCTCGGGTGCTGGCTGTGTGATGTTTGCATATTCTCCCTGCAACCACGCGGGTTTCTTTGCATGCTCCGGTTTCCTCCCACGACCCAGACATGTGGGTTTGCTGGTTAATTGAACTCGGCAAATTATCCCTAGTGTGTATGGTGTGTAATTGGCCCACGGAGTCCATGCCAACCAGTGATCACCATGTACGCAATCCTACACACTTTTACAATTTTTATGGAAACCAATTAACCTACAAACCTGTACATCATTGGACTGTGGGAGGGAACCGGAGCACCCGGAGGAAACCCATGTGGTCACAGGGAAAACATACAAACTCTGTGCAGACATCACCCATAGTCAGGATCGAACCCTGGTCTCTGCACTGCAAGGCAGCAACTCTAATGCTGTGCCACTGCACTACCCCAGACTTGTATGGAACTGTGGAACACCCTGTCATCTTTCAAAGATGCTTTCAAAGCATCTTTCTTTCTCTTCATGGGGAGTCCCTTTGGATTGAGAATGATTTGCTACTACGTACTTTGGTTCTGAGATAGCTAATGAGGCCACTGTGTTATCTCAGATTCCATCTCAGGGGGGATGCTTGTTAATTGGTGGGGTTGTGGGAGGTAATTGGCGGTCTTCCTAGCATCTTATTTTAGACATAATGTCTCAGGGAAAGAGGCACTGGGCTCATTAGGTCCATACCAGCTTCCAAAGGATTTGATCTCATCAGACCCTGGTGAATAATTATGTAGTAAAGGATGGCATGGTAGATCAGCAATTAGTGCTGCTGCCATATAACGTGCAGACCCAGGTTTGAGCCTGACCTCAGGTCCTGTCTGTGTGGTGTTGACATGTTAGTCGTGCATTGACGTTATGCAGGATTCAAACATTCTCTAATGCACAGTGTGGATTTCCTCCATGAGTTCCTATTCCCCCCAGTATCCCAAAGGCATGCCGGTCAGGTGAATTGGTCACAGTAACTTAATAATCAAGGGAGATTTGATGCACGAGAGAGGGAGAACGAGAAGGGGAATAGCACTGATCTCCTTGGGGGGCAGCATGGACCAGGTGAGCTGAATGACCTCCTGTCATGAAAGGAGATAAAACAGTTAATAATGTGAGAGGGGAAAGATTTAATACGAACCTGGAGGTAAACTTTTCACACATAGGTTGGTATATGGAAAATTGGGTGTATGGAATGAGCTGCCAGGGAAGATTGTTGAGGGAGATACTATAACAACATTTAAAAGACTCTTGGACAGGTACAAAGACAAGTAATGTTTGGAGGAAATGGGCCAAATGCAGGCAAATGGGATTAGCTTCAATGGGACATCTGTTGGCATAGCCGAGTTGGGCCAAAGGGCCTGTTTCCATGTTGTATGACTATTACTTTCTCTAAGTTAAAGAAATTTATGGAAGTAAAATGGAGAATAGTACTGATTGATCTTATGAAAGCGAACATGGATCAGATACACCAAATGTGAATGTAAGAATAGTCACTATCAATGAAAATGATGCTGGTGGAAGTGCCTGGAAATATGGACAGTGGTGCAGTGGTGCAGCAGTCACAAAGCCAGAGTCCCAGGTTCAATCCTGACTACTGGTGCTGCCTGTGCAGAGTTTGTACATTCTCCCTGTGACCATGTGGGTTTTCTCCAGGTGCTTCAGTTTCCTCCCACATCCAAAAGACGTTTATAGTGTTTATAGTTTAAGCGGCTTCTGTAACTTCTGTAATGCTTTCCTAGTTGCATAGGATGCAAAAGTGGAATAACATAGAACTAGTGTGCAGATGATCAATGGCCAGTGATAGACACAAAATGTTGGACTAACTCAATGGGTCAGACAGCATCTCTGGAGAAAAGGAATACGTGACGTTTCGGGTTGAGACCCTTCTTCAGACAGATGGCTGGCATGGACCCGGTGGGCCAAATGGCCTGTTTCCGCATTGTATCTCTCTGAACTAATCAAAGTTAATTTCCCTCAGCAACCTCAGTGGATTGCACCAAAGCATATGGGCAAGGAAGTCACCTCACTAAAACCTTCTAGAGCCATTTGATCAACGCATGCAGTACTGCCAAAGGGAAAAGGAGGCTTCAGTACCCAAGGTCATGGAACTGAAACCTTCAGTCTACTTTAGTGGGTGCTTGAAAATACAGGTAGAACCCATGGGAACTCATTTCAACTCTCAGGTGTGTGTTGGGAGTTGTGTACCCAACCCAGTGCACACCAGAGAAGCTGGTGTGGAAACAGGCCTTATGACCCACCGAGTCCACGCTTCATGTCTGATCTACCTGCCTCTAGGATAAGACATGGGTCAAGGTATTGAGAGTAAACTAGGCAAACCGGGATATGTCACAACATAGAGCATACAACTGTGCAGCACAGGAAGAGGCCTTTCAGCCCACAAAGTCAGTGCCGAACTAATGGCATGATTACTCATGGTCTAGTCTCACCCCGGTCATTCCCTCTTCTCCCTACTCCCCTCAGGTAAGAGGCACAGAAGTTTAAAAACACATACCTCCAGATTCAAGGACAGTTTCTTCCTGGTTCTACTTAAGTACCTGAACCATCTTATCACCAACTAGAGAGCCGTCCTGATCTCCAATCTGCCTCATTGAAGACCTAGAACTATCTTAGAAATTAGGTTCAGGAGCAGGCCATTCGGCCCGTTGAGCCTGCACCGCCATTCAATATGATCATGGCTGATCATCCAACTCAGTATCCTGTACCTGCCTTCTCTCCATACCCCCTGATCCCTTCAGCCACAAGGGCCACATCCAACTCCCTCTTAAATATGGCCAACGAACTGACCTCAACTACCTTCTGTGGCAGAGAATTCCACAGATTCACCATTCTCTGTGTGAAAAAAGATTTTCTCATCTCGGTCCTAAAAGACTTCCCCCTTATCCTTAAACTGTGACCCCTTGTCCTGGACTTCCCCAACATCGGGAACAATCTTCCTGCATCTAGCCTGTCCAACCCCTTAAGAATTTTGTAAGTCTCTATGAGATCACCCCTCAATCTTCTAAATTCCAGCGAGTACAAGCCAGGTCTATCCAGTCTTTCTTCATATGAAAGTTGTGCCATCCCAGGAATCAGTCTGGTGAACCTTCTCTGTACTCCCTCTATGGCAAGAATGTCTTTCCTCAGATTAGGAGACCAAAACTGTACGCAATACTCCAGGTGTGGCCTCACCAAGACCCTGTACAACTGCAGAAGAATCTCCCTGCTCTTGTGCTCAAATCCTTTTTTATGAATGCCAACATACCATTCGCTTTCTTCACAGCCTGCTGCACCTGCATGCCTACTTTCAATGACTGGTGTACCATGACACCCAGGTCTCGCTGTATCTCCCCTTTTCCTAATCGGTCACCATTCAAATAAGAGTCTACCTTCCTGTTTTTGCCACCAAAGTGGATAACCTCACATTTATCCACATTATACTGCATCTTCAATTGAACGTTACTGGACTTTATCTTGCACTAAATATTATTCACTTTATCCTGTGTCGGTACATTGTGGATGGCTTGATTGTAATCATGTATACTCTTTTCACTGACTGGATAGCATGCATCAAAAATGCTTCTCATTGACAATAATAAACTAAACTAAATTAATTTACTCTGCCTGCACATGATCCATATCCCTCTATTCCCTGCATATCCATGTGCCTAATGAAAAGGGAGAAAAAAGCTACAATTAACAAGAAATATGGCAGAGGAGAAGGAAATAAAGAGCTGGAGTAACTCAGCGGGTCAGGCAGCATCTCTGGAGAACATGGATAGGTGATGTTTTGGGTCAAGACACAGTAAGAAAGCCTTGTTAGTCCTAGCTGTAGCTTTGAAGATAGCCCAGACCAAGTCAATAGACCAAACTGGAACTGCAATAGTACACTTTACTTTACTTTACTTTACATTACAGATACAGCGTGGAAACAGCCCCTTTGGCCCACCAACTCCACGCCGATCAGCGATCACCCTGTACATCAACACTATTGTACATACTAGGGCCAATTTACAATTTTACAAAAGCCAATTAAGCTAGAAGTCTGCATGTCTATTGTGTGTGGGAGGAAACAAGGAAAAGTGGAGCACCCATAGAAAACCCACACGGTCACAGGGAGAATGTACAAACTCCATATAGACAGCACCCATAGTCAGGATCGAACCCGGTTCTCTGGCACTGTAAGGCAACAACACTATCGCTGCACCACTCTGCCACCCCTAGTTACTTAACACATTCACTTGACAGGTATCATAGTGCAGCATAAAGCAGATATCGGTTTGGCAGGACATCATAAACAATGAATAACCCTGCTCAATAGCAGCAACACTATAGAGACAGTGCTCCAAGCAATAGTCATCCCCATCCTTGAGTTCCCCCTCCCACACACGCACACACACAGCAAGCTGAAATGACGCTGCCTTCAAGTGATGAAAATTCTCACAGCTAGTGGCAGCCAACTTGGAAAACACAATCCTTTTTAAAGAAAAGAGCAAATGGCAAAAGCAATAAATCCATTAAAAGCTTGGAGGAATGATTAAGAGATAGTGCCTGATGCAATATGTTTCTCCATAATACATGGCGGTGTTCATTTTGCTTTACACCATGTTAGGTTTAACAGAATTTGCAATCTATAGAGCCAGAGAGACATAGAGCCATGCAGCATGCAAACCAGTCCTTCAGCCCAACTCGTCTCTGCTGAACAAGATGTCTTCTCTCAGCTGGTCCCCTTTACCTACATGTTGCTCATATTCTAATCCTTTCCTATCCAAGTACCTGTCCAAGAGTATTTTATTGTTATTGTACCTGCTTCAACTATCTCTTCTGGCAGCCTGTTCCATATACCCAAAAATGTTGGCCCTCAGCTTCCTATTAAATCTTTCTACTCTCACCTTAAACCTCTGTCCTTTGGTTTTCGATTTCCCTACTCTGGGTAAAAGACTCTGTGCATTTACCCTATCTATTCCTCGCATGATCTTCTATACCTCTATGATTACCCTGCTTTCCTCTCCCACACATTGCTTTTGTTCATTTCTGACCTACGAACGGTTCAAATGATTGACAGTTCTCAGGGACTGTGCCCTGTCGTAACCAAGGAACTGTTTGTATGGTCACACATTCAGCAACCACCCGCACTGACCTATTTTGAGAGCGGTAACAGCCGATTACCTTGATGCTAAGATGAAGCAAAGCTGCAGAACCAATTTTCTGGGGAACTCTGTTGAGGCCAGCACTCTTCATCTCACTAAGTAGACCAACGTCTAGACAAATGATCCTGCCAAAGTGAATCAAGAATGTAGCAAATCCTGGTGGATGGTGACCCAGCTCTGAACATCTTTCGAGAGTCGCTGCTGGTCTTAAAACTCAAGTCAAGGTATGGAGAGATGTTGGAGACCCAGCAATGTTGAACACAATGTTTTCCTAGTTAGGGCTTTCAAGGAACTGCAAGGTTAATTGGCCACTTTGAATTGCCCCTGGTTTGAAGGGAGTGGATGTGAAAGTGGGATGACGTAGAACTAGTGTGAACGGGTGATCAATAGTTGTCATGGACTCGGTGGACCGAGTGTCCTGTTTCCATGCTGCATCTCTGAACTAAGCTAAACTAAACATGAGATTTTTAAACGTACGACAGAAACAAAAACTCTAAGGTGCCATAGGAAGAGGTTGAGCAAGCTGGGACTCTATTCCTTGGAGCGCAGGAGGATGAGGGGTGATCATATAGAGGTGTATGAAATCATGAAAAGAATAGATCGGGGTAGACACACAGAGTCTCTCGCCCAGAGTAGGGGAATTGAGAACCAGAGATCATAGGTTTAAGTTGAAGGGGGAAAGAGTTAATAGCATCTTAGGGGTAACTTTTCCACACAAAGGGTGGCGGGTGTATGGAATGAGCTGCCAGAGGAGGTAGTTGAGATAGGGAGGGAACGTTTAAGAAACGATGAGACAGGAACATGGATAGGACAGGTTTAGAGGGATTTGGGCCAAACGGAGGTAGGTGTGACTGGTGTAGATGGGACATGTTGGTCGGTGTGGTTGGGCTGTTGGGCTGTTGGACAAGTTGGGCTGAAGGGCCTGTTTCCACACTGCATGACTATGAATCTGAAAGCAATTCTTTATTTTGTCCTTTAACTCAATCACGATGAACAGGTGGCCATTTTTACATGCTCTGTAGTTGTTGCTCCACATTTCTGTGCGTTTCATTTGATGTATTTTTCTGGAGAACTTCTATCTACTCTTGAATATCTTCTTGATCCTGAGCCAAATGCATTTCACCATCTGATCGTAAGGCCTTACTTCACACCTGGCTGTGTAACACTGGGAATGGTTAATTTGGCAACGGAGGGAGAAGCTGTGACTTTTTCATAGGTTGTTAAATTTTATTTTACATTGCATCATCTGGGACTAATTAGAGTCAAGGTGATATCAATGCACACGGTGTATTACAATGTGTGGAAAATGGATCTGAACAGTTGTCTCGATCCTGCTCTTGTACTGCATTGATAAATATTCTGGTGATGCGTTTCCACATACTGCACCAGTGTTAAAAGTTTGCTGATGCAGTGAGTGCCACAAAGTTTGAATGACTCCAAAGATGTACAGGTTTGTAGGTTATGTAAGAAAGAACTGCAGAATTGGCTTTAAATCGAAGGTAGACACAAAATGCTGGAGTAACTCAGCGGGTGAGGCAGCATCTCTGGAGAGAAGGAATGGGCGATGTTTCAGGTTGACCCAAAACATCGCCCATGCCTTCTCTACAGAGATGCTGCCTCACCCGCTGAGTTACTCCAGCATTTTGTGTCTTGCAGGTTTGTTGGTTAATTAGCTTGGTATAAGTGTAAATTGTCCCTAGTGTGTGTAGGATAGTGTTAATATGCGGGGATTGCAGATCGGTGCGGATTCGGTGGGCCAAAGGGTCTGTTTCCACAATGTATCTCTAAATTAAACTAAACTAAACTAAAGACTGAATGATTGTAAGAAACAGCACGGAGACAGGCCCTTCAACCCACTGAGTTCACGCCAACTATCCTTTATGTACCCTTTATCCTTTATCTGTGCACTGTAGTTTGATTGATTGTACTCATGTAGTCTTTTCTTTGACTGAATAGCATGCAAACATAGAAACATAGAAACATAGAAAATAGGTGCAGGAGGAGGCCATTCAGCCCTTCAAGCCAGCACTGCCATTCATTGTGATCATGGCTGATCGTCCCCAATCAATAACCCGTGCCTGCCTTCTCCCATTATCCCTTGATTCCACTAGCCCCTAGAGCCTATCTAACTCTCTCTTTTTCTATAAGATATCCCCTCATCCTTCGAAACTCCAGTGAATACATGCCTAGTCTTTTCAATATTTCCTCATATGACAGTCCCGCCATCCCAGGGATCAATCTTGTAAACCTACACTGCACTGCCTCAATCACAAGGATGTCCTTCCTCAAATTAGGAGCCCAAAACTGTACGCAATACTCCAGATGTGGTCTAACCAGAGTCCTATATAACTACAGAAGAAACAAAAGCTTTTTACTGTATCTCGGTACATGTGACAATAATAAACAAAACTAAACACTGGTTCCCTGTTATCCCACTTTTGCATCCACTCCCTGCATACTAGAGGCAATTTACAAAGGCCTATTAACCTACAAGCCTGCAGGTCGTTGTGTTGTGGGAGGAAACCAGAGCACCCGGAGGAAACCCATGAGGTCACAGGGAGAAGATGTAAACTCCCAACGGACAGCACCCGAGGTCAGGATTGCACTCGGGTCTCTGGTGATGTGTGGCAGCAACTCTACCAGCTGCCCCACTGCGCCGCCCTTTGGTTCATGTTCTGTAATGATGTCAAAATCACCGCTCTAAAACCTTCCAGTTAAGCTGAGTAATGCATGAATGATGTGCAAACCAGAAAGAACTAACTGGGATGGCATTATACAAGTCAATTCAGCAGTATAACGCAACACAGAACTTTACCCAAGGCATTTGTGGGTATGAATTGCTCTGTCATGTACACCTTTACACAATATCCATCACATTGATATAAAGTAAACAAAAGAATGTAACGCTGGTTCCCAATTTATATCCTTGAGCTCTACAGAACTCCCATGTATTATTCTCCAAATCCCTTCTGTTATGTTTATGAAGATGTCATATTCCATTTCTGTTGTACCACATTAACCACTTCAATAATCTCTAGAGCTTTACAATTGAACAGGGTACATATACGTATTGTACTTTATATGTTGTATTAATTTGTGCAATACATGACAATAAACTAAACTACCTAAACTAAACTAAGCATAAGCTTCTTCCCTTCTGTTATGAGGCTTCCGAACAGTCCTTCCATAAGCTAGGCTGCTGTCATTAGACTTTGTTTCTAGAACATTGGTCTTTGTTTTCTAGAACGGATGCTGAGAACTATATTCTGCACTCTTTATCTTTCTCCTTGCTCTATCTATTGTACTTAAGTTTGGCTTTATTGTATTTATGCATGATTTTGGATTGCATGTAAATCAAACTTTAGTTTAATTTAGTGATACAGTGAGGAACATACCCTTTGGCCCACCAAATCCGTGTCGACCTGTGATATCCATACACTAACACTATGCTACACACACACACACACACACTCGGGACAATTTTTACCAAAGTCTATTAACCTATAAACCTATAAACCAGCACCTTTTTGGAGTGTGAGAGGAAACTGGAGAACACGGAGAAAACCCACCGGGTCACAGGGAGAACGTATTTGTAAACTCTATACAGACAGCACCCGGAGGCAGAATCGAACCCAGGTCTCTGGCGCTGTAAGGCAGCAACCCTACTACTCCGCCACAGTGCCATACAGCTTTTCCCTGTACCTCGGTTCATGTGATAATAATAAACCCAAGCTATGGATGATTTCACTGCATGTGGATTAGTAAGTAAGTAAGTAAGTTTATTGGCCAAGTATTCAAATACAAGGAATTTGCCTTGGTGCTCCGCCCACAAGTAACAACATGACATACAGTGACAGTTATGAATGACCCATAAAACACTAAACATTAATAATAATAAAACATTAATGATAAAACACCATTGATTAAGCATGTGAACCAACAAAATACCAGATCAAAGGGAGGCTACAGATTTTTGGCTGTTGAGTAGAGCAACTACTCGTGGATAAAAACTGTTTTCATGTCTGGCTGTGGCAGCTTTGACAGTCCGGAGTCGCCTTCCAGAGGAAAGTGATTCAAAGTGTTTTGATTCAAAGATGATCTTGCCTGCTCGTTTCCTGGCTAATCTGCCTCTTATACCCTGCCTCGGCATAATTAAATGTCCCTGGACACTTCATTACAAAATCAATACCTCACAAAATACAAGGACACTCAGGTTAATTGTAGCACTGAGACAGAGCAGATTATTGAACATGGGTTCGAGAGCATTGAACCTGTGATCTTCTTGGGTCAGCTACTTAGTTGGTGGGTGAACAAAGATTCTTCATCACTTAAGTAAACAGGGATGCCTTGGTCACTTTCAACTGTGCAATCAACCATTAATATTTTATCCCTTTCATCCAAGGAGCAGCCTGATGAGAAAGAGAGGGAGAAAAGGGGAGAGAGAGAGAGAGAGAGAGAGAGAGAGAGAGAGAGAGAGAGAGAATGAAAAAGAGAGATGGGGAAGCGAGGCAGAGGGGGGAATAACAGAGGGCAAGAGAGAAAGAGAGAAAAACAAGAGGGGGAGCAAAAGAGAGGGCGAGACATAGAGAGAGAGAAAAAGAGAGAGAAATTGAAAGAATGAAAGGAAGAGATAAAATGAGAAATAGAGAAAGAGAGAGGGAAAAAGGGGAGGGGAGAGAGAGAGGGGGGGGGACAGACAGCCTACATACTGTATATTCTTCTGTACATTCCTCTGTTGATGAATGCAGATGATGCCCCCTCTCCTGTACCCAGAGACACAGAAGAACATGTCAATAATTCATCAATCTTTGATCAATATACCCCAAGCCAAATGCAAGTCTTTTCATGCAAAGGAATATTGCAAAAGAAAATACGTGAACAGTGGAAGTTGCAGTGGAATTCACACTCCACCCTTTTTCCCTGTGGCTGGAATCCATATAATGGAGAGACGGCATGCAGGTTTTCTCACATGAGCAGAGCGAGGGCTCTGAAGACACTGTCTTTACTCAGCGCCTGTATTGAATCCGTTCATGAGGACAATGCAACTTGGTATTAATTCACTCCCAGAGGCATCTGAATAGAAACGATCTCACAGGGGAATGGGCAGAAGTTGACTTTGAAGCCGAAAGCTGGAATAAATGAGAAAGCATGTTGACCTCCAGCTAAATCAATGCCCAACCTGACGTATTAAAAAAATCTTAATAGGTGATGTAAAGGGACTTAATTCGGAGTGGAAACCACACTGTGTCAGAGGTTGGACCGAGATCAGAGGATGAAAAAAAGACTAATAGCACTTCAAAGGCTGATTTAATTAACACTTGTGATGGGTACTAGATGGGAGAAGCAAGGACTAGTTTTTAATTTAGTTTTAGTTGAGAGATACAACACGGAAACAGGCTGCACCGACCAGCAATCCCCACATATTAACACTATCCTACACACACTAGGAACAATTTTTACATTTATCAAGCCAATTAACCTACATACCTGCATGTTTTTGGTGTGGGATGAAACTGAAGATTTTGGAGAAAACCAACGCAGGTCACTGGGAGAACGTACAAACCCCGTACAGAGAGCACCAATAGTCGGGATTGAACCCGGATCTCCGGCGCGGCATTCACTGTAAGGCAACAACTCTACCGTTGTGCCAACGTGCTGAGTTGTGTGCAGCTGAGTTTTATCCATCTCATTATTGCTTTTTAATAACCAGTCCAGCATATATAGTTGGGGAGTGGGGTGGAGGATTGCAAGCTTCGCGTGGTCCGCCCTGCTTTGACGGATGCAATCAGTCCGGCGTGCACGATCAAATAACATCAATAGAACAAGTTGTCCTACAACTTTAGGATGTGCACGCCATACGCAAGAAGAAGAAGTTGGGGAGTGAGGATCCTCAAGCTGTCAGAATGATTATTAAATACAGAGTAATATGTAAGGGATCCAGTTCCTGGTCCCATCAGTCATTGTAATAGAGCCACTCAACAAGGAAACAAGCCCTTCACCTTGCCCATGCCAACCACAATGCCCCATTTACGCTAATCCCACCTGTTTACATTTGGCCCATATCCCCCTAAACCTTTCCTATCCATGTACGTATAAATGTATTTTACATGTTATGTATTGTCTTGAGCATGTTACACCTGCACTACCCCATGCTCTGCAAAGCAGTTTTCTGGCATGTGAGGCAGAGGGACCATAATAAATCCTTGCAGCCAGGAGTCTTCCTTTCCTCATTTGAGGATCTGGGGCAGACTGCATTACACAGAACTGTCACATACAATAGATTTTTAAAGTGATTAGAGTCGGACTCTTCAACCCAACAGGTCTATGATGATCAAGATTACCCATCCAAAGTAGGGCTATTTGCCTGCATTTGGTCCATATCCCTTTCCTGTCCATGTACCTGTCAGTTTATTTCAAATATCTCAGCTACTTCCTTTGGTCTTTAGACTTTAGAGATGCAGTGCAGAAACAGGTCCTTTGGCCCACTAAGTCCGCGCCGACCAGCGATCACCCCTTACACAAGCATTATCCACACTAGGGACAATTTACAATTTCACCGAAGCCAATTAACCCTCAAACCTGTACGTCTTTGCTTCTTTGCAGTGTGGGAGAACACCGGAGCACCCAGAGAAAACCCAGGCATGTCATGGGGAGAATGTACAATCTCCGTATGGACAGCACCCATTGTCAGGATTGAACTCTGGCACTGGCACTGTAAGACACCAACCCGATCGCTGTGCCACTGTGCCACCCTGTGTTCATAAGGCATTCTTTGAAGGGCGTTTGCTTGAACTACACAGACTTCGAGCTCCATGTGTCTCATGTGTAGAAAGTTGTGCAATCTGTGGTGAAGATTACTGGTGAACTAAAACTACAATGGTTTTGTGTACGACTGTGTCGGGAATCATTCGCAGCATCAATAATTGAAGGAGGACACCAGCAATCACACAAAACAGCTTCTTGTCAACTGTGACTCAGAACCTAAGAAAACATTGCTATGCAAACAAAGGTAGAGTTCAAGCAGAGGACAAATTCTACACGCCTTGTCAACCTCTTTGTGGAAACCATTTTTCTCTCATTATGATGTAACATTGCACTTCACTCTGCCATGGCAGGACAGTGTTTGGTCCCTATATAGACACAGCATGGAAACTGGTCATTTGGCACATTGAGTCACGCCGGCCATCAATCACCCGTTCACACTAGTTCTAAGTTTTCCCATATTCTCATCCAATCCCCACACACTAGGGGAGATTTACAGTGGGCCAATTAACCTAAAACACGCATGTCTTTAGGATGTTGGAGGAATTCGGAGCACTGGAGGAAACCCACTTGGTCAATGGGGAATGTGCATACTCCACACAGACAGCACCCAAGGTCAGGATCGAACCCAGGTCTTTGGCGCAGTGAGATGATTCTTGTGGGCCATTCCAGCTTCTTGCAGAACCAAAGACTTTCCTTCAGATCTTCAAATATACTGCAAACCAACTTTGGATGTGATCCACGAGAGGACTAAATGGTAATTTCTTGTC
Source organism: Okamejei kenojei (assembly GCA_035221665.1). Classification (NCBI taxonomy): domain Eukaryota; kingdom Metazoa; phylum Chordata; class Chondrichthyes; order Rajiformes; family Rajidae; genus Okamejei; species Okamejei kenojei. Next base: position 34,370,192 of record CM069140.1, read on the forward strand.
TCCTGTCTTGTCTAATACATAAAAGCTTCAAGTACACAAACGTCCTGCAGATCAGATAACTCTAGCAGTGAACCATTGGACTACTGCAAAGAAGTACTAGCATGCTAACTACGATTCCACATACATTCTCGATTGTACAGCCAAATACCAATCCAACTCAATTTACAAATTTGCAGAAGACAACATCTTAGTGGGCCAGCAATTTGTTTTGGACCAACCATATTGAAGCAATGGCCAAGAAATAACACCAACACCTCTGCTTCCTTAGAAGGCTTAGGAAGTTCGGCATACCCCCAACAACCCTCACTAACTTTTACAGATGTGCATAGAAAGCAATCTATCAAGATGCATCACGGAATGGTTTGGGAACAGCTCCACCCAAGACCACAAGAAATTGCAGAGTTGTGAATGCAGCCCAGTCCATAACTCAAACCAATCTGCATTTCATGCTGCCAGCAAGGCCACCAGCATAATTAAGGACTAGTCTCACCCCAGTTACTCCCTGTTCTCCCCTCTCCCATCAGGGAAGAGGTACAGAAGTGTGAAAATGCATACCTCCAGATTCAGGGACAGTTTCCTCCCATCTGTTATCAGGCAACTGAACCATCCTCTCCCCAACTTGAGAGTGATCCTAACCTCCCATCTAACTCATTGAAGACATTTGAACCATCTTTAATTGGACTTTATCAATCTATATATTACAAAAACTCTCAACTTGTTTGTTTGTTTGTATGCGTGCATGCGTTCGTGCGTGCGTGTGTGTGTTCTCAAAACTCCGCCAAAACAGTACACGATAGTGTTACAGTTAACTTTACGAAAACCACTTTACAAAACCACTTTTCTACTTGCTCTGCCCGTCAGCCACCTTCAAGGTCACAATGACGTCACAATGGGATCCCGAATTACATTTACATTTAAAAAAACGCTATGTTCATTGTCATTGATTTTATTCCAAAGAAACTTTGTTTTAATCAAATCCATTTTCATTAACAGCTAACATTGTGTTTAGATTATTTTAAAGAAAATTTGATTTTCTTTTTCTTTTCATTTAAAAAAAATTATTTTCATTGTGGGGGGGCAGGATAGGAGGGGGGGGGTGTTCATTTAAAAAACATCCCAATTTTCATTGTGGGGAGGTGGGATGGGGGGAGGTGAGGAGGTGAGGGAGAGGATGGGGTACGGAGGGAGAGGGAGGGGAAAGTGGTGGAGGTAAGGAGGGAGAGTAGGGGAGGGGGGATAGAGGGAGGAGAGGGAGAGTGGGGGATGTAGGGAGTGGGGGAGAGAGAGGAAGGCTGTGGGTGAGGTAGGTGGTGGGTGGGATAGGGGGCAGGTGACGAGTGGGGGAGCAAGGGGATAGGGGGAGAGGAGGGGGGTAGGGAGGGGAGAGGGGTTATGGAGGGAGGGAGGGAGGGAGGGAGTTTCTGACTGACAGTAGGGAAAAGGAGAGGGAGGGAGAGGTGAGGGAAGGAGTGGGGGAGGGGAGGAGGAGAGGGGAAAGAATAGGGAGGGTGAAGAGGAGGGGAGGGAGTGCTGGGTGATGAGGGGGAATGACAATAGACAATAGACAATAGGTGTAGGATTAGACCATTCAACCCTCCGAGCCAACACTGTCATTCACTGTGATCATGGCTGATCATCCACAATCAGTACCCCGTTCCTGCCTTCTCACCATATCCCCTGACTCCGCTATCTTTAAGAGCTCTATCTAACTCTCTCTTGTAAGCATCCAGAGAATTGGCCTCCACTGCCTTCTGAGGCAGAGAATTCCATAGATTCACAACTCTCTGGGTGAAAAAGTTTTTCCTCATCTCTGTTCTAAATGGCCTACCCCTTATTCTTAAATTGTGGCCCCTGGTTCTGGACTCCCCCGACATCGGGAACATGTTTCCTGCCTCTAGCGTGTCCAATCCCTTAATAATCTTCTATGTTTCAATAAGATCTCCTCTCATCCTTCTAAATTCCAGAGTATATAAGCGCAGCCACTCCATTCTATCAACATATGACAGTCCCGCCACCCCGGGAATTAACCTTGTGAACCTACGCTGCACCCCTCAATAGCAAGAATGTCCTTCCTCAGATTTGGAGAACAAAACTGCACACAATATTCCAGGTGTGATCTCACTTGGGCCCTGCACAACTGCAGAAGGACCTCTGCTCCTATATTCAACTCCACTTGTTATGAAGGCCAACATGATGTTAGCTTTCTTCACTGCCTGCTGTACCTGTATGCTTACTTTCAGTGACCGATGAACAAGGACCCCCAGATCTCGTTGTACTTCCCATTTTCCAAACTTGACACCATTCAGATAATAATTTGTCTTCCTGATTTTCCCACCATAGTGGATAACCTCACATTTATCCACATTAAACTGCATCTGCCATGCATCTGCCCACTCACCCAACCTTTCCAAGTCACCCTGCATCCTCATAGCATCCTCCTCACAATTCACACTGCCACCCAGCTTTGTGTCATCTGCAAATTTGCTAATGTTACTTTTAATTCCTTCATCTAAATGGAGGAAGATTGGGATAGGAAGAGGGATGGCGAGGTAATGGAGGAGGGGAGGGGGAAGAAGGAGGAGGGGAGGGGGTGAGGAGAGGAAGCAGAGGAGGGTTGGTGGAGGGTGGGGAGAGGGAGGATAATGGGGAGGGGAATAGGGGAGTGAGATGCGTTGTCAATTATCTTGCATTTTACAGGTTGTTGCAATTTTGAACTTTAAAAATGTCGCAGTCGCGTTCCCACTTGCCGGCCTTGCCTGCACAGCTGCGGAGGGCTGCTGTGATTTGCGTCACAACGGGCATCTCAGGCATCACAATAGGAACCCATCAGCCGCGCCTGCGCAGATGGGGGCTATGGGTCAGTGGTGAAATATTGCCTTAGGGTACCAGACCCAACGGGTCCAGACTTGGTCTAGAATATTACTAAAACTTTCATCTTATTTGTTTGTTTATTTGTTTGTTTGTTTGTATGTATGCGCGTGAGTGATTTCCTGAAACGCACCCAAAATGGTCTATGATGGCGCTACAATTTTCGGCTCACCTTACTCACCATTCTGCTGAGGTGTGCATTAGCCAAGTTTCGGTCAGATTAATGGTATATTTTCCATTATTGACATTTAAAACTTTACAAAAAACACTTTACAAAACCACTTTTCCACTGTTTTAATCAAATTCTTCCGTTTTCATTAACAGCTAACATTGTGTTTAGGGTATTTCAAAGAAAAAATGCGATTATCATTGAAAATTCCATTTTTTTTTTAAACATCACAATTTTCATTGTGGGGTTTGGGATAGGGGGGAGGTGAGGAGTGGGAGAACAGGGGGATAGAGGGAGAGGATGGAGGTATGGAGGGAGAGGGAGGGTAAAGTAGGGGAGGTGAAGAGGGAGAGTGGGGGATAGACGGAGAGGAGGGGGGAGTGGGGGAGGTAGGGAGTGGGGGATAGAGGGAGAGGAGGGCAGTGGGGGACGTGAGGAGGGAGAGTGGGGGGTGGGATGGGGGAAGTCGGCGAGCAGGCGGATGGAGGAAGAGGAGGGGGGTAGGGAATGGAGAGGGGTTATGGAGGGAGGGAGGGAGGGAGTGGCTGAGGGTAGGGGAAAGGAGGGAGGGAGCGGTGATGTAGGGAAGGGGAGGAGGGGAGGGGAAAGAAGCGTGAGGGTGAAGAGGAGTGGGAGGAAGTGCTGGGGAAGAGGGGGAATGGAGGGGGATAGCGGTAGGAATAGGTGATGTAATGGAGGAGGGGAGTGGGAGGAGGGAGGAGGAGAGGGAGGGGTTGAGGGGAGGAAGCATTTTGAACTTTTAAAACATCGCAGTCACGCTCCCACTTGCCGGTCGCGCCTGCGCAGTTGGGGGAGAGTTGCCGTGACTCACGTCACAACAGGGATCTCTGACATCACAACGGGAATCCGTCAGCCGTGCCTGTGCATTTGGGGGCTATGGGTGAGTGGTGGAATATTGTGTTGGGGGACTGGCCCAACGTGCCCTCACCTGGTCTAGTCTTGCACTAAACCCTTTATCCTGTATCTGTACACTGTGGATGGCTTGACTATAGTCATGTATAATCGTTTCACAGAGTGGATACCATGCAACAAAATAGCTTTTCACTCTATCTGACAATAAACTATCCAAAACTAAACAAGATGGCTTATCAGCAATATTATCTCTCTTCTCTCCTCAACCAATTTTAACATTATCCACTTAATGGGGAGAGAAAATGACAACATCTCCTCAGGCACTTTCAATGCCAATGCGGGTTTATTGCCTGCCCTGAAATGCACACTAGCATTTATATCCAGAAAACTAACATATGCCTGAGGCAGAATAGCTGGATAACGTGATGCCTTCATCTGGTCCAGAGGTTCCATGCTGCTAAAGGTAGGACTTCTCTGTGCAATGGCAACATGTTTATAGATGCAGCATGGGATCAGGCCCTTCGGCCCACAAAATCCATGCTGACCATCCATCACCCATACACTAGTTCTATGTTATCTCAGTTTCGCATCCTACACACTAGGGGTAATATACATAAGCCAATTAACCTACAAACCCTGCACATCTTTGGACTGTGCGAGCACCTGGGGAAATTCCATGCAGTCCAAGGAAGTATGCACAATCTCTGTATAGTCAGCAGCTGTCGTCAGGATCAAACTTGGGTCTCTGGTGTTGATTGGCAGCAGCTCTATCACTGCGCCACTGTGCCGTCTCAGGGAACTGAAACTAGGGACCATTTGCACTTCCAGTTACTTAATCATTATTGCTGTTCCTGTTCCTTTCAATTTTGTGCATTCATTGTAGAAATGTTGCTGTAGATTTTACCACCATCATTCCCAGGATGTTTCCTAAAGAGCAAGCTGCCTACATAAGAAACGGCGTTCCAACTGAACTCAGATTCTGAGCGATGAGGCAGATTTCCAATGAACATGTGTAGTAGTAGGTTGCCAAGAGAATGTCACACTTGCTACAAACAATCTAGAGGCCTGAGCAATGTGCAGAATCAGAGATGCGACCATTAACTCCTCGCAATGCCTCGTGCCGGTCACCCTGCTAATGCAATCTATGAGTGTCCTAGCAACAAAACGAAGTGATGAAGCCCAATGAAGCAAACTGGATCGGAAATAATTTTCTGCAATTGCCAGGCACAAAGCAGTCTAACCCTCTATTACATTTGAACAAACTTAATCGGAGCCTCGTCTTAATTCTGATCCTTTTGGTTTATTCTAGAGATACAGCGCATAAATAGGCCCTTCGGCCCACCAAGTCCATGCAGATCAGCGATCTCCATACACTAACATACACCATCCGACACACAGTAGGGACAATTTACAATCTTTACTGAAGCCAATTAACCTATAAAACTGTACATCTTTGTCATGTGGGAGGAAACCAGAGCACCTAGAGAAAACCCACACGGTCACGAGGAGAACAGACAAACTCCGTAAAGACAGCACCTATAGTCAGGAACAAACCTGGGATTCTGTTGCAAGGCAGAAACACTACCACTGCACCACCACTACAGCAAAGTCAGGAATATCTTCAAGTCTGGGGCTTAAATAGCAGTATTCTGCACTCTTGGGTGCAATATTTGTGGTATATTCTGATATTGCGTGCCGCCTATTAGAATTGATTGTAACAGTACATTTAAACATTTAAAAAGACATTTGGACAGCGGAAGTATAGGAAAAGGTTTATTGAGGATATGGTCCAAACATGGGCAGGTGGGACTATTGTAGATGAGGCACCTTGGCCGGCATGAGCAAGTTAGGCCGAAGAGCCTGTTACCCTGTTGTATGACTCAGACTCTATGACATCGCTGGATGATATTTAGACTTTAGACTTAAGACTTGCAGCATGGAAACTGGCCCTTCACCTCTCCTCTTTCCTTCCATTTTAGGGTTTATTCCCTTGGTTTTCCACCCCTCAAACATTGCAAATACTCTGTCCCCATACACCATTGCATGCACTGGGTCCATCAGTCAGGAATCCAATAGGCTCTGTGTGTAGGACGGAACTCTAGTTTAAACCAAAGATAGACACAAAAAGCTGGAGTAACTCAGCGGGTCAGGCAGCATTTCTAGAAGAAAGGAATAGGTGATGTTTTGGATCTGAAGATGGGTCTCGATCCAATAGGCTCATCCATGTGAGCCAACAATTTTGCATATTTTTCTCCTGATTTTGTATATTTTGTTTGTCACTCAAATTGTAGTCCGGCACACAATGAGGAAGAGAGCGTATTCGACAATAATATTGCATAATGGACCCATTGAGCCTGACCCTCAGATTCTGGTGAACTTTCACTTTAAGACCTTCTCTGTCTTTTCTCACCACAGTCTCCAACAGTCTCCTACACTCGATCTAAACTTGAGGAACAGCACTCCTCTTTCTCTTGGGTGTTTAATACATTCCCAGGAGCATAATTGATTTCATCAACTTCACCACACTGCTGACATTTACCCCCAGGAACAGCTCTTGGAGCGTGTCTGTGACCATTAATTACACGTTCACCAGACCCACCTCTGGCCCATTGACTTGACACAGCTCCCAAGCCTTTTGCTTCGTCAGTTATTCAGTTCAGTATTCTAGTTCTTCTTCTGTTAGATCTCCCTTCTCCTCACCCTTCTCCTTGATGTTATGGTTGGTCAAAACCTGTCTCGCATTTCTCCAGTGCTGCGCGTTTATGGAATGTAAAACATTAATTCTGTGAAATTCAGAGACTGTGGGATCTGTTGAACATTTCTGGCATTTGCTCTTTTTTTTCATTGTCAATGATTGACCCCTCTCTCTCTCTCTCTCTCTCTCTCTCTCTCTCTCTCTCTCTCTCTCTCTCTCTCTCTCTCTCTCTCTCCCTCCCTCTATCTCCCCCCTCGCGTCTGTGTCTGCGCCTTGAGATCTGGTCATGAGCTGAGCTTTTTCATATGGCATAAGATCAAAAAGGAGTTAGGAGGGAATGAGAGAACACACGAGGAAGCAAGACGTTCAGTCTTACAAGCACTAATACAGTCTTTTATCATGAGATCATAAAACATGGAGGCAGAATTAGGCTATTTGGCCCATGAACCCTATTCTCCTGCCTTCTCCCCGTAACTTTTGACACCCTTACTACTCTTCCTTTTCCACTGTTTAAATCTGTCTGTCAATGCACCACTCTCTCTCAGGGTAAAGCTTTTTCACTTCTCTCCCTGTCTAGCTGTCTCATCATTACATTGTTCTATCTCAATGCCAGGGTGTTGCTCTCTCTACTTGTGGGTGAGAGTGGTTCTCCTGTTGATGACATAGACTTCCTTCTGAATAGGATTGTAACCCTCACTCTCTGGAGCATGTGCCGTATGTCTCCCACTCAAACAGTGTGTGGTTCTCTCCAGAAGTAAAACAAAGAGACATTGAGGAAATCAGCAAGTCAGGCGTGTCTTTCGAGGGTACACAAAAAGCTGGAGAAACTCAGCGGGTGCAGCAGCATCTAAGGAGCGAAGGAGATAGGCGACGTTTCGGGTCGAGACCCTTCTTCAGACCCTGTCTTTCGAGGGAATGGACAAGCAATATTTCAGGTTGGGATCCTTGTTCAGACTCTCCCTTTCTTAGTAATAGCCTTTTATAATGGCATATAAATTCCAGTTCTAATAAATCGTTTTTAACATACAATATTTAAGAGCAGCTCTGTGGCGCAGCAGTAAAGTTGCTGCCTTATAGCGCCAGGTTCGATCCTTATTAAGGGTGCTGTCTGTATGGAGTTTGTACATTCTCCATTTGACTGCATAGGTTTTCCACAGGTGCTCCGGTTTCCTCCCACAATCCAAAGGTTAAGTGACCGGTAAAAATTGTAAATTGTCCCTAGTGTGTAGGATAGTGCTAGTGTACAGGTGATCGCTGGTCAGCGTAAACTCGGTGGATTGAAGGGCCAGTTTTCCGTGCTGTATCTCTCAAGTCTAAAGTCTAAATATCATCCCTGCTTCTCTCTCGACAGGTGCTTCATGACCCACCGAGTATTTGCAACATTTTCTTTTTTTTTGTCAGATTTTGTCAGGGGGAAAGATTATATAGGAATCTGAGGGGTAACTTTTCACACGAAGGGTGGTGGGTGTATGGAACAAGCTGCCAGAGGAGGTAGCTGAGGCGATCTAAAAGCCTCGTAAACACCTCTATTGTATCTGCCTCCACCACCATCCCTGGCAACACATTCCAGGAACCTATGTAAAAATCATGCACCTAACATCTCCTTTATACTTCGGCTCTTCCCGACATATACGAAGCAGTTAGACAGATGCATGGATAGGACAGGTTTGGAGGGATATGGACCAAACGTAGGCAGGTAGGACTCATGTAGTTGGGCCGAATGGGCCTGTTTCCACACTGTAACACTCTATGACTCTATATGATTTTCAGAAACTACTTAAAAAAAATTCCTTGGCTCAGATGCCCATTCAAAAAAAAACAACTAAATAGAATCACTGGAACCTTTTTAACATAGTTTTAAGATGAACGGGCCGAAGTATAAAGGAGATGTTAGGTGCATGATTTTTACATAGGTTCCTGGAATGTGTTGCCAGGGATGGTGGTGGAGGCAGATACAATAGAGGTGTTTACGAGGCTTTTAGATCGGCACATGGATACGCAGGGAATGGAGGGATATGGAACACGTGCAGGCAGAGGAGATCTGTTCACCTTCACATCATGTTCAACATAGCCATTGTGGGGCTGTAGGACCGGTTTAGTGTAATTTTAGTGTAGAGATACAGCGTGGAAACAGGCCCTTCAGCCACTGAGTCTACGCCGACCAGTGATCCCCGTACACCAGCACTATCCTACACTCTAGGGGCTATTTTTACAACTTTACATAAGCCAATTAACATACAAGCCTGTATGTCTTTGGAGTGTGGGAGTAAACTGGAGCATGCAGAGTAATACCACATAGTCACAGGGAGAACATACAGGCAGCACCCAGTCAGGATCAAACCAGGATCAAATCTCCAGGGCTGAAAGGCAGCAACTCTGACGTTCCTGTGCTATACTTTTTTTAATCTATTTGTACAAAATTAAATATCTCAAAGCAGGGGGGAAGGTGGCAGGCAGTTGATTTAAACAAGTTCAAGACATGCCTGTTCATTCTGAATAACAAATAGAAATCTGTGAGGCCGCAATACCAAAATGTTGGGTAACTGATAAGGAAACCTTCAACGAGGTTAAAACATCAGCTCCGTGATTGTTGAGAACTCCCAAAACATATGGAAGCAATTCAGTCAGCACCAACAAATATCCATATTCATAATTTTTAATCTTCATTATCTGGGGAAAGTCAGCTATGATTAATGCAACACTACACACATTTCAAGCAGAGATTCGTGGAGATTTAATGGGTATCGACCCGTGGTGACAATCTCTTTGGTACCTCATCAATTGTACACCCTTGCTTCATCTCCCACTTGTCCTGAATAGCTGCAAGATGATTATAACTTGTTGGTAGAAGACCAGAATTTAAATGAAGTTCACTTCATCTATCTACCAGGCTGGCTGGCACAAGCCTTCCCATTGAACAATATGGATCTCTGCTTGCTTTAGAATTATCAGGAGCTGTACTAGTGTTTATTTCTCCCTCCCTCTGACCATGATTAGTCCTTTTAGTCTCTCTCTCTCTCTGTCTCTCTGTCTCTCCCTCTCTCTCCCTCCTCCCCTCTCTATCTCTCCCTGGAGATAGGAGAAGGGGCCATCACTGTGTGGTGAGGACCTTACCATAAAAAAGGCACAGAGGCAACGGAAGAACAGCTCTACGTCATGGTGGAGCACCACACGTTGAGGTGGGGGCACAGGGGAACAAAGGCGAGGACAGACCTGAAGGTCAGTCTGAAGAAGGGTCTCGATCCGAGACATCACCCATCCCTTCTCTCCAGAGATGCTACCTGTCCTGCTGAGCTACTCCAGCATTTTGTGTCTATCTTAGTGTAAATGAGTGATCAATGGTAGGTATGGACTCTGAAAGCCAAAGGACGTCTTACAATGCTGTACCTTTAAACTAAACTAAACTAAACCTATCAAATATCCCCCTCGCCTGTGTCCATCTATTTATTACCTGTCACACTGTCTCCTGCCCTTCTTCTCTTATCACTTTCTTTCCCTCTGCTCCCCCCACAATCAGTCTCAAAAAGGGTCCTGACTCGAAGCGGGACCTATCCATGTTGTCCAGAGATTCTGCTTGACCGACTGAGTTACTCTTTTTTTTAAGCAGCATCTGCAATTCCATATTACTAGGTCAAGAGTGTAATTCATGGGCGGAAATCCTGGGAGGGACGAGGGCCTCCATGTTTTGCGAGGTGGGTGACAATCATCCCCATGTTTTATATTCCGGATTTTGAAATTTGGGGGAAAAAAAATGTAATCTTGCTTTCCGCAAGACTGTGGGGGTGTCATTGTTAAGTGTGTTAAATGTCTCTATTAACATCGTATTAACACGATTGGCTTGTACTCGCTAGAATTTAGAAGTCTGAGGGGGGAACTTATAGAAACTTACAAAATTCTTAAAGGGTTGGATAGGCTAGTTGCAGGAAGATAGAGAAGATGTTGGGGAGGTCCAGAGCAAGGGGTCACAGTCTAAGGATAAGGGGGAATTCCTTTAGGACCGAGATGAGGAAAACATTTTTCACACAGAGAGTGGTGAGTCTCTGGAATTCTCTGCCACAGAAGGTGGTTGAGGCCAGTTCATTAGCTATATTTAAGAAGGAGTAAGATGTGGCCCTTGTGGCTAACAGGATCAGGGGGCATGGAGAGAAAGCAGGTACAGGATACTGAGTTGGATGATCAGCCATGATCATATTGAATGGCGGTGCAGGCTCGAAGGGCCGAATGGCCTACTCCTGCACCTATTTTCTATGTTTCTATCATGTGTCACCAATTGTGTTTTGACCTTCCAAAGCTATCTGAGTGGGTACAATTACCGTTTGAACGTTAATTGGATGTATTGGTGGATGCGAAAGATTTAAATGGGTATCGGATTTAAATGGGTCAGGCCATTAAGGAATCCGGGTCAAACGGATTTCCTGGCTGGCTTGTAGGTAAAGGGCATGTCCCACATGTGCGTCATTTGTGCGTCACGCAGATGGTGCACGAATATTTTGTCACTGCCTACATCACCACGCACCATGCGTGCGTAATGTCCACCATGCACGTGTAATGCACGCATCGCGTGTGCACGTCGTGCGTCATGATACATAAGTGAAGTCATGTAAATTATGCGCAGACGATGCCCATGTGGAACAAGCCCTTAAGTCCCACATTCAGGTCACTCACATTATTTTTTTTTAAATTCCCATCTCTCTCCCTCTCCCCCTTCCAAGGTTGGTTCTTCTGTTTGTCTTTATTTGCTTCAGTTTTATTTGTTTAAGTGTTATTTATCATCACATTGTAGCTTTTGAAAGATTCAAGCGGGTATCAGACTCTTTCCAAGGGCTGAATCGGCCCGTTTGCGGGGCCTTTCATCGCTGGCAAACGATGAAATCAAACTGCTGCATCGAGGCGATCGAGCTCCCAATGTTGAAGCCTCTGCCAGCCCATTTTAAGCCGCATCTAGTGATGAAAGGCCCCTCAAACAGGCCGATTCAAGCCCCACTATTCGGGGCGGATGAAGCTACTGTTGCTGGAGTTCAGAGTCGGTCACCAACCAGGTCTGCTCCTGATGCTACCGTCCACAGGGCCCATGGCCTCCGAAGCCTCGCGTGCGTTTGTGTGCACATGCGCGTGCACGTGGCCGCCAAGAAATTGTGCCCCCCCGCATGTTTTGATAGCGATTTCCGACCCTGATAGTGTTTAATTATCATATGCAGCGGAAATGAAACTATTAGTCTTACTGGCTGCAGCTTTACAAGCTCATATTCACAACAATACAACAAATTTATATATATATTAAATTATTAGTATTACAAGGCATTACAAGGTCACCAGATGAAAATAGTTCAAACAGGAGTATTTATTAGCGATACATCACAGTTTCATCCTGCTTCAATGCTATTTATACCTGTAACTATTCAAAAGCAATGACCTGCATCTCGGCCTGAGTTTCATTCAGCCATCAGTCCATGAAATGAAAGTGAGTTAGTTTCAACCCACTGCATCGTTCAGCCTGCCAGGAAACTATAGGGATCACTCCGTGTGTGCCTGAATTCACTTCAGAGGTGAAAATGCATAGGTCCATCTAAGTCTTTGCTAAATGTGCATTGGGAAATATGTTGTGATGAAGATACTACTTTCATTAACTTGTTTGCATTTGATTTTTACTGTGTGCAATTTACCTGCTGAGTCACACAGTGGCGCAGCTGATACAGCTACTGCCTCACAGCTCCAGAGAACAGTGTTCGATCCTGATCTCGGGATAATATGTTGTGCATTTGATTTTTACTGTGTGCAATAAACAATTGCTTTCTGTGTGTATGTTCTCTCTGTGACTGTGTGCGTTTCCTCTGTGTGCTTGGGTTTCCTCTCACGGCTGAAAGACATGCGGGTTTGTAGATTAAATAGCCTCCGTAAATTGCCCCTGGTGTGTAAGCAGTGGATAAGATTTACATTTTTTGAATAGGTGATCAATGGTCAATGTGGACTCAGTGGGCCAACGGCCTGTTTCTAGGCTGAACTAAACAAAACTAAATTCAGAGTTATATGACTCACTGTGAACCACCTTGGGACATCAAGGATTTGTGAGATACATTACAACAATACCATTTTTTTCTTCATAGCAACAAGGAACCGCTGTTTACAAAAGCAGATGCGAACACTGGAATAACTTAACAGGATAGGCAATATCTCTGGAGAACATGGGTAGGTGAAGTTGTGAGTGGGGACCATTCTTCAATCCTTTCTTCACTTGGCTTCAACTTGATATGAAAGTTTACCATTTATGTCCATATAGGCACAACATACCTGCATCCCCTATTTTGTTAAAGGAAACAAGAGTGGGATCTCTAAATTAGGGAAATATCTATGCCGTTATGTTTTAGTTTTTAGTTTTCGAGATGCAGCATAGAAACAGGTTCGTCAGTCAACCAAGTCCATGCCAACCAATGTTCACCCATTCACACCAGTTCAATGTTAACCCACTTTCTCACCCATTCACTACTCACTGAAGGGCAATTTTACAGAAATCAATTAAGCTACAAACTCACACCCGCAGTGGGATGTGGGAAGAAACCCAGAGCTCCCGGAGGAAACCCACTTGGTCACAGGGAGAACATAGACAGGCTAGATGCAGGAAAAATGTTCCCGATGTTGGGGGAGTCCAGAACCAAGGGTCACAGTTTAAGAATGAGGGGTAGGCCATTTAGGACTGAGATGAGGAAAAACATCTTCACTCAGAGAGTTGCGAATCTGTGGAATTCTCTGCCACAGAAGGCAGTGGAGGCCAATTCAATTAATGTTTTCAAGAGAGAGTTAAATGTAGCTCTTTGGGCTAATGGAAAGCAAGGGATATGGGGAAAAAGCAGGAATGGGGTACTGATTTTGGATGATCATCCATGATCATATTGAATGGCGGTGCTGGCTTAAAGGGCTGAATGGCCTACTCCTGCACCTATTTTCTATGTTTCTATCTTTTCTGGTGCAGAGGAAGCAGCTCTACCAGTTTTGACAGAGGTTAATGACAGAGGTAAAACAGGTAGGCAGAGGCAATTACAGCAGAGGTAATAAAAACAGTGCTTTGAATCATTCACACTTGCACTTATTCTTCTTGCTTATGGCATGCACAGCATGAAGTTATAACCATATAACCATATAACAATTACAGCACGGAAACAGGCCCTCTCGGCCCTTCCAGTCCGTGCCGACCATTTGTTTTCCCCTAGTCCCATCTACCTGCACTCAGACCATACCCCTCCATTCCCTTCACGTCCATATACCTATCCACTTTACTCTTAAATGTTAAAATCGATACTGCCTCCACCACTTCTGCTGGAAGCTCATTCCACACAGCCACCACCCTCTGAGTAAAGAAGTTCCCCCTCACGTTACCCCGAAACTTCTGTCCCTTAATTCTCATGTCATGCCCTCTTGTTTGAATCTTCCCTACCCTCAATGGGAAAAACATATCCACGTCAACTCTGTCTATCCCTTTCATCATTTTAAAGACCTCAATCAAGTCCCCCCTTAACCTTCTGCGCTCCAAAGAATAAAGACCTAACTTGTTCAACCTTTCTCTGTAACATAGTTGCTGGAACCCTGGCAACATTCTAGTAAATCTCCTCTGTACTCTCTCTATTTTGTTGACATCCTTCCTATAACTAGGCAACCAAAATTGTACACCATACTCCAGAATTGGTCTTACCAATGCCTTGTACAATTTTAACATTACTTCCCTACTCCTATATTCAATGCTCTGATTTATAAAGGCCAGCACACCAAAGGCTTTCTTTACCACCCTATCTACATGCGATTCCACCTTCAGGTTATTCCTAGATCCCTCTGTTCCTCAATCCCAGCATTCCTCAATTCCCTACCATTTACCATGTACGTCCTATTTTGATTTGTCCTGCAGGACAACTTGTTCTATTTTATCTTATTTGATTGTGCACGCCAGGTTGATTGCATTCGTTGAAACAGGGCGGACCACGTGACTCCCACCCCACACTTGCACTTGGATTTTTATGCACGGATTAGATTAACATCCACATTGATAATGAGCAGTGTTGCGCCTCGAACTCTCAGGAATCGCTCTTGCATTCTGCCTGTAGTGAATACAAAATAAATCTCTCTGAAGAATGCTAATCCCGCACAAACTAGAGTGAGTAAAATTCAAATTTTACATCTGCAATCCCGCTCTTGACATGGACCTACGGTCTCACACTATTCCACCACCTTCCACAGTGCATACCTCCATTTTCCTTCTGAACCTTTTCATTTATCAATGTCAAAAGGAAGAGCTTAGGGAGGTGAAGGAAGGGTTCCATGAACCTTTAGGATGTGGGAGGAAGCTGAAGCACCCGGAGGAAATGCATGCAGCCACAGAACACACAAACTCCACTCTTCTGAAGTGATTTGATCGGCTGAATCCTGGTCCTAATTCAATTGGAAACTGCCCTTGCAGCTGATGAGTCAATGCACAACTATCTCCATCAGAAACTGCCTTTTCTTTGTGTCAGAAGAAGAGTCGCGACCTGAAACTTCACCTATCCATGTTCTCCAGAGATATTGCTTGACCCATTGAGTTACTCCAGCATTTTATGGCTTTTGTTAGCAATAGCCTTCCTGAATGTCAGCCTCCCCCATTTTATTAACGACTCTGAATTTCTCTCAATCTGTAAACTTTATCTTCAGATCACAAAATCAGGTTGGAACAATGCACGGCAATATGCCAGTATAAATTATTGCAGGCAGGTATTTGTTTTCCAATCTGAAACAGGTGTCTCATGCCAAATCCTCAGCTTTCACTGTATTTTTCACTATGGCGCAATGCCGCCACTGAGCATCCAAAACCTAAGAGCATGCACAACATTGTTACTGCCTAATCATCTTTCACTTCTGCTGCCATTTGGTTAAAGAAGAAGACGGAATTTTCTCTTTATAATAATAGCAAGGGGGAAGCCCATTTATCAATGCAGCAAGCAGACTCCTTAAAGATGATAAACAGGCAATCCCCATTTGGGAGTTTAGTTTAGTTTAGCGATACACCGTGGAAACAGGCCCTTCGGCCCACCGAGTCTGCACCGACCAGCGATCTCAGCATATTAACACTATCCTACACATACCAGGGACAATTTACATTATACCAAGCCAATTAACCTACAAACCTGTACGTCTTTGGCATGTGGGAGGACACCAAAAATCTCAGAGAAAACCCACACAGTCACAGGGAGAAAGTACCAACTCCGTACTGACAGCACCCGTAGTTGGGATCGAACCCGGGTCTCTGGTGCTGCAAGCGCTGTAAGGCAGCAACTCTAACACTGCGCCACCGTGCCGCCCTGTTGCTGAGTTGTTATCAGTTTGCATTTCTGCAGGCATCCAACCACACGAAGCATATTACGATTCTCCCAAACCAGTGTTCCTGATAGGCATGAAGGAATTTCCCAGAAGCACATGAAGCTGAGGATTACAAACCTTATTATTTTGTGCTCTTATAGTCGGTCACATGCAGCATTTCCAGGACAGCGGTTCCTGGATTAGGAAGCGGGAAATTTAAGCCAAATTCAGTTCTTGGACATTATTTAGTGACCAGGTGAGTTCGTTTTGTTTAGTTTAGTCTAGTTTAATTTAGTTTAGTTTAGTTTAGTTTGTTCGGTTTGGTTTAGTTTACTGGTATGTGTACGTGTACGGTGAACAACTTTTACTGTGTGTTTACCAGCCAGTGGAAAGATAATTCATCATTACAATTTGAGCCACCCATAGATACAGGAAAAGGGGAATAACGTGAATAACATTTAGTGTAATATAAAGTCCAGTAAAGTCCGATTAAAGATAGTATGACATCTCTAATTAGGTAGATAGCAGTTCAGGACTGTTCTCTGGTAGGATAGTTCAGTTGCCTGATAAAGGATGGGAAGAAACTATCTCTGAATCTGGATGTGCGCATTTTTACAATTCTGCACCTCTTGGCAGATGGGAGAGGGGAGAAGAGGAAGTGACTAGGTTGCGACTCATCCTTGATTAGGCTCCTGGCCTTGCCGAGGTAGCGTGTGGTGTAAATGGTGTCAATGGAAGGGAGGTTCGTTTGTGTGATCGTCTGTGATTAGTAGTGATGAATAGTGGTCCAAACTGAACCCGTGTAAATTACACACATGACATTTGGTTACCTGGGACAACTGAAAAACAATGTCCTCTGAACCAAGTGAAGATAAGAAACAGTGATCAACAGAGAAGGAAAGAGATTGAGAAGATAAAGATATACCTGCGCAACACTATGGTGTGTTGTTCCGAAGGCATAAGAAATAGTCGGCAACTTTCAATACGGAAGGATGGAGAAAGCACTTGAAGAGAAATTATGAAACAGAGTGATTAGATTACCTTAGAAAGCACCAACATAGAGTCAATATCCTCTATCCATGATAATAATGTGATCATAAACTCAATTATATCATGTAACTTGTCATCTTTAAATAAAAGCAACAAAGTTTTCGTGCAGAAAAAAAATCAGTCTCTTTGTATGTGGTATAGACCAATTACAATTACAATTACATCCAAATCGATAAACTAAAGGCAGCCATACATTTTGTGGGTGTGTGAGAGATAAAATCTGGGGTTAGAATAGGGAGAAGAGGGTTGTCAGGAATGTAGGAAACCTCATTGGAGAATGGGATTGCTCTGTGGCCTGGCATGGATTTGATGCATTGAAATGGACTCCATTTTTGCCAAAGATAGACACAAAATGTCACCTATCAAAGATTACGAGGAGACTGGGTTGAGAGGGAAAGATAGATCAGCCATGATTGAATGGTGGAGTGGACTCGATTGGCCAAATGGCCTAATTCTGCTCCCATGACCTATGAACTTATGAACTATCCATGTTCTCTGCATATGCTGTATGTGCTTTGCGCACTGGTACAGATCTCAATTGGACTTTATTGGACTATCTTGCACTAAATCATTATTTCATATGTCTTGTATCTAAACACTGTGGACAGCTTGATTGAAATCATATATAGTCTTTTCACCGACTCGAGAGCATGCAATACACAAGCAGTACACGTGACAATACTAAATAAACTTTGGAAAAGGGGAAGGAAGTGCAACAGGATCTGGGAGGCTTTGTTCATCAGTCACTGAAGGTAAGCATGCAGGTACAGCAGACAGTGAAGAAAGTGAATGGCATGTTGACCTTGATAACAAGAGGAGTTGAGTATAGGATCAAAGAGGTCTTTCTGCAGTTGTACAGGGCCCTAGTGAGACCACACCTGGAGTATTGGGTGCAGTTTTGGTCTCCAAATTTGTGGAAGGACATTCTTGCTATTGAGAGGCGTGCAGCGTAAGTTCACCAGGTTAATTCCCGGGATGGCGGGACTGTCACATGTTGATAGAATTGAGCGGCTGGGCTTGTATACTCTGGAATTTAGAAGGATGAGAGGGGATCTTATTGAAACACATAAGATTATTCAGGGTTTGGACACACCAGAGGCAGGAAACCTGTTCCCGATGTTGGGGGAGTCCAGAACCAGGGGCCACAGTTTAAGAATAAGGGGTAAACCATTTGGAACAGAGATGATGAAAAGATTTTCACACAGAGAGTTGTGAGTCTCTGGAATTCTCTGCTTCAGAAGGTGGTGGAGGCTGGTTTTCTGGATGCTTTCAAGAGAGAGTTAAATAGAGCTCTTAAAGATAGCAGAGTCAGGGGATATGGGGAGAAGGCAGGAACGTGGTACTGATTGTGGATGATCAGGCATGATCACACTTAATGGCGGTGCTGGCTTGAATGGCCGAATGGCCTACTCCTGCACCTATTGTCTATTGTCTATTGAACAAGGTTGCATTGCATGTTGGTGAAGAGTTCAAAATTTATTTTGTCCAAATTCAAGGTGTAACAAATCTTTTAAGGTGAGAGAGGAAAGATTTAATAGGAACCTGAGGAGCGGCTTTTTCACTCAGAGGGTGGTGGGGTGTATGCAACCACCTGTCGAGGATGTAGTTGAGGCAGATACTATCACAGCATTTAAAATATGTTTGCACACGGATAGAAAAGGTTTGGAAGGATATATTTGCCGAAGGAGCTAATGGGGCTAGATTAGATGGGGCATTTTGGTTTGCATGGACAAGTTGGGCAAGATGCCTTTTTTCCATACCGTATGAATATATGATGCCATAACTAAGAGATTATTTTAAATTTGATGGTGGCATGGTGGCACAGCAGTAGATTTGCTGTCTTATAGCGTCAAAGACCTGGGTTTGATCCTGACTATGGGTGCTGTTTGTACGAAGTTTGTACATTCTACCTGTGACCCTATGGCTTTTGTCTGGGTGCTCAGGTTTATTCCCACATTCCAAGATGTGCAGGTTTGTAGGTTAATTGAGATCTGTAAAATTGACCTTAACGTGTAGGGCAGAACTAGTGTACGGAGGTGATAGCTGGTCGGTATACCACACTGTACATCGAAACTAAACTAAACTAAACCTGAGGAAGATGTGGTTAAATTCTACCAATACTCTATTTCCAAACATTCTTATCCTTCTTATCACCCCAGTCACTCCCTCTTCTCCCCTCTTCCATCAGGCAAGCGGGTCAGAAGTGTGAAAATGCAAACCTCCAGATTCTTTCCAGTTGTTATCAGACAACTGAACCATCCTATCTACAACTAGAGAGTGATCCTGAGATACCATCTACCTCATTGGAGACACTTGGACAGTCTTTGATCAGACTTTACTGGACTTTATGTTGCACTAAATGTTATTCCCTTTATCCTGTAACTGTACACTGTGGATGGCTTGAATGCAATAATATAGCATTGCCGCTGGCTGGATTGCAGGCAACAAAAATCTTGGTACATGTAACAATAAACTAAACTAAACTAAAATGCTGGAGTAACTCAGCAGGACAGGCAGCATCTCTGGAGAGAAGGGATGGGTGATGTTTTGGGTCGAGACTCTTCCTCAGACTTCCTCCATAACCTAAACTAAGCTCTGCGCAGTCCGTGCTTTCTCTGTGCTTTCATATCCTTGAATTTGCTTCCTTCAATTTTGTCAAATGTCAGCATCTACAGTAATTGAGTGCAATATCATGTAATGAATTCTGGATCCTGCCGTGTTCAGGGCTTGCAAAGCGCTGTAATTGATACTGACCTCATGTGCACACATGTAGTTCATTCTCAAATTGAGCCTCGTCAATCTCTCCTACTTTTGTTTAAAATAATATTTACAACTAAACAAAGAGCATTGCATTACTGTCAAACTTACAATTTGAAAGTAAGTCGTCAAAGCAAAAGATGGAAAAATAAAGAACTCGGCTTCATGCTATTCATTAGGAGCATAATCAACCTTGTGGCACTGTTGCATCAACAGTAATTGATTTCCATTACCGGTAGCTGTGTTTTGCCATTAAATTTGTTTTATAGACACGTGATGCAGAAGGTATTATTCAAGTTTAGTTTAGAGATACAGTGCGGAAACAGGCCCTTCAGCCCATCGAGACCGCGCTGACCAGCGATCCCCGTACACTAACACTATCTTACACACTAGGGGCAATTTACAATTTACAGCAGCAAAATTAACCAACAAACCTGTACGTCTTTGGAGTGTGGGAGGAAAGCAGAGCACTAGGAGAAAATGTACGCGGTCACGGGAAGAATGTACAAACTCTGTACAGACAGCACCTGTAGTCAGGAATGAACCTGTAAGGCAGAAACTCTACCACTGCGTCACTGTGCTGCCCTACTTGTCGCCCTGTGGCACAGTAGTACAGAACGTTTACAAATGCCAATACAAACCTACAAACCCACATGTTTTTGGGATGTCAGAGTAACTGGAGGAAACCCACATGGCCACAGGGAGAATGTGCAAACCACACACCTGCTGTGTTACTGTACCACCCACTGTAAGTAATCCCTAAATGGAAATTGATTTGCACATGTTTGTTTGTTCAGTTCCATGCGACACATAATCAATTTAATCCAGAATGAAACTGGATCGGTTATTTTCATTTGGATCCCAGGAAAGTGTTGAGTGTCCTCGACGAAACGTCAGACCCGAGGGAGCAGCACCTGTGTCAGGACTGCAGAATATCTCCCTATCAGATGAGGGGAGCATACGATAGTTCATCATCGGCACCTTATTCAGACTGATAAAACAACCCAATCCCCAGAGTCAACACATTGTACAATGCTTGCATGTAAACAATTGCAGCAAGATGAGAAATAAACCGTCTTCTATTTTGACTCAGATCAGAACATCTGAGAAACATCTCCATAAGTAACTTTTGCATCCCCTCTCTCTCTGTCCTTCCCTCACCCTAGTTTTTTCTGCAAGTTCCACCATTCGCATCCATATATCCCTCCGTTATCACCTCTTCCACAGCCAACAATGGACTGTTGTGGGCCCCACCTTTCCTTAGTCATCAGTGAAGGCACGGATTTGTTCTCTACCTTTTAATATTTCTGGTTTTCCTCTCCCCTGACTCTCAGTCTGCAGAAGGGTCTCAACCCGAAATTACACCTATTCCTATAACCTATTCCTTGTCTCCAGAGATGCTGCCTGACTCGTTCAGTTACTCCAGCACTGTGTCTATATTTGTTCTATGCCAGCATCTGCAGTTCCTTCCTAAACATCCACAGTTTCAAAGAAAAAATGGTTGCTTATAATTTTTTTAGATGATGATCTATTTAGCAACAGAATGAATAAGTGATGAATTCTTCAGAAGGAAATTTAAAGTAACACCTAACAAACAACGCAGTAAAAAGGATTTTTCTAAATAACTGAGATGAATCACACATGAGGAAATGAATGGTTACCGGGAACATCAGAAATCATCGTGTCTTTGGTGAAACGCAACTAATTTAAAGCACTAATTTCACCATTCACCTGGTTTCAATCTCAGACTAATTAATATTAATAATATTCATGACAAAGTAGAATGTTATTCTCTCAATTCAGATGATTCAGACCAAAAACAGGAGGATATAAGTAGAAGATTCCTATTCTGTGAACTCCTGAAATTTTTTTTTTTTAATTATGAGAATCATAGTTCGGATGGACAGTCAGAACCTTTATCCCAGGGTGGAAATGTCCAACACTGGAGGGCTTAGCTATAAGGTGAGAGGTAGAAAGGTTTAATGGAAATGTGCGGGGCAATTTTCTTACACAAAGAACAGTGGGTGCCTGCAATGGGTGGTGGTGGAGGCAGATATGATTGTGGCATTTAAGAGGATTTTAGATAGGCACAGGGAAGTGCAGGGTATAGAGGGATATGGATTTTACTTCGGAGTCACGTGAGTGACTATGTGAAGAAGGCCGTCCCCATGCATGTGCGTCATTACGTCTGACGCATTGCGCAACGACTGGCTGGCGGGCGCGTCGCTCCTTCCAGCAGGTAAGTTTAAAGGCTCAGGTAAATGTTTAAAACGTAGCTGAAGTCGTTGCTCCCGGTCTGGAGTGTGTTTGTTTACCGTTTTTTCAACTTTGGATTGAGGGATACATGTCAAAAGGTGAAGAGGCGAGCTGCGACCAAATCGGTCTGCGGGCAGCGTGTGGCCACCAAATTCGCCTTCAGGGCCGCTGGCAGAGCAGCCAGCAGCTACAGACTTGGTGCTGCCAGAAAGCACCTTGGCTACTCCATGGGGGAGGAAAGCCACCAAAAAGTCTGTGAGGGCCCTGGACTCAGATGAGTCAGGCCAGGAGGTGGAAAATTCCCATCCTTCTATGGCAGCATTATTGGCAGGCTGGCCCACATGGAGAAACTTGTGGAGAGGTTACTCCAGCACGATATGCTCCAAAGGACGGAGCTATCGGAGCCCGGGGAGTATTGAGAACCCGAGGCAGCAGCACCTGTGTCAAAACTGCAGAATATCTCCCTATCAGATGAGGGGAGCGTACGAGGTCAGTGCTACACTGACCCAGAGTAAGGAGGCACAGTTGGGCAAGAGGGAACATCGGGTGTACCATCTATGGCATCCAGATTTGCGGTCCCTGCTCTCACAGATGAGCCATTGGACGAAGAATTCGCAATGACCATTAATTATCTGGCTTCCCATCAAATTCAAGAACAAACGATGGAGGAGACAACTGCCAGGTATAACACTCCACTAAACTGTGCCTCACTAAGTGTCCCGGTTGTTAACCAATCCATTTGGGGACACATTGGAGGGGGCGTCAGGGCCCAAGTGGTTAAAATCCAAAGAGTCCTCAGGCTACTTGCCTCGGGCATCACGGCCTTTGGCAGGTCTGTGGACGGGGCATCCCTCTCGGATACACAGCAGGACGCGATGGCATTAATGTGCAAAGCACATTTTGAAATCAATTGCCTTAGAAAGAATGCAATCCGTCCTGCTCTAAGTCCTAAATTTGCTGGGCTATGTACGCCGCGGAATGTACAATCCCCCAAACCTCCTGTTCGGAGAAGACCTGCCTAAACTGGTAAAAGAGCTCAATGAAGAGGCAGAGACTGTTGGCCTCATGAAGGCACCTCCGAAGGTATCGTCTTTCCGGGGACTGTACCCTTACCCTCCTCTTCATACCAGACAGTTTGCTGGATATGGCAGACGTGGTGCCGAGCAACAAGCACAGAGGCCTTTTTTAGGGCAGGGCCAAAGCCGGGCCATGTTCAAGATGCAGCGCCCTCCAACAACCCTACCCCCCAGACCTCGGGGGCAGAAGCAGAGACCTTACCGCCAGTAACCTCTAAGGTAAGTGAGCCTGCGATGGATCCATTACAAGTTGGGAGGAGATTGCAATTTTTCTTACATGAATGGCAGTGGATGACATCTAACCTGTTTATACTGCATAGTATTCAAGGTTTCCAAATTGAGTTCATTTCTGATTTGCCTCCACCCACTCAGCATACACCTGGCCGTACTTTTGTGTTTTCGCAACAGGAGTGTATGAGTGCACAAAGAGAACTTGACTCTTTGTTCAAGAAAGGGGTAATTGAGAGGGCGAGTCGTGGGTCTCATCAGTTTGTGTCCAACATATTTATGAGGCAAAAGAAGGATGGAGGATGTCGAATTATCCTTGATTTGACAGAGCTCAACACCTTTGTGCAGTATAAACACTTTAAAATGGAAACGTTTGTCACTGCCAATCAACTGCTTTCCAGGGGATGTTATATGGCAAGCATTGACTTCAAAGATGCTTATTATTCAGTGGCCATTCATGAAAATCACAGGAGATTTTTGAAGTTTAACTGGATGGATCAGTTGTGGCGGTTTAAAACATTGCATAATGGACTAACCTCAGCTCCCAGACTATTCACAAAATTGCTAAAACCAGTCCTGGGGTTACTCAGGGCACAGAATCATATTTTCATGGCATATTGGATGACATTGTAGTCATTGGGAGGACTTTCGAATTAACTGAATTATCTGTGTCAGCTACAAAACTCATTTTTGAATAGCTAGGGTTCTTAATCCATCCAGTTAAGTCTAAATTGGCGCCATCTAAGATAATTGACAATTTGGGATTCACCATTAACTCAGTACACATGTCAGTGACTCTGCCTCGGGGCAAGCAATTAGAGTTTAATTGAAGCCTGCAGGAAACTCATTGTTGATAATCACCCTTCTATTAGACATGTGGCTTGTATAATTCGAAAATTTGTGGCAGCGTTCCCTGCTGCTCAGTTCGGCCCTTTGCACTACCAAAACTTACAGTGTACAAAGGTACAGGCACTCAAGCTTCAGAGAGGTTGTTTCAATAGACCCATGCAATTGCCAGCTGAGGCCGTGGGTGAGTTACAATGGTGGATTGCCAATATTCATTGTTGCTCTCGTACTATTTTAGTCAATACACCATCAGTTATCCTGCAGACTGATGCCAGTGCACTAGGATGGGGTGCTACCGATACCGTCTCGAGCTGCGGTGGCAGATGGGATCTGCATGCTTCAGTCACACGGTATTAACTACTTATAGTTGTTGGGAGCACTCTATGGGTTAAAGGTTTTTGTGCCAACATGCATCATGTGCATGTCCAACTTCAGATTGACAACACTACCGCAGTAGCGTACGTTAATCACATGGTTGGAAGTATATCTGTTTCCTATTATAGATTGTCTAATCACATCTGGCACTGGTGTATTGTGAGAAACATCTGGATTTCATCTATCTATTTACCAGGTAGATATAAGACAGTGGCAGACACCAGATCACGAGAGTTCAATGATAACAAAGAATGGATGTTAAATCACGAAGTGTTCAGTGATATTGTCCTTCGTTATGGCTTACCGGACATTGATCTATTTGCTTCCAGGCTTAATCATCAGTTACCAATTTACGTGTCATGGGAGCCAGACCGAGGGGCAGTAGCAGTAGATGCATTCTTGCTACACTTGGGTGGGAAATTTGTGTATGTTTTTCCCCCATTCTGCCTCATTACTCGATGTGCGGCAAAAATTCAGCAAGACTCCGCCAATGGCATATTGGTAGTGCCAGACTGGCCTACTCAGCATTGGTTCCCTCTGGTTCTAGCCTTAATCACACAGCCTTTATGGCAGTGCCCAAGAGCAGAAATCTGCTGATACACCCAGTGACAGGGGAAAGCCACCCTCTTCATGACCGTATAAATTTGTTGGTTTGCAGATTCTGAGGAGACCGTTCCTGGGGTTCGGTCTTTCAGTGCGTACCATAGATGTCATCACTGCGGCCTGGAGGAAGAGCACACAGAACCAGTGCATCTCTCACATAAGGAAGTGGGAGATGTACTGTTCCCGCTTTCGCATTTCATATCACACAGCTTCTATTACGGACATTATGGAATTTCTTTTGTCACTTTTTCATGATAACAAGCTCAGTTACTATGCCATTAACAGTGCCCGGAGTACTTTGTCAAATTATTTGCGCTGGGGTTAGCGAACCACACGGTAGGGTCTCACCCTTTAATAACCAAGTTTATGAAGGGCATTTTTAACTCCACTCCACCTAGGCCTAGGTACACACACATATGGGATGTGAGCGTGGTCCTCACGCTACTCCGGCAGTAGGCACCTGTTTCATCTCTGTCCCTGCACCATCTTACACTCAAAGTAGTTATGCTCATGGCGCTGGCCTAAGCACAGCGGGTCCAGACGTTACAAAAACACAGACTGGACAGTATGGGTATTTCCTGTAATAACATCACCTTTTTCGTTCATGACCTCATCAAGCAGAGCAGGCCAGGGGTACACGGGCTCAAATTGAGTTTTATGGCATACCCCTCAGATCCACGAGTGTGTGTAGTGTCATACATAATCCAATATATAAAGGTCACTAAGAGTCTTAGAGGCTTGGAACGCTCCTTCTTTGTCAGCTACACCAAACCTCACAAAAAGGTTACGGTGCAGACCATCTCTAGATGGATTAAACAGGTTCTGGTATGTTCAGGAGTGGATACTGACATTTTTAAACCTCATTCCACCAGGGCTGCATCGACATCAGCAGCAAGGGATATGGACGTCCCTCTTGACCACATTCTAGCGGCTGCGGGATGGTCAAATGAGAGGACGTACCAGAGGTTTTATAATAAGCCTATCGCCAGACCCGGGTTTTTTGCTGATTCTGTTTTAAGTTCTGTTTCACAGTTTCCCCCTGGGTGAGAGGGGGTCACTGTTTATTTTCTTTCTTGTTATTAAAGCATTAGTATTGTTAAACATGTCATGCTATTTATTTATTTATTTATTAAATTTAATTTTTGTTAGAAATAAGTACAGTAGTATGGTACCTAAGTACCTAATACATATATACACATTACCATTCTTGTACAACTTCTTGTTTTTAATTTAATAATAAAAGAACAGTGAAAGAAAAAGGGAAATAAAGAGTGTCAAAATAGATAGACAAGCGAGTAGAAACAGATAGCGAAAGAGATAGGGAGCAGAGATAAAAAGCTAAGAAGATTGAAAGAAAAAGGGAAAGTAGAGAGAAAAGAAATTAGGAGAGATATACCTATTTTGTATCTTTGAGTCACGACGGTCCCGCGAAGGTCGCACGCGACTTCATTCGACCACACAGCCGTCTGGAGCGCGTGACGTCATTTGAAGACGGACACAAAATGCAGGAGTAACTCAGCGGGACCGGCAGCATCTCTGGAGAGAAGCAATGGGTGACGTTTCGTGTCGAGACTCTTCTTCAGTCTGAAACGTCACCCATTGCTTCTCTCCAGAGATGCTGCCGGTGCCGCTGAGTTACTCCAGTATTTTGTGTCCATCTTCAATTTTCTTGATCCCGCTCTGGGAGTAGAAGTGGGACGGATCCGGATCCGCAACGGCCGTGAGCCCCAGACCGAGCTCGGCGATCGCTGCTGTTGAAGGTGAGATGTTGCGTCGCGCCAGGGTCTTGGGCCTGTCCCACTTTAGCTGTCAGTTACGCGACAGGTCGTTAACGCGTGAAGATTTTGTTCGCTACAAAAATTTCAGAGCCCCGTGCGATGTCGCGCACAACTCCATACCCCTCCGCGCTTCTCAGTGGGACCGTCCCCGCGCGGCCATACGATGCCCATGCGCCTCAATGCGACGACGAGGTCGCGTATTTTGTGTGCCAAGGACACGTAAGTGGGACAGGCCCTTTACTAGTCTTGATTTGTTCTTTTAATACCTTTCATTCTTTTGTTCTTTGTATCTTTTCATATCTGTAGTTTCCCTCTCCCCTGATTCTCAGTCTGAAGAAGGGTCTCGACCCAAAACGTCACCTATTCCTATTCTTCAGAGTTGCTGCCTGATCCGCAGAATTACTCCAGCATTTTGTGTCTATCTTAGGTATGTGCTTTCAAGCTTTTTGAGGAAGGGGATTCCAAACACTCCAAAATAGCCCTTTGGGTGGAAGCACTCATTACATGCCCCTGTTGTTAGGAAGCCCCTACAACCTCAGTGATGCAAATAAGTAAAATCCACCCACATGTCATATGGCTCCCAGTCATCTTGCTTAGTTTAACATTCATACCTTACCAGGATTCATTTAATCGTTTTATTTTTGAATGGACTGTAACAGAACAACGGGGAACAAAGGGTATTTTTAAATATTTTTAAGTATGTTTGTGGGCGACACAGTGGTAGAGCTGCTGCCTCACAGCACCAGATACCTGGGTTTGATCCTGACTACTGGTGCTGTCTGCATGGAGTTTGTACATTCTAATGGTGACCATCTGGGTTTTCTCCAGGCGATCCGGTTTCCTCCCACATTCCAAAGACGTGTAGATTTGTAGGTTAGCTGGCTTTTGTAAATTGACCTGAGTGTGTAGAATGCCAAAGTGGGATATCATAAAGCTACTGTATTGATGATTGATGGGTGGCAAGGACTCGATGGGCCAAAGGGCCTGTTTCAGCTCTGTATCTCTAATCTAAACTAAACTGTACATTTTTAATTATACATACAGGAAATTGAAAGGGTACACATAATTTGCTATGTTCACTGCACCTTCAATTTTCTTACAATGGATTAACAACAGTCAGGTTTAGTGTGAGGTTGCAAGGAACCTCAGATGCTGCAATTGTGCATAGAATCACACCCCATCCACCCTGGCATGCACCCATTTCTCAACCTCCGCTGCAGCCCACCCCACCTTACTCCCACCTCCACCCCCACCCCCATCCCCTCCACCCCGTCCCCCTCACCCCTCCCACCTCCATCTATATCTCCCCCTGTGGCATTACATTTTATTCTTCTTTCACTAATCTTCTCTCCTTATTTGACATACTTTTACCTGCTGGCCTCTGTCACCCTTTTATCTCCTTTTCAGCTAAATTCTTTGTCCACCCATCGTCCAATCAACCCCCCCTCCCCGCCCACCCCCCACCCTTGTATCCACCTGTCACTTGCCAGGCTCTATCCTGCCCCCGACTCTTATCCAGCTTTATCCATCCGGATACAATCAGTCTGAAAAAGAACCCAGAAATGTAATGTCCCCAATCCATGTCCTCCAGAGATGCTGTCTGACCCATTGAGTTACTTCAGCACTTTGTGCTTCGTTCAAGATTCCAGCATTCCTTGTGTCTTTGGGGAATATGCTCACAGAGAATATTAGAGCATTGCCACTCAGTCTTGTGCCAGAAAGCCGCAGGAAGCCGCCACTAACTCACTAGAAACACCTGAGTTTCCTGAGACACGGGTATACCACTGTGTTGAGGCCTGTATTTTCTACACATCCTGTGTGATGGGCACTGCCTCACATGAGCTACACTGTGCCACTGAAACAACACTCCTGGGCAGCTGGAACTATGTTCCTCAGGCTCTTTGTCTTTGGAAACAGATGCTGGTTTGTACCAAAGATAGACGCGTAGTGCTGGAGCAACTCAGTGGACCAGGCAGCAGCTTGGGAGAATAAAAGATAGACGTCGCCCCAGGTTGGGACCCCTCCTCATAACTTCTCGTTATTATGCTCTCTACAAGGTCCCTGGTGTTTTTATAACTAGCATCTGCATGCTGAGATTCATGAAGTTCACTTCACAAAAGGTCATTCCAAATTTTGAAAAGTGAAAAGGAAAAGTTTTGAAGCTTAATTCCAATTTTTACAATTGCTTCCTGTTAACTTCTGCAAACAACCGCCTACACCACAATTACTGTGAACGTAACCTTTCACAGAGTCACTCAAGAAAGCATCTGTAAGGTTGGAGCGCAAATTGATGGCTTTGCCTGCCAAGCCATCCGCCCCCTCTAATCTCTCAGTGCTTGCACTTTGCACATTCACTGGCAACTTCCAGCAAGCTTGGAGAATCTGCAGGCATGGGATTTAATATAAAAACTGCTGCAACTAAAGTATCATCCTGTGAACATGTTGCTGCTGACACTCTGTCTCTCCCGAGAGTGTTATTTGCTTGCAGACTGAAGCATCTCCGGTTGCCAAACATTTTAACTCCCCTAAAGTAGGGTCTCAACCCATTTTTGATCTATATATACATTGAACATACTGTATACATACATAGTATACATGTATACAAAACTTTTTTGGGGGGGTTTATTATTTGGTTTTACTATGTTTACATATCTGTGGTGTTGCTGCAAGTAAGAATTTTATTATTCCATTTCGGGACATCTGGCAATTAAACACATGAATTGACTCCTCTGACACTATTTTCTCTTACTTTATTTCAGGTAAATATGTACTGATAGATATAGGCTGGAATGTGAGAAGAATGTTAAAGAAAGATCAGTGGAAAAGGGGGATTTGCTTAAAATGCTTCCACTTTTCATGCACAACCTGCGAGCTATCTTGTGTTCCTGTGGCTAAATCCGGCTCTGCATGGGAGGTGATTGCATAGTCTCTGAGTCAACTCGCACAAGTTCCAACCACACAGACTATCAGCCAAGAGCATCCCAGAGCAGCCGAATGCAGTCAGTCTGAGCAGGAATGCCAGTAGCACCATGGAGATATAACTGTAGCTGCACATAGGAAGCTGAGAAAAGCACTGTGCCATTGAAGACCTGTGCTTTACTTACTCACACAAGTGCAATTCCTTTTCATCATATTTCCATCCTGACCGTTCTTGGTTATTAGATGCAAAATGATCTCCGATTTCTTCGTTGAAAAATGTGAGATTAATATTGTGTTGGAATGAATTGAAGATGCTGGTTTATATTGAAGATGAACCTCAGTAACTCAGCAGGTCAGGCAGCATCTCTGGGGAAAAGAAATAGGTGACATTTCAGGTCGAGACCCTTCAGCCTGAAGAAGGGTATTGACCCAATTAGTCACCTATTATTTTCTCCAGAGATGCCGCCTGACCCACTGAGTTACTCCAGCATATTGTGTCTACCTGAGATTAATATTGATGAGAGCCTAAGAACAGGGGTGGGGGTGATAGTGAGGGCCAATATGAAAAGAAAGGTTGGTTCTGGACTATTATGGGTCAATGGGGTTGTGACAAAGATAGTGTAAACCATATTCTTTGGTGCAATAGCAATGTGAGACACTGGGGATCCAATTACCTTATTATTCTCCTCCAACTGATCTCCACCCAACCCTTCTGAATTATGTGAGGAGGTTGTAAGGACTTCACCATGTTCATCCTCCAGGTGTTTGGGGTAAGTTTGTGCAAACCTTGTGCAGAAGTTTGTTAAGTTGTAAAGGGTGCAGAGAAGATTTGCGAGGATGTTGCTAGGATTCAAGGGCTTGAGCTATAGGAAGAGGTTGAGCAAGTTAGGACTTTATTCCTTGGAGCGCAGGAGGGTGAGGGTGATCTTATAGAGGTGTACAAAATCATCCGAGCTTCAGATCGGTTGGACATACTGAGTCTCTTGCCCAGGGTAGGGGAATCCAGAACCAGAGGACATAGGTTTATGGTGAGGACGGAAAGATTTAATAGGAACTTGAGGGATAACTTTCCAGAGTGCTGGGTATATGGAACAAACTGCCAGAGGAGGCAGTGGAGTAGTAATTCCGGAGGGAGGAGGAGAACTTCTTCAAAGTAGGCATACCTTGAGGAGATTTCGCAGAAGTCTGAAGAAGGGTCTCGGCCCGAAACATCGCCTATCTCCTTCGCTCCATAGATGCTGCTGCACCCGCTGAGTTTCTCCAGTTTTTTGTGTACCCCCGCTGAGTTACTTCAGCATTGTGTGTCTATCTTGACTGTTTAGTGTTGGTTGGCTTAGAGTCATAGAGTATAGAGTTTTACAGTGTGGAAACAGGCTTTTGGCCCAACTTGCCCACACTGACCAACATGTTCCATCTACACGAGTCCCACTTTCCTGCGTTTGGCCCATATCCCTATAAACCTGTGCTATCTATGTACCTGTCTAATTATTTTTTAAACATTGTGATAGTACCTGCCACAACTGCCTCCTCTGGCACACAAAATTCAGAAGAAGGGTCTCGACCTGAAACATCGCCTATCTCCTTCGCTCCTTAGATGCTGCTGCACCCGCTGAGTTTCTCCAGCCTTTTGTGTACCCTCGATTCTCCAGCATCTGCAGTTCCTTCTTTAACAAGTAACTCAGCAGGACAGGCAGCATCTCTGGATAGAATTAATGGGTGAGAGTCAGGGGAGAGGACAGACACATAGATAAGGAAGTGTGAGTTGTGAAAACAAGATATCAAAGGGAATAAAAATCAAGGAAAATGTAAAATAGATCATTGTTAGCTGGGAGAAGTTGACAATGAAGCATACAGAGATAAGATTTAATTCGGGGGGAACAGACTGGTCTGAGAATTAGGAAGGGGGGGATGAAGAGAGAGGGAAAGCAAGAGTTACTTGAAGTTAGAGAAATCAATATACATACCGCTGGGGTGCAAGCTGCACAAGCAAAATATGAGGTGCTGTTCCTCCAATTTGCACTGGGCCTCACACCAGTGAAGGAGGCCCAGGACAGAAAGGTCAAAATGGGAATGGAAGGGGGATTTAAATTGTTTAGCAACCAGAAGATCCGGTAAGTTTATATCTTATAGAAACATATATAATTCTTAAGGGATAGGACAGGCTAGATGTATGAAAAATGTTCCCCATGTTGGGGGAGTCCAGAACCAGGGGCCATAGTTTAAGAATAAGGGGTAGGCCATTTAGGACTGATGAGGAAAAACCTTTTCACCCAGAGAGTTATGAATCTGTGGATTTCTCTGTTACAGAAGGTGGTGGAGGCCAATTCACTGGATGTATTCAAGAGAGAGTTAGATATAGCTCTTAGGGCTAATGGAATCAAAGGATATGGGGAGAAAGCAGGAAGGGGTACTGATTTTGGATGATCAACCATGATCATATTGAATGGCGGTGCTGGCTCATCAATACATCCACAATTTCTATGGCCACCTCCTTGAATACTCTAGATAGCTGTGGGTTAACACTGAACAGTTTGTAGCTATAAGTTATCAAAAGCTAATACACAGATACAAAGGTGCAATTTGGAAGGCTAATGATATGTTGGCCTATATCACAAGAGGCTTTGAGTACAGGGATAATGTCAGGCATAAGAATGAGTGAGACTGTGCCTGGAGTAATGTGTACAAATTTGGTTTCCTTTGCAGCACGGAGTAGCCCAGTTACAGCACAGAATAGCCCAGGTACAGCACAGGTACAAGCCCTTCAGCCCACAATGTCTGTACTGAACATGATGCCAAAATAACCTAATCTCCTCTGCCTGCACTTGATCCATAGCCCATCTCATTGAAACATACAACATTTATAGAGAGTAGAACCAAGGAACTGCCGATGCCTGTTTACCAAGGAAAGGCACAAAATGCTGGGGAAACTGAGCGGTTCAGGCAGCGTCCCTGGAGAACATGGATAGATTGAGGAGAACTTCTTCAAAGTAGGCATATCTCGAGATGATTTTGCAGTGGGAGTAGTCAAAAGGTAGGAAAAAGGAACTGCAGACCCTGCTGGTCGCCCCTCAGGCACCCCTTTCTGCTTTTCACTCCAATGTGTATCTACTCTGGTGTGTTTAACTAGGCATTTTGTTCAGTAACACATTGTGGGCCGAAGGCCCTGTTGAAGCGCAGTGTTCTATGCACTGCTACATGGTCTTCAATTAAGGTCCAGTCAGTAGCAGGAGTGATACACATCCTGACAGAACAGAACCAACGACACAAAATGCTGGAGTAACTTAGCGAGTCAGACAGCATCCCTGGGGAACATGGATAGGTAGCGTTTTGGGTCCGGACCTGCCAGCTGATTGCAGGCATAGGAAGGGAAAGGAAGTTATAAAAGTGGAGGCAGGACAAGGCATGGCAAGTCATGGCAAGTCAACATAAGAAACTTCCAGAGTGCAGAAAAAAAAGTTCTAAGCTGAAGTATTATGGACCAGCCTCTCCCACTGTCACGTAATAAATTCTTACAGTGCCAGGCAATGCCCCAAGAGGGGTTTAGTCACTTTATTGAGTGCCATAAGCACACTCAGCCTTCTTTGGCAAGATTCAGGCAGCTCTGGTAGTCATAGTCATGGAGTTATATAGCGTGGAAACAGGCCCTTCAGCCCAACTTGTCCACACCAATCAACATGCCCCATCTACACTAGTCCCAACTGCCTGTATTTGGCCCTTAACCTTCTAAACCTATTCTATCCATGTACCTCTCCAAATATTTCTCAAACGTTGCTATAGTATCTACCTCAACTACCTCCTCCTGCATCTTGTTCCATACACCCACCACCCTTTGCGTAAAAATGTTACCCCTCAGATTCCTATTAAATCTCCCCCCACCCCCCACACATTCAAACGATATCCTCTTCTTCTCGATTCCCCAACTCTAGGCAAAAGACTGTCTGCATTTATCCAATCTAGTCCATGAGCCTGATTTAATCAATGTGCTGAAACATCGCTCTAATTGAGCAGCTAATTTATGATAATTGCCAGCCCGCTGCTCTGGAGGAGTTTGCATGCATTGAATGGGGAAATCAGTGGGAAGAATCAAGGCTTCACAAATTGTTACCAAGTCCATCAGCACAACCTATCCCAACCCCATGGGCTCACTCTGCATTAAGATGCAGCTCAGGGTACCATTCTCTTGTAAACATGATGTAAAGAAACCATGTAACAGCTGCACTTCTATGCAAAACAGATGCACTGACATGATAAATATAAAATAATAGCTTAGCCTGATAATGAATTCATGGAACGTTTAACCACAGTGAAAGAGCAATATTGATTGGACAGCATTTCAAGATTCTACTCAGTTCTTTGCAAGTCTAATGTTTATAATAGATAACAACATCAAACCCCCTCTCCTTTGATTCCAACTGGATAATGTATGCTGGCAATTACAGCACTTCTAATGTGCGTCTAATTACTGAGAATCAACCACCATTATAATTCAGCATATTAATACACTAAGCAGATCAGTT
This sequence comes from Okamejei kenojei, assembly GCA_035221665.1. NCBI lineage: Eukaryota > Metazoa > Chordata > Chondrichthyes > Rajiformes > Rajidae > Okamejei > Okamejei kenojei. Next base: position 34,404,520 of record CM069140.1, read on the forward strand.
TAAAAAATAAAATAGTCATCGATCAAATGATTTTTCCAATGGCTTAAGTTTCACACATTAGAACAAGGGGTAGTATGATGGTGCAGCAGTAGAGCTGCTGCCTGACAGCACCAGAGACCCGGGTTCGATCCTGACTACGAGTGCTTTCATGGGGCCCACATTACGCCCACTAAACATTTGAAACCTATTCTACCCATGTACCTTTTTTAGAGTCTTTTAAATGTTATAGTTTCTACTACCTCCTCTGGCAGCTCGTTGCATACATCCACCACCCTCTGAGTAAAAACCCTTCTCCTCAATTTCCTATTAAATCTATCCCCTCTCACCTTAAACCTACTTCATGATTCCCTGACCATTTTTTTTTTGATTCAAAAAATGTATTCAATTATTAAAAAAATAATATTACACTACAATAAAAATAACCAGAACCCACCACCATAATACAATACAAAAAATATCCTTCATAAACGACTATACAGCTATCTTACACTCCTTGTCAATGATGCACTCAACATCCTGCGGAGCCCAGCGGTCCCAGATCTCACCCAGGGTGCCCGTGGACAGGGCGTATTCCCTTTCTAACCCCACCCGGGCATGGACGTAACCCCGGAAAAGGGCAGGCAGCCGGCTCGGGTAGAGCCCTCCACCGCCTGGCGCCGTGACTCACGGATGGCCAGCTTGGCCAGGCACAGGAGCAACCCAACCAGGACATCTTCAGCCCTACCCTCTCCCCTACGCACAGGGTGTCCAAAGGAGAGGATGGTTGGTGAAAAGTGCAGCCAGAAGGCAAGGGACAGCCCCTTTAGGTATTCAAACAGTGGCAAAAGCCTCACGCACTCCATGTACACGTGGTACACAGATTCTTCCAGCCTGCAAAAGTGGCAGACGGCTGGCGAGTCTGTGAACCACAAGAGAAACAGGTTGCAGGGAACATCTCAGTGCATTAATGATTCCCTTACCTTGGGAAAAAGACTAAATAGATATTTTTTAGATTTTGAAATAGATCTCAATTCTTTGGATTAAAACATCAAATATGACTGAAACTGCATGCTTGACTGAGAAATGTACTCTAAAACCATGCAATTGAATTAAATCAGAGCATACAGCTACAGTACAAACTACAATGTTAAATATCACACAACAACCTACAATGTTAAATACCACACACACGTATAATTAACATTGAACGCTGATCTGAATCTCAAGGTCAGACTAATGTTAGATGAATGGTTATGGTTATGGAACAAATGTCTTGTCGGTGGTTTGAAATGAATCCATTATTCCCAGCTAGGAAAATAGCAGACCATGGATCACACAGCAAAATGAGAAACTTGTAAAAAAAACTAAAAAGGTGGTAGAGTTGCTGCCTTGCAGCGCGAGACCCAAGTTCGATCTTGACCGGGTGCTGACTCAACGTAGTTTGAAAGTTTTCCCCGTGACCTCGTGGGCTTTCTCTGGGTACTCCAGTTTCCTTCCACACTCAAGATGTACAGGTTTGCAGGTGATTGGCTTAGATAAAATTATAAATTGTCACTAGTGTTTAGGATAGCGTTAGGGTGCGGGGTTCGTTGTTCGGTACGGTGGGCCGAAGGGCTTGTTTCCGTGCTGTATCTCTAAACTAAACTAAGAAGCAAAAAAGCTGTATTTCATCTCATTCTGATCTCATCTCAAAGCTGGATTTCATCTATTCGTAAATGGTAAGCATCAGTAATTGGTGAAAGGCTTACAAGGGTGTTGCCAGGAATCAATGGCCTGAGCTACAGGGAGAGGTTGAGCAAGCTAGGGCTTTATTCCTTGGAGCATAGGATGACGTGGGATGATCTTATAGAGATGTTCAAGATCATGAGAGGAATGGAAGGGGTAAAATCGCAGAATCCTTTGCTCAGAAAATGATGAACCTACCCATAACTGAAGAAATATAATTGACCTAAAATGTTGACTAGGATTTTGAAACAAATGTTGCTACATCTGCTGGGTATTTTTTTCATATTTTCTGTAATCATTTTATCATTCTAACATTTGCAATAATTGGGCTTTGAATTAATGTTCAAATACACTGTAATGTCACTTCATAAGTTCATGTTACTACTTCAAAGTAACATTAGCAAATTAGCAAATTTGCAGATGACACAAAGCTGGGTGGTAGTGTGAACTGTGAGGAGGATGCTATGAGAATGCAAGGTGAATTGGACAGGTTGGGGGAATGGGCAGATGCATGGAAGATGACGTTTAATGCAAATAAATGTGAGGTTATCGACTTTGGTAGCAAAAACAGGATGGCAGATTACTATCTAAATGGCGTCAAGTTGGGAAAAGGGGAAGTACAACGGGATCTGAGGGTCCTTGTACATCAGTCTGTGAAAGTAAGCATGCAGGTACAGCAGGCAGTGAAGAAAGTGAATTACATGTTGGCCTTTATAACAAGAGGAATCGAATATAGGAGCAAAGAGGTCCTTCTGCAGTTGTACAGAGCCCTAGTGAGACCACACCTGGAGTATTGTGTGCAGTTTTGGTCCCCTAATTTGAGGAAGGACATTCTTGCTATTGAGGGAGTGCAGCGTAGGTTTACAAGGTTAAATCCCGGGATGGCGAGACTGTCATATGCTGAGAGAATGGAACAGCTGGGCTTGTACACTTGGAGTTTAGAAGGTTGAGAGGGTATCTCATTGAAACATATAAGATTGTTAAGGGCTTGGACACACTAGAGGCAGGAAACATGTTTCCGATGTTGGGGGAGTCCAGAACCAGGGGCCACAGTTAGAGAATAAGGAGTAAGCCATTTAGAACGGAGACGAGGAAACACTTTTTCTCACAGAGAGTGGTGAGTCTGTGGAATTCTCTGTCTCAGAGGGCGGTGGAGGCAGGCTCTCTGGATGCTTTCAAGATAGCTTGATAGGGCTCTTAAAAATAGCATAGTCAGGGGATATGGGGAGAAGGCGGGTATGGGGTACTGGTTTGGGATGATGAGCCATGATCACATTGAATGGCGGTGCTGGCTCGAAGGGCCAAATGGCCTACTCCTGCACCTATTGTCTATTGTCTATAAGTGATAAGAGCAAAATTAAGGCATTCGCCCATCAAGTCCACTCCGTCATTTAATCATGGCTCATCTACCTTTCCCTCTCAACACCATTCTCCTGCCTTCTCCCCATAACCCCTTATGCCCGTACTAATCAAGAATCTGTCAATCTCCACCTTAAAAATATCCATTGACGGCCTCCACAGCCATCTGTGGGAATGAATTCCACAGATTCACCTCCCTCTGACTGAAGAAATTATTTTTTTATCTCCTTCCTAAAAGTATGTCCTTTTATATGAGGCTATGGCATCTGGTCCTCGACTTTACCACAAGTGGAAACATCCTCTCCACACCCACTCTATTCAGGCCTTCCCAAAACTAACAGTGGCAACCTCATTCTGATGTAAGGTGACTAGCGTGAAACTTTTTGACTCTCAATTTTCCACCCATTGTCCTTTAATTCATCAACATTTCACAAGTAAATTTGAAATAATTATTTTCAAGATGAATAATTTAGGACAGCACAGTGGAGCAGCAATAGAATCATGTTCTTACTGCACCAGAGACCCAGGTTTGATCCTGATGATTATGGGTGGTTTGTACATTCTCCCTGTGACCACGTAGGTTTTCTCCTGATTCTCTGGTTTCATCCTACACTCCAAAGACGCAGAGCTTTTTAGGTTCATTGGCTTTGATAAAAAAATGTAAATTGTCCCGAGTGTGTAGGATAGTGCTAGTATACGGGGTGATCGTTGGTCGGCGTGACTCAGTGGGCAGAAGGGCCTGGTTCTATGAAGTATCTCTAAACTGAAGTAAAGCAAAATGAATGTCATATATTTTTTACTTGATGCTTTAATATTGGTAACTGTCTTTCAGATTAGTGTACAAAATAGCCCATCTGCACAAGTCCCTCCTGCCAACATTTGGCCCATATCCTCCTAAACTTTCCTCTCCGCATACCTGTCCTAAAGTCTTCTAAATGGTGTTATTGTACCTTCCTCAACTACTTTCTCTGGAACTCATAATAAATAATTTTCTGCCTTACAAACAGTTTTATGGGCATTGATTATATTTTGTAACTGAAGGACATTTAAACATATCAGTGGAATGTTAATTATTAAATATTCTATTGGAATCTGTTTCGTTCCCCTTTAAGTGGAAATAAAATCGAAAATGCAAATGAGGGAACACCTGTGAAAACCCTCTGCTGAGAATTAAAGATGATTTACAAATTGGAATCAATTTTTGGATGTTCAGGATTCAAACTGTCACTGTTTATTCAACCATCTGAATTCCATGCCTTTAGGGCAATTGCTGTAATTTTTCTGGCTACTCGCCCTAATACCAGACTACACATTCTCTTCCACATTGCTTCATAACTAACATACACTGAGGTCGACTACTGTTGCTGATCAGGTGGAAGGTGGCAGAGGGAAGGTTTCTAGATTCTAATGAAACTCAGTCTCCGTCAAACAAAGAGCTGGGAAGAGCTTGCATGGACAGGACATGTTTGGCGGGGTATGGGCCAAGCGCAGGCAGGTGGGATGAGTGTAGATGGGACATGTTGAGCTTCTCCAGCAATTTGTGTTTTTTGTCATGGAAGCAAGCCATCCTTGATCCCGTGGGATAATGTAACATATGATATACATAATGTAATTCCTTGAGATTGTGCAGCTACTGGGCCTGAGTATTCAGCATTTCTTTTTCTCCTCAAGTTCAAAATGATACTCCCACTCCCATTTTAGCTCTGTTTTCCTCGCACATTCCAAGGGCGTACAGGTTTGTAAGTTAATTGGCTTACAGTACAGGTGATCGCTGGTTGGAGTGGACTCAGTGTCCCAAACAGTCTGTTTCCAAACTGTATCTCTAAACTAAACTAAACTAAACTAAACTAAACTACTGATGGAGGGAGGTTAAATGTGTAAGCATCACAGGTAACCAGTAAAGACCAGTTCTGGGCATAGGCAGAAAGAAAGAAGGTGTCTCAAAATTGAACTCTCCAATTTTAGGGAATGATATTTCAGCATCAAAAGAAACACAGAATGACAAGAGGACACGGGACAATTTACAATTTTTACTGAAGCCAATTAACGTTCAAACATGTTGGTCTTTTGAGTGTGGGAGGAAACTGGAGCACCCAGAGAAAGCCAATGTGGTCATAGATTTTCCTCAAGTAATTTTGACTGAGCAGGGTATGTTAGGAGCTTAAGGTATTAACTGTGTATTTTCAGTGTGAGTGGCATATTTCACCTGTGTTTGGGCAACAGAGTAACAAGGAACGTGCAGATAGCTATTAATGACTATGCCATAGTTGGGATCACGGAGACATGGCTCCAGGGGGACCAAGGCTAGGAGCTGACCATCCAGGGATATTCAATATTCAGGAGGGATAGACAGAAAGGAAAAGGAGGCGGGCTAGCGTTGCTGGTGAGAGAGGAGTTTAATGCAATAGAAAGGAAGGACATTAGCTTGGAGGATGTGGAATCGATATGGGTAGAGCTGCGAAACTCCAAGGGGCATAAAACGCTAGTGGGAGTTGTGTACAGGCCACCTAACAGTAGTAGTGGAGTTAGGGATGGCATCAAACAGGAAATTAGAAATGTGTACAACAAGGGTAAAACAGTTATAATGGGTGACTTCAATCTACATATAGATTGGGTGAATCAAATGAGCAGGGGTGCTGAGGAAGAGGATTTATTGGAATGTATGCGGGATAGTTTTCTCAAGGAACATGTAGAGGAACGAACGAGAGAGCAGGCTATTCTAGACTGGGTATTGAGTAATGAGGAAGTGTTAGTTAGCAGTCTTGTTGTGCGTGGCCCCTTGGGCAAGAGTGACCATAATACGGTTGAGTTCTTCATTAGGATGGAGAGTGACATAATTAAGTCAGAAACAAGGGTTCTGAACTTAAATAAAGGTAACTTTGAAGGTATGAGACATGAATTGGCCAAGTTGGACTGGCAAGTGATTCTTAAAGGGTTAGGGTTAGGATGTTGACAGTGGCTGTGCAATGGAAGGTATTTAAAGACTGCATGGATGAACAACAACAATTGTTAATCCCAGTTTGGAAAAAGAATAAATTATGGAAGGTAGTGCATCCATGGATAACAAGGGAAATCAGGGATAGTATAAAAAACAAAAGATGAAGCATACAAATTAGCCAGAAAAAGCAGCCTACCAGAGGACTGTGAGAAATTCAGAGTCCAGCAGAGGAGGACAAAGGGCTTAATTAGGAAAGGGAAAATAGATTATGAAAGAAAACTGGCAGGGAACATAAAAACTGACTGCAAACGTTTTTAGATATATGTGAAGAGAAAGAGATTAGTTAAAACAAATGTAGGTCCCTAGCAGTCAGAAACAGGTGAATTGATCATGGGGAACAAGGACATGGGAGACCAATTGAATAACTACTTTGGTTCTGTCTTCACTAAGGAAGACATAAATAATCTGCCGGAAATAGCAGGGGACCGAAGATCAAATAAGATGGAGGAACTGAGTGAAATCCAGGTTCGCCGGGAAGTGGTGTTGGGTAAATTGAACGGATTAAAGGCCGATAAATCCCCAGGGCCAGATAGTCTGCATCCCAGAGTACTCAAGGAAGTAGCCACAGAAATAGTGGATGCATTAGTGATAATTTTTCAAAACTCCTTAGATTCTGGAGTAGTTCCTGAGGATTGGAGCGTAGCTAATGTAACCCCACTTTTAAAAAAAAGGAGGGAGAGAGAAAACGGGGAATTACAGACCAGTTAGTCTAACATTGGTAGTGGGGAAAATGCTAGAGTCAGTTATTAAAGATGGGATAGCAGCACATTTGGAAAGTGGTGAAATCATTGGACAAAGTCAGCATGGATTTACGAAAGGTAAATCATGTCTGACGAATCTTATAGAATTTTTCGAGGATGTAACTAGTAGAGTGGATAAGGGAGAACCAGTGGATGTGTTATATCTGGACTTTCAGAAGGCTTTTGACAAGGTCCGACATTAGAAATTAGTATACAAACTTAAAGCACACGGTATTGGGGGTTCAGTATTGATGTGGATAGAGAACTGGCTGGCAGACAGGAAGCAAAGGGTAGGAGTAAACGGGTTATTTTCAGAATGGCAGGCAGTGACTAGTGGGGTACCGCAAGGCTCAGTGCTGGGACCCCAGCTATTTACAATATATATTAATGATTTGGACAAGGGAATTGAATGCAACATCTCCAAGTTTGCGGATGACACTAAGCTGGGGGTTAGTGTTAGGTGTGAGGAGGATGCTAGGAGGCTGCAAGGTGACTTGGATAGGCTGGGTGAGAGGGCAAATGCATGGCAGATGCAGTATAATGTGGATAAATGTGAGGTTATCCACTTTGGTGTCAAAAACAGGAGGGCAGACTATTATCTGAATGGTGGCAGATTACGAAAAGGGGAGATGCAATGAGACCTGGGTGTCATGGTACACCAATCATTGAAAGTAGGCATGCAGGTGCAGCAGGCAGTGAAGAAAGCAAATGGTATGTTAGCATTCATAACGAAAGGATTTGAGTATAGGAGCAGGGAGGTTCCACTGCAGTTGTACAGAGTTTTGGTGAGACCATACCTGGAGTATTGCGTACAGTTTTGGTCTCCAAAACTGAGGAAAGACATTCTTGCCATTGAGGGGTTATAGAGAAGATTCACCAGACTGATTCCTGGGACGTCAGGACTTTCATGTGAGGAAAGACTGGATAGACTCGGCTTGTACTCGCTAGAATGTAGAAGACTGAGGGGGGATCTTATAGAAACTTACAAAATTCTTAAGGGGTTGGACAGGCTAGATGCAGGAAGATTGTTCCCGATGTTGGGGAGGTTGAGAACAAGGGGTCACAGTCTAAGGATAAGGGGGAAGTCCTTTAGGACTGAGATGAGGAAACCATTTTTCACACAGAGAGTGGTGAGTCTCTGGAATTCTCTGCCACAGCAGGTAGTTGAAGCCAGTTCATTGGCTATATTTAGATGTGGCCCTTGTGGCTAAAGGGATCAGGGGGTATGGAGAGAAGGCAGATACAGGATACCGAGTTGGATGATCAGCCATGATCATATTGAATGGCGGTGCAGGCTCGAAGGACCGAATGGCCTACTCCTGCACCTATTTTCTATGTTTCTATGTTTCTATGAATATTGCCTTGGGGAACGAGTTGAGTTGAGGGGCCAGGCCTCCCATGTAACAGGGACCCAATGGGTCCCACTTGGTCTAGTAAGAAACTAAAAATGGAATAGGATGCAAAAGATAGTTGTGTATGTAGAACGAGCTGCCAGAGGAAGTGGTTCTTATTTGCTGCAGCTTAACAGGCGTATTAATGTAATAACATACAAATAAATATCTAATCATCAATATTACAATAAATTAATAACACTGATTGGGCAGCATGGTGGCGTAGTGGTAGAGCTGCTTTCTCACAGAGCCAGAGACTGTGGTTCAATCCAGACTACGAGTGCTGTCTGTACAGAGTTTGTACGTTCTCCGGGTGCTCTGGTTTCCTCCTGCATTCCAAAGATGTGCAGGTTTGTAAGCGAGTTGCCACTAATGTGCAGGTGCGAAAGTGGAATAACATAGAACTAGCTTGAATGGGTGATCGATGTTGACGTGGACTCAATGGGACGAAGGCTTGCTCCTACACTGTTGTTGTAATAATAATAATAATAATAATAATAATAATAATAATATCTTTTATTGTCATTACACATAAGTGCAACGAGATTTGGTTTGCAACTTCCATCCGATGTCATAACTTAATCGACAAATAAAATTTAGGTTTAAATACCCCGAGAACAAGGTTTGTAAAAACGAACATTAGACCAGTAAAATCAACACAGACTAAAGCGCGAGGCCGGGGGAGACTGTCCATGGGGGTGGGGGTGGGTATCAGCAGGGCCGGTTCAGAGCCGCTATAGGTCTGGGAATGAAGCTGTTCCTGGGACTGGTGGTGCGGACTTAGAAGGCCTTGTAACATCTGCCGGAAGGTAGTAGTTCGAACAGTCCATTACAAGGGTGAAATGAATCTTTATGTATGCTGATGGCCTTCCTGAGGCACCGTGTGTGGTAGACACCCTCCAAGGCTGGTAGTGGTGTCCCAATAACCTGTTGTGCTCTGTGGACAACGCGCTGAAGAGCTCTCCTCTCCACCTCCGTGCAGCTGAGATACCACACAGAGATGCCATACGTTGGTATGCTCTCTGTGGTGCAACGGTAGACGGTCGTCAGCAGCTGTTGGGGCAGACCAGTCCGTTTCAATGTTCTTAGGAAGAACAGTCATTGCTGTGCCTTTTTGACCAACACAGCGGTGTTGGTGGACCATGTGAGGTCCTCTGAGATGTGAGTGCCCAGAAACTTGAAGCTGGACACTCTCTCCACACTGTCTCCGTAGATGGAGATTGGGGCTTATTCCCCATTCTGCGACCTCCTGAAGTCGATAATCAGCTCCTTGGTCTTGGAGGTGTTTAGCGACAAGTTGTTCCGTGAGCACCAGTCTGCCAGGTTCTGCACCTCCGCTCTATAGTTTGTTTCATCACCGTTGGTGATCAGCCTGATCACCATTGTGTCATCTGCAAACTTGATAATGGTGTTGTTGTCAAATGCAGGGACACAGTCGTGGGTGAAGAGGGAGTAGAGCATGGGGCTCAGTACACAGCCCTGTGGTGTACCGGTGCTCAGGGTGATAGTGGAGGACAGGTGCAGCCCCAGTCTCATTGCCCGCGGTCGCTCCGTCAGAAAGTTCAGGATCCAATCGCATATCAGTGAGCTGAGGCCTAGCTGGTGGAGTTTGGTGGTGAGTTTGGTGGGGATGACCGTATTGAAGGCAGAGCTATAGTAAATGAAGAGCATCCTCACTTAGGTGCCCTATCTTTCCAGGTGGGAGAGGATAGTGTGAAGAGCCACAGAGATGGCATCCTCTGTGGATCTATTTGCCCTGTATGCAAATTGATGAGAGTCCAATGATGCAGGGATGCTGGATTTGATGTGGGAGAGGACCAGCCTTTCAAAGCACTTCATTGGTATTGGAGTTAGGGCAACCGGGCGGTAGTCATTCAGGTTGGTGACTTTAGACTTTTTCGGCACCAGCACTATAGTAGCTGTCTTAAGGCACTTGGGGACCGTTGCCAGAGATAGGGACAGGTTGAAGATCCTCGTAAATACGTCAGCCAGCTGTATAGCACAGTCCTTTAGTACCCTACCCTGGACTCCATCTGGGCCTGCAGCCTTGCGTGGATTGATCCTACGCAGAACGCACTGTACCTCCTGGGTGCTCAGTGTTAAGGCCTGTCCCTCCATCCTAGCCGGGGTTGTTTCTCTCCTGGTGGTGTTGCCAGGCTTGAAGCGGACAAAGAAGGTGTTTAATTCATTGGCCAGTGTGATATCACTGTGGTGGCAGACGGGGCTGCTCTTGTAGCCAGTGATGTCCCTGACACCCTGCCACATGCTTCTGGTGTCCGCGGTGTTGAAGTAGTCCTCCACCCTTTGCCTGTGGATGTCTTTGGTCTTTTTTATGCCTTTGTTCAGCTTTGACCTGGCAGCACTGTAGGCAGAAGCGTCCCTGGATTTAAAGGCAATGTTGCGCGCCCTTAGCAGGTTCTGAACCTCTCTGTTCATCCACGGTTTGCGGTTTGGGAACATCTTTATTTCCACTGTGACAAACTCCACACAGCAGTTGATGTAGGAGTGCACAGTGGATGTGTACTCCTCCAAGTCTACCTCTGTACCACTGGTAGCCTGTTGTGCAAACGGGTCCCAGTCGGTGCGATCAAAGCAGTCCTGGAGTTGTAGGGTGGCATCCTCGGGCCATATTTTGACTGACTTTATTGCAGGTTTGGTCTTGCGAATGAGGGGTTTGTATGCAGGCAGTAGAAACAGTGAGAGGTGATCGGATTTTCCCAGGGATGGGCAGGGGAGAGCTCTGAATGCGTTTCTGTATCTCTAAACTAAACTAATACCATAACTATATCCAGAAAATTAATAAAATACCACCATGAGAGTATTTATAGCCAAGATTAATTCCTAAATAGCATGATTATATTTTTTCAAATTGACTTTTATTGGCCATTGAAGTATTTTCAGTATATTTGTCATGGAAAGTTGATGCTTGTGTTGATATCAAAGACTGTTGCTCAGTTTAATATTAAAACGTTACTTCACAGCAAGATACTGTAAATAATTGAGACATGTAAAGATGGATATTTTCACATTGGTTGCGAAATTCACACAATATTTGGAGTGTTTAGTGCATGTTATTATTTATTATATTGCACATACACAAAATACACCTTTTTGTCGCTTTAATTGCCTCAACACAATTTTTTTGCCTTTAATTGCCTCAACCTACACATAGGCAAGAAAGCTGTTTGTCTACTCAGTGTTAAATGCTCTCAGTCATTGGAACAATTTTGCAAAGTGGCTTGCTTCATATATCTTAATGTCTTCATCAATTAAATAACTACATTGTAAGATCCTTGATCTATCTGTCAGGATGAATCAACCTCCATGTCTGATTAGTCCTTTAAGCATTCAACCCCTTGAGTAATTGATTGATTAGTTGGATGACATGAAACTATTTGTTTCTACTTCGTATGGCAATGTAAACAGGGATTTTATGAAATTGACTCCTCGTTAGAACGTTGCACGCATAAAACATAAGGGATAGGACTAAAGTTAGGACATGCAGCCCCACCCCTCAATGAGATCATGAATTATCTCATGTGTAGGAAGGAACTGCAGATGCAGGTTTAAACCAAAGATAGACACAAAATGCTGGAGTGACTCAGCGAGTCAGGCAGCATCTCTTGGAACATGGATAGTTGACGTTCCGGGTTGAGACTCCATAGCACTTTGTGTCTTTTTTTTTAACCAGCATAGCTAGGTGACATTTCGGGTCTGGAAACTTCTTCCGACTGATTGCAAGGGTGGGTAGAAAGAAATCTAGAAGAGTGTAGGGGCAAGACAAAACATGGCAGGTCATAGGTGAACACAGGTGATTGCGGGGGGGGGGGGGGGGGGGGGGGGGGGGGAGGGTGAGGGGGTGAGGGGGAGAGGGGTGAGGGGGAGAGGAGGGAGGTTGATAGGCAGATTGTTGGACAAAGGCCAGAGATGAACACACACACAAGGTGTTAGACAAAAAGGGTTAGAGAGGAGTGAATTGTGAAGCTAAGGGATTATTTAGAAGTGGTGTGAATTGTTTAGAAATGTAATGGAGGGGAAAGGGAGAGATTTTTTGGGTATCCCTGGTAAACCAGCATCTGCAGTTCCTTTTTTCCTTGTAACCTTTGCTTCACGGCACTCATATAGCCATCCTTCACAACCTTGTGTTCACTCAATGACCAAACAACCACCAGTGTTTAACCCCAACATTTTCAGCCAATTGTAAAATTCTCCTCACCTTAGTTGCAAAGGCTCAACCCTGTCTCAAGAACTAGTTTGAGCTCACCTGGAATGTATCCTAACAATCCCTGTCAGAATCTACAAACAAAAGCATTGAATTAAAAACCTGAGCTGATGGACATTGATGGAGTGCACAGTGGCGCAGCGGTAGAGTTGCTGCCTCATAGCACGAGAGACCCAGGTCCAATCCTGAGTATGAGCGCTGTCTGTATAGAGTTTGTACAGTTCTCCATGTGATTGCATGGATTTTCTCCGGATACTCCGGATTCCCTCAACATTCCAAAGCGTACAGGTAGATTAATTGGCTTCAGTAAAAATTGTAAATTGTCCCTAGTGTAGTGCTAGTATGGGGTGATCGCTGGTCGGCGCGGACTCGGTGGTCCAAAGGGCCAGTTTCCACGCTACATCTCTAAAGTCTCCTTGAAACCTTTGGCATTCCAGAGAAAACAATCCAAGTCTATTCAACCTCTCCCACGTAATAGCCCCAAATTCAGGCATCTTTCTGGTAAACCTCGTCTTCACCTTTTCCAAAGCCTTCACATCCTTCCTGCAATGAGGCAAGCAGAACTGCACGCAATACTCCAAATGTGGCCCAATTACTGTAACCTCTCTTTGGGATTTCATTGCTGACTAAGAAATTCCTTATTTTGACGAATTAATGGCACCTCAGCACAGGCCGGGGTAATTAGTGGCTTGTTGCAAGCACTTGTAGGTGGGGAAGAGAACAATCCTGTACACAAAGTAGTGGTCAGATTGCCATTGCTTCACACCTTTTTTTGTTTCAACCCAGAGGAAATCATTTCCATTTCAATTCTTTTCTACATCGATGTAAACCAGCATCTGCAGTTCTTTCTTACATCTAACTTCAAATAGCCTTTGCTTTCCCTCACTCTCCATTCCTTCCCCTTTCCCAGTTCTCCCACCAATGTTACTGTCTCCGACTACATTCAATCTCTCTCCCGCCTACTCCCTTGACATCAGTCTGAAGAAGGGTCTCGACCTGAGACGTCACCCACTCCTTCTTTCCAGTGATGCTGCATGTCCCGCTGAGTTACTCCAGCATTTTGATTCTTTTGATTCAATTGATTCTTTTCTTCTTGGAGCTTTTGTTTCTTTATTTGATAAATGATAACATGATGATGGACAGTATAAATAGAAAATGCGCAATGAAGTGAATGATTTCTGAGAGACTGCAAGAAAACTGAATAACAATGCTGCATAGCAAAACAAGTCTCCAATCCGTTGAAAAAATGTAAGGTAGTTATTGCTTACTGATTTCTCTAATTTCAAGTAACCCTTACTTTTCCTCCCCCTCTGTCCTTCCTGCTAGTTTCACTGTTCGTATCCCTTTGTTACCACCTATTCTACAGCCTACAAGGGATCATTGTGGGCTCCACCCTTCCTTGGTTATCGTTGCCGGCTCTGATTTGTTTTGAATTTTTTTATACCTCTAATTTCCCTCTCCTCTGAACCTCGGCCTGAAGAAAGGCCATCCTGAAATTGAGCTACTGTATTTTTAAGGGTGGCAAACTGGCACGTCTGATAGAGCTGCTGCCTCAGTCAGAGACCCAGGTTTGATCTTGATTGTAGGTGCTGTCTCTACAGAGTTTGGACGTTGACCATGCGGGTTTTCCCTGAATGCTCCAATATCCTCCCACATGTACAGGGTTATAGGATAATTGGCTTTGATAAAGATCAAAGGCTCGAATGGCCTACTCCTGCACCTATTGTCTATTGTCTAAATTGTTCCTAGTGCATAGGATAGCGTTGGTGTACGGGGAGCAGACTTGGTGGGCCGAAGGGCTTGTTTCTGTGCTGTGTGTCTGAACTAAAACAAAATTAAACATGCGGGTTTGAAGGTTATTTGGCTTCTGTAAATTGCCCTTGTGTATAGGGAGAGGGACAACATAGAACTAGTGTGAATGGATGATTAATGGTCGGTGTGGTTTCTATGGACAAAGGCTCTGCTTCCATGCTGTATCTCCAAGTTAAACTAAACAGTTTCAGAAGAAGGTGTCAAACAAAGTTTTGTGCATTTCGGATAAAGGCCACATGATATAGATAAGATAAAACATGTTTAGTGCAGTTTAACTGACAAACTAAAAGCATGAGTTCTGAGTCATGCAACCATCAGTAGATTCAGTTTTGACCCAACGCATCATAACTCAACATGTGGAACCCCTTATTACATTTTGCAAATGGTATAATTTGTCAGTCCTGTTGACAGTTTACAAACTCCCACCCATCTTGCTACCAAAATGCCATTAAGAGTTCAACATGATCAATGGCAAGAGTGAAATATTATTACAGGATCTGCTAAAATATCACTTAGTAACACTTTACGCTGAAGAAGATACTGCAGTATTGTTAACGTCAAATAACGGAATAAAGCATTGTTCTGCTGGGTACATTAATAGCAGTCGGCGTATCACATCCAGAAGGTTATGATTCCATATTTTCAATTCAACTCTAACCCCCAAAAAAATAACTCGGATGAAAATGTTCATGTGTTATTACCACTCCCAAGTTGGGTCAGGTTGCGATGCGTATAGTTTATTATTTGTGTTTAGTTTATTGTCAAGTGTACCGAGATACAATGAAAAGCTTTTCTTGCATGCTAACCATCCACAGTGTACAGATGCATTATAAAGGGATACCTGTTTGTTCAAGAGAACTCAAATTGTTCTATTAATGATCCTGGTTCACCAATGACCATAAACTCTACAGAAACACCATTGAAAGCGAACTGTCAGGCTGCATCATAGCTTAGTTTGAGAACAGCTTTGCCCAAGACTGCCAGAAATCGCAGAGAGTTGTGGATGTAGCCCAGTCCTTCACGCATGCCAGACTCCCTACCATTGACCAGTCAGAAGAAGGGTCTCGACCCAAAACATCACCAATCCATGTTCTCCAGAAATGCTGCCTGACCCACTGAGTTATTATAGCAGTTTGTGTCCTTTTAAGTATTAACCAGCATCTGCTGTTCTTTATTTCTCCACCACTGACTCTATTTACACCACCCAATGCCTCGGGAAAGCAGCCAACATAATCAATGACTTGTTCGTTTTTCTCCCCGCTTCCGTTGGCAAGAAGATACAGAAGATTGAAAGCATCAGACTCGGGAACAGATTCTTCCCATCTGTTATCAGGCTTCTGAACAACCCTTGCACAAGCTAGTGTACTGTCTAATTCTCCTCTACCCCATTAAGGACATTGGACTTTGGCTCTGGAACTGTTGCACTGCAAAACTGAGAACTATATTTAGCACCCTCTTTTCCTTTCCTTCTCTCTACCCGTTGCACTTGAGTTGGGCTTGATTATATTTATGTATTGGATTATCTGATCTGAATAGATAGAATGCAAAACAAAGGTATTCACTGTACCTGTTCCCCAGTAAACGTGATGATAATAAACTCGTATAAGGAGAAGGGATTTCTGCAAACCACTGTGAAGGTAAATATTGCTAATTTATTGTTTATGGAATTGTGCTATGTGAAAACTGGTTGCTATGTTTGCAAGCAAATTCACGTTAAAAAATAATCAAGGTCTGAATGACAATAAAGTTTTCAAGCATTGTATGACACTATCTTATTACCAGTTCTTTTTTTTTCATTAACGACATAATTACATTTAATTATCTTGGGGAGGGCAAAAATGTAAGACAGCTGCAGATTGGTATCATTAGAGAAGGGCTTGTAGCTTCAGACAAATAAGTTCCTAACACATTATCATTTTGGTGTTAGAGCACAGATTCAATGGTCAATGGGCAATGGTTTCTTTATTGTCACTGCACCAGGTACAGTGAATAGATTTTATGCATGCAGGTCCACAAGACCATCCTCGTACATACGCACAATCACCCCAGTCAGTACAGCATGTACAGAACAGCCCACCGAGTCCATATGCAAGAGGTGCCATTTTGCACCATTCAGGGTCTTAAATACAATCTCTTCATAATAAATGCCTCTCTTGCATGTTTCTGGCAATTCAGATAGTTAGCTAACTCTGCTTTAGGAATTTAGAACAAGGAATGTAAAACATAGAAATACACAGCACAAGAACAGGCCCTTCGGCCCATATTATCTATGGGGAAGGTGATGCCAAGATAAACTAATCTCATCTGTCTGCAAATGATCTCTAGCTCTATTCACTGCATATTCATGTCATAGACCTAGGTAGTGTGGCGCACCTAAGACGGTGTGCCCACCTTGATTTAATTTATTTGATGGTGCATTGGCAGTTTATAATGTGCAGCAGTGAGGGGGAACTTCTGTGTCACTCCAGTTGCTGCAGGGACTGGAAACAGCAGGCCACTTCCCCCCCCATCTCGGCAGAAGCAATCTGGGGATGAATTAAGACGCACTGTGTCCTCATTTGCTATCTCACACCTGCTTTTATACAGATTATCTATCTGCTTTACGGTGCCCAACCATGGGACCCGTAACAGTATCACAAACCTCAGCCCTGAATGTCTTTGATATTGAGAGTGAGGGGGAACTTCTTTACTCAGAGGGTGGTGGCTGTGTGGAATGAGCTTCCAGCAGAAGTGGTGGAGGCAGGATCGATTTTAACATTTAAAAGTAAAGTGGATAGGTATATGGATGTGAAGGGAATGGAGGGGTATGGTCTGAGTGCAGGTAGATGGGACTAGGGGAAAACAAATGGTCGGCACGGACTGGAAGGGCCGAGAGGGCCTGTTTCCGTGCTGTAATTGTTATATGGTTATATGGTTATAAAGGCCAGCACACCAAAAGCTTTCTTTACCAGCCTATCCACATGTGATTCCACCTTCAGGGAACTATGCACAGTTATTCCTAGAAACCTCTGTTCCACAGCATTCCTCAATTCACCACCATTTACCATGTATGTCCTATTTTGATTTGTCCTGCCAAGATGTAGCACTTCACACTTATCAGCATTAAACTCCATCTGCCATCTTTCAGCCCACTTTTCCAAATGGCCTCTCTGTAGACTTTGAAAATCCACTTCATTATCCACAACACCACCCATCTTAGTATCACCTGCATACTTACTTATCCAATTTTCCACCCCATCATCCAGATCATTAATGTACATGACAAACAACAGTGGATCCAACACAGATCCCTGAGGAACCCCACTGGTCACTGGCTTCCAACCTGACAAACAGCCATCCACCATTACTCTCTGACATCTCCCTTTCAGCCACTGTTGAATCCATCTTGCTACTCCGCCATTAACACCCAAAGATTGAACCTTCTTAACCAACATTCCATGGGGAACCTTGTCAAAGGTTTACTGAAATCCATATAGATAACATCCACTGCTTTACCCTCATCAATTTCCCTAGTAACCTCTTCAAAAATTTCAAGAAGGTTTGTCAAACATGACTTTCCAGGCACAAATCCATGTTGACTGTTCCTGATCAGATCCTGTTTATCCAGATGCTTATATATATTATCTCTAAGTATCCTTTCCATTAATTTGCCCACCACTGACGTCAAACTAATAGGTCTATAATTGCTAGGTTTATTCTTTGAACCCTTTTTAAACAATGGAACAACATGCGCAGTACGCCAATCCTCCGGCACTATTCCCGTTTCTAATGACATTTGAAATATTTCTGTCATGGCTCCTGCTATTTCTACACTAACTTTCCTCAATGTCCTAGGGAATATCCTGTCAGGACCTGGAGACATATCCACTTTTATATTTTTCAAAAGTGTCAGTACTTCCTCCTCTTTGAATCTCATAGTTTCCATAGCTACTCTACTTTTTTCCCCTTACCTCACAGAGTTCAATATCCTTCCCCTTGGTGAATACCGAAGAAAATAAATTGCTCAATATCTCCCCCATCTCTTTTGGCTCTGCAGATAGCTGTCCATTCTGGCTCTCTAATGGTCCAATTTTATCCCTTGTTATCCTTTTTCTATTAATATAGCTGTAGAAACCCTTTGGATTTACTTTCACCTTTCTTGCCAAAGCAACCTCATATCTTCTTTTAGCCTTTCTAATTTCTTTCTTAAGATTCTTTTTACATTCTTTATACTCTAGCACCACATTTACTCCATGTCTCCTATAATTATTGTAGATATTTCTCTTTTTTCAAAACAAGTGTCCAATTTCCCTTGAAAACCATGGCTCTTTCCAATTGTTACTATTTCCTTTCAACCGAACAGGGACATAAAGATACTGTACTCTTACAATGTTCCTTTTAAATGTCCTCCATTTCTCTTCTACATCCTTCTCATAAAACAAAATGTCCCAATTCACATCTTTTAAATTCTTACGCATTCCCTCAAAGTTAGCCTTTCTCCAATCAAAAATCTCAACACTAGGTCCAGTTCTGACTCTCTCCATAATTATATTGGAACTAATGGTATTGTGATCACTGGTCCCGAAGTGCTCACCAACGCATAACTCCGTCACCTGACCTGCCTCATTTCCTAACAGGAGGTCCAGCACTGCCCCTTCTCTGGTCGATACCTCTATGTATTGCGGCAAAAAACTATCCTGCACACATTTTACAAACTCCAAACCATCCAGCCCATTTACAGAATGTGTTTCCCAGTCTATTTTTGGAAAATTGAAATCTCCCACAATCACTACCTTGAGCTTACTACTAATATCTGCTATCTCCTTACATATTTGCTCTTCCAATTCTCACTCCCCATTTGGCGGTCTATAATACAACCCTAAAAGTGTTGCTACACCATTCCCACTTCTCAGTTCCACCCAAATAGCCTCCCTAGATGAGCCCTCTAATCTATCCTGCCAAAGCACCACTGTAATACCTTCTCTGACAAGCAATGCAACACCTCCACCTCTGGTCCCTCAAATTCTATCACACCTGAAGCAACGAAATCCTGGAATATTTAGTTTCCAATCACAGCCCTCCTGCAACCATGTTTCACTGATTGCCACAACATCATATTTCCAGGTGTCAATCCAGGCTCTAAGTTCATAATAATAGGTCTTGGTGTACAATGTGGTTATGGTGTGGCGCACCTAAGATGGTGTGCCCACCTTGATTTAATTTATTTGATGGTGCATTGGCAGTTTATAATGTGCAGCAGTGAGGGGGAACTTCTGTGTCACTCCAGTTGCTGCGGGGACTGGAAACAGCATGGCACTCCCCCCCCCCCCCCCCCCCCCCCCCACCCCCCCCCCCCCCCCCCCCCCCCCAATCTCGGCAGAAGCAATCTGGGGATGAATTAAGATGCACTGTGTCCTCATTTGCTATCTCACATCTGCTTTTATTCAGGTTATCTATCTGCTTTACGGTGCACAACCATGGGACCTCTGAGTCGGAGCAGAGACTGTGCCATTGCTGAACTGTGATCCATCGTGAAAGACGGTGAAAAGCTGCTGCAATGTCAGAGAGTGGGAGGAAGAGCCTAGTGTGGGACATTCGGAAGTCACTGCTCACCTTGTCATCTATAGAGCTCTTTCACATCACCAAAGAGATGGGTTCAACGTCAGATGGGGACCTGTCTGAACTCCATGAAGGAGACCATGAAGGCTGCTTCGACAAAATCAGTTCATTCATGTACAGTAAGCATTTGTTAGAGTCAGAAGACAGTGGAATGTCTGAATTGTTGGGTTTGAAAGATGCTATTGATGATATTGTAAAGACCCGAAATGTATGGTGTTTGCCAGAGCTAGAAATACAACCCATAGGTGCTCATGGAGATACTACTAACCAAATGTTCCAAGTCAGTTCTACTTTGCCAAACAGTGATGCTTTCACAACTGACCCAGTACTACCTACTGCTGTATCTGACTCCACAAACGCAGAGTTACTGGCAATGCTCACTAGCAATGAGGAGCTTGGTAAAAGGCTGAAACAAAGCATCATTGGTACCGACAACTCAGTCACCAGAAGACTCTCCGCCATTAGCAGCACAGGCTAATAAGTCTCGAAG
Source organism: Okamejei kenojei (assembly GCA_035221665.1). NCBI lineage: Eukaryota > Metazoa > Chordata > Chondrichthyes > Rajiformes > Rajidae > Okamejei > Okamejei kenojei. Next base: position 34,424,834 of record CM069140.1, read on the forward strand.
TGACTCATCATCCCACAACCCGACAGTTGTCCGACCCATTCGAGAGGGGATGATTTCCATAAGAGATCTCGCCTATCTCCAGAGAAGGGAGTTTAAGGTACAAGGGGGCCAGGTTGGTGATCATTCACCAGACATCAGTTATAGCAATGTCTGTAAGCAAGTAGAGGAAGGGATCAAATAAGGCTTCCATGATGCAGAGATAGTTCGTGGTGTGCTCCGGATAATAAAACCTGGAATTTTTAAAGAGATGCTAATGAACAAGGATGACTTGACTGTGATGGAACTCAAGGGATTTCTCCAGGCTCACCTAAGAGAAAAAAACAGTAGTTATTCCAAGAGTTAATATGTGCCAAGCAGGAGGAGAATGAGACACCACAACAATTCCTCTATCGTGTCATAGGTTTGAAGCAACGTGTCCTATTCACATCAAAACTGTCAGACGCAGGTATAAAATACAGTGCAGCTACTGTTCAAGATGGCTTCCTACATACAGTTTACCAGGGATTAGGCTACAAACACAGTGACCTACACAGAGAAATAAAACCTCTCTTGTCCAGTGGTGAAGTAAGTGATGAGACAATACTGCTCCAGGTAATGAGAATCACCAGTGAAGAAAGTGAGAGACAAGAGAGGATAGGTCCTTTTCGTCGGCAGGCTGCATTTCATGCACATGGTGCACAGTTTGAGCCGAATACAGCAAAAGAACAGTGCAAGCAAGCAAGAGAGCGTGGCGCCAATAGTAAAGACAGACCCAATTAAAGAGCTTACAGCCAAAGTATATGAGCTCACGTATGATTGAGGCCATGAAACGACAAATTAAACCACAACCAACATATGTGAAGAACCAATATTCTCAAAATAAAATGAGACCCAGGAGAGATAAATCATACGGTTGTCCAAAATGTGTTGAACAAAACTGCCCAGACTGTAACCATTGTTTCTCATGTGGGGAGGAAGGCCACAGAGCTGTTGGGCGGTGAAAAACTTGAACCGGTCGCTGCAGGGGGGCGCCCAGTGGTCGGATCTGAGAAACGTCCCCAAACTCAAACTGACTGTGATGACAACAATACAGATCTTCCTTTGTCCACTACTTCAGAAGTAGCGAGCACACAGTACAATGACAAACAAAGTAAATCATCTTCTCAGTTCTCTTTTGAACCACAATGTACCAAACATAAAGCTGTCGCCAACATGATAGGAAAGAAGGCTCTGATACAATGTAAGTGGTTTGGCGGTAACTGCATTGCTCGACACAGGCGCACAAGTTAGTATTATCAGCCGTGCCTGGAAAGATCTACACCTGCCTGATCTAAACAGTCGACCAGTGTCTGAGATCATTGAGGAACTGGATGAGCTAAAGGTTTATGCAGTCAATGGAGAGCTCATTCCTTTTGATGGATGGGTTCCTATAATGACCAACCTACCTGGGAATGAGGACTGAAGTCTTGCCATCAGTGTCCCATTCTTAGTCAGCAGCTTGACCATGGAAAGACCGTTGATTGGTTTTAATGTTCTTGAGCAGCTTGTTGAAGGACAGCCAGAAAGGTTAGTACCTACTCTGATACAGTTGTTTCAGAATGCCATTGGTGTTTCAAGTGAGAAAGCAGAAGCAGTGGTGAGTTTTATTCAGACAGTGGAGCCAAGCATGCCACAAGGACGCCGAAGAACTAGTGCAAAGGACGTGGTCGTTCCAGCTGGACAAGTCAGCTGGGTGAGATGCCGGGTTCCCCCAACCATGAACTCCTATGGCCGTCTGGTGTTGTTCGAATCAGACGAAGGCAGTCAGCCTTTGGATCAGCTAGATCTAGGAGCAGGTTTGGTTGAAATGCAGAATCCTTTAAAACCATATGTCACCATTGCTGTTGGCAACAACACCAGCCATGACATTATCTTGCCACGTAAGACAGCCCTGGGCACCTTACAGCATGTTAGAAACATAGAAAAAACATAGAAATTATGTGCAGGAGTAGGCCATTCAGCCCTTCGAGCCTGCACCGCCATTCAATATGATCATGGCTGATCATCCAACTCAGTATCCCGTACCTGCCTTCTCTCCATACCCTCTGATCCCCTTAGCCACAAGGGCCACATCCAACTCACTCTTAAATATAGCCAATGAACTGGCCTCAACTACCCTCTGTGGCAGAGAGTTCCAGAGACTCACCACTCTCTGTGTGAAAAAAGTCTTTCTCATCTCGGTCTTAAAGGATTTCCCCCTTATCCTTATAGCTGTGACCCCTTGTCCTGGACTTCCCCAACATCGGGAACAATCTTCCTGCATCTAGCCTGTCCAACCCTTAAGAATTTTGTAAGTAAATGTTGAAAGGGTTGTGGAAGCTGACCCTCCAAGAAAAGTGGTATCCATGACAACAGTCAGCGAGGTCACTCTGAACTTCCTCAACCAACTCCCTCACTGTGGCATCCGCTCGTGAACCTTGATCGCCTGGAGGAAAATCAGCAAGAGGTTGTCCGGAAAATGTTATTTGATGAGTCTAAAGCCTTTGCCAGAGATGAAAATGATATTGGATGCAACCCAAGCCTGCAAATGGTGATAAATCTGAAAGATGACATTCCTGTGCAGAGAGCGTACACATCCATCCCAAAACCGCTGTTGAGAGAGGTAGAGGAATATGTTCAAGACCTCCTTGTCAAGGGATGGATTGTGAAATCTAGGTCCTCCTATGCCGCTCCAGTTGTGTGTGTGCGGAAGAAAGACGGTACACTGCGCCTCTGCATAGATTATCATCTATTGAATCAGAAAACGGTGCCGGATAGACACCCACTGCCTCGAATACGAGACTTGCTGGACACCTTGGGTGGTTACTCGTGGTTTAGCATCCTTGACCAGGGTAAGGCCTACCACCAGGGTTTCGTGGCTGAATGTTCATGTCATCTCACTGCTTTCATCACACCCTGGGGGTTTTATGAGCGGGAAGGATCCCGTTTGGCCAATCAAACGCGCCAGCAGCATTCCAGAGAAGTATGGAGGAGATGTTGAGTTCTGTGAGGGATGAGTGCTGTATACCCTACCTCGATGACATCCTCTGCTACTTGCGGTCATTTGAAGATCACGTGGAAGTGGTCCGCAAGGTTGCAACATCAAGGGGTAAAGCTCCGATCTGAAAAGTGTGTTGTTCATGCAAGAAGTTCGCTATGTTGGCCGCCTTGTCTCTGCTAACGGTATTCGAGTTGATCCCAAGGACCTGAATGCTGTGCTGGCTTTGAAAGACAAAACACCACAGACGGTAGGTGATTTGAGAAGGGTTCTCGGCTTTCTCAGTTACTACAGGACATACGTTCAAAACTTCTCAAAGATAGCAAAGCCATTGTATGAGATGCTCCAAGGGAAATCCTCAATTCAAGTCCAGTCTCGACAAGGTAAAGCCAAGGGACCCCAACTGTCATCCAGGGCACTCATACAGTGGACTGCTGAACATCAAAGTGTACTCGAGAGACTGATTGACATGTTGACACATCCACCGGTTTTGGCATACCCAACCTTCGACAGGCGTTTCGTCTTGCAGACCAATGCATCAGAGCAAGGTCTAGGAGCTGTCCTCTACCAGCAACAGGAGAGCAAGCTGCGAGTCATTGCGTATGGGTCACGGACTTTGACAGCTGCAGAGAGGAACTACCATATGCATAGTGGCAAGTTGGAGTTCCTTGCACTTAAGTGGCCAGTGTGCGAGAAATTTATGGACTACCTCTATTATGCTCCACACTTTACCATCTTCACTGACAACAACCCACTTACTTACATCATGAGCACTGCCAAACTCAATGCGGTTGGTCACCGGTGGGTGGGAGAACTGTCAGACTTCCATTTTGACATCAGGTACAGACCAGGAAGAGTCAACACAGACGCAGATACTCTGTCCCGAGTCCCTCTTGATATTGACCAGTACATGTCAACGTGCACAGAGGAGTTGTCGCAGGATGTAGTGAATGCAGCTTGGGAAGGAAGTCAAGCAGCCCCGAGGAAAGTTGTGGCATGGATAGCCGTTCTTGCTGTCTCCTCTCAAGATGTTGTCCTCCAGCCCCGCACCCCGCTACACAGTATTAGTCATGATGACTTGGTCCAAGCTCAAAGAGAGGATCCGAGATAGGAGAGATCTTAAAGCTCAAAGAGATCTCTGAAATACCAACCCGTGGTGTTAAAACACCTCCACGACAACATGGGACATGCGGGCATGGAGAGAGTTCTTCACCGCGCCAGGGAGAGGTTTTACTAGCCCTACATGAAAAGGTGTGTCGAGGACTATGTAACAAAGAAGTGCAGTTGCATCAAACAGAAGAAGCCTACAGTCCATGAGCGTGCACCAATGAGCGGTCTGAAGTCCAACTCACCCCTGGAAATGGTTTGTATCGACTTCTTACACCTTCAGTTTTTTATTTGTAAAAAAAATTTGAAAACCATATATCATTTTCCTTCCCCTTCGCAATTATGCCCCACTTTGTGTTGGTCTATCACATAAAATCCCAATAAAATACATTTACGTTTGAGGTTGTAATGTGACAAAATCTGGAAAAGTTCAAAGGGTATGAATACTTTTGCAAGCCACTGTACAAAAAAACAAGTCTGGCCGGACGGCAGCTGAACGGATTTACAATGACTTTGTACCACGTTTCGGATTCCCAAACAAGCTCCATCATGACCAAGGACGTGAATTCGAAAATGAACTGTTTCGAACCCTTGGCCAGCTCTCTGGAGTAGGACATTCCCGAACATCCCCATATCACCCGCATAGTAATCCAGCAGAGTGATTTAATCGAACCTTGCTGCAGATGCTGCAAACTCTGACAGACATAGAAAAGGAGATATGGAAAGAACATCTCCCACAGGTTGTACATGCGTATAACTGCACCCGCCATGAGTCCACTGTTTATTCCCCTCACTATCTTCTCTATGGTCGACACTCTCGCCTTCCTGTGGATCTCCTGTTTTGGTTGGATGAAGAAATAGATCCAGTGACGCACAAAGGTTATGCTGAGAAGTGGCAAAAAAGGATGGCGGAAGCAAACCGCATTGCTAACAACAACAGTCTGTCTTCAAGTGCAAAAGGAAAGTCCTACTATGATCAGAAGGTGAGAGGAGTAGTCTTGAAGCCTGGGAGAGTGAGGTGGGCCTGGGAAACTACGTTCCTACTGGGAGAAGAGGATATATGTAGTGAAGGAACAAGTCTCAGACAACCCAGTGTATGTTATTCATCCAGAAAACGATGGCAAAGGGAGACTGAGGACGCTGTATAGAAACCTGCTTTTACTGGTCAATGATTTACCAGTGGAATTCCCATCGCAGCAGACCAAACCAACTTCAAAGCCACAGACGCAAAGGAAACCTCAGCTGAGAATGAGTAACATAAGAGACAGAACCGAGAATGCAGAGACATCTGACTCGGATGATGAGTCAGGAGGAGGTTATTGGTTGAGGATACCCCTAAGTCAGGCTGAGCCAAGGACAACAGCTATGCCTGAGAGAATGCCGGCTCAGACTCCTAGTAAACCTGCCAGAATCCAACATGAGCAAGCACAAAGAACACCCACTCGAGTGACCCGACACAGGGATGAAGGTTCATTCATATCAGTCGGAAAACATGGAAGAAGTCAAGAACGGATGGTGGTCCAAATATCACCTGAAATGGACTTGAGGCCACCAGAAGCTGAAATACAGCCACAGGATCAAGGGAATAGACTACTTAACAGATGAGGGCGAACTACAACAGGAGGATGATCAGGACATTCCCCTTGACACTGAACAAGATGAGAAGATTGTTGCAGACCTCGAGGAGCACTCTCTCTCTCTCTCTCTCTCTCTCTCACACTCTGAACCTGGATCCCCTGTTACACCGAGACGGTCCATAAGGGAAAGACGGCCAGTCCAAAGGCTCACCTACTCATCTCTTGGTCATCCGACCTATCAGCCATTTCCTGCTGTGAACACTATTGGCACGTACCTCATGCCCTCTACTCACCCACTGTACAGGCCATCATTCCAGTGTGCACCCATGGCCCAATATTCATAATTGCCATGTACGGTACAGGGTTATTGAGAATGAACAGTGGTGATGTAATCAAACTAGAGTCATTTTTTATAGTTGAAGATTTTGAATATTGTAAATATTTTTGAGTCTGTGAAAGATTGTTGATTATTTTCAATGGACACTTGTGATTTGAAATAAGTTTCAATGGAGCCACTTTTGTTGTTGGGGAGCGTGTGGCGCACATAAGGCGGTGTGCCCACCTTGATTTAATTTATTTGATGGTGCATTGGCAGTTTATAATGTGCAGCAGTGAGGGGGAACTTCTGTGTCACTCCAGTTGCTGCCTGGACTGGAAACAGCAGGGCACTTCCCCCCCATCTCGGCAGAAGAAATCTGGGGATGAATTAAGACGCACTGTGTCCTCATTTGCTATCTCACACCTGCTTTTATACAGGTTATCTGTCTGCTTTACGGTGCCCAAAGGCAAACTTCTGCAGATGCTGAACATTCTGAAAGAATACATGAAATACTCTGCTGGTCGGGCAGCATCTGTGGATAGCGAAGCAAAATTATTCTGCTCTGATTGTAGCCGCTATCTTTTCAACAAGAAAGTAAATGCTACTCACTGTGTAGCTGGCACTGTTGCTCCCAGAACTGGTAAGAAAATAACATTGACTTCATTTAAACAAAGGCACATTTTGGAAATTTTACTGTACTTTATCACTTTTAAGGTAGAGAGTTGGATATATTAGTAGGAATGATACTGGACTTCTCCACCTTAATAAAACGCATCCATGCTGCAAGTTGCGGATGCTGAGAAGCCTTGCTTCTGTGTGCTTAATTACTAGGTTCGCTGAAAGCCCTGTCACTGGCAAGTCTGAAAGCAGAACTTTCCCTGCACTAGTTGCTGTGTGTTCTTGCTCCTGAATGTATCTGTGCAAATGTAACTAAAGCTGGCAGCATTTAGTTCAGACTCTACTTTAGACTGTAGAGATACAGTGTGGAAACATGCCCTTTGGCCCACCAAGTCTGCGCCGACCAGCGATGCCCGTACACCAACACTATCCTCCACAACAGGAACAAATTACAATTTTTACCAAAGCCAATTATCTTACAAGCCTTTAATTCTTTGGAGTGGGGGAAGAAAACGGACCATCAGAGAAAACAAACAGCGACACAGGAAGAGCGTACAAATTCCACACAGACAGCATCCATAGTCAGGATCGAACCTGGGTCTCTGGCACTGTAAGGCAGCACCTCTACCACTAGTTCACACTCATTCCACACTATCCCGCTTTCTCATCCACCCAATACGCACCAGGGGCAATTAACATACAAACCTGCATGCTTTTGCGATGTGTGAAGAAACCAAGGGAAACCAGAGCACCTGGAGGAAACCCACATGGTCACAGGGAGAGCGTGCAAACTCTGCATTGACAGCACCTGAGGTCAGGATTGATCTCGAGTCACTGAAGATGTGAGGCAGAGGCTGGTCCAAATGTACCAATGTGCCTCCCAACAGTGCAGCTGTGTGGGGACTCCTCAGACAATGAATCAATGGATGTTCTCGCTCCCTCCGACGTCACTCCACTCATTCAAGTAGAGGAAATCTGCGAGTTCATCCAGGCCACTGAAGGTGCCCAACATCGGCCCAGACTGGCCTTCCTCCAGTGGCCAAACCTACACGGGCTCACCAGCTCGCTGAACCACATCCTCAGAAGGAGGGGGAGGGGCAAGGGGGTGAAGGGGAATGACCGGCGTCAGCTCAGGTCCTTTTTGGACGACCTGGAGAAGGACGCCAAGACCAAGAGCAGCGTTGTTCCTGTTGAGGGTAGAGGGACCAGTAGAGCGCCCCTTGTGGCCAGGGTCCGGAGGGCAAGGAGCAAAGCCACTCCACCTCGGGTCTGCAAGGGGAGGAGTGGCTCTGCTGTCAGTGACCAAAGGACTGGTGATGGGATCTAGGGAGAAGGCAGCGCTGAAGATGTCCTGGTTGGGTTGCTTCTAGGCCTGGCCAAGCTGGCCATCCGCGAGTCACGGCGCCAGACTGAAGAGGGCTTTGCCCGAGCCCAATGCTTTCCCCTTTACCGGGGTTGTACAGTAGTTATTAGAATATTTGTAAAATAGTTGTTTGATGATTTTGTAACATGGTGGTGGGTATGTCACCACGGTTTTGTTTTTTTGAGTCTTTGTATCGTGTTGAAATAAAATTAATTATTTTTTGATACAAAAAAACAGTGCGGCTGTGTGTAATAGTGCAGGCATCTGAACACATCTCTTGCATGTGTCCAACAATTGGTGAGTACATTTACCTCTCGCTTTCTCTCTCTAAATCAGTGCCTTTGGCTATGGGCTGACTTGCGTATATAAAACTAGATCCAACCATTCAGATTTTATCACCAAAAATTATTTCTGGAATATTTTGCTTGTCAATTGGAAATGAACTGAGTAATGGACTTCCCACATTAAAAAGAACTGTGGGCTGAAATTAAAGCATTTTAAATTATTTTCAGAATCATTCTGTTCATGTTTTTTTTTTAAACCTTCCTGTTAAAAAATCTGAATGACACACAACTACGTGTTATCGTCTTTTTTGTCTTTTGTATTGTCTAATTGCCTTAATGTTTTTGCAGCATCCTCAGCTAGCCGATCACATAATCAGTCACTCCCACAAATATGCTGTTGCACCGTAGCGAGATATTTAAATTGCCCTTCAATTTTCAGTCCTCAAAGCTTATTTGTTGTTCCAACCAAATATCTTTCATCTCGGTCTATATCGGGGTTTGACAGTATGTTTAAAAAGTGGAATATGGAACAGAATATAGAAAGGTACATCACAAGCACAGGCCTGTGGCACAGGGGTAGACTCGCTGCCTTACAGTGCCAAAGGCCCGGGTTTGATTTTAGCTATGGGTGATGTCTGCACGGAGTTTGCACTTTCTCCCTGTGACTGTGTGGGTTTTCTCCAGGTCCTCCGGTTTCCTCCCACAATTTAACCACAAGCTGGTTTGTAGGTTAATTGACCCCTAGTGTGTTGGATGCAAACTGGAATAACATCGAATCAGTGTGAACGAGTAATCAATGATCGCCAGGGACTCGATGGGCTGAAGGGCGCATTTCTATGCTGTATCTCCAAACTAAACTAAACTAAGTGTAGGGAAGCTGAAGATTTTTGTTTGTAAATGTCATTGCAAGTTGCACGCAGTTAATGTTACAAGAATCTCTAAAATGCTCTTAAACCAGGCAGATTCAATGTTGATCTCTTCAAAGAGCGCCTGATTCATTGTGACGGGAAGTAACACATTCACAGACAGTTAAGACTCAGAAGTGAGTGCCACTGACACCAACTTGCTCTTGCAATGTAACTCGAGGAGTATAGTTCGCATCACAGAAGTGAAAGGCTTGACAAATGTTTTTGAGTTCCAGTGTATTCTGTCATTTCTATGCTCAGGCTCCTGTGATAAATTCACATTGCACCACTGAAGTATCGGCACCCTTTGATCATCATCCATTAACAAAACAGAGAGTTTAGTTTAGTTTACTTTAGAGACACAGTGTGGAAATAGGCCCTTCGGCCCACCGAGTCTGTGCCGACCAGCAATCCCACACACCAACACTATCCTACAATTTATAATTTTACCCAATTAGCCTACAAACCTCTCGAGCATGGGAGGATACAGGAGCACCCGGAGAAAACCCACGCAGGTCATGGGGAGAACGTCCAACCTCCATACAGATAGCACCCATAGTCAGGATCAACCCCGGGTCACTGGGGCTGTGAGGAAGCAGCTCTACCACTGCTCCAACATGCTACCCTATAAAAATATCTTAAATGCCATTATCGTATCTGTCTCAAAAACCAGCCCTCGCAGTGTGTTCCAGTCACTTATCGCCCTGTGTTTAAAGACGTGCCCCACACATCTATTTGAAACTTTGCCTCATCACCTCAAGAAAGGATTACTGAGATTTTGAACTCATGATCCCTGGTTTACAAGACCAGTACTCCAACCCCTGACCAATGGAGTTTTTTGGTGGGATATGGCAAGGCTTTGCATATCAGTAGAAGCAAAGGACTGCAGATGCTGGTTTACAAAAAAACAGAACACAAGGTGCTGGAATAACAGTTGGTCACGCAGCATCTCTGGAGAACATGGATAGGTGATGTTTTGGGTCAGACTGATGGTGTGGGAGGGGAGAAAGCTGGAAGCGAGGAGGGGCAGGACAAAGCATGGCAGGAAATAGGTGCCAACAAGTTAGTGTGGTATTTTGCTAGGCGGGTGGTTGGAACTACGACTAGAGATACAAAAAAAAGGTGTAAGAGAAAAGGACTGCAGAGTTCGGAATTGTGAAGCCAGAGTAACTAATGTAGGTGAAGGGGAGAATAGGTCCAGGCAGGGAACAGGGGAGGGGAGGGGAGGGGAGGGGAAAGAGTGCGGGTGGAAGGGGAGGGGGAGGTTTCCTAAATTTGGAGAATTCAACATTGATACAGTTGAGTTGTATGCTGCCCAAGCAGAATGTGAGGTGCTATTCCCTCAATTTGCATGTGTCCTCTCTCTGAGAGTGGAAGAGGCCCGGGACAGAAAGGTCAGTTAAATGGTTAACATCCGGGAGATCCGGTCGGCCTTGCAAGACATGTGCACGACATAATATGTGAAATGGCAAGTTATATAGAATGCGAGCTTTGTAGCTTCAGATCCAAAAGAGCGCAGTGAGGCAACTAGAAGAGCGAATGTTTCCTGACCTTGGGTGCTGTCTCAGTGGAGCTTGCATGGTCTCCCTGTGCCGCATAGGTTTCCTTTGGTTGCACTGTTTTCCTCCCCCATCCCAAAGATGTGTGGGTTTGTAGTCCATGCCAGTTTTATGCAGTATCTTTCAATCATGCAAGATGCATCACTCAAACATGGCCGATCGGTTAATTGAAAATGTGGAGAGTAAAAAAATGGATATAATGTGGGATTGATGCAAAATAGGTAATTGGTGGACGTCGTGGATTCGATGGGCTGAAGGGCCTGTTTGCGTAATGCATCTCTATGTGGCATTAAGGCCCTTTGACTGCATGACCCAATGACTATCAGTCTCTCGTCAGGGAGGGTACAAAGAGGCAAACAAGCTTTGGAGATGATAAATTTATGCTGATCTTGTCAGCATGGGTTCATAGGATGACAGGTAGCGCTTTCCTAATGTGAGTCACCGCCAACACAGAAACAACAGTACAATAAACGGCTGGGAGTTATAAGACGTTAGATGCATCACCAGCAGCTGTGTCTTTATGGTGAGATAAATACTTAGGATAGGGGGAATGGCCAAGACTGACAACAGCCTTCTCGTTAGATCACTTTACTTTAGAGATCACTTTAGATATAAAGTGTAAACATGACCATGGGCTCATCAAGTCCATGCTGAGCTGTGATACCCCCTGCACTTTCACTATCCCACACAGTCGGGACAATTAACAGTTTTTTACCGAAGCCAAATAACCTACAAACCTGTACGTGTTTGGAGTGTGGGTGGAAACTGGAGCACCCGAGGAAAACCCTCGTGGTCACAGGGAGAACATGCAAACTCGGTACAGAGAGCATCCATAGTCAGGATTGAATCCGGGTCGATCAGTAGAAGCCATAATGGGCCTGTCCCACTTAGGCGATTTTTCAGCGGACTGCTGGCGACTGTCAAGTTGCCGGCAGTCGCCTAAAAAAACGTCAACCAGAACGGCGACTGAAGAGTGGAACACACAGACAAACACATCGTTCCTTCACCAGCCTGTTATGCAGGCGGGGGACAGGGCAAGCGGGGCAGCACTGTCTAAAAAATTCACATGGTGCAAAGCCAAGGTGAAACAGACACACACCGCGATGAACAGGAAGTTTGGCGCTATAAAAAGATGGTAAAGGTGTAGAGTAAGTCCTTTAAAAGAGGGGGGGGGGAGAAGGGGGGGAGAAGGAGGGGAGAAGGAGTGGAGACAACTTTTAAGAAGCTGGCGATACATGGCTGTGAAGCTCGGTGGACATTTAACATTACCGGTCGTTTATCCTTGGTTCTGAAAACTACTGCTTACTTTTTTATTCACAATGAGCCAATGAAATTCACCGGTCAGCACCGGCTACAACCTACGAAAACCTCCGAGAACCTAAGACCTCCTGGCAACCCACTAGGAACTCCTGGCGACCCACCTACGGCTCGGGAATTCTCGCTACTCTCCATGGCAGCTTCATTCTAGTTGCCGCTAATTTTTCACGGCGACCATAATGAGGCCGCGACTAGTTCCCAGAATGCGGGAACTCCTCGCGACCATGAAGGCGACTCCCCGGCAACCACCCGCGAACATGTGGCGACTGCATTGTCTCCTGTAGACGCCTAAAAGGTCACCTTAGTGGGACTGGCTCATAAGGCAGCAACTCTACTGCTATGCTACAGTGCTGCCTCCTGTGGGAACAGCTGTTGTCTACCGAAGAAGCTCTATTGCTCAAATAAGTCTTTTACCTAACCTAACTTTTTATTTCATTACAACCCAGAAAAAATATTTTGTTTTTTGAACATGAGATATGCCAAGAATGAACATCTTGTAATCCCACCAGCAGTCCACAGCCACCACATTTTGGCTTCAGAAAGATAATGTTTTTTTCACACGTTTTAGTATCAAAACAATGAGATGCCTTCCATAACCTTCCCTTGAGTACAGAAACACAAAGCCAACCATCCTTTCAAGATCAAGATCACAGAATCACTCGACTGTTCACCTTCATCACATCATCAAAGCTCTAAAACACATTCATCCCTCAATCTAACCATGTCGCCGGCACAGCCGACACCTCATCACCAGCTGTGCTGCTGGCTTTCCAGAAGGGTCTTTTGGGTGCAGTGCAACTTTCTTCTGTTTTGTCATTGCCGTCAAACAGGGCAAGAGACAAGATAGAGGTAGCCTTTACAAACACTCCTCTCCACTCTCCTACCTCTTCCCTTTCCTCCCCTTCCTCCACGAAAAGCTGTTTACCTAATTCCGCAGTTCGTAACGATGTATTCCTCTTCGGATCATACCGTCCTCAGCCAACAATTGGCCTATCAGGGAACCTTCCTGCCTAAAGCTATCTGATGCCAGCCCCGATTTATCCTGGTCTTTTCTTGCTTCCAGCTCCCCAATCACTCTGATGAAGGATCCCGACCCAAAACGTCACCTATCCATGTTCTCCAGAGATGTGGCCTGACTCGTTTAGTTACTCCAGGATTTTGTGTCCATGTTATAAACCAGCATCTGTAGTTATTTTTTATTGCAAGAGATAACAGTGTTTATTTTGCAAAATAAAGACACAAAGTGCAGGAGGAACTCAGCAAATCATGCAGCATCTATGGAGAACATGGACAGGTGACATTTCGAGTCAGTACTCTGGCTGGAATCTGGAAAGCATGCAGTGATGATTTACAAGGATATTGCAAGGACTTTACAGCCCGAGCTATAGGGAGAGGTTGAGCAGGCTAGAGTTAAGCAGACTCTATGACTCTATTCCGTGGAGTGTAGTCAGTACAAAATTGTGAGAGGCATAGATCGGGTAAACGCACAGTCTCTTGTCCAGAGTAGGGGAATTGAGAACCAGAGGACATAGGTTTGAGATGAAGGAGAAAAGACTTAATAGGAACCTGAGGGGTGACATTTTCACACAAAGTGTGATGGGTGTATGGAACGAGCTGCCGGAGGATGTAGTTGAGGCAGGTACTATCGCAACGTGTAAGAAACATTTAGACAGGTACATGGATAAGATAGGTTTAGAGGCATTTGGGCCAAATGCAAACAGGTGGAACTAATGTAGTTGGGACATTTTGGTCAGCCTGAGCAAATTGGGCTGAAGTGCCTGTTTTCACGCTGCATGACTATGACTCAATGACTATCAATTGTTGTTACCAGACTATCCATAAAAAACATTTTGAGGTGAGAAATGTAAGAAGTTACCATGATGTGCTTCTCCTGAGACAGTTTCACTATGGCCATTGTGTGGAGCTTTCAGTTTCAATATATCTCAGGGTTACTGGAAGAAATGGGCAATCAGACAGATTGACACTGAGTGTGACAGAGGGACCAGTCTAAAATCAACACTGCATGATCGAACATTTAAGATCAAGTCTTTGAAAAGAAAAGGTAGATAAAATCATACAGAATGAAAAAGGAATCAATGTTCCCAACAACCATGTAAACGGCAACATATTCAAGTTGTTTTACAACTTTAAGGGCCTGTCCCACAAACGCGACTTTTCAGCGACTGTCTTCGACCTTCAAGCTCGAGGGCACTCGCCTGAAAAACATTGAGCTGGATCGACCGTCAGTGATGAAACCACGAGCTGGATCGACCGTCTGCACAAACACATCGCAAAGGCGGGGGCCAGGGAAAACGGGCAAGTGCTGTCTGAAATCCACACCCGCGATGAACAGGAAGGTAAGAGACGGCTGGCACAGTTACGGTAAGTCCTTTAGAGTTCCCCTGTCTCTCACTGTGCGAGTTGACCCACGAGGTACCCCGAGTGATAGACTCGTGGCTGCCCACGAGACTGCAAGTGTATGATCAAGTGTGTGGCCGAGTTCCCACGGGTATGTAATTGCTGCGATGTTGCAAGTTCCTCTCCCGAGTTAGCAAGTTCCTCTCCCGAGTTAGCAAGTTCCATCTCCCGTTACTCTTGAGCCAACCGTGAATGAAGGTATGGTTTAATAAAGCAACAATGTTTAAAATACATCTCCATCCTGTGGTTTTGAGTTATTTCAGCGCGGCCGCATCTATTGATATGACCCTACAATGGAAAATGCGCATTCTACCAAGCATTTCTTGTTTTTTTATGTTTTTAAATACTTTTTTGCAATGGATCTCTATTTTTAATAATTTTAAAAAAGGAAGCAGCCCGGGTGACTGACATTGAGCGGCCGTTGGGACCCGACAGCAGACACACACACACACACACACACACACACACACACACACACCACACACACACCACACACACAACAGAGAGAGATACACACAGACAGCAGCTGGCCACCACTTTCAGAGGAATTAAGCAGCGCGGGTGACTGAGCGGCCGCCAGGACCCGACAGTACACACACACACACACACACACACACAGATAGACAGAGAGGGAGAGAGAGAGAGACACACACACACACACAACGCACACACACACACACACCACACACACACACACACACACAGATAGAGATACACACAGACAGCAGCTGGCCACCACTTCAGAGGAATTAAGCAGCGCGGGTGACTGAGCGCCGCTCAGGAACCCGACAGTACACACACACACACACACACACAGAGATAGACAGAGAGGGAGAGAGAGACACACACACACACACACACACACACAGATAGAGATACACACAGACAGCAGCTGGCCACCACTTCAGAGGAATTAAGCAGCGCGGGTGACTGAGCGGCCGCCAGGACCCGACAGTACACACACACACACACACACACACACACACACACACACACACACACACACACACACACACACACACACACACACACACACACACACACACACACAGAGAGAGAGAGAGATACACACAGACAGCAGCTGGCCACCACTTCAGAGGAATTAAGCAGCGCGGGTGACTGAGCGGCCGCCAGGACCCGACAGTACACACACACACACACACACACACACACACAGAGATAGACAGAGAGGGAGAGAGAGACACACACACACACACACACACACACACACAACACACACACACACACACACCACACACACAGATAGACAGAGAGGGAGAGAGAGACACACACACACACACAGACAGCAGCTGGCCACCACTTCAGAGGAATCAAGCAGCTCGGGTGACTTTGAGCGGCCACCGGGACCCGACAGCAGACACACACACAGATACACACAGATAGACAGAGAGGGAGAGAGACACACACACAAAACTCAGCAGACATGGCAGCATCTCTGGAGAGAAGGAATAGAGTCGAGACCCTTCTTCAGACTTACCCGAAATGCCACCCATTCCTTCGCTCCAGAGATGCTGCCTGTCCCGCCGAGTTACTCCAGCATTGTGTGTGTCTATCTCCGGTGTGAACCAGCATCTGCAGTTCCTTCCCAATCCCACACTCTCGGCCCCGGGGGGGTGGATGGAGCATCACACGTGGACACATCCCACCCACCACCCCAGACTTGCCCCTACGGCAGGTCTTTAAGCCGTTCATTGAGACAGAGTGAAGCCACGGGGACAAGTGGCAGAAAGGCCGAAGATAGACACGAAATGCTGGAGTAACTCTGCGGGACAGGCTGCATCTCTGGAGCGAAGGAAAAGTCTGAAGAAGGGTCTCAACTCTATTCCTTCTCTCCAAGATGATGCTGCCTGGTCCGCTGAGTTATAAACTCCAAGCATTTTGTGTCTATCTTTGGTTCAGTCTTACGAGCAAAGAACAGATTATTAAAGTTCCCACGGTACACTCACGAGACACTAAGATAAACGCACGGGGCCACTACGTTATTGCAACGAGTTAAAAATGTTTCCATTTTACACTTGAACAGTTAATTTGACTCGTGGAAAAAATCCAAACCAATGTTTGATTTTTTTCACGAGGTTAACAAGTTTCCCGGAGTACCTGCCGTTAGCGCCACGAGTCGATAAGTTGCTCGTGCGAGTTCCGACGTTCCGCTACTTGATCACCACGAGTGAAAACTCGGGGTCACTCGTGGGCCAACTCGCACAGTGAGACAGGGGTTTAAGTCCTTTAGAGAGCGCGGAGAGGGGGGAGGAAAGGGGTGAGAAGGGGGGGGGGGGGGGGGGGAGGAGTGGAGACATTTTTAAGAAGCCAGACAACTTTTCATAAACTTTAGCGGGCATTTAACATTACCAGTCAGTTTACTTACCTTTTTTTTCGCAATGAGCTTTACCTTCTACCTCGACTAAACCTACGTGTAAAAAAATATCAATTTTTTCCATGGCGACCTTTTTTTACTCGTGGGCACTTTTCAGCTTGTTGAAAAAAACACCGCAACCTAACTGAGGCCTCGAGTTCACGGGGACTACTGTCGAACATGAAAGAGAGTTACAAAGACCTGCTAGGACCTCGTGTGGACCATGCTGCGAGTATGAGTCAAGGGCAAACTCTTCTAAACTCGCGAATTAGGTCACCGCTGTGGGACAGGCCCTTATGGCTGAGCACGCCATACGCACGAAGAAGAAGAAGGCAACATATTAGTTGAGTTTTAGTTTTAGTTTAGAGATACAGCACGGAAACATCCCTTCGGTCCACCAAGTCCATGCTGACCAGCGATCCCCGCACACTAACACAATCCTACACATACTAGGGTCAATTTGCAATTTTACTTCGCTAATTAGCCTACAAACCTGTACACCTTTGAAGTGTGGGAGAAAACCGGGGCACCCAGAGAAAATCCATGCAGGTCACAGAGGGAACGAACAAATTCCATACAGAACCTGAGTCTCTGGCGCAGTAAGGCAGCAGCTCTACCTCTCTGCTGTTCTTTAGGCACAGACATTGTGAGAGCTTTAGACTTTAGGATTGAGGAATACTGTGTGGCAACAGGCCCTTTGGCCCATGAGGTCTGTGCCGACCATTGATCACCCCCTACACTCGCACTATCCGAAACACAAGGTACAATTTACAATTTACAGAAGCCAATTAACCTACAAACCTGTATGTCTTTGGAGTGAGGGAGGAAACCAGGGCATCTGGAGGAAATCAAGGATGGAACGCGGGTCTCTGGCGCTGTGCGGCAGCAGCTTTATTGCTGTGCCACTCCTTTATCACACTATTGGGATGGAAACATCTAAATGTTCTGTTTGAGACTTGATCTTACTTGACCGTTGACTGCAGCAAAAAAAGTGAATTGAATGTTCTTCTAAGGATGGAGCCGTTTTGTTGATATCAAATGATTGCACCTAATCTGAAAGTCAACACCTCTTTCCCAGGGTGGAAACATCATATATGCACTGCCAGGGTTGGTAGTGGCATTTAAGAGGCTTTTAGATGGGCACATGGGTATGCAGTGAAGGGAGGCATAAGGATCATGTGCAGGCAGAGGAGTTTAGTTTATCTTGGCATCATGTTTGGTGTGCAACATCGTGGGTCGAATGGCCCGTTCCTGTACTGAGCTACAGAAACAAGGGATATGGGGAGAAAGCCGGAACAGGGTACTGATTTTGGATGAACAGCCATGATCATATCGAATGACGGTGCTGGCTCGAGGGGCCGAATGGCTACTCCTGCACCTATGTTCCATGTTTCTATGTTTCTCTAACCACAGATGCTGGTTTATACCAAAGATGGATACAAAGAGCTGAAGTAACTCAACGGGTCAGGCAGCATCTCTGGAGAATAAGCAAAAGGGACATTTTGTGTTGGGATCCTTCTTCAGACTGAAAGTAGAGGCTGGGGTGTGGGGAGGTGAGGAGGTGGGTGTGAGAAAACACCAGGACTCCACTGCGAAATCCCCTCAAAGTTATGCCTACTTTGAAGATGTTCTCCCCTCCCTCCGACATTCAGTTCTTCACCTTCCTACCCCCTCACTCCCCACACGTTCTCACCCATCCTTGTGCTCCAGAGTTGCTCCCAAACCGCTGAGTTACTCCAGCACTTTGTGTCTATTTGTGCTGTTCCAGGTTCCATGTTCTAATATTACCTACGAAGTGAATAACTCACTTTAAAGGAGATTAGAACATTTGTGACTGACAACAACATGGCAACAAATTCTACAAGAAGCACAGCAAGCAGATCAAAACCCGGTGGCCATGGAAGGCACTGTGAAATTCCCTGGCAAGGCAGCAGGATATAATTTGAGGCATTCCTAGTGAAGCACAATAATGACGGCACCTGCTCTTCTGGCTGTTTTGGTGGAATCTAGTCAATTACATTTAGATTATTCAGTTATTTGACAACAGTAGGTGCATATTCTCGCTGTGCAGTCATTAATATTCCACGACTGTGCAGTAGGATGTAATGATCCTTTGCAGGACCTCAACACTTCTGATATTTTTTATATATCATGCAAAATGTAAGTACTTTAGACTTTCGAGATACAGCATGGAAACAGGCTCTTCAGCCCACCGAATCTGTGCCGACCCGCGATCGACGCTGCACACTAGCATTATCCTACACACTAGGGATAATTTACAATTTTAACAAAGCCAATTAACCTACAAACCCGTGTGTCTTTGGAGTGTGGGAGGAAACTGGAGCACCTGGTGAAAACCCATGCGGCCACAGGGAAAATATACGAACTTCGCACAGACAGTACCCGTAGTCAAGAACAAACCCATGTCTCTGGCTCTGTAAGGCAGCAACTCTAACACTGCGCCAATATATTGCCCATCACTCATGGATCTTCCTTTAGGAGCAGTTGGAATTTCCCACCCATTCTGTGTCTTTCATCGTGAATTCCAAATTGCGGGTGGACATGTTCAAAGTTAAACCAGAACTCATCGATCGGACGTTCCTAGTCCGTGTGACTCAGTGTCAACTGGAACTGTGTATTTACCAACTGAGCGATTGCAGAGCATTTTACGGTACAAACGTAATGTCCTCAATCATAAACACAAAATACTGGAGCAACTCAACGGGTCGGGCAGCATCTCTGGAGAAAAGGAACAGGTGACGTTTCAGGTTGGAAGCCTTCTTCAGACGTGCGGCATTGAGTAGGAAAAGGGAACTCAATTCTAGCTGACATTAGGTGCATAAAGCGTCATTCATATATTTTACATGAAAGCATGGAGTAATATTTACAATCTCCTCATTTCTGAATATGCTACTTTATTATTTATATCATATCTCAGTGGGATTTATGATGAATTGATAGCTAGCAGTAAATTTCAAATCGTCATTTTAAACTGCACCTCAAATAACCTGAAATGCATTCCAGATCTTCTAATACTAAACATTCCTCCAATATTAAAAAAAAGATAGGTTGCATTGCCTACGGCTTGAACTAAATGGCAGTGAACCACAAAGACCAGGAGACATGTTGATAAATATCAAATTAAACCTGTTTAACTCCATTGATTTTGAACTCCTTTAGCTGCATACAATCTGGGGGTAAGCTGAGGTGTGAAAGACGGCACATTGGCACAAGGGTAGTGCTGCCACCTTACAGTGTCAGAGACCAGGGTTCAACTCTGCAACCGGTGCTATCTGTACGGTGTCTGTACCTTCTCCGTGTGACCGCCTGAGTTTTCTCCGGGTGCTCCGGTTTTCTCTCATATTCCAATGACGGACAGGTTTGTAGGTTAATTGGCTTCTGAAAAATGGTCCCCAGTGTGGAGGATAGTGCTAGTGTTCCTGCCATTAACCAGTTTCTGCATTGTATCTCTAAAGTCTAAAGTGAAATATCTATACATAACTAAAACTCTGACCTTGTTATCTTCCGGTGTGGTGGTCTTTCTATTTGCGCAAAAACAGTTCACGATAGCGCTGCGATTTTTCACCAGTTCACTCACCATTCTCCTGCGCTGTGATTGCATCAAGTTTAGTTCCGATCGGTTGAATGTCGTAAATTTGGCGAGGTTTAAAAATCTTACAAACTGTGCATGCACAGATCGATCACTTCTCCTGCCAGTCGGTGCCACGTGGATTAGTCTCTTCCCCTGTCACTCTCCGGAACAGTCCGCCCCTTCCTGCCCCATCGCGTCTTTACTGGAGGGTGGCCGGCGGAAGTTTCCAACTGGATTTTCGGAGGGACCCGAAGCAGCCCAACCCCGCCCCAAGCAGCAGCCCCGCCCCGCCCCAAGCAGCCGCCCAGCCCCAAGTAGCAGTCCCGCCCCGTCCCATGCAGCAGCCCCATCCCAAGCAGCCGCCCCGCCCCGCCCCAAGCAGCAGCAGCCCCGCCCTGCCCTAAGCAGCCGAGCCCCGCCCCAAGCAGCCGCCCAGCCCCACAGCCCCCCCACAACCCTCTCGCCCCACAGCCCCCCACAACACCCCGCCCCACAGCCCCCCCACAACACCCCGCCCCACAGCCCCCCCCACAACCCCCCCATTACAATCCTTCCCCCAGAACTCCCCCGCCCCCCATGAGCCCCCCTCCCCCACAAAGACCCCCCGCCCCCACAACCCCCCCCGCCCCCACAATCCCCACAAAACCCCCTCCCCCACAAACTCCCCTCCGCCCCCACACACTCCTCCCTCCGCTCACACATCCCTGCCCCTCACAATCACTCCACCTGCACACACCCCGCCCACACACACCACCCCCACCCACGCAAACCCCTGCCCAAACACATCCCCCCACACACACGCCCTCCACCACACCCTCCCTCCACCACATACCTCCTCCCACCCCTCCCACACCCCTCCCGCCCACATACACACCTCCCACACACCCCCACCCAACACACCACACACCCCCATCCCTCACCCCCCTCCCTCACCCCCTCCCCCACACACCACTCCGCCCACACCACCCTCTCCCCCCCTCCTACACCTCCCGGTCCACACGCATCACTCCTCCCCTCCCACCCCACACCCCCCCCCCCCGCCACACACCCCACTTTCCTCCCCCAAGCCCCTCCTCCCCTCCCACACATGAAGAGGAGGCTGAGGGAGTGCTCAGGGATGAGGGGAAATGAGCCGCGCCTGCGCAGTTAGGGACTATGGATGAGTGGTGGAATATTGGGTTGGGGGAACGGGTGAGTGGTGGAATATTGCATTGGAGAATGGGTTGCTTTGGGGGACCAGGCCTCCCGTGTGACTGGGACCCAACGGGTCCCACTGAGTCTAGTGTTTTATAAATGCAAATTCTTTAAGATATCGGGAGTAGATTTTATGAAAGGCAGTTAAATTATGAAACTGTCAAGAGGAGATAGAATACAGACCTTTGCCATGTGAAATCCATGGACAGTGACAATTTAGTTTAGTTTAGTTTAGTTTCGAGATACAGCGTGGAAACATGTTCCTCGCCCAACCGAGTCCGTGCTGACCATTGATCACTGTACCCTAGTTCTATCCTACAGACTAGGGACCATTTACGGAAACCAATTAACCTACAAACCCACCATGTATTTGAAATGCGGGAAGAAAATGGAGTACTGGAAAAAACCCATGCGGCACCCATAGTCAGGATCAAACCCGGGTCTCTGGCGCTGTAAGGCAGCAACTCTACCGCTGCCTATACTTGGTCTCAAAGTATTGCAAGTGAATATTTGCTCAAAATAGCAATATTATATCGCCATTCATTATTTTACACACATGGATCTTGTCGTCCTAGTAATTCACACTCTATGCTTTGAAGTTAGTATATTACTAATCATAATTATTGTTCTTTAGAAGGAGAGCTGTACGAGAATGCTGCCTGTATTAGAGGGCATAAAGTGTAAGGAGTGTTTTCTCTGGAATTTCAGAGGTTAATGCAAAGCCTGATATAGGTATGTAAAATTATGGGAGGCGTAGATAGGGTAGACAATAAGAATCATTTCCCCACGGTGGAAATGTCAAGGATTAGAGGGCATAACTCTAAGGTGAGAGAGGCAAAGTTTAAAGGAGATGTTCAGCGAGAGTTTTTTACACAGAGGGTGATGGATGCCTGAAACACACTGCCAGCGATGGTGGTGGGGGCAGATATTAAACTAGCAGTTAAACATTTTTTAGTTGGGTACATGGAGAATAGGAAAGGATGCAGGGAATGCGAGGGTTTCTTGCAGGCAGAGGAGATGCTACCTTACAGCGTCAGATACCTGGGTTTGATCCTGACCACGAGTGCTGTCAGTACACAGTTTGTACATTCTCCCCGTGTGTTCCATTCCTCCCACACACCAAAGACGTGCAGGTTTGTAGGTAAAATTGTGAATTGTCCATAGTGTGTGTAGGATAGTGTTAGTGCGCGTGGATCGCAGGGCGGCGTGAACACAGTGGGCCAAATGACCTGTGTCCATGCTGTATCTCTAAACTAAACTAAAATTAGTTTAACTTGATATATTTGCATGGACGTTGTGTGCCAGAGAACCTGCTCTTGTGCTGTACTGTTCTATGTTCTCTGAGAGATGTTGGTAGTGTTTTACTCAGTATAGAGTGGGGTATCACGGAAGGTAACAGTGCTTCACTTACCAAAATGGGCAAACTGATTTGTCCCTACTATTTCTTAATTTTGAACTCAATCCAAATAATGTGAATAGACCTTCACCATTATGGCTGTTATCCTAGTGTTCTTTTAAAGATGAGTATTACATGTAAATTGAAAATGCTTTCAATAATATATCATTTAGACTGCATTGCTCTCTTTAGACTGCTGCTCAATTAATGAAACTAAAATAGCTTTTTGAGTGTTGTTATTAATGCAGCATGTCATAAGTTTAGTTTAGTTTAGTTTAGAGATACAGCGCAGAAACAGACTCTTCTGCCCACCCGGTCAGCGCCCACCAGTGATCCCCATACACTAGCACAATCCTACACGCCAGGGACAATTTATCAAAGCAAATTAACCAACAAACATCTACGTCTTTGGAGTGTGGGGGGAAGCCGGAGCACCTGGGGTAAACCCACGCAGTCACGGGGAGAACGTATGTACAAACCCCATACAGACAGCACCCATGGCCAGGTCTCTGGCGCTGTAAGGCAGCAACTCTACCGCCCTTAAGGGTCACACAGCATGGAAACAGGCCCTTCAGGCCAACTCCTTCATGATTACAAGATTCCTCACCTACGCTAGTACGAATTTCCCCATGTTTGGCCGACTAAACTTTCTTAACCAATTCTATCCATGTATCTGTCAAAGTGTCTTTTAAATGATATAGTACCTGCCTCAAATATCTCGTCTGGCAGCTCATTCCATATCTTCACCACCCTTGTGAGTGAAAAAAATCGCTCCTCAAGTTCCTATTAAATCTTCCCCCTCTCACCTTAAACCTATGGTTCATTATTCCCTTACCCTGGGAAAAAGACTGAATAGGTCTTGGCTACAGCTTAAATCTTTGGATTAAAGCATCAAATGTGACCTAAGCTGAATGCTCGACCACTGAGAAATCCACTCCAAAACCATGCAATTTAATTATACCCTAGCACGCAGCTACAACCTACAACATTAAATATCAAACACATGTACTATTAACATTGAACGGTGATTCAAATCCCAAGGACAGACTACAGTGGTCAGAGAGCAAACGTCTTGTACGGTGGTTTAACATTAATCCATTACTCCCAGCCAGGACAATAGCAAAATTAGAAACTTGAAAAAAAGACATAAAGAGGTGGCACAAACGTAGAGTTGCTGCCTTACAGCGCCAGAAACCCAGGTTCAATCCTGACTACGGGTGCTGCCTGCACGGAGTTTGTATGTTCTCCCCGTAACCGTGTGGGTTTTTTCTAGGCTCCGAATTCCTCCCACACTCAAAAGACGTACAGGACTGGAGGTTGGTTGACTACGGCAATATTGTAAATTGTCCCTAGTGTGTAGAATAGTGCTCGTGTGCAGGGTGATTGCTGGTCGGCACGGACTCAGTGGGCTGAAGGGCCTGGTTCCTCATTGTATTTCCAAACTAATCTAAGCTAAGAAGGAAAAACCAAGCAGACCGCTCTATCTTTCATTTAACCAAATAAAATGAGATCACATGGGTAGCATCTGGCAGTCTGGTACAAGTAGGTTGCTGCTGGTATGACTATAGCAGGTGTTTGTGACAGCAGAGGTAATCATTTACTCATGACTACGTGTACTGATTGCCACTGCTTCAATATTAGATTGCAATTTCTTCTCGCTGTCAGAAACAAATAACTATATTACCGAGTACAAGTTCTCAATCTGTTTAAGATTAATATCATGCTTTCAAAAGGGATAAACCTCTATTACTCTATCTTAAGTAGCATCATGCCAACAAGCTAATCTTTTTCTTTAAGGCTGATAAGTACCGTCACTCCTTGCTGATAGATGAGAGATCTGAGATATTTGTGCAATTGAACAGAGTGCCCTACAAGGACAACAATGATGGTATAAATCTTCATCGGTCCATTGTTGTTTAGGTGACTGGTAATAACTGAAGTCTGAAAATTCATATCCAAGGCACGTTCCAGCCATAGATATACACAAAATGTTGGAGTAACTCAGCAGGTCAGGCAGCATCTCTGGAGAAAAGGAATAGGTAAGGAATCGGGTCGGAACCCTTCTTCAGACTGAACGTGCAGGTTTGTAGGTTAATTGGTTTTGGTTGAAAGAAATTGTGAATTGTCCCTGGTGTGTAGGATAGTGCTAGTGTATGGGGGTGATCAGTGGTCTGAGCGGACTTGGTGGGCCAAAGTGCCTGTTTCCATACTGTATATCAAAAAGTCTAAAGTCTAAATCCCTGCTTTGTAAGCTTCAGTGGAGTTTTCTTGGCTACTTCTGGATGATAAACAAGAATTAATTTATCAGAATGTCATTAACCTCACAGTATAATTATTCATTTAGTATCATTTTGAACAGTAGTGCAACATCTTTGATGGTCAAATTGACGTTACCTAATCCTATTTTGCAATTCTCCATTTCCATGGATCCAAGCTGAAGTCCACTGCAATATTGGCCAAAATATTTAACTCTCACTGGATTCATTCCCCCATACTCAGGGAATCCCCTCTCCACCAACACATCATCAATGGAACTGAGGATCTATGGAACTGATGCAGTACAATGCTGAGAACTATATCCTGCACTCTGTATCTTCCCCTTTGCTCTACCCATTGTATGTGCGTTTGACGATTGTATTTATGTATAGTAATATCTGATCTAATTGGATAGTAATCTTTGATGATTTTCACTGTATCTACATAAACACGACAATGATAAACTTAAAATGAAACCATCCAAAATCATAGGACAATGCAGCACACATTATTATTCATTACAGATATTCAATGGACATTTTAGTTTTATTTAACATTACAAATCACTTCTATAACCCATTCCTATTCAGGATGAAATCCAGGATAGAATATGTTATGCTTTGTGTGCCTGCTCATAATCTATACTAGACACAAGTTGAAGATCCTCAAGAAAATGAGTTAAATGTTTGAGAAGCTGGTTGGCATTTTTAGGAGGACTATAAATACACAAGCTTACTTATAATCTGGTTGATAGGGAAAGAAACGGTGATGTTGAGAAACGGTAAGACATAAATCAGGAAACAACAGGCCAGCCAGCTTAACATTGTTAAGAGAATGCTCAAGAGCCTTTTATGAGAAGCCATCAATGTTCAGCTAAAGAGCGTAGAAGCCGTAAAGAGTCCTTAACATGGTTTTTGAAGCAATGGGCCATGCCTCACAAAATCTCAAAAATTATTTGACACCAGAACTAAATTATGACGCCAATTGGTTGTGACCTAGCTGGATTGTTGGAGTTCATTGGGTGTAGTCTGGCATTTGAAGCTTTTATAGGGATGCATGTCTCAGGTGGTTAATGAGAATGAAAATTGGGAACAGTGAACGGTGAATTTTCACCCAGGTGATAGAACCAACTGTGCATGATAGGAACCCCATTTCTGTCCTGTTTTGATTTTTGAGATAATGTGGTTGGGAGTGCTCAAATGTTACTTTCATACAATAGTCGGTATGAAGATGATTAATTTCTTGAAAGACAAAATGCTAGCTAATTAATTAAACAGCTGAAGTACTGATGGGATACTTCGGATGTTCATTGATGAGAAAGAAAAGGAGGAGAGATTTAATAAAAGCCCATAAAAGGTTATCGTGGACAAGGATAATTAAATGCCATATGAATAGGCATCAGTTTAATCTTGCATCACATGATCTTTGCTCCTTGACTAATTAAGTCACAACTCCAACATCCTGTGTAGGGCCTTTGTGCAGTATGTCTACAGAGACAACAATGCAAGCAGAGGAAAAAAAAACAAATCAGAGAAGCACAATAGTTGACATTATTATCTAAATTGATTTTGAAAATAGGCAGGTTCAGAAATGGGAGAATTGGATAATGGGCCAGTTTGGTAATGAGTTTGAGTTGCAACCAGTGAATACTAATACAAGGATGACTTCTACATTCAATCTGTTCCACAAGCAGCAGGTTGTAAAATGGCCAATTTTTACTAATGGCTGCCTTATGTATAGGACAGCTGATGCAATACTTATATTTTAATCTGTACAGATTCCACAATTGTTGAGCTCCATTTTGGTTGTGCCCTACTGTTGATGAATTCCACAAGGCTATGTTCTACATTTGGTGATGTTTGTATTGAATGAGTTTAACAGAGAGTGCGGTCTGCACTGGACAGCGTCAATATTCAATTCAATTATATAATTTAATGATAGCATTCAATAATGTGTTGGACTGCAAGGGTGTTTCCTATAAAAGGTGTGCTTTCTATCATGCAATATATGCAGTTGTTATTTTCCACAATTGGGAATTCGGCAATGGCCAAGTCATTTCCATAAAGGTCGTATCCTATAATGGTCAGGATCACAGCAGACGCTGCGGCACAGTGGTGCAGTGGAGGGCAGCACAGCGGCAGAGTCATAGCACCGTTTTATGAAATGAGAACTATAATTTGGGTGCTTCCAGGATGGCTGGGTTCCAGATGAATGAGTTAGATAATAAATTGTATTTTCCAGTGCCTTGGCTCCACCCGTCAGCATTTACAGTAGCTGCGTTGTACATGGTTTTAACCAATGTGTTCTAAAATGTAGGTTCCCAATCACCAAGTTCCCAACCTCTACAAAGGGTCGTATAAAGCATTTTATCGGGATGCATCACAGCACGGTTTGGGAACAGCTCCATCTAGGACCATAAGAAATTACAGAGAGTTATGACAATAGACAATAGACAATATGTGCAGGAGTAGGCCATTTGGCCCTTCGAGCCATTCAATTTGATCATGGCTGATCATCCCCAATCAGTACCCCATTCCTGCCCTTTCCCCATATCCCCTGACGCCGCTATTTTTAAGAGCCCTATCTAGCTCTCTCTTGAAAGCATCCAGAGAACCTGCCTCCACCGACCTCTGAGGCAGAGAATTCCACAGACTCACCACTCTCTGTGAGAAAAAGGGTTTCCTCGTCTCCATTCTAAACGGCTTACTCCTTATTCTTAAACTGTGACCCCTGGTTCTGGACTCCCCCAACATTGGGAACATTTTTCCTGCCTCTAGCGTGTCCCAACACTTAACAATCTTATATGTTTCAATGAGATATCCTCTCATCCTTCTAAACTCCAGAGTGCACAAGCCCAGCTCCCCCATTCTCTCAGCATATGACAGTCCCGCCATCCTGGGAATTAACCTTGTAAACCTACGCTGCACTCCCTCAATAGCAAGAATGTCCTTCCTCAATTTAGGGGACCAAAACTGCACACAATACTCCAGGTGTGGTCTCACTGGGGCTCTGAATAACTGCAGAAAGACCTCTTTGCTCCTATATTCGATTCCTCTTGTTATAAAGGACATAGTCTAGACCATCACACAAACCAACCTTCGTTGACTCCATCTACACTTCAAGCTGCCTCAGCAAGCCTACTAGCAAAATCAAGGACCAGTCTCACCCTGGTCACTCCCTCTTCTCCCCTCTCCCATCAGAACATTGAAAATGCACACATCCACGTTCAGGGACAGTTTCTTCCCAGCTGTTATCAAGCAACTGAACCATCGTCTCACTAACTAGAAAGTGGTCCTGACCTCATTGGAGACCTTTGAACTATCTTTAATCAAACTTTACTGTACTTTATCTTGCACTAAACATTATACCCTTCATCATGTATCTGCATACTGTGTGAAAGCTTGATTATAATTGTGTATAATTTTTTCGACAAAAAGCTTTTCACTGTATCTCAGTGCACATGGCAATAATAAACTAAACTAAACTACATTGTCACAGACCCGGGTTCGATCCCGACTATGTCTGTATGGAGTTTGTACGTTCTCCTTGTGACATGCATGGGTTTTCTTCAGGTGCCCTGGTTTCCTCCCACACTCCAAAGACGTACAGGTTTGTAGGCTAATCGGCTTGGTAAAATTGTAAATTGTTCCTCGTGTGTGTGCGGGGATCACTGGTCTGCGCGGACTTGGTGGGCCGAAGAGCCTGTTTCCACTCTGTATCTCTAAATTAAACTAAAATAAAGCAAACAAATTAACCTGCAAACCTGTATGTTTTTGGAGTGTGGGAGAAAACCAGAGCTCCCAGAGAAAACCCTGCAGTCACAGGGAGAATGTACAGACAGCACATAGAAACATAGAAAATAGGTGCAGGAGTAGGCCATTTGGCTCTTCGAGCCTGCACCGCCATTCAATATGATCATGGCACCTGTAGTTAATCTGGATCAAACCTGGATCTCTGGTGCTGTACAGCCACGCCACTGTGCTGCCCGCAGTGCCAAATAAACTATTCAGATCAATTTCCAAGATACCATTCCTCCTCACTAGGCTCAATCCACCACCAACCTCACTTGTAGGCATCAAGCCCTGTTGCAAAATACTGGATCCAAAGGCTTCAAAACAAGTCAGTTAACTTCAATGATTGTGTGCTGTGGATGAACCGGACCCATTTGGGAGGCAACATTAAGATATCCTTTCTCACTTAGAAAGGTGGTTGAAATAAACACATCTGCAACACATTTGAAGGATGCCAGTGTTAACTGAACGTGAAAAGGGAGAGCACTATTAGTCATAATATTCTGTGCGAGGACTGAGAAATGTTCCCCAGAATGGGGCCAATTATGAACTAATAATCAAAATCGAGCAGGCACAGAGCTGGGTTGAGTGACGGAATCCTGGAACAAACGAGACAGGGAGCAGATAGACAGTGACAGGCAGAGTTCTGACTAGAATTGAGGAAAACATCAGGAAGATTCAGATTGCACTGTGGGAGCATAATGCATGAAGAAAAGATGCATCCCCAACAACCTAATCCCTTGGAAAGTGCGTAAACAATTTGTATGGTTACAGGTTCCATTGCTCTTAGTTTTTCACCTCGGGCATACATTGTGCAACACCACTCTCTTGCCAACAAAATCAAAGAGACTAATCTCCAAGATATTTATCTGTACTTGCACATATCTTAAAGAAACGTACACATTCAGCTGTAGCGAATGTTCAGCATTGAAAGGCCCCGTTGGCCAAGTTCAGACTCAAGCAATTTAAACAAAAATTAAATTCTATACACCTCTATACGATCAACCCCTCAGCCTTCTGCGCTCCAAAAAATAAAGTCATAGCTTGCCCAACCTCTTCCCTTTAGTTTAGTTTAGAGATACAACACAAAAACAGGCCCTTCAGCCCGCACCGACCAGCGATCCCCGCACATTAATGCTATCCTACACGCACACTAGGGACAATTTACACTTATACCAAGCCAATTAACAAACATATCTCTAAGTCGTTTAGAGTGTGGGGGAGGAAACCGAAGATCTCGGAGAAAACTCACACGTTCACGGGGAGAACGTACAAATTCTGTCCAGCCAGCACCCGTATTTGGGATTGAACCCGGGTCTGGGGAGCTGCAAGTACTGTAAGGCAGAAACTCTACCGCTGGGCCATCGTGCTGCCCCATACAGTGGCTTGCAAAAGTTTTCATATCCCTTGAACTTTTCCACATTTTGTCACGTTACAACCACAAACGTAAATGTATTTTATTGGGATTTTATGTGACAGACCAACACAAAGTGGCGCATAATTGTGAAGTGAAAGGAAAATGATACATGGTTTTCAAATTTTTTAACAAATAAAAAACTGAAAAGTGTGGCGTGCAAAAGTATTCAGCCCCCTTTACTCTGATACCCTTAAATAAAATCCAGTGTAACAAATTGCCTTCAGAAGTCACCTAATGAGTAAATAGAGTCCACTTGTGTGAAATCTAATCTCAGTATAAATACAGCTGTTCTGTGAAGGCCTCAGAGGTTTGTTAGAGAACATTAGTGAACAAACAGCATCATGAAGCCCAAGGAACACACCAGACAGGTCAGGGATAAAGTTGTGGAGAGGTTTAAAGCAGGGTTAGGTTCTAAAAAAATATCCCAAGCTTTGAACATCTCACGGAGCACTGTTCAATCCATCATCCGAAAATGGAAAGAGTATGGCACAACTGAAAACCTACCAAGACATGGCCGTTCACCTAAACTATCAGGCCGGGCAAGGAGAGCATTGATCAGAGAAGCAGCCAAGAGGCCCATGGTAACTCTGGAGGAGCTGCAGAGATCCACAGCTCAGGTGGGAGAATCTGTCCACAGGACAACTATTAGTCGTGCACTCCACAAATCGGGCCTTTAT
Organism: Okamejei kenojei; assembly: GCA_035221665.1. Taxonomy (NCBI): domain Eukaryota; kingdom Metazoa; phylum Chordata; class Chondrichthyes; order Rajiformes; family Rajidae; genus Okamejei; species Okamejei kenojei. Next base: position 34,455,993 of record CM069140.1, read on the forward strand.
GGAAGAGTGGCAAGAACAAAGCCATTGTTGAAACAAAGCCATAAGAAGTTCCGTTTGCAGTTTGCCACAAGCCATGTGGGGACACAGCAAACATGTGGAGGAAGGTGTTTTGGTCTAATGAGACCAAAATTGAAGTTTTTGGCCTAAATGCAAAACGCTATGTGTGGTGGAATACTAACACTGCACATCACCCTGAACACACCATCCCCACTGTGAAACATGGTGATGGCAGCATCATGCTGTGGGGATGCTTTTCTTCAGCAGGGACAGGGAAGCTGGTCAGAGTTGATGGGAAGATGGATGGAGCCAAATACAGGGCAATCTTGGAAGAAAACCTGTTAAAGTCTGCAAAAGACTTGAGACTGGGGCGGAGGGTCACCTTCCAGCAGGACAACGACCCTAAACATACAGCCAGAGCTACAATGGAATGGTTTAGATCAAAGCATATTCATGTGTTAGAATGGCCCAGTCAAAGTCCAGACCCAAATCCAATTGAGAATCTCTGGCAAGACTTGAAAATTGCTGTTCACAGACGCTCTCCATCCAATCCGACTGAGCTTGAGCTATTTTGCAAAGAAGAATGGGCAAAAATTTCAGTCTCTAGATGTGCAAATCTGGTAGAGACATACCCCAAAAGACTTGCAGCTGTAATTGCAGCGAAAGGTGGTTCTACAACGTATTGACTCAGGGGGGCTGAATACTTTTGCACGCCACACTTTTCAGTTTGTAATATTTGTAATAAAATTCGGAAAACATGTATCATTTCCCTTCCACTTCACCACTTTGTGCACCACTTTGTGTTGATCTATCACATAAAATCCCAATAAAATACTTTTACGTTTGTGGTTGTAACGTGACAAAATGTGGAAAAGTTCAAGGGGTATGGAAACCTTTGCAAGCCACTGTATCTCAGGTTCTTGGGTCTTAGCACCATCTTTATAAATCCTCTCTGCAATCTTCCACCTTAACATGAAGCTGGAAACCTCTTTGTGGCATTAGAACTTGAACCTCTTTGCGGCATTAGACTGACACGACACTCTTCCTCAGGGGCACCAGCTGACATGGCCAGGTGCTTATAATCTGTACATTTGTGGTGAGAGTACTTGAACACAGGAGGAAGATTGGCACAAATGACTCAAGATCCAGACCCCCAGGCATGAAAGGCTGCCTACAATCCACGGAGAAATCTTTTAAATTGCAAACAAATCTTGTCATTATCTGATAAGTCAGAAAGGCAGGAGCATGGAAGCTTTTAACAGATAATGGTCTAAATCTTTTGAGCCACCAACCAATTAACCTGACTTTTTTGTCTCCACTCTGTTCCTACTTCTTACTTACCAGACTGTAAGATTTATGGACTGAGACTTTGTACCTGATAAACTAATTTGTGAAGCAGACCAAATTTTTGCCTTAAATGTGAGCATTGTAGAGTCATAGTCACACAGCGTGGAAACAGGCCCTTCGACCCAACTTACCCACACTGACTAGTCCCACCAGCCTGCATTTGGCCCGTATCCCTCTAAAGCTATCCCATCAGTCAGACTGCAGAAGGGTCTCAACCTAAAACATCACCCATTCCTTCTCTCAAGAGATGCTGCCTGTCCTGCTGAGTTACTCCAGCATTTTGTGTCTGCCATCAATGTACCTGTCTAAATGTTTCGTAGTGTGTTAGTACCTGCCTCAATTTCCTCCTCTGGCAGCTCATTCCATATACAGCATTTGAAGAAAATAAATAGTTAGGATAGTTGGCAGAAATCTTTTTTTCCCATTCTCAGTGTAGATCTGAGCGAGTATCAGCTGGAGGAACTCAGCAGGTCAAGCAATGTTACTGGGGAAAAGGAATTGGTGGCATTTTGGGTTGAAACCCTGCATCAGACTTGGGGTGGAGTGAGAAGAAAGCCATTATAAAGAGGAAAGGTGATGCAGTGAGTGAGTTGGCCTGAAGAGAGATGAAGAATGAGTAGTTGATTGAGCAAGGCAGGGTAGGGTGCAGTCTGGAATTGAGGGATCTGAGGAATCATGATAGGATAAATATGATCGTAGAAAACTATCCCTCTTAGCATGGATAGGTGATGTTTCAGGTCAGGACCCTTTCTTCAGACTGAAGATCTGCCTGACGAAGTGTCCAAACCCAAAACATCACCTTTCCATGTTCTCCAGAGCTGCTGTCTGACCTGCTGAGTTACTTCAACACTTTTCTGTCCTTGCTTGTAAACCAGCATCTGCAGCTCCTGGTTTCTACATCTATCCCTCTGAGCAGAAGTGCCTGTGACAGGAGGGCATGTTTAAGGTAAGGGGTAGAGTACTTGGAGGTGATCTGAGGTGGAAATTTTACACGCAGACCATAGTTGGAGTTTGGAATGCACTGGTTGAAGAGGCGATAGAGACAGATACTCTCCTGACATTTAAGAAGCATCTGGACAATTCCTTGAATTGCCAAGGCAGAGAAGGCTATGGATATAATGCAGTTATGGGATTAGAGTAGATAGGTACGGACATGGTGGGCTAAAGCTGTGTTGAGTGATCTGAGGGATTTCTGTGCTGTATGACTGCACGACTCCATGACACTGAATTCATTTTAAAGTATCTGTACTTTACTGGCAGGTCCAATATTTATTATTCATCAAAGGTAGACACAAAATGCTGGAGTAACTCAACGGAACAGGCAGCATCTCTGGAGAGAAGGAATGGGCGACGTTTCGGGTCGAGACCCTTCTTCAGACAGTCTGAAGAAGGGACTCGACCCGAAAGAGTCTGAAGAAGTCTCAACCTGAAACGTCGCCCATTCCTTCTCTCAAGAGATGCTGCCTGTTCCGCTGAGTTACTCCAGCATTTCGTGTCTACCTTTGATTTAAACCAGCATCTGCAGTTCTTTCCTACACATTTATTATTCATCATCTATTTGTCCTTGAGGAGGCGATGGTAAATTGCAGTAGTGAATGTACGTTTACAATGGTGTTGGGGTGGGGGATCCAGGATGTAGACCCAGCAATGAAAGAATGATTCCAATGAAGGAATACATTTGCAAATCTCATTCTGCTGGACCCACAGATGGGTACGTTTATGGATCATTGTCTATCCATTAACGGATTACAGAATCCAGCCCGAAACATCACCTATTCTTTTTCTCCAGAGGTGCTGCCTGACCCGCTGAGTTACTCCAGCATGTTGTGTTTATCTTGAGGTTTGTCCTGATCTGTTGATTGTTGTGTTCATTATGCAGTGTGGTATTTTCCTGTTTAATACATGCGTATTCAACTTCACCGAATTTGCACTTTGTTTTCATGATGCCCAATTCCCAATAAAATGGATACAAGTAACAAAAACTATTATGATGTCCTCCTGCGCTAAATATTGTAAAATAGTTTTGTTTTGCATCCATGACAGATACAGTACTTGATCTAATAATACATCAGACCATGCAACAGCAGTGAATCACCATCACCATTCTATTGCAGGGCAGTAGTTGTGATTGTAAAGGGAAGATAGAACTTACAGTAGAACAGGATGGCACGGTGGCGCAGCGATAGAGATGCTGCTTTACAGAACTTGCCGAGCCAGAGACCTGGGATTGATCCTGACTACGGGTGCTATCTGTACAGAGTTTGGTCGTTCTCCCTTAAGCACGTCGGTTTTCTCCAAGATCTTAGATTTCTCCCCACACTCCAAAAACGTACAGGTTTGTTGGTTAATTGGATTAGGTATAGGTGTAAATTGTCCTTAGTGTAGGATAATGTTAGTGTGCAGGGATCACTGGTCGGCATGGACTTGGTAGGCCGAAGGGCCTGTTTCTGCGCTGTATCTCTAAACTAGAGCACAGGAAGAGGTCTGTGCTGAACATGATGTCAAGACTAACCCTTATCTGCCTGCACATAATCCATATTCCTCCATTCCCTGCATATCTTTAGACTTTATAGATACAGCATGAAAGCAAGGTCCTTTGGCTCACCATGCTGTCTAGTGATAGAACATTATCCTACACACTAGGGCCAATTTTTCATCTTATCAAAGCCAATTAACCTACAAACCTGTGCTTCTTTGGAGTGTGGGAGGAAACCAGAGCGCCCAGAGTAAACCTACGCGGTCACAGGGAGAACTCACACCTCCGTACAGATAGCACCCATTGTCAAGATCAAACCCGGGTCTCTGGTGCTCAAAGGCAGCAACTCTACCACTGCCCCACTGTGCTTATTCATATGCATTTCCAAAAGAAAATTGCTGATGGATTATAGAATGGGGTAATGAGCGAGGGCTCAAAATATACTTTTAAGACTAAATTGAATTAGCGCTTACTTTGAAGAGGAGATGAGCATTTTCCCAAAAACAGCAGTTTGACTACCATTAAAATAGTCTCAGCTGGATTAGCATTATGCAAGGAAACTAATCTGATGGATCAGTCACCGTTCCCAGTACTACACCACATCCACACTAATTCTCAAGTATTTATTGCAACTCCCCAAAACCAGAATGATAGTGTGTACTGGAAAACTCCTGTCATGTTTAAAGTTCAGAGGGATTTTTAGTGATTGTATTTATTTGGATCCTAACCACGGGTACTGTCTGTACAGAGTTTGTATCTTATCTCTGTGACCACGTGGGTTTTCTGGTGCTCTGGTTTTCTCCCACATTACAAAGACATGCAGGTTTGTAGATTAGTTGGCTTCTGTAATTTGTCCCTAATGTGTATGATAGAACTAGTGTATGGGTGATCATTGGTCGGCGAGGACTTGGTGGGCCAAAGGGCCAGTTTTCACACTGTACCTCTAAAGTCTAAAATCCAAAGATTCTGCTCTGCCATGGTTGATCTATTTGTACTTAATCTATTAAAGAAATATAGACAGAAAAAGCTAGAGTAACTCAGCGGGTCAGACAGCATCTCTGGAAAAAAGGAATAGGTGATGTTTCGGTTCGAGATCCTTCTTCAAACTGAGAGTCAGGGGAAAGGGAAATGAAAGATATAGACGGTGATGTAGAGAGAATTAAATAGCCTGTTTTCATGCTGTATCTCTAAAACTAATAACTAAAAAAAACACTTTTGTTCTTTGAACATTTTCATATCGAGTTTCCCTTTCCCCTGACTCTCAATCTGAAGAAGGGTCTCAACCCAAAACTTTTCGCTCAGGATGCTGCCTGACTTGCTGAGTTACTGCAAGATATTTACGGTTACAGACTGCAACTAAAAGCATTCCACAATTATGGTTAGTATTGAAAGAGAAGATAATGACCTTGGAAGAATTCTTTGTGCGATATTGCTCCAAATTTGGACTCATTTCAAGTAAGCTTCACATAGTTCAGAAAAATTATCTTTTTGGATACACCTCTCTCAGATGAATTTGCAGGAGTTAATACTCAGTTCTAAAAGTCATTTAAAACATATCCTTTGGCAACTGGCGTTATTAAAGTTGTACGAAGAGGTAAAGATCAAGTCAATTTAAGATTAGTACTGTATTAAATTCCAATTGTCAGATCAGATAAAAACTCATTGAAGAAAATAATAAGAAGCAATTGGTCATTCCAAAATTTGTTTGGAAAAATTCCAAGTCTAATGAAATGTATCCTCAGAATTGAGAGGAGGCAAGGGAATGAAACGATTATGCGATTATAGGAAAAATGAGAAATGTATTTACCACTGGAGATTTCTTCATCCATTAGACTAAAAATATCACGGGAAACATTATTGTTTCCAATAATGGTGAGGAGAGAGGAAGAGAGCATGAATGAACATTGACTTTGTAGATTTTTCACTGCAGCATATTCTCCATTTGAGATCGTTCATTCACAGTTAGATGAATGTTATAAATTACAATGTTATAAATAAACCTTGTACTTTTGCCGGGAAGGAAGATAGATTGGATAAGAGAGTACAAAGGTCAGAACATTCAATCTGCAGCTTCTGTTATTTTGTTAAAATTAATAATGAACATACTAATTTCTGAACCTTGTCACTGAGCAAGTGTTCACACTTCAAACTCCAGATTGCCCCTTACTCTGACAATGTTCCCATCACAACATTACCATAGCTTTCTACCCTTAAAGGCCTGTCCCACACGCAACCTTTACAGGCGACTGCCGGCACCCGTGATAGATCTCCGAAATTTTCAACAGGTTGAAAATTCAGCAGCGACCAGAAAGACGTTAGGAGTCTTTGGAGACCTCTCACGACCATAGGAGACCTCTCACGGCCACACAAGCTGTATGGTCGTGAGAGGTCTCCTGTGGTCGTGAGAGGTCACTCACAATAGGGGTCGCCTGTATGGTCGTGAGAGGTCTCCTATGGTCGTGAGAAGTCTCCAAAGAGGCGTAGCGTCTTTCTGGTCGCCGCTGAAATTTCAACATGTGTGAATGTAAAGGTCGCGTAAGTAGTTCAGGCCCTTAAATCACTTTCTATAAAACCATGCGATTATAAGACATAGGAGAAGAATTAGGCCATTTGGCCCATCAAGTAGGCCAGCACAGCACCAGACTATGGGTGCTGTCTCTACCGAGTTTGTACGTTGTGACCCCGTGGGTTTTCTCCGTGTGCTCCGATTTCTTCCCATACTCTGAAGACGTGCAGGTTTGTAGATTAATTGGCTTTGGTAAAAATTGCCCCTAGTGTGTGTTGGATAGTGTTAGTGTATGGTGTGATCAATGGTCAACGCAGACTTGGTGTGCCTAAGCGCCTGTTTCCACATTGTTTCTCTAAAGTCTTTAGTCTAAATAGTCTGCTCCACCATTCTGTCTTGGCTGATGTAATTGTAGAATGACATTCTTCATCATATCAGTCTCTGTCTCATTTCTTAGATGTCCCTCCCCTATGAGTTAAATCCATTCCCTTCCTTTGCTAACCTTTAGTTCATATAAAATCTGCAACTCCTTAACCATGTTATTTAGCTTAGTTTAGTTTATTGTCACCTGTACCGAGGTACAGGGAAAAGCTTTTTGTTACCAGCTATCCAGTCAGCGGCAATACTATATTATTACAATCAAGCAGTCCATAGTGTACAGATACAGGATAAAGGGAATAACATTTAATGCAAGATAAAGTCCAGTAAAGTCCGATTAAAGACAATCACTAATGAGGTAGATAGTAGCTGAGGACTGCTCTCTCGTTGTTGGTAGACTGGTTCAGTTGCCTGATGACATATGGGAAGAAACTTTCCCTGCATCTACATTATCTCATTTCGCTTTAAGCTTTTATTGCATAAATCTAAGTCAAAGACCTCTGAATGCTCATATCACTTTCCACCCCCATTCCCTTTTCCCCAACTTCAATTCCCTCTGTGTTCATCCATTCAGCTGCCTCTGTTTCACCTTTCCCTCTCTACTGGGCCAAAGTTCCTGTATTTCACAGCGTTCTAGTCCTATGTTTATCCTTCCTTTCTTTCTTATCTCTCCTCAAACCTTCTTTGAGCTTCTCATAGACAGGCATCATAAACAGAAAAACAGACCTTTCAGCCCATCAAGTTGATGCTGGACATGGCAAACCTATTTTACACGAATCCTGCGCAAACCCCCATTTATTCTCCCGAAATTCCCATCAGCGATGGCTCAGTGGCACAGTGGTAGAGTTGCTGCCTTACAGCGCCAAAGACCTGGGTTCGATCCTGACTACGGGTGCTGTTTTTATGGAGTTTGTACATTCTCCTTGTGACCGTATAGGATTTTATCCGGGGGTGCTCTGGTTTCCTTACACATTCCAAAGACCTGCAGGTTTGTAGGTAAATTGACCTCTGTGAATTGCCATTGGCATGAATGAGAAAGTGGGATAAAATGAAACTAGTGGGAATGGGCGACCGATGGTCGGCATGGTCAGGCAGCACTTCTGTAGATAATGAATAGATGACGTTTTGGGTATTTCAACCCAGCGGTATGAATATTGATTTCTCTAATTTCAAGTAACTCAGGCATTCCGTCGCACTCCCTCCTCCCCCACATTAGTCGTCCTGTTTAGTTTCACTGTTCACATCCCCTCGTTATCATCTTTTCTACAGCCAACAAGGGCCCATTGTGAGCTCCACCATTCCTTGATCATCAGTACTGGCTTTGCTTTGTTTTTTTCATGCCTTTCATTCTTTTGTTCTTTGCATCTTTTCATACCTCTAGTTTCCCTCTCCCCTGACTCTTTGTCTGATGAAGGGTCTCGACCCGAAACGTCAACCATTCCTTTTCTCCAAAGTTGCTGCCTGACCTGCTGAGTTACACCAGCATATCTATGTTGTCAGCCAGCATCTGCAGTTCCTTACTGCACTCTCCTCTCATCTACTGTTGTCTTTTGGGAAAGGAACCCTGTTGTCCCTAACTCAGTCCAGTACATACATGGGTCAGACTCACCAATCATCAGCTGTTCGGTTCAGAGTCAAGTACAGGAGGGCAATAAATGCTGACATTGCCAAAAAAAAATTCACATCTCTAAAATAATAAATAATAATCTTGTCATAGTTTTCCAGCATTTCCCTTTTTGTTACATCTTTCCAAGTTTTTTGATTTTTCAGAACTTATATCCTGTTCTGCAGATGCCAAAATGTATTTCAACTTGAGCACAAAAACTGATGCCATTATTTTCCACCGACCAAAACTCTGCTCTTCAGTCATGTCCGTCTCCATGACAACCAGATTAAAACAGAACCAAACTGTTTTCAACTTTGATGTCACATTTCACTCTGAGGTGAGCTTAAATCTGAGCCATCACTGCATTGATTTCCTTCCACCTCAGTAAAATGCCTTCTGCATTGACACAGCCCTAAAACTCTGAAACTCACTTCATTTAGTTTAGAGATAAAGCATGGAAACAGGCCCTTCAGCCAGTCCACGCCAGCCATCAATCGCCCCTGCTCACTTGTGCAGAATTGAACTGCAGGTATATTCCGAAGGTAGACAAAATGTGCAGGAGTAACTCAGCAGGCCAGGCCCGTTCTGCCTGGCTCGTTCACACTTTTCTATACTACCCTACCTTCACATTCATTCTCTATGCACAAGGAAAATGTTCACAGATGCCAAGTAACCTACAAACCCACATGTCTTTGGGACGTGGGAGGAAAATGGAGCACTTGGAGGAAGCCCATGCGGACACAGGGAAAACATACAAACTCCGTACAGACAGTGCCTATAGTCAGGATTGAACCTGATTCTCTGGCACTGCAAGGCAGCAACTCTATTGTTGTGCCACTGTGCCACCTAGCTGTGCTACTGTGCCACCCCAGCCTCAACTATTCTAGCACACTCCCGGCCAGCCCCCTATTTTAGTAATCTATGGCAAGAGATTTTCTAATCCCTATTCAACCATCTCACATGTGCTTGCTGACCTAAAATGGCTCCCAGTTAAATAAAGACTATTTTTTTAATTATCTCTCTTGCTTTCAAATGCTTCTTCTCTCTCTGTCTTTAGAGGGTCTATAATCTCTTTCATTCCTGCAGCCCTTTGAGATTCCTGTATTGAAATTTAATCTGCACCGTTGGCAAGTATTTTTTGAGGATCACTGGAAAGGCTAGCATTTATTGCGCATCCCCGAAGGAGCTGCTGGTGAACTCTTAATGAATTCCTGCCATCCGTCTGTCAAATGGTAGACAGTGGTGAAAATATCCCACAGAATTGTTGGGGAGGTGTCGAGGATTAAGACCTCAAAGGCTATGATATATTTATCTGTTGGGATAGAGTGCAATTGAATGATGATATGCAGGGAAACTGTTTCCACACGCCTGAAGTTCTCGTCTTTGGTAGAAGAGGTAGAGTTTCCAACTTAAGGAGGTTCTGTTGGAGTAGCATAGGCAGGGAAATGGAGCACTATTAATCTACTATTAATGGGAATGTGGTTTAATTTTTGATTTGAGGAGTACATGCACCTTCAATGAACAGATTCAAATTTGTCTCTGATATTTGCAGTAAATTGCAATTTTACTTATGTTGTGCTCAATACTTCTGAGGAAATCTATTGTGGACAGATTTAATAGGTTAGAGCTAATTTTGATGTTAGGTATCATCAAGCAGAGTTTTTGTACTGCCAAGGGTTGCTCCAGATAAAGAACATTTATTAAAATATAAATTGAAACCTGCACATGCTGGTAATATGAAATGAAAACAGAAAGTGCTGGAAGCATTCAGTAAATCAGGTAGCATCTGTGGAGACAGAAACAGAGTTAATACTTCAGGTCAAAGACTCTTCGATTAAGGGTCACAGATCTGAAATTTTAATTGAGGAAAATACTTTAATACTTCGCCCAATCTACACTTAAACCAAATTTGTAAATGGCCAGAAATTAAGAATATTACTGACACAAAGTGCTGGAGTAATTCAGCGGGTCAGGCAGCTTCGCTGGAGAACATGAATACGAGATGTTTTGGGTCGAGACCCTTCTTCAGTCACCTATTCATGTTCTCCAGTGACGTTGCCTGGCCCACTGAGTTACTCCAGCATTTTGTATCTATTTTGTAAATCGGTATAATTGCTTAAGCATCCATGAAAATTACTGAACCAAATTAAGTTTTGGCCTTCCTACAGAATAAAATACAAATCTTGGTATGTTTGGCTTTGATTTTACATTACATCACATATCCTCTTTGAGGCTAATTTTATATGGCAGTATTGACCACAACAGTAATTGGTGCAGGTTTATTGGTCTTTCTCCAATGTTATTTCCTGTGTAAATTTCAAGAATGTCACCCAGGATGAACCTAATAATAAGGGTTACACATTAGATTAAGAATCTTGCCTTTGGGAAAAAAAACACTACCAGCCAGATACACTATAAAATACAGACAATCCGTGTTATGTTTTGGAACCAACAAGGGCGTTATCAGCCCAGTGATGGTAAAGATTACATATGACCATCTTGCTCTTTACAACTTTTGAATTCAGGTCGCAACCATTTTGTTAAATATCATTTCAGAGGAATTTATCACCAATCTGTGTGTTGGAATGGGGAACTGTGCAAGACTTCTTACGCTCGAGAAAAGATTGCGTTGCAGTTTGAGTGGAGCAGTGCCAAATTGAAAGGAAAACCAAGAAAATCAGAAAGAGATCTCTGTTGGTTTTGTCACTTCTATGGAAAGCGCACTTGGTACAATGAGCAGAGACTGCTGGTGCTCCACAGACATCCCGTAACAATCAGAGGACTAAATCTATTCATTCCTGTCAGCTTGATTTGTTCTGTTGTTAGTTTCTTGTTGCACGTAAAACTTGCTCATCGCTATATTAAAAAAAGGTTCATTTTAGTTTGGCTTGTGCTCCATCTGTTCTCGGATATAAATAGACAGCATTTTTGCCATCTTACTGAAGCTGCATATGGCACTGCTTTCATCGTTCATCATTATTATTTCCCCTTTCTTGGTGCAGGCACTAGATCATGCTAGCGTTTAGTTCGGCAGAAAGGTAAGTGGCTATTTCTCATGTACAATATGGACTTTCGGCAGGCTATTCTTTCCACATCCATTAGCACAAGCACACATCCCAAAGCAGGTCAGAGATAATGAATCAGGAGTAGGAACTCCAAGCATTCTTCTTAACAACAGGGAAACATGGGCCAGTGCAGTATATCAAGTGCTGGCTGAATTGAGATCAGTTTAAAAGCCATTTGGGGTGGCATAGAGGCCTAGCGGTAGATTTGCTGCCTTACGGAGCCGGAGACCAGGGTTCTATCCAGACTACGAGTGCTGACTGTATGGAATTTGAACATTGTCTCTGTGACCGAGAGGGTTTTCTCCAGGTGCACAGTACTCTTGTTATGGCTGTTACAACTGTACGGTACACATCTCCCCATTTTTCTCCCCTATCTCTTCCCTGTGCCCTACCTGGATGTGCACCAATATCTTCCACAATCCCAGCCCCTTTCCTCTTCCCGCATCCCCTTCCACCTTTATCCCTTCCTCTGACTTTATATTTAATGTCTCTTCTATCCTTTAGAGTCAAGATTGTTTTATTGTCATACGTTCCATATAAAATAACTACCCTATTTCACAACCTCTTGTCTTTTTCATCTCTGGCCTTTGTCCAACCATCTGCCAGCCAAACCTCCCTCACCTGTAACCACTTATTGCTTGTCTGGCTTTGTCCTGCCCCCACCTCTCTCCCAGTTTTCTCCTCCTTACTGCAATCAGTCTGAAGATAGATCCTGATCCTAAAAGTCACCTATTCATGTCTTCCAGAGGTGCTGATTGGCCCGTTGAGATGCCCCTAGCAAATTGTGTTATTGTTTGTAAACTAGCATCTGCAGTCCCCTGTGTCTACAATTGTAACCATATTTTCCTCAACTCCATCCTCTTTATGTTAAAGGGCAGTGAATCATTTGCCTTCCTTATCACTTTCTGCATCTAACTGCAACCTTTTTTGATTAATGCAGAAGAACATCTGGTTCCCTCTTGAGTTCACTCATTTCCATGTAGATAATTGTCTGTTCTTGATTCCAAGTGCATGACCTCACAATTGCCAATTCTTCACCCACTCAGTCTAACTATATCTTGCTGCAGATTCACAATGTCATCATGGCAACTTGTCACCCACCTTCTTTCAAGTCATCGCTAAGATTAGTTATCTTACACTCTGCCCCTTCATGCTTAGATAGAGTGGATGTGGAGAGGATGTTTCCACTAGTGGGCGAGTCTGGGACTATAGGTCATAGCCTCAGAATTAAAGCACGTTCTTTTAGGAAGGAGATGAGGATACATTTCTTTAGTCTGAGGGTGGTGAATCTGTGGAATTATTTGCAACAGAAGGCTGTGGAGGCCAAGTCAGTGGATATTTTTAAGGCAGAGATAAATAGATTCTTGATTAGTACAAGTGTCAGGGGTTATGGGGAGAAGGTAGGAGAATGGGGTTAGGAGGGAGAGATAGATCAGCCATGATCGAATGGCGGAGTGGAATTGATGGGCTGAATGGCCTAATTCTAATTTCCCTTATGATCTTATGACCTTATTCATCTTGGTCTTTATTGTAAATAGTAAATATTAAATAAGATTAAGTAGACAAAATTGTTGAGGTAGGTACAATAATTACATTTAAAAGACATTTGGACGTATGTAGGTAGATATCGGTTTATTGCCAAATCATAATCATAACCATAATAGAACTTTATTAGCCAAGTACAACATATGAGGAATTTGATTTGCCATACAGTCTTACCAATAAAGAACAAGACACCCAAATAAATGTATAACATAAACATCCACCACAGTGACTCCTCCACATTCCTCACTGTGATGAAAGGCAAAAAAAGTTCAATCTTCTTCTCTTTGTTCTCCCGCGGTGGGGGCACTCGAACCTTCTGTTGTCGGGGCGATCTTGGCTCCCGCAACTGGCGGTCGAGCGCTCTGCATCAGGGCAATCAAGCTCCCGCATCGGAGCGATCTCTGCTCCCCTCACCGGGCGATCGGACCCATGACTATGGGTGCGGCTTTGGAGCTTCCCGACATAAGTCTCTACCCGAGACTGCAAGCTCCTCGATGGTGAAATCTGCAGGCCTCGGTTGGAGCATTGATCCGAGGCAAGGGATCGCAGGCTCCAATGGTAAGTCCACGGCACCACGGTGGGGCTCAAAGTCAGTCTCGAGCAAGGCCGCCAGCTCCATGATGTAAAGCCGCAGCGCGACTGGAGATATACAATCCGGAAAACAAACCCATCTCCGACAAGGTAAGAGGTTGAGAAAAAAGTTTAGTCCGACGCCCCAACCACCCCCCACATATAACAAACCAGAGAACATCTACACATACTTTTAAAACACACTAAAAATAACAAAAAAGACGAAAAGACAGACAGACTGTTGACGAGGCTGCCATTGCTGACGAGCTAGGATTGGGGATTTGGGTTGGTATGGAGGAATTGAAGTGCCTGTTTCAATTTAATGCAGTTGCCATGTATAAACACTGTTTGGGAAAACAGTGACTAGATGATACAAAGGCATGATGGATACATAAAGGAAAATTAAACTTTACGGATGTACAATAGATTCTTGAGCTTATAAGGGCAGCACAGTGGTGCAGCTGATAGGGCAGTTACCTCACAGCACCAGAGACCTGGGATTGATCCTGACTATGGGTGCTGTCTTTGCGGAGTTTTTACATTCTCCCTGTGACCACGTGGGTTTTCTCCAGGAGCTCTGGTTTCTTCCCACATTCCAAAGACATAGAGTTTGGAGGTTAATTGGTCTTCGTAAATTCCTTGTGTGTTGGAAAAGTGGGATAACATAGAACTCGTGTGAGCGGGTGATCAATAGTCGGCATGGACACAGTGGGCCAAAGAGTGTATCTCTAAACTAAATTTAACTAGCAAAATAGAGGTGGGGGACCTACTGGGGTGGAGTGTATTTGGATTTTCAGAAGGCTTTCAATCAGGTTCAATATGAGAGATTATCATGGAAAATTAAAGCATTTGGGATTGGAGATAAGATAATGATAAGGATAGAGAGTGGGTTGACAGCGAGGAAACAGAGTGCAGAATAAATAGGTTTTTCTTTGAGTGTCTGACTGAGTGGTGAGATACCAGAGGGATCAGTGATGAGACCCCAGCAGTTCACCATATGTATTAATAATATTCATAAGGCAATTAAATGTAACATATCCAGATTGTGGATAACACAAACCTGAGCGTGAGGTGCAACAAGATTGCTGAGAGGTTCCCGTGTGAGTTGGGCAGTAGGAAAACGCATGGCAGACACAGTATAATTAAGCTAAATGTGAGGTTTTTTTAATTGCAATGACAGGAATGCAGATTATTAGCTCAACTGCGAAACTCAGCTCAGACTGTGAAAAGGGGAGATGCAGAGAAACTTGGATGTCCTTGTACTTCCTTCCCTAAATGGAAGCATCCAAGTGCACGGCAGTTAATAAGGCTAATGATATGTTGGCTTTCAGAAGATTCAGTGGCAAAAAGGACATGAAGATTGGGAGGTATTGGTAAAATCACATGAACTCAGGCAAACTGATGCAAAAAGACTGAGAGGTTTCCCCCTTTTGATTACTTTTGAGTGACTTATGATTGTAAATTGATTTCCGCGGTCCTTAATACCAGTTTCAAAAGCTCCTGTCCCACTTTCACGACCTAATTCTCGACCTCTGACGACCTTAAACAACCTAAAAAAAATCAAGGACGCGGTAACCTACGACCTCCTACGACCTTCCATGACTATGTCTACGACCTCCTACGACTATGTTGAAGACCTCCTACGACTATGTTGAAGACCTCCTTCGACCTCCTTTGACTATGTTGAAGACTGGCTTCGACCATGCACGTTTTACTGCTGTTTGCAGCAGCCCTTTTGCTTCAGCAGCCTTTTAAGAAAGGCAGAAGGGGCAGAGCAAGGGTGAAGAGGAAGCACAAGAAGAGGTCTCAATGGGTGAATGGAGATGATGTGATGGACCATCCCAGTACACCAGAAGACTGGAAGAAAGTGGCGCTGGACTTTGACAAAAGATGGAATTGTAAGCACACATGTGGGGCAGTGGATGGCAAGCATGCCATTCTTGTCCCTGTCCCCCTCATTTTCCTTTTCGTACAGGATGGCATTCTGCTAGAACCATTCCTCAAGGCCCAACTCCTGCCGCCTGGTGAAGGTGTAGGGCATAACCTTCCTCCAGCCCTCCCTCACCACCAATGGGGCATCTGCCTCTGATACTGTCAGACACAGGAGGAAGGGCTGCTTTGCTGCTATCAAATGAGGCAGTGAAGGATGGGATGGTGGTGGAGACATTTACTACCACCCTGGTCTCCTCCCCCAGGGGTCACTCATGCAGGGCTAACTCTTTCCTGCACAATCACCTCCTGTGGCATCACCTCCTGCACTCCTCCTCTTGGGTGGGCAACACCTGCATGGCTGTTTTTTTTAGGGTTGTGCAGCTGCCTTTTTGGTGCCATCACTAAAACATGTCTCCTCTCCAAAAAACTCTCCAGCTATGAATGAACATGCCTTGGAGTGACAGAGGTGACGTCTGCTGTTTAAATAACCTTTTTTTTCTACTGACCTTTTTTTCACCCTGGAGCTATTACCTTCGACTGCCTCCGACTACCTACGACTAGCATCACGACCTACTAGGGCCTACCTACGACCTCCTACGACCTCGTGGAGATCATGCTGCGAGTATGAGTCAAGGGCAAACTCGGCAGAGGTCGTTAATTAGGTTGTGAAAGTGGAACAGGGGCTAAACAATCTCGCTGGATGGTGGCAATTCCTACATGCCTGATCACAAGGCACAGTGGCGTAGCGGTAGAATTGCTGGCTCACAGCTCCAAAGACATAGGTTCGATCCTGACTATTGGTACTGTCTGTACGGAGTTTGTACGTTCTCCATGTGACTGCATGGGTTTTCTCCGGGTGATCTGGTTTCCACTCACGCTACAAGGATGTGCGGATTTGTAGGTTAAGTGGCTTCTGTAAATTGTAAACATTTCCAGGAGTGTAGCATTTTGCTCGTGTACGGGTTGATCGCTGGTTGGCGCACTCGGTTGTCCGATGGACTTGTATCTACACTATCTCTGTAAAGTCCAAAGTTTAGTTTTACCTCAAAATAATAAGTACGGCCAGTCTTTATTTTCTGAAACATGCATTCAAGGCGGCACCTCATATGGGACTGTTCTCATCACAAAGGCTCACTTGCACATTTAAATAATCTTTAGACAGGAAAAATCATAGTTAATTGCTGAAGCGAATTTGCTGGTGCACAGCAATGAGAAGACTAATAGGTCAGTGTAATTTTAGAGGTATTTTGAGAGATTTAGAATTAGATTACTCACATGAGATTATATGCTCCTATTCAAAGTTTCACCAGGTCATCCCCTAATGAATGCACATTTGTTACTGCATGCGTAAAGTACAATTACTTTCTATTGTGTGGTCTGATTACATTGGCTATAGAAGATTTTGTAATTGTGCATATGCAAATACATTTGTGTGGAAAATGAAATCATAATTTCATACTGGGAAGACTAGCATAATTTTAAGCGCATAATTTGCAACAAGATTCCCAAATGTGTTTTAAACAGACTTCTGTGGATTTTAGAGTTAGTTTAGGCTTCTTATTGTCGTGTGTACCAACATACAGTGAAAAGCTTTATTTTGTATGCTATCCAATCAGATCAGATAATAATGTTCATTAATCCAATCAAGTGAAACTTAAATACAAGAGAGAGAGCAAAGGCGAAGTGCAGGATATAGTGCTCAGTATTGTAGCACATCACTGATTTCCACAAAGTCCAAGCTCCACCATGGGTTAGGGATGAATCTATAGAATAGCACGCTTTATCCACTAACCGCACACTGAATCATCAAGAGTGTGTTTCTGGAAAGGTATTGATTAGTCT
The DNA here is from genome assembly GCA_035221665.1 of Okamejei kenojei. NCBI lineage: Eukaryota > Metazoa > Chordata > Chondrichthyes > Rajiformes > Rajidae > Okamejei > Okamejei kenojei. Next base: position 34,473,257 of record CM069140.1, read on the forward strand.
GGGCCTTCAATGAGAAGGTATCATTGTTTCTGTACTTCCCATTAAATACACAAAGCAAAGTACAGGCCCACCTCTGATTTATGGTCTGGCGCCTCCTTTAATCTGGACAAAATACATGAGAGCGCATTCGAAAGCCCCTCTTGAAGTCCCCCAGAAAATGTGGCGCCTCAGCCGGGTGAGGCAGCCGATCTCGACATCATCAGGACTTTTGCGCCAATCGGTGGGTGAAATTTGCTCCCTGCTGCTAGGGCTCTGGAATTCTGGTCTGGCCCGAGCCAGTAGATCTGGTCTCATATCCAACTTCTGCTGCCGACTTTGTGGGCTGGTATCTCGGCCCCTTGGCGGCCTAGGAGGACCATTGCAGTACCGTTTGACTCCGCTCGGAGGCCGTGACCTCTGTTGGTTTGGCAAAATGGATAGGCCAGAAAGCTCTGGACCAAGGATGCCGGAAAATCGATGTTGGACCTGCATTTGAGGCTGGGGCAAGTTAACACAGGATCTAAGTGGACCATGCTTCCCTTCTCTTCAGCATTCTTAATAATGGAAAGGAACTCAAGTGTATCTCTGATATTGCTTGTCGATCACGGCAACTAGGCTTATCTCCAAAATAAAATATTATTTTTAAGACTTGCATTGCTAAAGCTGCTCTTTACTAGAAGATCTACATAGATGTTCCAGTAAATGGCTTTTAGTGTAATGTCAAGACGATAGAAAACCCAGGGCCTGTTTCTCATTAGGTAATGAATAAACTCTTTATCCAGAGCTTAATGATGTTCTTTACGATGTTAAATGGAAACGTATAGAATTTTTCAACAGAAAGACTTGGCTTTCTTCCACACTCAACTATATCACAAATCACTCCAACTTTACTTAATCCTTTTTGATTGATCTTTCATTCCTTTCTCAGGATGTACTGCAACGACCTCCTCAGAAGCACATCAATGTTATAAGCCTCAGTTACTCCACAATGTAATAATCTACAGATTATAATCACTATCCAGTTTCTCTTGAGTTCATTAATAGATTTACTTATGCTTATCTTACATTTTGTGGCCCTTAGTTTTGGAATCCAATGTCAGTTAAATATTTTCTCCTTTCTACCTTATTAAACTACTTATTAATTAATAAGACACCCATCAGCCCATCCTCAATTATCTCTATGCTATTGTCAGCTTCTGCACACCTTCCAAGTCGATGCCATGTGCACTCCCATATTTAGTTTAGTGATACAGCACGGAAACCGAGTCCGTGTGATACAGTGATACAGCATTTGGCCCACCGAGTCCGCACTGACCAGCGATCCCCGCACATTAATGCTATCCTACATTCTAGGAACAATCTACAATTATACTCAGCCAATTAACCTATAAACTTGTACATCTTTGGAGTGGGGGAGGAAACCGGAGCACCCAGAGAAAACCCACGCAAGGCACGGGGAGAATGTACAAACTCCACACAGACAGCTTTTGTAGTTAGGGTCGAATGGAGTTATCGAGTTTGTACATTTTTCCCGTGACCACATGCGTCTTGTCTGGGTGCTCCGGTTTCCTCCCACATTCCAATGACACGCAGGTTTGTAGGTTAATTGGCTTCTGCACATTAGTGTTTAGGATAGAGCTAGTGTATGGATGTTTGATGTTTGGCACAGACTTGTTGGGCTGATGGGTCTGTTTCTACGCTTTATCTGTAAACTAAACTACACTAAACTAAACGAATAGCAAATATGGAATGACAATAAATGTGGAATTCCAAAAAATGAAGCAAACTTCCATGGTGAATTTACAGATGTTATCGGAAATGGTTTAAACAAAAAGATACAAAGTGCTGGAGTAACTCAGCGGGTCAGGATGCATCTTTGGAGAACATGGATGGGCAATGTTTCAGGTTGGGACCTTTGTTCAGACTGGGCACTGGAGCTTGAATTTTGAGCTATATTTCCCTTTTTGAGCAAAGCAGAGGAAGTCCAAAGAGGAAATACATATTTGGTTTGCACTGCTGAAATTGCAAATGAAAACAGAGAATGTAGGATGTGATGGAAAAACTTCAACTTTCACAGTGGCAGGAGGCTTCAGCCCAGGAGATGATTTCTCATGACATCCTAACTGCGTGCCAGAATTCAAAGCAAATGTTTATTCATGGCAAACACCATATTTACACGTAACTCAGATGTAGCCACAAGGGTAATCTCGCAAGTCTCAAACGATTAGTGTAAACATACATTCTGGGCTTGCTTGCCCTCAGCAGCCTTTCCAAGCTGGGAGTGAAATTAAACTCTCATCCCCCTTCTCTACTAATCACCTTCTCTCATTCTAAGTACCTGAAGGCTGATTACAGCAGGGCAACAAACCTGGAATGCCTCGGGGAGGGAGGGAGAGGGTGGAGGTGGTGGAGGGGGAGGGGGTGAGAGAGAGCGAGAGAGGGGGGAGGGAGAGGGAGAGGCAGAGGGGGAAGGAGAGGGGGGAGATAGAGGGGGAAGGGGAGAGAGAGAGAGAGAGAGGAGCCTCCTTATCAGCACCTCCTCGTTGAGCCCACGACTGAGCTGCTGGGGCAAGCCCAACGCCATCATGTTACAGAAAGTATAGGAGAGTTTCAGAGAATGCAGAGAAGATTAAAGAGGATAATACCAAGACTGGAAATTATGTCTTGGCTGAGATTGTTTTCTTTGGAGCATAGAGTACTGAGGAGCCCAGACAGGCTGAAGAACCAAATCCAATTTTTGCTGCAATATTCTGTATGGTTGACAGTCATTTGTGACCAACAAACAGGGAGCAGGATTTGATGGAGGAGAAATGCTCAACATTGAAAAAAAAAGAATCTAAACACTGATGGGATAATTTTATTTTTTATTGCAGTTGTTATATTGTCTTGGGTGACATCCATTTTCTTTGAGCTGTCAGTTTTGTGTCATTTTTCGAGATTTCCATTAAATCATTGATCTGCATATTTCGGTCCCATCAGAAGGGATTTGCAAATGAGAAAACATTTTGTCCATCATTGACATTGTAAAAGAGGCACAAATATTCTGGGAAATAACAGCTAATTGTATTATTTATTCCACATAATGTTACAGTATTTCTTAATGAAGAATGTTTCCAAATACACAGGACAAGATGTTAAAAATGCCACAGTGCCACATATGAATTTGCTCCCGGTGGTGGTGGGAGACTTATGCACTCACCTATGTTCCTCCGATGTTGAGAAAGGCTAGGCAGACACGACATTGGGGTTATCAAGTGGGCACCTACTTTCATGGACGTTTCGCTGATTGAACCCACGACGTCTCCAGTGGGCTCAGCGGTGCATTCTGGCGTCCCAGAACCACCCCCCTCTGCATCTGTCTAGTCAGTTATTAGGGAGACCAAGTGGGGTCTTTCCTCTTCAGCCAGAGCCACTGGCTACTCCGCTCTGCTACCCGTGATGTTTCTTTGATGGCCTGGCGTAGGGCCTGTCCGCTGATCCCCAGGTCCTTCATCAGTATTACGGTTGATGTTGCCACGAATCCTCGACATCCAACTTCTACCGGGCAGATCTTAGCTCTCCAGCCCCGTTGTTCTGCATCCGCTGCAAGCTCTGTATATCGCAGTTTCTTTCTTTCGAAAGCTTCCTGCACAGCATCCTCCCAAGGGACTGTGAGCTCCACAAGATACACCACGCATTGAGAGTTCGACCAGAGGACAAGATCAGGCCTCAAGTTGGTGATGGCTATCTCTGACAGAACTGTAAGCCGTTGGTCCACGTCCACCAGCATCTGCCAATCCCAGGCTGCCTCCAGCTGTCCAAACCTGGCCCTTGGTGCAATTTTCCATTGCCTTTGTGCCCGCTCCTGAAAAAAGGCAATTGGTTTAACTGGGTTAGTTGTTCTGGGCGGCAGGGCATTGTTGGTTGTTCTCCTGCTTTCCAGAGGCACTGCCAGACATTTGAGCACTTGATTATGTCTCCAGGTGTTCTGTTCCTGGTAGAGGCTTACGTTACACCCAGTGAGGATGTGCTTACTGTAAGTAAGTAAGTAAGTAAGTAAGTAAGTAAGTAAGTAAGTAAGTAAGTAAGTAAGTAAGTAAGTAAGTTTATTGGCCAAGTATTCACATACAAGGAATTTGCCTTGGTGCTCCGCCAACGTAACAACATGACATACAGTGACAGTTACGAATGACTCAGAAAACACTAAACATTAATAATAATAAGACATTAATGTTAAAACACCATTGATCAAGCATGTGAACCAAGTGTGGCTGGTGTTGAACACAGGGGGCATTATGGATCTTCGCCCAGCCATTGGTTGAGATTTTCTGGCCTCGGAAGGATATCATAGGTTGCCCGAATTAGGAAACTTATCCTGCTCGCCTCCATCTCCCACATGTCGTTCCAGCTGATCTTCCTCTTTTCCACACTCTCCCATCTCACCCACTGGCCCTGTTTAGCTTGTGGCACAGCCTTGGCACACCTGCTCTACTCCTTCTGTCGGCGGACTTCAGCCGCGACCAACTTCCGGCGCTCCAGTGATGATGCGTTGTTGCAACGTGATCCCTTTCCGCCAAGCCCAAAGCCACTTCTTCCATGTTGGATTTGCCCTATCATGTCGCCTTGGTGGAGAACAGATTTGCCTACATTCTTAGCCGTCCACTTCTTTCCTGTTGCCAGGGTTGGAGCAGCAGCTCGGATGACAGTGTCCCTTGATTCTGCCAGGGTCATCTCTAGTGTGACTTTAGTGCACTTGAACTCCTCTGTGAGGCTAGAGAGAGGCAGCTGGAGTACCCCATGACCGTACTGTAACATTATTCCACATAATGTTACAGTATTCCTTAATGAAGAATTGATTGATTTAAAGATTATAGATCATAGAAACAGGACCTTCAGCTCATAGAGTCCACGGTGACCTTCGAGTGCCCATTCTATGTGGTCCCACTTTCACATCCACTCCCTACACACTAGGGGCAATTTATAGAGGGCAATTAACCTACAAACCCACTTGTCTTTGGAATGTGGGAGGGAACCAGAGCACCCGGCGAAAACCCACACGGTCACAGGGAGAGCAACAAACTCCACACAGAATCAAACTCTGGTCTCAGACACTGTGAGGCAGCAGCTCTACCAGTTGCATCCTATGGTATAAACACATCACACAGCATTTTTAATAAACCTCACAAGAATTGTTCATTCAGAATAAGTCAGAAATAACTGATTATCAAATAAAAGCTGTTTGGTTGTATGGCCTATTCTGCCATTATAAAAATTGCATTGATCGTTCCATGAAATCTTCAAGAGAGTTATATTTTCAGTTTTATTGCACCCTGGTGTCAAATATTGTTATTCAACCTATAATTAGATATTGACACTTTAGCAGTCTCAGATCCCTGAATTCCACAACTAAATATAATGAGATCTGTTGCCCATATCCCAAGGCAATTAGTGGGTTCACACTGTTAATGGATTTGCAAACACATCGATCATAAGCAAGGATATTAAGATGTACCAATGATTTTGTTGGCTAACGCACAAATTACATACTGACTCATAAGAGACAAAGAGACTCCAGCTTTGATTACCAATCCACAATGGTAAACAGTCTCAAATGTCACATGGGTCAAGGTTTACAATTCGTCTGCGGCTATTCATGGATGGAAAGATGGAAAAAGAGAATAACTAGTTCCCATTTCTGATGAAGGTTGGGTGAGGTTCGAAAACAAGCTTTGCCTCTGCTTGTCTAACACAAATCATGGTCACTTAAAGTAAAGCCCTTGTCTGTAGAGAGCAACTGCAGATGCTGGCGTATACTGGCTTATACTGAAGATAGACACAGTGCTGGAGTAACGCAAAGGGTCAGGGAGCATCTTTGGAATGAATGGATGGGTGACATTTCAGGTGGGGACCCTTCTTCAGACTGGTCAGAAAGAGGAGAACTTCATGAAAGGAGACATACCTTGTAGAGATTTCACAGTGGAGCAAACAAAGTGGGTAGAAAGGAACTGCAGATGCTGGTTTATACTGAAGATAAACACAATGTGCTGGAGTAACTCAGCGAAAATGGTGGAATCTCTGGAGAAAAAGGATGAGTGAACAAATAACCTAAGTTGACTGAGGAGTATTGAGGGAGGTTACTAATACTGCAGATGAGATGTCAACTTGAAATTAATGCACTATATCAATGCAAACTAGCCCTAAACCAATGCACTCTAGTCCCAGACCCTTCTGTGATGGGAAAATGTTTCTCACTTTGTCAATGTGTATCCATTAGAATCAATATACTAAATTACTTGTCGCAAATCTTCTCCAGGGACAAACCTCCACTGCCTGGATTCGCACATTTATCCCATCCCCCTCCCCCTTCTCCTACATTCCTTCCTCTGACTTCACAATTTCCAACTCTTCAAACAGCCTGTGGGGTGGAAGATTGCAACCTTCATGTGGTCCGCCCTGTTTCGACTATTGCAATCAACTCAACGTGCACAAACGGAAGATCAAATAGAACAAGTTGTCCAACAACTTTAGGCTGTGCACGCCGCACGAAAGAAGGAGAAAAATTAGCCTGTCTCGCACCTACTGTTTTATCTCTCGGTTTTATTCCAACCATCTGCCTATGAAAACTCACTCACCTGTGCCCACCTATTAACAGCTATGCTTTGTCCTACTTCTCCTCTCTGTGTGCTTTCTTCCCACATAGCCCCCCCCCCCCCCCCCCCCCCCCGAAACAACCCCCACTCACCAATCCGTCCAAGGTCCGCAATGGGGTAGAGGTGAATCGGATAGTACTCTATGTTAAGGAAGGACCGATCAGAAGCCTGATAATAGAAGGGATGAGGCTTTACCTGAGTCTGGTGGTGCACACTTTTAGGTTTCTCTATCTTCCCACCTGCAGACCTTCTGGTGAAGGTACACACAAAGGCTAGACAGTTTTGGAATTTCAACTCAATGACGACGAAGTGGTATATATTTAACCGAGGATGGTATGTGCTTTGGAGGCAAAGCTGTAGGAAGTTGTGTTCCAGTACATTTTCTGCACTTGCCCTTCTTTGTAGCTTTAGGAGGGGCTAGAGTAACCTCCACAAGCAACAGAGGGCGGCACAGGGGCACAGTGCTGGAGTTGCTGCCTTCAAGTTCAAGTGAGTTTATTGTCATGTGTCCCTGATAGGACAATGAAATTCTTGCTTTGCATCAGCACACAGAACATAGTAGGCATTTACTACAAAACAGATCAGTCCATATACCATAATATAAATATATACACACACGAATAAATAAACTGATAAAGTGCAAATAACAGATAATGCGTTATTAATAATCAGAGTTTTGTCCGAGCCAGGTTTAATAGCCTGGTGGCTGTGGGGAAGTAGCTATTTCTGAACCTGGTTGATGCAGTCTTCAGGCTCCTGTACCTTCTACCTGAAGGTAGCAGGGAGATGAGTGTGTGGCGAGGATGGTGTGGGTCTTTGATGATACTGCCAGCCTTTTTGAGGCAGCGACTGCGATAAATCCCCTCGATGGAAGGAAGGTCAGAGCCGATGATGGACTGGGCAGTGTTTACTACTTTTCCTCTCCAGGACACTCAAGTTGCCGAACCAAGCCGAGGTGCAACCGGTCAACATGCTCTCTACTGTGCACCTGTAGAAGTTAGCGAGAGTCCTCCTTGACAAACCGACTACTCAAAGCCCCAGAGACAGGTTCGATCCTGACTATTAGTGCTGTCTGTATGGAGTTTGTACATCTCCACTGTGGCCACATGGGCTTTCTCTGGGTGCTCCGGTTTCCTCCCACATTCCAAAGATGTGCGGGTTTATAGATTTGGGATCCAACGTGTCCCACTTGGTCTAGTAACTATTCAAACTCTGTGTGTGTGTGTGTGTGTGTGTGTGTGTGTGTGTGTGTGTGTGTGTGTGTGTGTGTGTGTGTGTGTGTGTGTGTGTGTGTGTGTGTGTGTGTGTGTGTGTGTGTGTGTGTGTGTGTGATCACATCTCTAAGAAAAATCTATGCAGTAACTATATCATTTTTACATATTCCAGTAGACATTTTTTCCGTTGAGTCCAAAAGCTACTTATCTGAAAATGTCATGCTTTATTTCTCGACTTATTACTGAAAATGTTTAAAAATACTTGAATTTAAAATGGTTTTTGCTGTTAAAAATCATCCCTCACAGGTTCCAACACACTTGAACACTCTGAACTTCTCAACTCAATGGCATCTCACAGCAAGTGCACCTGACATTTGCAACAATGTTGTCAACATAGCTCCTGGCTGGATAGGAGGACAAAAGTGCTGGGGAGGCTCACGAGCTATGATATTTGTTGAGGAGTGCTCTAATCTTACCTTCGCCAACAAGTTGAGTTGGAGGACCACGCCTCCTGTGGGGGCTATGGGTAAGGGGCAGGTCTGTTAGGGGAGCGACCCAACGAGTCTGCACTGGTCTAGTAAAACTATAAAACCCAACGGCAATGCAGTTTGTAGATAGTACACACTGTAGGCACTGGTGAAAGAAATGTGTGCTGGAAAGAAGCTGCAATTCGAGTAGTCTTTGTTAAACTACATAAAGTCTGTTGGAACATTTTAAACTATTTATTTGGTTGCACAAGGAAATATTCCCTGAAAATTTACTGATGGGATAACTTCCGATTGTAAATGCTAAATGGATGACAGGCTAGTTCTCAACTCTCCTATTAATTTCTCCCCCTTTTTTCTCACTTTCATCTTCTGATAGCTCCAATCCTGCAACATATCATTGCAACCATATCAATGACTATTTCGGTATAAAGGTCGTCATACTCCCGCAGTCGTAATCTACTCTAAGCCAGAAACAATACAGTCTCTGGATTCAAGTCATATTTTATCAGAGTTAAAATCAACCCTAAATTAATTTAACTGGATCCTTCATTGAAATGTCCGAGTTGCTTATTAATTGCATAGCTGGCAACACTTTAAAACTGCACTTAACTCGTGCTGAGGGAAATACGACTTTGCATGAGGAGGTGCATTTTTATGCTGGGTTGTTATTTTTCACTTGGAAATTTGGTCCCTGCAGTCATTAACACAAGGTTCTCTGGGCCATTGCATATAACACCATTCCCTGACCTCCAGAATCATTCACCATCATAGCCAACAGTTGGATCATTACCTATCCATAACTCCGGAAAAAACCATCATAACTGTAGGTAGAAAATTACTGCAGTCTATGGAGAGTCCTCCCAGTAGCTCACAACAAGGTGATGTGTGAACCGCTCATTAGCAGGCTGCTCATATATTGTAATGCTAACGGTGGGTATAAAAAATAATTATTTTCATCACAAGTATTTTTTTACTCGTGGACATTTTTTGCAGGGATGAAAAAATGTCATGAGTTACCGGATGTCCCGAGTACCTACCGTTAGCATTACGAGTCGCTACGAGACATCCACAAACTCCTACGGACCCGCTACAGACATTCTCCGAGTTCGAATCAGGGGAAAACTCGGGAGAACTCTTGAATTACGTCATACAGTGGGACAGGGGTAACTGTTCAATGTGTCAATAGCCCCGGATCCATTCTTTCCACCACCAGTGAAACTGGGTGCAATGTGTACTGTCTACAAACTGCACTGCCGTTCATGGCTCTGGACCTGTAATAGCTGGAGTTTAGGAAGGATGGGGGAGGGATCTCATTGAAACCTACCGAATAATGAAAGGCCTAGATAAAGTGGATGTTGATAGGATGATTCCAGGAGTGGGAGAGTCTAGGACAAGAGGGCACGACCTCATAATAAAAGGGTTTACATTTTGAATGGAGATGAGGTGGAATTTCTTTAGGTGTGGAATCTGTGGAAGTCGTTGCCATGGACAGCTGTGAAGCTCTTCATTGGGTATTTATAAAGCTGAGATTGATGGATTCTTGATTAGTATGGGTGTGGAGGCACGGGCTATCTTCACATGGAGTTTACTGCATTTTATCTTGCACTAAGCCTTTTTCCCTTTATCCCCTTTATTTGTACACTATGGATGATTTGTAAATATGTGCGTCTTCCTTTGATGAGTTAGCACGCTATTAAAAAAACTTTTCACTGTACCTCGGTACACGTGACAATAAGCAAAACTAAGAAAAAGGCAGGAGAATGGGGTTGAGGGGGAAGGGTAGATCAGAAACGATTTAATGGTGGAGTAGACTGGATGGGCCAAATGGCCTAATTCTGCTCCTATGCCTTATGATCTTATGAATTGCTTTGTAACCTCACAGGAGAGTTAGCACATTCTTCCCGTGATTCTGTGGGTTCCACAGTTGGTGTCCCTGAATTCCTCCCAAAGCCCTGCTGCCAGTTTCATTGGCGATTGTACATCACCCCTGATGCAGGCAAGCAGTGAGAAAAAACAAATGGGAGTTGTTGGACACATGTGAGGAAGAATAAGTTGCAGGAAACTTTAACTTTAGAGATACGGTGCGGAAACAGGACCTTTAGCCCACTGAGTCCGCGGCGACCAGCAGTCGCCCCTTACACTAACACTATCTTACACGAGGGACAATTTACAATTTTACCAAAGCCAATTAATCTAAAAACATGTACGGCTTTAGTGTGCACATACAAACTCCATAAAGACAGCATCCATAGTCAGGATTGAACCTGGAGTTACTGGCGCTGTAAAGCAGCAGTTCTACCGTTGCACCACTGTGCCTCCCGTACAATAGAGAGGATGCATGCCATTGGTTTGGTGGGTGCTGGCATGGGCTTGATGGGCTGAATGGCCTCCTTTTCCATCCAAAAATGTGTGCATATTTTAAATCAAAATCTCTCAAATGATTTACACCAATACATATCATTTTCACAGTAAAATGCGAGTAGTTTTAATATAGAAACGTTAGGGAGAATATGACATTCTTACTTATAACACAACTCATTGACTCACATGGGTGTGATTTTCTGAGCTATATCCAACCTTATCTACATAGATCATGTGGTGAGATGATGCTATTGGCTTAATACATGTTTTGTGCTCAACTTTCTGATGATAATATCACAGATCTAGAATATTCATTTTTAAATTATTAGAGGGAAGTGCAAGGAAACAAGACTTGCCAAGTGTTTTCCATTTTACATTTCTCAAAGCTTCTCCAACTCGATTAAATTCACAAGGTTATATTCTGTTGGCAGCTTCATACGTTGCCACTTTGACAATCCAGCAGGCAGCACAACAAACACCTTAGGCCCCTGTTAGAAGAACTGCCTTACATCTTATGTTTGACAGAATGAATTAATTCAATGCAAAATCTAGGAAGTGAGGACAACACAGATATATGGGCTACTGATGAATGATTCTAACAACTTAGGTGAAAGAGTTAGACAGTTCCTGTTTGAAGGAACTGCAGATGCTGGTTTAAACTGAAGATAGACACAAAATGCTGGAGTAACTCAGTGGGACAGGCAGCATCTCCGGAGAGAAGGAATGAGTGACGTTTTGGGTCGAGACCCTTCTTCAGTCTGAAGAAGGGTCTTGACCCAAAACGTCACCCATTCCTTCTGATTGGAGATGCTGCCTGTCCCAAAGAGTTACTCCAGCATTTTATGTCTATCTGTGGAATAATATTGTCAGCTGGCATAGACTATTAGGTTTCATGGTATAGTGAATTTTCATAGAACCAATACTCTCTCCTAAAATAGACACAAAATGCTGTAGTAACTCAGCGGGTCAGGCAGCATCTTTGGAGAAAAGGAATAGATGACGTTTCGGGTCGAGACCCTTCTTCAGATTGAGGGGTCTGAAGATGGGTCTCGACCCGACATGTCACCTATTTCTTTTCTCCAGAATTGCTGCCTGACCCGTTGAGTTACTCCAGCATTTTGTGTCTATCTTCAGTGTAAACTAGCATCTGCAGTTCCTTCCCACCACTCTCCTGTGTGTTTACCCAGCAACAAAGTCATAGTGGATGAGATTACTTGAGACTGCAATGAACTTGAATTTCTCAAAAATCTCCGAGCTGAATGTAATGTGCCACTGTACATCAGGTCTCTCCCTGGTTACTTGAACGGAGAGATTAATGTTGACACACCATTCTCTGAAGCATTTTAGCCACTGCACTCCACAATAAACTTGTCCTTAGTAAAAAAAGATAGATCCAAAATTCTGGAGTAACTCAGCAGGTCAGGCAGCATCTCTGGAGAAAAGGAATATGTGATGATTTGGGTCGCGACACTTCTTCAGACTGAGAGTGAAGGGAAAGGGAAACTAGAGATATGAAAAGGTACGAAGAACAAATTAATGAAAGGTATGAAAAGAACAAATCAAAAAGAGCAACGATGATCAAGGAGCCAACAATGGTCCATTATTGGCTGTGGAAAAGATAATAACGAGGGATACAAACAGTGAAATTAAGCAGGACGATGGTGAAACTAGCAGAATGAGTAGGGTGGGGGAGGAACAGAGAAAGATAGTTTCCATCAAACACAACAAAGACAACCTTAATTAGAAGCGATAAAATCCACTCCATTGAGCTGCAAAGTACCCTGCCAAGAATGGAAACAAATTTCTTACGTCTATAACTTTCATCTTCACTGCTTCATCAGCAGCTGTCTCCAAATTTAACAAGGCTCAACTGGGAGTAAAATTAAATGGAAACAAAGCTAATTTCACTGAGAGTGGACCTATTTGATTTGAAACAGCTGACTTCAGTGGAATCTATTTGAAGTGATGGGAGTGATATTTGGAATTGTTCTTTTTTAACGACAGTGAAATGTTTAAGGGGTTGGTGTAAAAATTTAACATTTCGAATTGAAGAGTAATACATTATAAATGGTACATTTTGTGCAGGAATAAATTACCAGGCAGACTGCATGCATAGTGTAGATGGACTCATCAGATAACAAGATTCCTATCGTAAAGAACAATGGATTACGTTTAACGATTTGTATTATTTTAGCGCACGTGACGAAAATTCTCTTTGGCTGAAACGTCATTAAAGATGAAGTGTGGAATCAGGGATCTGAATGTGATAGTGGGTGGAACGGTGGTGCAGTGGTAGAGTTGCTACCTTAAAGTGCCAGAGACCTGGGTTATATTCTGACTGTGGGTGCTGTCTGTACAGAATTTGTCTATTCTCCCTGTGACCACATAGGTTTTCTCCCAATCACACTCCAAAGACATGCTGTTTTTTAGGGTAATTGGCTTCTGTAAGGTGTAAATTATTCCTGGTGTTTTGGATAGTGCTAGTGTTTGGGTTGGTCGCTGGTTGGCGTGGACTTGCTGGGCCGAATAGCCTCTTTCTTTACATATCTTTAAAGTAAAGTGACATATCTTTAAAGTAAAAACTAAAGTCATGTATACACACTGTGATAACAAGGTAGATTAGGCCCATGTATTAACTTGTAAATGGCCAAATTTGTTGGTAATACTCTTAATGTGCCCCAATGAATGCAGCTCTCAAACACTCACCATTGTCCTAGAACATTGTCTGTTCTGTTCAATTCGACTCCCATTCATCCTTGCAAACATTCATTCCCTACACAAGTGTCACATTGTGATTTTGGAGTCCACCATATAAAACATTTCTGACCTTGTCTTTCCAGGGTTTGTTCAGGAACACTTTCTCAACACTTAGGTGCCTCAAAAGACAAGTAAAGCAGATGTATGAGAAACCACCAAATCATTCACTCTAACTTAGAAATCCATTGTCCATTCTTGATTGTCAGTGACAATGTCACTATGGAAAGTTCATGAACCTGAATGCACTCATTTACTGCTCCTTTTGTGGGAATGTACAAGGAATATTGGTCTTGTCACCGAAGCCTTCATAAAATGAATGATTTTTTTTCAAAATCTATTTAAAGTGCTCAGAAATTTCTATTGATATAAAACAATGTTGTATTCAGCGAAAGATGGGACAAATTTTCAGAATCTTAGCCCATATTAATCCACACACATGTTTATCCATCCTTGATGGATCTTTCTATTGAGTTTTATCACAGTTGGAGATTATGCTTTCCACTTTGGTATGACCACACTGATAATCAAACTTACAAGGGTATTATTTTCTTGCCTGGAAATTGAAATGTTTAAGTTATCTCCAGGTTTGAGATAACAGGGCATGGGAAGGTCACATCAAACAGATTCAGAACAAGCAAAGGACGAGAAAGACTCAATCTTCACCAGGACCTCAAGATTCTTGAACACTTTAGAGGTCTAATGTCCCACTAAATACATGGTGGAATGAATGAGTAACCATGAATACATCACTATATATTGTAATTGGTAATGTTTCAATGATGAAACATTGATGTTTCATTGATTCAACTGTGACTAAATAGTCTCATTGCAGCAACATTTCTAAATGATATTAGGGTGGTGAAGAAGGCATTTAGCATTCAGGAATCAGGTCTTTGAGTAGAGGAGTTGGGACATTATGTTAATTTCTACAAGATGTTGGTGAGACCGCACTTGGATATTGTGTGCAGTTTTGGTCACTCCGCTGTAGGAAAAATGTCATTAGGTGGGAAAGAGTGCAGAGGATTGGAAGAGGTAAGGCAGGCTGGGTCTCCTATCAATGGGACAATGGTGGAGAGAGTAAGAAATGTCAAATTCCTGGGTGTGCATATTTCCGAAGATCTTTCCTGGACCCAGCAAACTGATGCAATTATAAAGAAAGCACATCAGCCCCTCTACTTCCTGAGAAGATTAAGGAGATTCGGTATGTCAAAGAGGATTCGATTGAACTTCTGCAGGTTTAGAGAGCATGTTAACTGGTTGCATCATGGCCTGGTTTGGCAACTTGAACATCCAGGAGCAGAAAAGACTGCAAAATTTGTGACCACTGCCCAGTCCATCACCGGCTCTGACCTCCCCACCATCGAAGGGATTTATCGGAGTTTCTGCCTCAAAAAGCCAGCTAACATCATCGGAGACCCACACCATCCTGGCCACACACTCATTTCACCAGCCTGATAGCCATAACACCCAGGTTCAGGACCAGCTTTTTCCCTTCAGCCATCAGGCTATTAAACACAACAACAAATAAGCTCTGAACTACAACAGACTATTATTATTATTGCACTATAATTGTTTTTTTTTAGTATGTATGCATGTGTATATATAGACACTGAACTTTATTTTCTCTCGTTTATGTACTATGTTTACATATTCTGCAGAAAGTAAGAATTTCATTGTTCTATCTGGGACATATGACAATAAAACTTGACTCTTGACTCATTCCTTGGAGCATAGGAGATTGAGGGGTGATCTTATTGAGGTGTATAAAATCACAAGGGGCTTGGATAGGGTGAATGTACAATTTGTTTTTCTGAAGGTAGGGGAAATCAAAAGCTGAGGGTGCAGTTTTAAGGTGAGAGAAGAAAGATTTATCTAAGGGAACTGAGGGAGTTTTTCACACAGAGAGTGATGCATGCATGGAACAAGCTCCTGGGGAAAGTGGTTGAGACAGGTATTTTCACAACAATTAGAAGACATTTGGACTGGCACATGGACTGGGAAGGTTTAAAGCACTATGGGTGAAATACAGACAAATGGGACAATTTGGTAGGTATCTTGGACGCCACCAATTAATTTAGTTTAGTTTAATCATAGATACAGCGTG
Organism: Okamejei kenojei; assembly: GCA_035221665.1. Classification (NCBI taxonomy): domain Eukaryota; kingdom Metazoa; phylum Chordata; class Chondrichthyes; order Rajiformes; family Rajidae; genus Okamejei; species Okamejei kenojei. Next base: position 34,488,789 of record CM069140.1, read on the forward strand.
GAAACTGCCCTTTGGCCCACTTAGTCCACACCAACCACAATCACACGTACACTGGTTGAACACCGGGGACAATTTACAGAAACCAATTAACCAACAAACATCACCTTTGGAATGTGGGAGGAAACTGGAGCACCTGGAGAAAACCCATACGGTCACAGGGAGAACATACAAAATTTGGACAGACAGCACCGGTGGTCAGGATCAAACCCGGGTCTCTGGCGCTGTAAGGCAGCAACTCTACCGCTGCGCCAACATGCCGCCCCTAATTGTTGAGTTCAGCCCCATTGACGACTCTACAATATATTCTAAAAGTAATGTAAAAGAATAAAGAGATGGGTGGCGTTCTATTGCTTCTAATCTTACCCGTTCTGCATAACATATCAAGGGATAAAGAATGGAGGTGTTAAATCTTCAGGTCAAAACAAATTTTAAGGGCAAAACTTCAATCTACATATTTTAAGTGGTGGATGGAATTTTTCAATGTCAGCAATGATCTGATGATGCAGCAGCAGAAATGCTATTAAAATGTCAATGACTTGAAGAAGACCAAATTTATTAAAATCAAAGGCAAACTGCAACAATGCTCCTTCATTACATGGATGATTAATGTGATTAATGAGGTCTCAGACAGCTAAAGGAGAGCTTCAGTTTGTTGAAAACAAGCGCATTTTGCATGGCCTATTTTTTTCCTAAATTATAGTTTCCAACGGTAAGTGCTGAAGAATAATGAAAGTCTAAAACACAGTTTTTTTTTAGTCTGAGTGTTGGGACATAGCCACTGGGTTGGATGGTTTGAGTTTTTAGGAGGGATCAGACTTTAGGCAAGAGATACAGCATGAAAGCAAACCGTTTGGCCCAACAAGTCTGCGCTGACCAGCGATCACTAGCACTATCCTACACACTAGAAATGATTTACAATTTACATAAGCTAATTGCCTGCAAACCTGCATGGAAACTGGAGCACTAGGAGAAATCCAATGCGGTCATAGGGAGAATGTACATACTGTATACAAACAGCACCTTAGTTAGGAGCAAACCTGGGCCTCTGGCATTGTAAAGGGCCTATCCCACTTGGGCGTCATTTGCGCATTATTTACGTGACATCATTTACGCGTCACGATGCACGACGTGCGCATGGCGTGCATTACGCGCGCATGGCGCGTGGTGAAGCGTGATGGCGTACGCGCCCCAGGATTTTGGGATTCTGCGTGACACGCAAATGACGCCTAAGTGGGACAGGCCCTTTGGGCAGCAACTCTACAGCCGCGCCACTGAGCCAGCCCGAAGAGTAATAAGGAGAGATTGGATTATGGAGACTGTTTGTGTTGAAATCAGATTGTAGGTGCTGGGTGAATGGATGGATTAAGATGAGCTGCATGCTCTTTCTCATGGCTATCTTGTAAAGTCGCAATCTTTGTACAACTCATTTGTCATCACAGTTCCTACTGACAGATACTACATAATTCTAATCCAGAAGCTGCTCTAAAATCACCTACTGTCGAGTCAGTTCATTATTGCATGCATATCAGTATTGTCATGTTATTTGAAACTCGCAGAATGAGTTGTCAGTATGATCCATTATTTGTCACCGACCAAATGAATATGTGGGATTAGCTACCAAAAAAAACATTGATGCTCTTGTCAAAGCCGCAGAAGTTAATTTATGAATTTACTAAAATTTCAGCATTCCTAATAGTTACATTTGGAATAAGTCAGCCGAGAATTGGTCAGTGCCTTCTCTCCACGAAGAATTTTCACCTGGGAACTATCATTATTTTTTAGTAGAATTCAATTCCAGTGAAAGATCTTTCACAAAGGAAGGTTTAAGGTGAGGAGGGTTACCATGAACCTGCGGGATAACATTTTTACACAAATGATGGTGGGTGTATGGAACGAGCCGGAGGAGGTAGTTGAGGCAGAAACTGAAGTAACGTTTAACAGCTAATTTCATTTCGGAGTCACGTGAGTGACTTCGTGAAGACCCCGCCAGCACGCATGCCCGACATATCGTCATGCGCATTTGCTTCGACAAGCTGTGGGGGGGGGGGGAGTGCGCTCTCTCCACCAGCTCCTTCAAAAGGCCATTCAGGTAAGTCCACTAACCTTTGCTTGGTTACAGGATGGACGTCAAAGGAAAAGGGAAGGCGAAACTCTCCAGGAGCCGCGGGGCGCCGACAAGCCAGCGGCCTCTTTCTCCGGAGCTGCGAGCACCACCGGCAGCATCCGGACAGTTGGGGGTAATGGTGCGGAAGTCGGGCACTTCCGTTACACCAGCGCCCGACTTATCTCCTGAATGGATGTCCGCACTGGAGCTGGAAGCTACCGACCCAGACTTCGTGCCCCCATCCCCCAGGAAGCAGGGGGGCAAACAGGTGCCTCGCTCACCACCAGCGACATCACCCCGAGTTGCAGTGGATCCACGGGGACCGGGCCGGGGAACGGCTGCGCTACAGGGGAGCCCCGCAGCCGCAGCACGCCACGTACAGCTGCCGGGGATATCTGCCGTAGGGCAGTCTAGCAGAGCTACTGCTGCGTCGAGCAGCCCTGCAGGAGCGGGGGGTGCCGACATAACGCCGCATCAGGCTGCGGTCAAGGGCGCCGGTGGCAGCAGTAGACGGTCGGTTAGCTTAGCTCTGGCAGCTGCCGGCCATGCGCCTCCACGCAGAACATTGGGCGACAGTGGAGGTAAGCCTGCACGGACTTCGGGGAGCCAGGTACCGGGGACCGGCGCCGATTCATCTCCACTGCCTTCCTACCAGGCAGGTGGACCGCCACAGTCCGCTCGAAGGCCGACTAGCGGAGAGTCCGTGCGGGAGTCGTATGGGCCCACAGGGGCAGTAGCTCACGACAACCTACCTTCGGACCCTAGTCTGCATCTTATGGAGGTGTGGTCCGCTGGTGGAAGCCCCAGAGAATTTGCAGAGCCTGGGGAAGTCGGCTTGTCTGCCGCGAGTAGCGGGGACGGTCGCATTGCACGATTGGAGCTCTTGGTGGAGCAACTCCTCCAGCGGGACAGGGACCGGGATGAACGGGAGTCTCGGGCCTCCACTAGCCATGCCAGGAGCCCGCTCAGCATCTCGTCTTCTCCAGCCAGGAGTGCCAGCAGTTGTCATGCCACTGCCTTCGAAAACGACCCGGGAATGCCAGAGACCACAGAGCCAGAGCACGATGAAGACCTGCTGGACGTGGTGGGGAAATTTGCCTCGGCTACCCACACAGGGGAGCCACTGCACCCCAAACTGACGGGCACCATTAATTACCTGACCACTCACCAGCTTCAGGGTCAGGTAATCAATGAGACCATGGACAAATTTAAACCGCCTAAGAACTGCATCAATCTCAGTGTTCCAATGGTTAATGCCCAGATCTGGGGAAACTTGAGCACGACCACCAAGATGCAGGATGTCCGTCTCCAGCGGATCCTGAAGCTCCTGTCAACGGGCATTACGGCGTATGCCAAGACCCTCGATGGTGATAATGTGACCAGCGAGCAGCATGATGCCCTGGCACTTCTCTGCAACGCCCAGTTTTAAATCAACTGCCTGCGCAAGAGCTCCATCCGGCCCACCCTAAACCCGAAATTTGCAGGGTTGTGCTGTCCCTCCACCACTCCACCACCTCATCAGCTGTTTGGGGAAGACCTCTCCAAGCAAGTCAAAGAACTCGACGAGGAGGTCAAGACCGTGGGCCTTATGAAACCTCCCCCGGCTAAAGTTCACCCATATCACCGTCCACAACCACACACTACTTGGAAGCCGCGCCAGCCGGATAGGACACCAAGGACCTATCCGCCTCCACTTCCCCAACCGCAGCGGCCTTTTTTAGGGCAAGGCCTGCAGCGGCCCGCATGGACGATGCGGCCACCGTCACGACAAGCACCGCAACGTCCCCCCAAAACGCCCGACGCCAGGACCCCGCCGTTAACCATGGAGGTAAGGGGGTCTGGTTCCTCTAAGGCAGTAGCACTTCTCCCCGCACAAGTTGGGGGACGGTTGCGGGCATTTAGTGGTGCTTGGGGTGCAATCACCACAGACACGTTTATTCTACAAAGTGTTCACGGTTATGTCATAGAATTTATTGATGGTCCACTTCCCCCTACACAGCATGCACGTCAGTGACTTTTTACGCTCTCTCCGAATAAGATAAAGGCGGGACATGCTGAAATCTTACGGCTAGCAGCCAAAGGGGTGATTGGCAAAACGATGCACGAACCCCTTGAGTTTGTGTCCAACATCTTCACAAAAACCAAAAATGATGGAGGGTGTCGGATTACCTAACCCAGTTGAACACTTTTGTACAATATACCCATTTTAAAATGGATTCCTTCGAAACAGCCAAGTAGATGCTTTACCCGGGGTACTGTATGGCTTGCATCGATTTAAAAGATGCATACTATACAGTTCCCATCACAGAATCGCACAGGAAATTCCTGAAATTTGTCTGGAAGGGACAGTTGTGGCAATATATTTACCAAATTAGTAAAACCCATTTTCGCACTCCTCCGACAACAAAATTATATCGTCATGGCATATTTAGACGATATCCTTATTGTGGGTCAGATCCTCCAATTGGCTACGCTGGCAGTTACAGCGACCAAATCTTTATTCGAGACGTTAGGGTTTGTAACCCATCCAGACAAATCCAAACTGCACCCCTCTCAAATTATGGATTACCTGGGTTTCACCATTGACACAACCTTAATGATGATCACTATCCCGACCAACAAAGCTTTAGCCATAAAAGAAGCGTGCTACAGCCTTGCTTGCGCCAGAGTTCCGACTATCCGACAAACGGCAAAGGAAATTGGGAAATTGGTAGCTACATTCTCAGCTTTGCAATTCGGACTGTTACATTACCAAAATTTACAAAGAGCAAAGATCGCAGCATTAAAAGCAAATGCTGGGCGCTTTGATAGACCAATATGGTTGCCACATCAGGCTAGAGCTGAGCTACAATAGTGGATTGACAATATTAGTGAGTATCACAGACCCATCATTGTTAGCAACCCATCCGCCGTGCTACAGACTGATGCAAGCGCACAAGGTTGGGGAGCAACTGACGCCATGTCCAGTTGTGGTGGTAGATGGGACCCTCACGAGTCTGCCCTCCTCCAGACGCAAGGGATAAATTATCTGGAGATGTTAGGGGCTTTCCATGGACTGAGGGCTTACTGTACTAACTCTCGGGACTTATATGTCCGCATCCAAATAGATAACACAACGGTGGTGGCCTATATCAATCATATGGGTGGTATCAGGTCGTTATCTTGTGATGAATTGGCAAACACAATCTGGCACTGGTGCATTGAGAGAAATATTTGGATCATAGTGACCTATTTGCCAGGGAAGCTCAATACAGTGGCGCACACCAGGTCACCAGTGTTCAATGATAACATCGAGTGGATGTTGAATCCCCAAATTTTTGCTGAAATTATAGCTCACTATGGCACACCAGATATTGAACTCTTTGCGTCCAGAGTGAACCATCAGATACCAATGTATGTGTCTTGGGAACCAGACCCTGGGGCAGTAGCTATGGATGCTTTTTCTCTCCATTGGGGGAAATGGTTTTGCTACACATTTCCCCCATTCTGCCTCATCAGTCGGGTATTGCAGAAAATTCAACTGGATTCTGCAAATGGCATTTTGATCATACCCGACTGGGCAACACAGCCATGGTACCCGATGGTCCTCCAAATTTTGAAACGTTCGTGGATTCAATTTGGTAAAAACCCCAAATTAATTACTAACCCCATTACGGGCGACAGTCACTCATGCCATGGTCACCTAAACATGTTGGCCTGCAGGTTCTAAAGAGGCCGCTCGTCAAGGCCGGCATCTCACCAAGAGCCATGGATCTCATCTCAGCGTCATGCCGAGCATCAACCAGGAGGCAGTACCTCACACAGGTCAGGAAGTGGGAGGCATTCTGCTCCCTTACCAACACGACTTCCAACACGGCAACTATCCCTGATGTCCTGGAATTCCTAGCGGGACTTCATTTCGATGCTGGCCTTAGCTACAGTGCCATCAACAGCGCCAGGAGTGCACTATCCTCATACCTGGACATAGGTATAGGCTCCAAACACCTGGTGTCTAAATTTATGAGGGGAGTGTTTAACACCAACCCTCCACGGCCCAGATACAACTTCACCTGGGACGTAGGGATCATTTTGACCCTACTGAGGAGCTGGTCTCCTATGACCGAGTTACCACTCAAACAGCTCACCCTCAAAGTGGTGATGCTGATGGCACTGACTGCAGCTCAACGAGTCCAGGCCTTACAGCAGCTGCGGCTGGATTGCATGGTCTCCACCCCTGCACAGGTGACTTTCTTTGTCCAGGACATATTGAAGCAGCACAGACCTGGGGCTCTTGGGCTGCAGTTGGAGTTTCGGACGTACCCCACTGATGCCACCCTCTGCATAGTCACCCATCTCCGCCTCTACATCCGCACTACACGAACCATCCGGAAGATGGAGCAGGGGCTCCTCATCAGCCACAAATCTCCGCATCACCGGGTGACTGTGCAGACTGTCGCCAGGTGGCTCAGGGCGGTGTTGGGTGCAGCAGGAGTAGCTACTAACATTTTTAAATATCACTCTACCAGGGCTGCATCCACATCAGCGGCAAGGGCCATGGAGGTGCCCATGGACCACATCCTCGCTACCGCGGGCTGGGCTAGTGAAGCGACCTTCCAAAGTTCTACAACAAACCACTGGTCGCCCCCGCAACGTTCGCAGAAGCCGTGCTGGGAGCCGCTCAGTGAATGTTTGTCCCCGAGTTCAGGGTTATTTGTTTGTTATTATTTGTGCAATAAATATGCATTATTTTTCAGCCTGTTCAGACTGGACTGCATTAACAGCCTTCCTCCATCAGTATTGCGGCAGTGTGATATCATGGACGTTGTCTAGGGCGTGAAATCACAGAGCTTTGAAATCTTCACGAAGTCACTCACGTGACGTAAGATTAAACGAGAACTTACCAAGTTCGAAGGTTGATCTTTATTTTATGACGAGTTGCGGTGAGGGATTTCGTGCCCTCCGCTCCCACCCTCTATCATAAGGTCAGCTGGTATGTTTCTATATTCTTAATCTTACTATTTCCAGTCATGGTGCATTCTGTGATTCCACACCACTGCTTTGAAGAATGTCGGGCATGCGTGCTGGCGCGGTCTTCACGAAATCCCTCACCGCAACTCCTCATAAAATAAAGATCAACCTTTGAACTTGGTAAGTTCTCGTTTAATTTTACTATTGTATAGGCACATAGATAGGATAGGTTTAGAGGGATATGGGCCAAATGCAGGCAGGTGCGACTAGTGTAGATGGGGCATGTAGGTCAGTGTGGGCAAGTTGGGCCGAAGGGCCTGTTTCCACGATGTGGACTCGATGGCTCTAACTCACCTCTCTACCTCAGTACTCCTTGCGAGCAGATATAACTGTGAACTAATAAAGTCACTGTCCCAATCCAGAAATTGGGCATGCTGAAGAAGTTAAATGATAAAATGTTAATTAATTAGCAAACTAACGTCCACCTTTAAAAGAAAACAACTCTTATCCTTTGGCCCAGTCTCTCCTGAGCACTCTGATTTTAATTTCATACTTTAAAAGGGAAGAAAATAATCAATGTATTTAAACTCTGCAGTGTTGCAGTCACGGAATGGCATTTAGTCAACTCTGATTTGCTTTAGACCTGCAGTTATTTAAGGAAATAAGAAGGCAGGATTCCTTATCGTTAGAGCAGCAGTGAAAATCATATCATCGAATTCACTGGTCAGAAATAACGTAATGGGGATGAAAATGGTCTTCAGTCAACCAACAAAATGAGTAATAAACAAGCAACCGACCGTAACAAGAACGTGGTCTGTTTTTCATCTCATCCACTTACCTTTATTCATTGCCTGCAGGAAGGGTAGAAATAAAATCAGATATAGTTTGTAAACAGCTCTCCATTTCGAAATTGGGCTGAAATTGATCTTTTTACCATTATTGACAATATTAAATTGTCAGCCTGTTAATTATATCCTACACTTAATTTCCTTTCTGATTGAAGTCACTGAATAAGAATTGGGTGGGCAAAACGAAAAGTAGATTAGCCTTTTGTTGTTTCCCATTAGCCCATTTCATACTGTTGCTTCCGATTAATTTTGTTCCCCTGTCGTATTGAGTGAGTGGTAAATAATTTGTCAGATCCCAGCTTAATCCGCTTTATCCCATGACAATGCCAATTCCATTTTGGATGAGTAAATGTTTAGTGATGTATAGATATACTTAAATATATGGGTTTAATATTTGACACCGGGCGCTTACACAAAGAAATAAAGGAATCACACATATGGAAGTGCAATTGCTTTGTGTATTTGCTCACGAGCATCCCTGAGTATTTGAGTGTGTTTAAAATCGACTGTGATGATCTATTCTGAAACCATGATTTGAGGCGGTACGGTGGTGCAGCGGTATTGCTGCCTTACTGCGCCAGAAACCAGGGTTCGATCCTGACCATGGGTGCCGTACGGGTGCCGGAGGTTGTACGTTCTCCCTGTGACCGTATGGGTTTTCTCCGTGTGATCCCTACCCGGAACGTCACTTTTGGTTCCTTTTTTTCAGAGATGCTGCCTGACCCGTTGTGTTACTGCAGCATTTTATATCAATCTATTGTCTTCGCATCATGTTCAGCAGAGACAAGGTGGTCTGCCGGGCCTGTACTTCTGCTGTTCTATTCTATGTTCTATGTTTCCTTTCCTGTTTTCATCCTTCCCATCCCTCTGCTTGCCTGTTACACTCACCTATTGCTTCCTTAAGGGCCTGTCCCACTTGGGCGATCCAATCCGCGAGTTCTGGCGAGTATGCATTCAACTCATACTCGCGGCATGGTCGACACGAGGTCGCAGGGGGTCTTCATAAATCTCCTTCATGCTCGAGAGTGGTCTCCATGCACTCGAGGCCTCAGCTAGGTCGCTGCATGTTTTTCAATATGTAAAAAATGCCCGTGAGTAAAAAAAGGTCACCATGGAAAAAATCAATACTTTTTTTACTCGTAGTAGGTCGTAGTAGGTCGGCATGTTAGTCGTAGGTAGTCGTAGATAGTCTTTAACATAGTCGAAGGAGATTGAAGCAGGTTGTCTTCACTCTCTACTATTCAGTGTCCAATTTTCCCGAAGTAAGTCGTAGCTAGTCGAAGCTGGTCTTCGAAGGAGGTCTTCAACATGTCATTTTTTCAAACTCTTCTAAACTTGCCAATTAGGTCGCCCAAGTGGGACAGCCCCTTTACATCATATCCACTATTCATCCCCACCCTTTCACTCTGGGAACATTCACTTTGGTCATATACGCCTGTGCAATGCTCAGGAAACGCAGCTAGTATGCTATGGTTTTTTAACGTGACTCTTCAGCCACATCTGAAATCAATAAACATTAACACATGATAATATTTTTGTAGCTTGATGTAAAAATATTTCAAAATTAATCGAGTTGTTTAATGCACCAAGCTCTTTGGTATTCAAATTTATTTTGACAGCGCTCCACAGTATATGATGTGACATGATATATCACATATCTGTCACACAAAATGTTTATGTGACAGGTAGGATTTCATAATTGCAAGAGAAACACTTTCAATTTTGGCTTGCTTCAGCAGAATTGCAGTATATCTCTCTTGTCATTGCCACTACATCGCCTCTTGGCCAATGGTCACGCTTCAAACCCTTGTCAAGATAGTTGCCTCTCCCACTGAAATTAGTCTAAAGGAGGTCAACTTCACTTTGCAAGGGGCCTCTCTTATCTCGAGGCAATGGCCAGTGTGATACCCCAGTGGATATCTGGCTGAGCAGAATGGTTCCTGATTAAATGTTGGTGACAACACATTTATAAGTTCATAAGTTCATAAGTTTTAGGAGCAGAATTAGGCCATTTGGCCCATCAGTTCTACTCCACCATTCAATGCTATGATGGCAGAGGGAGAAGAGGGAGTGACCGGGTTGAGCCTCGTCCTTGATTATGCTGCTGGCCGTGCCAAGGCAGCGTGAAGCGTAGATGGACAAAGGTCAGTGTGAATGTCACATTTCCTTTGAGCATATCCTTGAACATTTTCCAGCATCTCACTTGATTGGCAGTGTATATCTCTTTCAGAAGTACAGTGTGACGGCACAGTGGCGCAGTGGTAGAGTTGCTGCCTTGCAGCACCAGGACCCGGGTTTGATCCTTTGATTCTTGGTGCTGTCTGTACAAAGTTTGTACATTCTTCCTGTGATTTCCTCTACATCTTTGGAGTGTGGGAGGAAACTGGAGCACCTGGATAAAATCCACGCAGTCACAGGAAGAAGGTACAAACTCCATACAGACTGCACCTGCAGTCAGGATCGACCCTGGGTCTCTGGCGCTGTAAGGCAGCAACTTTCCTGCTGTGTCAGGGGCGGAAATCCGGGGTGAGAGATGGGGGACAATCACCCACCCCCCCCCCCCATTTTTTGTAATCCGGATTTTAAAGCTCAGTGAAATCTCCACTTTCCACTAGACAGTGGGGGTGGGACTGCTGATCGAGGGCGCTGATTGGATGAGAGAGACGTCGGTCAACAGGCAATGGGGACGGGACATGATAATTCAGCGCAATCATTGGAGGAGGGAAGTGTCAGTCAGAGGCGGACATAGGGGGGGGTTGGAACTGAGGATAGTGCGCAGTGATTGGAGGAGAGAGTTGTGCCAAAACACTCTCGGCAGCCCTGACACAGACCTGTGCCTCATCCCGGCTCTCCGGCGCTGCGATCGCTGCCGAACCGCCACTGGACCATCCCCGTCCTCACCCGAGTGCCCCCCCGGGGGTGGCCAGAGACGTCGGGAGTCAGACGGGAGCTGTTCCCCCAGGCCCACAGCCAGCGCAGAGAAGTAGCGCTAAACCCAACTCTACTCTGCCTGTCCCTCCGGGTTAACCTACAGTCCTGTGTTTAAGAAGGAACTGCAGATGCTTCGGCTTGTACTTGCTAGAATTTAGAAGATTGAGGGGGGATCTTATAGAAACTTATAAAATTCTTAAGGGGTTGGATAGGCTAGATGCAGGAAGATTGTTCCCGATGTTGGGGAAGTCCAGCATAAGGGGTCACAGTTTAAAGATAAGGGGGAAATCTTTTAGGACCGAGATGAGAAAGACATTTTTCACACAGAGAGTGGTGAATCTCTGGAATTCTCTGCCACAGAATGTAGTTGAGGCCAGTTCATTGGCTATATTTAAGAGGGAGTTAGATGTGGCCCTTGTGGCTAAGGGGATCAGAGGGTATGGAGAGAAGGCAGGTAAGGGATACTGAATTGGATGATCAGCCATGATCATATTCAATGGCGGTGCAGGCTCGAAGGGCCTAATGGCCTACTCCTGCACCTATTTTGCTATGTTTCTATATTTCTATGCTGGAAAATCGAAGGTAGACAAAAGTGCTGGTGAAACTCAGCAGGTGCAGCAGCGTCTATGGAACAAAGGAAAAAAGCACCCGCTGAGTTTCTACAGCACTTTTGTCTAACCTACAGCCCTGCCTGGACTTACGGGAAATATGGCCCAGGTTTACAGCCAGCACAGAGAAGCAGCGCTAGCTCCACAACTCCAGGCTGGTGTCCCATCAGTCCAGGCAGAGCTGTAGGTTAATCCGGCGAGACAGGCAGAGTTGAGCCGCATTTAGCACTGGATTGAGCCTCCGAAGCCGCGCGCGCACGTGCGCGCGCGTGCGTGTGTGTGTGTGTTGTGTATCTTTATTATCATTTGCATACCCAGAGGAAAACGAAAAAGCGTTTCTCAACCAGTGTCCATTCAGTAATGTGTGTGTGTGTGAGTGTGCGCATGCACGCGCGGTCGTCAAGAAATTGTGTCTCCACCCCCCCCCATATTCTGAAAGCGATTTCCGTGCCTGTTGTTCTATGCTAAAACCCATTTCTTTCTCCTGATATTCATTGCATGGAAGCAATCAAAAGAACCTAGTCTTCCTGGATTGACATGCATATTTCTTTATGTTAAAAACACAGTTTCTACTGTTGAAAGTCAGAGAAAAATGATATTACAAGCTGAGATAATCATCTTTCCTCTGCACCAAGTCTTAAAGAAAAGGTCCGAACCCAAAACGTCGCCTGCCCATTTCCCTCCGTAGATGTTCCTGACCTGATGAGTTACTCAAGCAATTTATGTTCTGCTTAAATAATCACCAGATGTTCTGAGGGTGCGGGAGGAAAGGACCTCACTATGCTTTACATACAGATGTTGGTGGACTTGCAGGCATCAATCTTCAGCATTCAAGCAGATCATTTATACTTGATGAAGACTTACACTTCAACTACACTGTGAGATTTTTATATAATAATTGACAATTGCAGATTAATATCAGCAATTTATTTATAGCATTAAACCTACATCAGAGACACAGCTTAATGTACTGCCGTACCATCTCTGCAAAATCATAAAAAGTTAAATTGCTACTACAAATATCATGTGATAATTTTGGGATATTCTTTTCTGGGGGTTATAAAGCGACAGGGATATCTAAAATTATGTTGGACTTCTGGTTAAGTAAATTCCAAGGTCCTCTAATGTCAAACAAACTACCAGTATAACAAACTACCACTTGAATAGTCTCATAATGAAGGAGATCTATTGAGGTCAGATATCATTGTTTCCTCTGGAATGCCGGAGGTTGAGGGAAGACCTGATAGACATGTATAAAATGATGAGAGGCATAAATAGGGTAGACAGTCAGAACTTTTATCCCAGGGTGGAAATGTCATAGACGAGGAGGCACATATTTAAAATGAGAGGGACAAACTCTTAATGGTGGTGTACGGGATACGATTTCTACGCAGAGAATGGTCGATGCCTGGAACGCATTGCCAGGGGTGATGGGGAGGCAGATACGGTGGTGGCATTTAAGCATGTCTTTCAGGTCTCCACTCAACCTCCGACATTTGAGATAGGCTCGTGGATATGCAGGCACTGGAGGGATAGGGATCATGTACAGGCAGATGAGATTAATTTTTGACATCATGCTCGGCAATGACATTGTGGGCCGAAGACCCTGTTCCTTTGCTCTATGTTCTATGCTATTCATCCAGGTGGGAGTGAACCTGTGGAATTCTCTTTCACAGAAGGCTATAGAGGCCGAGTCACTGAATATATTAAAGAAGTAGACAGATACATTTCTAAACTCATAGGCATCAAAGGTTTGGAGAGATGGGGAATATGGTTTTGAATTAATTAGTTTGAATGAATTGCCATTTTGAATGGCAGATCACACCTGAAGGGCTGAATGGCTTCCTCCTGTTACACGCGCAACCATAAATCTTCTCAATGCCTTAACACTGCTCTGGACTCTGCAGCTGGGGAGAAAGGTTTTTCATTCTCAACCTTTGCTAACTCTTATATAATCAAACATATTTTAATAGGATCAGCTCCAAGGTAGGGGTGGAAGATTGCAACCTTCACGTGGTCCGCCCTGTTTCAACTAATGCAATCAATTCGACATGCACAAACGGAAGATCAAATAGAACAAGTTGACCAACAACTTTAGGCTGTGCACACCACACGAAAGAAGAAGAAGCTCCCAAGTAGGGCAGATCTGTAGGATCCAATTCCATCCTAATCCATTTCTCCTTCTCAATGCAGAATGCATTGCTCTCCAAGGTCAGTACAACCTTTTTAAATACAGAGGCAAAACTGTACACAGCAATCCAGTTAGCATCTCACCAAATTCCCACTCAATTGTGGCACGCTTCCTTATACTTCTGCTTCAAGCCTCTTGAAATCAAAGACATCAGACATCTTACCCTCAATATGCTCTTCCTCTTAAAATGTGATTTTATTCTCAGCTGTTATCAGGCAACTGAACCATCCTACCAACAACTATAGAGCGGTTCTGAGCTACTATCTACCTCACTTTAGAACCTCGGACTATAATTAATCGGAGTTTACTGGGCTTTAACTTGCACTAATTATTCCCTTTATCATGTGCATCATGTATAGTCTTTCCGCTGACTAGTCAGCACGCAACAAAAAGCTTGTCACTCTACCTCAGTATATGTGACAATAAACACAACTAAAATGTCTCACAATCTGTCTGGAGAAAGTTCCGAAGAAGGGTCCTGATCCTAGACTTCACCTGTCCATTCCCTCCCCAGATGCTGCCTGACCTGTTGAGTTCCTTGAGCTCTATTTGTTTCGCTGAAAATTCCAGCATGTGCTGTTTCCTGTGTCTCCAAGTCTTGCAATCTATTTCTTGCTCACCTCTCTTATTTTCCGGCCATTTCCCCTTCATCAGCATTTGCTTCTCCTTTGCGGCTTCCTAAAACTCTCTCAATCCCCAAGCTTACAAATCTTCTTGACAATTTTCTAGCTTTAAAGTAATAATCAACCTTTTCAGTTACCCCTCAGATGGGTCACGCTTCCTGGGAATCTTTTCTTAACTTCTCAACAAACTGTATATTTATTGAGAAATGTGAAATATTTCCTCAAAGGTTTATCGTTGCTTATCTACAGTCAAACTTGATTATTTCAGTCCCAAATATATATTTACCAACGCGCTCTTCATACCTCAGTTTATTAGCATTTCTTTACGGTGAGGACAATATTTTCCGGTTAAAATGCCTCTCTCTCAAATTCAGTGTGAAATGTAATTGTCACCCATTCAATCTTTCCAGAGATGCTGCCTGTCTGCTGAGTAACTCCAACACTTTGAGTCGATCTCCAGTGTAAACCAGTATTTGCAGTTCTTTCCTATGGATGAGTTTAGCTTAGTTTATTGTCACGTGTTTATGTGAAGGTTGAATGACCTGTTTCTGTGCTGCTCTGTTCTACGTTCTATGTGTAGGAAGCAACTGCTGATGCTGGTTTATACCAAAGAAAGACACAAAGTGCCGTTGTTTCTCAGCGGGTCAGGCAGCATTTCTGGAGGCATGAATAGTTGATGTTTCGAGTTGGGACCCTTCTCCATGCTAATTGTAGAATGGGTAGAAAGCTGGAAGAGAGGTGGAGGCAGGACAAAGCCTGACACGAGACACAAGAGCCCGCAGATGCTAGGATCTTGCGCTATGCACAAAGGTTTGAAGAATCTCTGCGTGTCAGGCAGCATCTGGGGAGGAAATAGACAGGTCATGTTTCAGTTTGAAACCCTTCTTTCGACTGATAATGTAACCTATTTTCTGGCTGGTTCTGTCACTATCTTATCCAAGAAACTATTTCAAATTAATTTTATGAATTTTCCTCTAAAACCTATATACTTTTATGATTTCTCTGGTCTATACAAATTTTAGTTTTCTATATATTCTGTGTTATCTTTGTTACAAGTTTTTTTTTACATTAATTCTGTTGAACTGTACAGCAACTATTAGAAAATTTATAAATTACACTTACCAATATTTCCCTCGGCATCTCTTGTCCTACTCATACTCATTCAACTCCTTACTCTTCCAAATGATGATCAATCCTGACTTTCATTATTATTATCATCACCTATTTCTGTTTAGTTCTTCTTCTTGAAATGTTGGATATCACAGACCATTCTGTTATCAACCTTAACAAGATTGTTACTAGATCCTTGTGAAAGCTCTCAGATTTTACTTCAATTTGTACGTTTAATTTTAGATTAATGTTTTTGTCAACACATAAACCGTTTTGGCTTGTTATCACTTTTCTCCGAAGTGACTTTATCCACGGATGCATTATTGCTAATAGTCGCTCTGTCCGTCACAAGCACACTCTCCTTCCCGTTAGTGAAATCACACTGTCTGCCCCCTGGCCTTGAAATTCTGTAAGCGCTTTCCCCATGTGAGTCTTCCTCCAACTTTTTAATTTAAAGTAATATCTACAGCCCTTGGCTATTTGAGATGAACATCAGTTCCAGTCAGTTTATGACATCTCTCCCATCACCACAGCTCCTTATTACCCCATTAGTGAGAACCATTACCCATTAAATCAAAAACCCACCCTCATTTATCATTGTTAAATCTTTAATTTGCTTGAACCTTGCACACACCAACTTGCGCATGGCAGAGATAGCCATCTAGTGAACTTTTTCTTATTAATTTGAGGCTTTTCTTTTCACAATGTTTAAAAAAAATCTTATTCCTCTCCCCACTGACATTGCTGATTGCTCTGTGTTTACAGAAACTGGAGAGATAGGAAAGGTTTAGAGGCATATGAGCCAAACACGGGCAAGTGGAACGTGTAGATGGATCATCTTGGTCAGCATGCTCACGATGGGCAGAAGGACCTGTCTCCATGCCATATAACTGTGATTCTATGAGATGTCCTTAACCTTGGCAGTGCGCTGGCAACGCAATACACCACCACATTCACCTTCAATTGCCCCCATCCTCACACTTTAACATCCTTCGAAGATGTGGAGCCTTATGGGTCTGTCCCACTTAGGCAATTTTTTAGGCAACTACAGGTGCCACATGTTCGCTGATGGTCACTAGGAGCAGTCTCCTCGGTCGTGCAAAAAGTTGTAGTGTCCTTCTGGTCGCTGCTAAATTTTCAACATGGTGAAAATTTTTCAACGACACTGGGATTGACGCCAATGAGCGTAGCTTGACTTCTCCTGACGTAGGAGCTGTCATAGGTTGTCGCCAGGATGACGTAGACTGTCGCCGGTTTTTCGGCAACCAGCTACGACAATGGCAGTTGCCTAAAAAAACGCCAGGTGGGACAGGCCCATAAGTAAATTTGCTGGTCTTCTCTGGAGCTTTTGTCTTTAAGCATTTGACTTTTAGACTTTAGAGATGCAACGTGCAAACAGGTCCTTTAGCCCACCGAGTCCACGTTGACCAAGGCTCACCTCGTACACTAGCACTATCCTACACACAAACCTGCTTTGGAGTCTGGGAGGAAACTGGAGCACCTGGAGAAAACCTACGCGGGAGAACATCCATACTCCATACAGACAGCACCCATAATAAGGATCAAACCCGGGTCTCTGATGCTGTAAGGCAGCAACTACCATTGTGCCTTTGTGCTGCCCCGTCCTCAACCATACAGTGGAAAGCAGGGAAGAAGATGGGTCCCAATCAGATATCTTGTCTATCCATTCAGGCACAGATGTTGCCTGACTCGCTGACTTCATTCACCACTTTGTGTTTTGGACAAGTGACATGTTTCTGTTCATAAACGTTCAACACTGAGTCTCTTTTCAGGCAAATTTCAGTGGAACATGTGGACAGGCATCCCCGTTGACAAGAAAAATATGAGAGGACCAAAAAGATCAGACTGTTGATTCTATGCCAACAGCTCCAATATGAAATTGCATTAGACTGTTTATGCATTCAAGACTGTAGTGTCAGATGTAATATGAGTCAATATCTGATTAAATGAGATACAAAATAAAAAAGCAGGTCAACAAACCTAAGGGGCCTGAAGCCGCCGACCTGATATAGCAGTGGTCAGATATAATTAATTTAGTTAAGAGATAGAGCGTGGAAACAGGCCCTTCAACTCACCGAGTCCGCGCTGACTAGCGATCCCCTCACACTAATGGGCCTGTCCTAATTGGGCGACATTTTAGGTGACTGCAGGAGACTATGCAGTCACCACATGTTCGCGGGAGGTTGCCGGGGAGTCGCCTTCATGGTCGTGAGGAGTTCTGGCATTCTGGGAACTAGTTGCGGCCTCATTATGGTCGCCGCAAATCTTTCAACATGTTGAAAAATTGGCAGCGACCAGAATGAAGCCGCCATGGAGAGTAGCGCGGATTCTCGTGCTGTAGGTGGGTCGCCAGGAGGTCCTAATGAGTCTTAGTGAGTTGTCAGGAGGTCGAAGGTTCTCGTAGGTTGTACCTGGTGTTGACCGGTGAATTTCATTGGCTCATTGGGAAAAAAAACGCAGAACCAAGGATAACTGACCGGCAAAGTTAATGTCTGCCGAGCTTCACAGCTGTGTATCTCTGGCTTCTTAAAAGTTGTCTCCAATCCTTCACCCGCCTTCTCCCCCCTCTCCTCCCCTCTTCCCCCCTCGTTTAAAGGACCTTCGTGACCCTTCCCATACACTGCTTTCACTGTGTCTTGATTACATCACCAACCTTCCTGTCCATCGCGGTCTGTGTCTGTATCACCTTGACTCTGCACCGTGTGAATTTAACTCAGACAGCGCTCCCCTCGCTTGCCCTATCCCCTGCCTGCATAACGGGCTGGTGAAGGAAGTGATGTGTGTGTGTGTGTTCCACTCTGACAGTTGCCGCTTCAGTCACTGGTTTTTCAGGCGACTGCTGGCGCTTGAGAGTCCCCGGCAGTCGCCTGAAAAATCATCTAAGTGGGACAGACCCATAACACGACCCTACACACATGAGGAGCAATTTACACTGTTACCAAGCCAAGTAGCTTGCATACCAATATGTCTTTAGACTGCTGTCCAAATGTTGTTAGATAACGTGTTGACATTTTAAACTTGGGCGACCTAATCCGCGAGTTCTGGCGAGTTTGCTCTCGACTCATACTCGCAGCATGGTCGACACGAGGTCCGAGGAGGTCTTTGTAACTCACCTTCATTCTCGAGAGAAGTCCCCATGTACTCAAGGTCACAGCGTATTGTTCAACATGTTGAAAAATACCCCCAAAAATGGTCGCCATGGAAAAAAATCAATACTTTTTTTACTCTAAGGTTTAGTCGTAGTAGGTCGGCATGTTAGTCGTAGGTAATCGAGGGTAGTCGCAGGTATTCAAAGGTAGTTGAAGGTAGTTGTAGATAGTCTTCATCGTAGTCGAAGGGAGATCGAAGGGAGGTTGAAGGAGATCGAAGCAGGTCGCCTTCACTCTCCACTATTCCGTGTCCAATTTTCCTGAAGTCAGTCGTACCTAGTCGTAGCTAATCGAAGCTCGTCTTCAACATAGTCGAAGGAGGTCGAAGGTGGTTTTCTACATGACATGTTTTCAAACTCTCCTAAACACTTCTAAACTCGCCAATTAGGTCGCCCAAGTGGGACAGCCCCTTAAATAAACAACATTTCTAACTTATTCAATAACAATCAAACCCTTAATTTCAAACAGGCAATAACGTCTTCACTGCATACTGACTCATCATTATCTTGAGTGTAATTGAAGTAATATAAAAGAAAATAAAGTGTGATATAGCACCAGGCCAAAAAGAATTAAAATTACAGAAGGCAGAATTATCACTATTCAGCATATTATGGCAACTGTCTCCACAGACATCCAAATAATGGAAAGCAAGGATTCAATCATTTGTTGCAAATTGAGAAGAGTGTAATGTTGAAGTTGATTTATTATTTTCAAAGTATTACCCAACAGGTGGCAGAGCACTGAATGTCTGTATATTAACGGGGAAGCGCTGTAGAGTGCAACCATGCTTGATGCCTTCACTTTAGCTGTCATGAGGGCGGCCTGGTGGAGCGGACTGGAGAGAAAGTGACAGCCGCTCACTCACAGGCAATGCAACAAACTTCTTCACTCAAACTAAACAACTACTCATTTGGTCAAAACATCTCGCAACCTGGGTTCCGGTCACAGTGTTATGCTGCGTTTTACAAAGTAATCCCTGACGTAAAGTGAATCTCTAGCAGATCACAAACACTGCACCCACATCAACAGCACATCAGCCTCCCACTCACATGGACAAAGCTTTAGACTTTAGACTTACGAGTGATACACTGTGGAAACAGGCCCTTCAGCCCACCGAGTCCACCACAAACAGTGATCACCCCGTACAATAGCACTATCCTACACACTAGAGACAATTTACAGAAGCCAATTAGCCAACAAGCCTGCACGTCTTTGGAGTGTGGGAGGAAACCAGAGCACCTGGAGGAAACCCACGTGGTCACAGGGAGAATGTACAAACTCCATACAGATAGCACATTTAGTCAGGATCAAACCAGGGTCTCTGGTGCTGTAAGGCAGCAACGCTACCACTGTACCGCCCTACCAAACCCCCCCAACTTCTTCATGTCAATCTTCACTCTCCTCATACCATCCCTCACCCACTTTACAAAAATCCTCACCCTAGTCACTCCCTCTTCTTCCCTCTCCCATCAGGCAAGAGGTACAGAAGTGTCAAAACGCATACCTCCAGATTCACGGACAGTTTTTTCCCAGCTGACCTCAGGCAACTGAACCATCCTCTCATCAACTAGGGAGCAGTCCTGATTCATCATCTACCGCACTGGAGACCATCGGATTATCTTTAATAGGACATTATTGGACGTTATCCTACACTAAAAATTATTCCCCTTATCCAGCGTCTGTGGACGGCTCGATTTTACTCATGTATAGACCTTCTGCGGACTGGTTAGCATGCAATAAAAATGTTTCACTGTACCTCAGTACATGTAACAATAAACTAAATTAAACAACCCTCCCCTCATAACAATAACCCTCACCCTTCTCACAAGAACCCTCAGCAACCACATAACAAACCTCACTGCCCTCAAAACAACCCTCACCTACCTCACAACAACTCTCATCCTGCTCATTAAAGCAGAATATTGTCTGAATGGAGAGACATTATGGAATATTGGTAAACTAAGGAATCTGAGGTTCCCCATACACAAGACGTTCAAAGTTAACTTGCAGGTACCGGTAATTATAAATGCAAAAGGTATGCTGCTCTTTAATTGAAGAAGTTTTGAATACAAAAGTAAATACAAAAGTTAACCTCCTCATCCTCCTCATCAGGGGGTATGGAGAGAAGGCAGGTACGGGATACAGAGTTGGATGATCAGCCATCATCATATCGAAGGGCCGAATGGCCTACTCCTGCACCTATTTCCTATGTTTCTATGTTTAACCCTCACTATCCCACTCAACGGTCTTCAATATCCTCGCTTACTCTGAGCGATGTAGCTTTGTGCCAAACATCTAATATCTGGCAGGTTGAGTGGACCGCTGTATCGATGCAGACGGCATTTGGCTGGCAGCTCTATTAATGATAGAACGAGCGGGGTTCACGACAAGTTCAAGGGAATGCTTGGGTGCCGACAGTCACCAAGGTTTCATCAATACAGATATGAAAACTCCCATCCTACAAAAATAAATATCAAAATTGTAACTATTTCTGAGCTTAAGGCACTGGGTGTAGATGTGAAAGGGGACACATTGTTTGAGGATGAACGATAAATAGTCTTCTAAAGGACTGAAATAATGTGACAAGGATTTATTGCCACTATTTCACTATCCATCTCTTGAGTACCATGGTATTGCTTTATTCCTACCTCCTTAGAGGGCGTGGGAAAAGGCCCTTGTGCCCAACTTGCCCTCGCTGACCAACATGCCCCATCTACACTAGTTCCACCTGCCTATGTTTGACCCATATCCTTCTAAATCTCAGATATCCATGTTCTTGTCCAAATGTTATTTTTGTCTTTTCCATTACCTTTTTCTTTACTTCCTACTGGGCAGCACAGTGACAGAGCTGACTCCCTCCTCCCCTCTCCCATCAGGCAAGAGGTACAGACGTGTGAAGACATACGCTTCCAGATTCAGGGAAAGTTTCTTCCCAGATGTTATCAGGCAACTGAACCATGCCACCAACAACTAGAGAGGAGTCTTGCGCTACTATTTACCTCATTGGAGACCCTTGGGCAATCGTTGATCGGACTTTACTGGACTTTATCTTACACTAGACATTATTCACATTATTCTCTTTTTCATGTATTTGTACACTGTGGAATGGCTCGAATGTAATCATGTATGGTTAACTTTGATTTGTTAACAAAGCTCTTCACAATACCTCAATACACATGACAATAAACTAAACTCAAACTCAAAATCAAAGATGCAAAATGGGAACCATCTCTTTACGGGAGCGAAGGAGTGAATGGCAACATATTAAGGAAATACACTCAATTTTATGAGACGTCAAGAGGTGGAACTGTAAGTACAAAACTGACAAATGTAACATCTTCTCAAAGCCTCGTCTCTAATGTGTGCACTCAAGCACAATCAAGCACAACAGTACAGGAATTTTTAAAAAGTAGCAATCACTCAAAAGATCCATTAGAAATCAAACCCTACAGATTATCATTCGGATGGACTGTGTTTTCCAGCATCGCAGGACAGGAAGGATAGAAGATGTCTTTAGACCAATCTTTGGAGATACAACGTGGAGATAGAGCCTTCGGTCCACCACGTCCTTGCCAACCAGCCATCACTCCGTCCACTACCACTATCCTACACAATTTACAATATTATTAAAGTCAACTAACCTACAAATCTGTATGTCTTTGGAATGTGGGATGAATCTAGAGCACCCAGAGAAAACCTACGTGGTCACAGGGAGAGCGTACAAACTCCGTACAGTCAGCCCCCCGGTCAGGATCAAACCAAGGTCTCGGTTGCTGTAAGGCAGCAACTCTACGGCTGCGCCACTGTGCCACCTCATCAAGTGGAATATCATTTGATTTGGGCTAGACTCCACGGGAAGTTCATAAGTTCGTGTTCCTTTTGATTTCGCTGCAGGAGGATGATTAGCTGATACTGAGCTAGGAGCAGAATTACACCATTTAGCCCATCCAGTCTACCGAGCATTCAATCAAGGCTGATCTATCTTTTCCTCTCAACCTCATTTTACTCCCCATAATGGCTGAAACCCTTACTAATCAAGAACCTGTCCATCTCCGCCTTGAAAAGAATATCCATTGACTTCCACAGATTTGCCACCCTTTGACTAAATAAATCCCCCCTCATTTCCTTTCTAAAGGTACGTCCTTTTATTCTGACACTATGGCTGAGGAAGCAAACCTGAAATTGATGGATTAACCAAAATGTATTTATATCCCATCCTCTTTTTGTCAAGCCTTTGGTTTGGGGAAACTCAGTGTTGCACCTTTCAGGTGCAGACATCTGCTCCATCAAACTATTTGGAGAAATAATTAGCAATGTGTGCTGGGAGGTGGTTGTTGATTTTGCCAGTACTGCTGTTCCACTAGTCGCTTGTTTTCTTGGTTGTTAAGACTTTGAAAAAACTTTTCTTCCTCTCTGTTCTCGCACCACCTCCCACAATCAAAGCGCACTGCTGATAAAAGATCAGGAGCATTCTTGCGGAAGGTTCAAAACCTTATCACAGGTTTGAGGATGGTTCCTTTCGAATGACTTCACTGCAGGGAGATGATTAGCTGACACTGAGTCCTCTGTCGACAGCTGGAAGGTCCTGCGTTCATTTGAGAATAATTCAGAACACAGATCTCTGCAGGAATTTCCCAGCCACCTGAGACAATCTATTCGACTTGAGTGGGTGGCACAGAGGTGCAGCGGTGGAGTTGCTGCCTTACAGCGACAGAGAGCCGGGTTCAATCCTCACGAGGAGTGCTGTCTGTATGGAGTTTGTACACTCTCCCTGTGACCACGTGGGTTTTCCAGGTGCTCCAGTTTTCTCCCACATCCCCAAGACTTGCAGGTTTGTGGGTTAATTGGCTTCTGTAAACTGTCCACATTTTCCAGTAAGTCAAGTAACCTACAAAGTTGTACATCCTCGGAATGTGGGTGGAAACTGGAGCATCCGGAGAAAACCCATGCGGTCACAGGGAGAACACACAAGCTCCGCAGGCAGCAGCACCTAGTCAGATTTGAAGCAGGTCTCTGGTGTCGTGGGGCAGCAACTCTACCGCTGTATCACTGTGCCACCTCTAATCATTAACCCAGGGGAGTTCACACTTTCTCCCTGCAGCTGCAGGATGCTCTGGTTACCTCCCATACCTCAAAGATGTACAGTTGATTGATTAGAGTCACAGTCATAGCATGAAAACAGGCCCTTTGGCCTAACTTGCCCACACTGACCAACACTGTCATTCTACACTAATTCCACCTGCCTGTGTTTGGATCACATCCCTCTAAACCTATCCTATCCATGTATCTGTCTAAATGTTTCTTAATTATTGCAATAGTAACTGCTTCAACTACCTCCTCCGGCAGCTTGTTTCTTACATCCACCACCCTTTGTGCAAAAGAATTATCTCTCAGGTTCCTATTAAATCTCCCCCCCCTCACCTTAAACCTGTGTCTTCTGGTTCACAATTCCCCTATTCTGTAATGAGTGCTGGTGTCTAGATGGGATACAGAACCTGGGAGGAATTGATGAGAATAAAATGGGATTAGAGTACGTGGGTGCTTAATGGTCAGTGTGCATTTGATGGGCTGAAGGCCCTGGTTCCTTGCTATCTGACGATGATTTTTTCTGACACTGTTGATAGTGCCCCATTCAAGTATCGCTCTTGTTCTTCTGTCAACATTTCACTTCAACCCATCTAACCCACTCTACTTATTGCCCTTTGCTGCAAAACCAGATCATCTCTCTTGAAATTTGGATTTTTCTCCACATAACTATCTCCAGTCCAAAATCTAGCATTAAACAGAACACTAACTGTGTTAAAAAAAAAAAAAAACAGTCTTGGCAGCCATTCAGCTCAGCTCAAGATTGATATTGGGTGAACTCAAATATCAATTTCACACGGACCAATTTGTTGCCACCTCCTGTGGCTGGCAACTTTCTCCACATGTAATCACACATCAGTCTGCCTGCCAATAACCCGAGCACTAAATCAAAACCAAATCACTTAGTGCCAATCAAAGCAAAATCTATTTCAAGAGAAGTAAAAATTGGTGGAGTTGTTGCCATTTTGTACAGTGCAGGGAAATTTAATAGGTTAATGGGCGGCATGGTGGCGCAGAGGCAGAGCAGTTGCCTCACAATGCCAGAAACCCAGGTTCAATCCTGACCTCGGGTGCTGTTTGTGCAGTGTTTGTACGTTCTCCCTGTGACCACGTGAATTTCCCCCCGATGCTCCAGTTTCCTCTAGTGTTCCAAAGACGTGCAGGTTTGTAGGTTAATGGCTCTGCAGATGCTGGTGTGTAGAATGTGGAAGCGGGATATAATAGAACTAATGTATTAATGTCGGGTGATCGATGGTTGGCGTGGATTCGGTTGGCCGAAGGGCCTGCTTCGTTGCTCTATTTCGTAACTAAATTAAACTAAACTAAACCAAACTAAACTAAACCAAACAATAAATTAAACGTCATTGCCTTAAGGGAACTAAAACGTGAAGGATGTAACAAACTTAATCTGAAAGCACAAGTGGGACATTTGGCTCTATTTTTTCAAACAACATGCACATCTGCTACTCTTTTTATGAATTGAAAATTTGAGATTGAGATTGATCATGTTTTGTTCTATAAAAGTGTGGAAGTGGGGATAAAATATATCAAGTTGCTTGGACTGGAGGAGGGTAGATTGCATGCTCCGGTTCCAACGAGTGTGTTTGAAACCAACCACTAAGGGAAAGTTCACTGAAATAACTTTAATCTACATTAATTTGAATTGATTTGCAGCATTGTAGATATTGATGGCTTGTTACACTGCAATGTCAGGTATAATAGGATGTACCTGCTTTGATTTTTAGAGCTGTATCGCCTTTCATCGTTCCAAGCACAATTTAGTCCAATTCCAGTCGAACCTCTCCAATGCCATTGTTCTAATCAGAATGCAGATTCAATGGCATGTCATAGAGTCATCGAGCTATACAGCACAGAAACAGGCCCTTCGGCCCAACTTCACTACACCGACCAACATTGTCCCATCTACACTTGTCCCACAGCCTACATTTGACCCATATCCCTCTAAACCTTTCCTGTCCATGTACTGTAACTTGTTCAAGTGTCTTTTAAATATTGTTATATTGTGTGCAGTTATAATTCATGGGGTGATATATTCCATAGGATTATGTCATAAAGCCATTGAGTCAAACAGCATAGAAACAAGCCCTTCGGCCCAACTTGCCCATTGTGACTAACATGTCCCATCTACAGTACATTAGTGTCATCCGCCTGCATTTAGCCCATATCTTTCCAGACCTATCCTATCCATGTACCTGTCTAAATGTTTCCTGAACGTTGTGATTGTACCTGCATAAACTACCTCCTCTGGCAGCTCGTTCCATACATTCACCAATCTTTGTGTAAAAAAGTTACCCCTTTGGTTCCTATTAAATCTTTCTCCCTCACTTTAAACCTATGATCTCTAGTTCTCGATTCCCTTACTCTGGGCAAGTCGTCACATCAGTTAAATGCAGAACAATACTGGATAGAAACAGATGATATTTCAGAAATTATATCAATGCAGTTACATCAAAGCTGGAAAGAAGGGAAATCATTAGAACAGCGCATTTGTGCAGCTTGTAGAGCTGCTGCGTCACAGCTCCAATAACCCTGGTTCAATTCTGATGTCAGGTGCAGTCTTTATGGAGTTTGCATATTCTCCCTGTGACTGGGTGAAGAGGCTACTGTAAATTGTCTCTCGTATATAGGTGTCTGGTAGAATCTGGGGGAAGCTAGAGGAAGATGAAAATGGGATTAGTGTGGGTCTAGTGTAAAAGGGAGCTCGATTGTGTTGTACTCAGTGGGCCATGGGGCCTGATCCTGCCATATATCTTCCTTTAACAATTGAAACTCAAAGAAGTGCAGGTGCTAGAATTCGGAAATAAAAAGGAAACAAGGAAAACAGTTCATGGTTGGAGTCAATGTCCGGGAATTAAAGTTGCAGAGAAGGCGGGGGCGGGAGGTGGGGAGACCAAAGAGATAGGGTGCATTCCAAGATTTTCTGGATGACACGAATGCTGCTGATGCCATAGAAACATAGAAATTAGGTGCAGGAGCAGGCCATTCGGCCCTTCAAGCCTGCACCGCCATTCAATATGTTCATGGCTGATCATCCAACTCAGTATCCTGTACCTGCCTTCTCTCCATACCCCCTGATCCCTTCAGCCACAAGGGCCACATCCAACTCCCTCTTAAATATGGCCAACAAACTGGCCTCAACTACCTTCTGTGGCAGAGAATTCCACAGATTCACCACTCTCTGTGTGAAAAACGATTTTCTCATCTCGGTCCTAAAAGACTTCCCCCTTATCCTTAAACTGTGACCCCTTGTCCTGGACTTCCCCAACATGGGAACAATCTTCCTGCATCTAGCCTGTCCAACCCCTTAAGAATTTTGTAAATCTCTTATGAGATCACCCCTCAATCTTCTAAATTCCAGCGAGTACAAGCCAAGTCTATCCAGTCTTTCTTCATATGGAAGTCGTGCCATTCCAGGAATCAGTCATGAAGATGGGGTGAAGAATGCATGTAACTCTCAGCTGATCAGTTGGGAGGGAGGGGAATCGAGACAAAAGGAAAACATGATGGAAATCTGAGATATACAACAACATAGAACATAAAACAATACAGCATGGGAATGGACCCTTCAGCCCACAACGTTTGTGGTGAATATGTCATAATTTTCTGGAAATCTGCAATAAAAAGGAATATTTGAAATGTTCAGCAAATCTGTGCAGAAAAATGTCGGAGTTTTCATTGCAACTGGATGTCTTAAGAATATAGGACATACTGAAGAACAGTATCGCATAGGAACGGGCCCTTCTGCCCACCAGGTTTGTGCCAACTATAATACCAAGTTAAACCGAAATCATCTGCCTGCATATGATCAATTTCCCTGCACTTCCATGTGCCTGTCTAAAAGCCTCTTAAACGGCACTATCGTATCTACCTCCACCACCACCCCTGGCAATGCGTTCCATGCCCCCACCACACTCTGTATAAAGACAAGCTTATTCTGACACAAAGAGCTACTCTCTGTGAATAGGAAATGGTCAATTCTAGGCCAGGTTATCAAAATGAAATGTTGATTCTGTTTTTCTTGCCACAGAAGCTGCCTGATCTGCTGAGTGTTCCCAGCATTTTCAGTTTCTTTTCAATTTCAGCACTTGGTAAGTCATCCACTTGTAACTTTAACACCACTTAGCTCTCTCCAGAGATTTTAAATTATCTGATGAGTATGAGACAGCATATTTTTTTAATGGTTTCAACAATGATGATTGCAATTTTTAAATAGTTATTTTAGGTAATTTTCCAGCATTATTTATTGCAAGGCAATTTTTATTGGTGATCATATCCAGCCTAGCTCTGGGATAGATAACATAACTCCATCGCCTCTTCTATTATAGAACTGACCATGAGATTTACATCAATAAGTTTCCTACTGCAGGTGGCATTTAATTCATCTCAGTACAAAAGACATCTTATGTAGGCATGCAAATACAGAAGAATGATATCAAAATAAAACAAATCTCTATTCATAGATGCCTGAGGCTGTATTTACAAAGCACCTTCAATATAAAGTCTGACATACACTCTTGTAGACATCTTCATTAGATTCTCCTGCTCTTGTGTGCTGAGAGAACTGCTGAATCTTCCAGGGAATATGATCGGAAGGATATTTCAAGGTCCTTTTCAAAGTCAGCTGCTTCACATGTTGAGGGCAAGGAAGCAAACACTCTACTAGTTTAATACCAAAATTGTACATTTAAAAAGGAGACGAGGAGGAATTTCTTTAGCCAGAGGGCGGTGAATCTATGGATTTAATTGGCACAGATGGCTGTGGAGACCATGTCATTGGTTATTTTCAAGGAGGAGATTGACAGATTCTTGATGAGTTAGGGTGTCAGGGGTTATGGGGAGAAGGCAGGAGAATGAGGTTGAGAGGGTAAGATAGATCTGCCATAATTGAAAGGCTCGATGGGTTGAATGGCCTAATTCTGCTCCTATGACTTATGAATTCATGACCTGATAAAAATCTAACAAAATATACAGTTCTTCCAACACAAATGGTGCTAAATTCCGGTTTGCGGAGTTTTTCTATTGCGCAAAAACGGTACGCGATTCCTTCAGTCAGCACCACACAGATTCTCCTGTCAATCAAAGCCAAGGCCGGGATGGTGACGCCCCTTCCTGCCCCACCGGTGGCGGCCTGTCCCGCCTCACTCACAGACAAACTCCTCTCTCCCATCCTCACAGTAACTTGTCTATCGTCTCCCCCACCACGGGCAGCGGCCGCGGGGGGGGGGTTCAGTGGAGGCCCAGTGGAGGCCATGTGGAGGCCCTGGTCCCGTCTCTCTCCCCCTCACCAGTCACCAGTGGGGGACCAGGCATCCCATGTGACAGGGACCCAACGGGTCCCACTTAGTCTAGTACCTATTTAAGGACCTGGGTGTATCGCCTCATCAAATTACTGCCTTTGATGATACTGCATTTATAGAAAATCTAGATTGCTTGGACTGTGTACATTATTAGACACTACACAATGGCAAAAATACCCTGCATTTTAATATATGTGAAGAGCGAGAATGGGAGTGAGAGATTAAATTTGCTGAACTCCTAACTTGCCAACTTCTGCAATTAACCATAGCATGACAGGTAGCAGCACAGAAGTAATCCCCGCGAGAGACAGGTTGTTTAATTTCAAAGGTATTCACAGTTCATTAGGATCAATTTTAACAAGAATCGTGAATTTTAACAAGAATCTCAGTGCTTGGTTTAGTTTAGTTCAGAGATACAGTGCGGAAACAGGCCCTTCGGCCCACTGAGTCCACTCCAACCAGCAATCAACCCATACACTACACACTAGGGACAATTTACAATCTTTACCGAAGCCAGTCAACCTACAAATATGCATGAAACCGGAACACCCAGAGGAAACCCAGATGGGACGAATGTACAAACTGCCGTACAGACAACACCAGTCGTCAAAATCGAACCAGGGTCTCTGGCGCTGTAAGGCAGCAACTCTACCACTGCGCCACCGTGCCACCCGTGAATTCAGAAATGCTTACCTTTCTGGAAGGTGTTATTGAATACAGGCTAAGAATGTGATGGCATTAGAGAATGTTAAAGCTCTGACAAGCACATCGGTCAATAAGTAATGAAACATCACATCTGTTTTTTTTCACTGACTGTACAGGGCACTATCATGAAATGGGGGAGTGAGATTGTTTAGAAGCTATGGAAAAGCTTCAGGTGTGGCGTGAGCTAAGTTTGCAAATGTTCTAGAGGCTCCACATCCCAGCACCATCGAGCACTCATTTCCCCCACTATGTTGTCCCGCAATGCAATACCCCCTCCCATGACCCCTACCACTACCACCTGTATTTCTCCCCTTGGCTTTACATTGCACTAGTCATAGTTATAGTCAAACAGCATGGAAACAGGCCCTTCAGCCCAACTTGCCCACACTGACCAACATGTCCCATCTACACTAGTCCCACCTGCCTGCATTTGCCCCATATCCTCCTGAACCTGACCTATCCATGTACCTGTCTAAAGGTTTCTTCAACGTTACAATAGTACCTGCCTCAAGTATCTCCTCCGGCACCTTGCTCCACACACCCATCATCTTTTTTATGAAAAAGTGACCCTATAGGTTCCTATAAAATCTTTCCCCCCTCACTTAAAACATATGTCCTCTGGTTCTCAATTCCCCTAATCTGGGTAAGAGACTGTGCATTTACCCAATCTATTCTCTCATGATTTTGTACACCTCTATAAGATTACCCCTCATCCTCCTGCGCTTCAAGGAATAGCCTGCTCAACCTCTCCCTATAGCCCAAGCCCTCGAATCCTGGCAACATCCTTGTATATCATCTCGGCACCTTTTCCAATTTGTCCTTTTCACTCAGAGGGTGGTGGGTATATGGCTGCCAGATGAGGTTGTTGAAGCAGCTACTATAACAATATTTAAAAGACATTTGGACAGATACATGTGTAGGAAAGGAGGAAGAAGGACCAGACACGGGCAGGTGGGACTAGCGTAGATGGGCATCTTGGTCAGCATTAGCAAGCTGGGCCTGTTTCTATGATGTATGACTCTATGACACTTGGTTATGCTACAATGCTGAGAACTATGTACTCTGTATCTTCCCCTTTGCCTACATATTATATTTGAGTTTGACTTTATTGTACTTATCTAGAATATTATCTAGCATGTTACGCAATGCTTGAATACCTTAGTACACCGAACGTTAATAAATCTAAACCTAAATATTAAAAAAATGTCATTTGAAGAAATAAGATTAATGGTAGGAATCACAGTTACAAAAGTTTGAAATAGTAATCAGTGAAAACTTCTTTCTACACTCCCATTATTTTGTACCAAGGCCACTTTTTGAGACTGAAGCAGAACATCATGAGAATTTTTGGAGACTTTTGCAATTATTATTGTAATGGAAACATGTATATGTTGTTCTTGGCACCGAACCAAAGATAACAAACATCATTAAAAATTAATAACAGGATGATAGAATTTTCCCTGCTCCCCAAATGCATTCCATTCTCGAGGTCAAGCTTCATTCTCATTTTGGAGAGGGAATTGTATTCAATTCCCTGTCTACATTGTGCACAATGTCAACAGTTACAAGGATCAGGCCAGAGATTCATTTCCTTATTTTAAAATAGGAGCAATTTTTGTGCTTTTAATGGTAGGCAGTCATCTTCGCAATGATAGGTGTTTTAAATTGGATATCTTGCCCACAAATCCTATTACTAAAAAAAAAACATTTCATAGTATCACGATTTTTAATTACCCTGTTTTCACCTTTCCTCCCTGAAAGACGACGTGAAGAAATGACACGTATAACTGGTATAATGGTGTTCATGCACATGAATGTTCATCATGATTTATTAATGTGGATAGCATATGGGATTTGTATTGTCGGAATAGAATTTACAGGGCATTTAATAGAAATCAAAGTTTTTTTGTGCCCCCATTTTAATAATGTTGCTGTTATTTTGTGCAACTGATCTGATTGCACCAAGTTCCCCTACTAACTTTGCGGACCCATCATTGTATGTCCACAATAGAAGCAGGTTGGGGACAATGCATTTGAATCAGAAGTGTATACCATCACGTGCACGCCCCAAATACATACGCTGACTTATGATGATGGAATACTCTACAGCTTGACCTGCTACGTTTCTCGAGATTTTTTTGTTGCTGCCATATCTGCAATTTTCTTTAAGGTAAGCATTCCTGATTCCTGACTTCAATCAATATTCCCAATATTCCTAAAATAGCAGTTAATTTCACGTAAACTGTTATGGAATTTGTGGCGGCATGGTGGCGCAGAGGTAGAGCTATTGCCTCACAGTGCCAGAGACCCAGGTTCGACCCTGGCTACAGGTGCCGTCTGTATGGAGTTTGTACGTTATCCCTGTGACCATGTGGGTTTTCTCTGGGTGCTCCGGTTTACACCACACTCCAAAGACATACAGGTTCGTAGGTTAATAGGCTTCAGTAAAAATTGTAAATTGTCCCTTTGTGAGTGTGCTAGTGTAACGGCGTGGGCTCGGTTGTCTGTCGGGACTGTTTCCGCACTGCATCTCTAAACTAAACTAAACTAAACTAAAACAGGAATGGTTCTAAAGGCACTACTGACCCTTTAGAACTAGAAAGAATAAACTGCAGATGCAGGTTTAAAAAGAAAAACACACAGAGTGCTGGAGTAACATAAAATATTATAACTTATTTCAGTCTGAAGTAGGGTCTCGATCTGAAACGTCACCGATCTATGTTCTCCAGTGATGCTGCCTGACCCACTGAGTTACTCCAGCACTTTGTATCTTCTTTTATAAA
This sequence comes from Okamejei kenojei, assembly GCA_035221665.1. NCBI lineage: Eukaryota > Metazoa > Chordata > Chondrichthyes > Rajiformes > Rajidae > Okamejei > Okamejei kenojei. Next base: position 34,521,212 of record CM069140.1, read on the forward strand.
CCAACATCTGCAGTTCCTTGTTTATAAATGTACACATTAACCAATCAGTCTAAATGTTTTTGGGATGTGAGAGAAAATTGGTCACAGGGAGAACGTGCAAACTCCACATGCACAATACCCAAGGCCTGGACTGGTCACCGCTGCTATTAGACAGTGGCCTGCACTGCTTCAGCATAATATGTTCTTTTAGGGTGTCAGGGGTTATGGGGAGAAGGCAGGAGAATGGGATTGAGAGGTTGAGAGGCAAAGATAGATCAGCCATGATTGAATGGCAGAGTGGACTTGATGGGCCGAATGGCCTGATTCTGCTGCTATAACTCATGAACTTATGAACCTCCAAACAAGCTTCACTATGCTCTCTCTAATAACACTACACATTTCCCATCACTTGCAGAAGAAACCTCTAACTGGGACCTTATAATAAATTAAGTATACAAATACTGTAAATGTTCAAGTTACAATAGAAACAAAACTATTAACATAATGAACAAGGGTTGGGAAAAAGCAGTTGCAAAGTACCTGTCAGTTCCCAGCCTCCAGCTTGTTACGAAGCACTAGAAAAGCTCATTAATATGGAACACCTTACAGTCACTATATACCTAATTTGATACAACGAGTATAATCAAAACATGCTGCATACTGGTTATTTTGGACGTAATCATTTTTTTACTGGCAAACTAATTGTGTCAGGTTTCAGTGCATGATGCATTAGACATGGTGAGCGTGACCCACTCATTCAATTGTTTTAAATGGTAATTTCTGATTACTGGTTCAGTTTAGTTTAGAGATATAGAGCAGAAACAGGCCCTTCGGTCCACCGAGTCCATGCTGACCATCAGTCACACACACACTAGCACATCAGTCACACCCACACACACTAGCACTATCCTACATATTAGGAACAATTTACAATTTTACCAAGCCAATTAACCTACAAACCTGTCCATCTTTGGAGTGTGCATGGAGACGAGAGCACCCACAGAAAACTCATGCTTGTCACAGGGAGAATGTACAAACTCTGTACAGACAGCAACCGTAATCAGGATCGAACCCGGGTCTCTGGCGCTGTAAGGCAACAACTCGACCTCTGCGTCATCATGTTGCCCTAATATTATTCATCACTTGAAGATGATGTATGCACTGCATAGCTTTCAGTAGACCAGCTGAATAGATTTCAACCAGAAATCAATTAATCTTTGACCTCTCCTTGAATTATCAGCACAGATATCAATCAATCCTAATTCTTTATATCAAAGTTGCAAGGTTGATAGTCCACTTATCATCATGTTGCATGCCAGCAATCTTGTTGCATTGAAACCTTGTGCTCTTTCTTTACTGGACTTGTGGGCCTGGCTATAAGGAGAGGATGGGTAGGCTAGGACTTTATTCCTTGGAGCACAGGAGGCTGAGGGATGATATTATAAACATGTGTAAAATTGTGAGGAAAATTGATAAGCTGAATGCACGTCTTTGTCTCATGGAATGGGAATCAAGAACCAGAGGGCATGCTGTAGGTTTAAGTTGTGAGTGGAAATATTTAGTAGGAATCTGAGGAGCAAATTTTACACACAGAGGATGGTGGGCATGAGGAATAAGCTACCAGAGGAAGTAATTGACGCAGGTACTATAACAGCATTTAAAAGGTGTTTGGATAAATACATGGATTGGAAACATTTAGAGGGATAAGTGCTAAACATGGGTAAATGGGACCAGCCACAATAAATTGTTTTTCAAGAATATGATCCTTAATTTAATTCTAGAGGTCTTATCTCACTCCTCTCTCTCGAACGTGGTCGGCGTGAACTCGGTGGGCCAAAGAGACTCTTTCTATTCTGTATCTTTCAATCAATCAATCAAAATGATTGCTAAATATGGCTTCCCACAGCAACTAGAGTACATTTAATTTAGTAATGCACTCCAAGGCATTTTACAAAGACATTGTCAGACAAAAATTGAATATGCTTGATAAAGACCCTACAAATATGATCAAAAGTGGGTTTCCATAAGAGCTTTGAAAAAGGAGAGAAAGGTTAAAAAATGGATCTGGGGTGGTGGCAATGTAGAACAAGGAATTGGATGCTACCTTAGAGCCTCAATTGCCTGAGTTTGTTCCTGACTGATACTGGTACAGGTAACTGAACCATCTTATCACCAACTGGAGGGCGGTACTGAGCTACTGTCAACCTCATTGGAGATCCTCGGATATCTTTAACCGAACTTTACTGGATTTTATCTTGCATTAAATATAATTCCCTTTATCCTATACACTGTTAAGCTACACACAATTAAGCCATACACTGTGGATAGCTTAATTGTAATTAGATATAGTCTGACTGCTGACTGGAGAGCACACAACAAAAACTTTCCACTGTGCCTCAGTACACGTGATAATAAACTAAACTAAAATGCCTGGTATTCCAGGCATTGTTGCTAATCTATAGACATACTTGCAACTCATTGTGCATAAGCAATAAATCAAACACATAGTTTTATATCCTGATCTGTCCTTCTGCATGATTTATGAATTTGTGGTTTTCAAGAAACAAAGTTTGTATTCTGACATAAAAATATTAACGACATGTAAATCAATGGAAGCATAACTTAAAAATGATGCATGGACCTCATGGTTTACATTTACTCAATAGGGAGATTTGTCAAGCAATGTGACAAAAAGGAAATTCACAAGAGACTGGTTCAATGAGGAGATGCAAGCGGGGAAGGAGATGGAGATGGAGACCTTGTTCGTTAGTTGTGAATAAAAAGTTATCCCTCAGGTTCCCCCCTCATCTTAAGCCTGTGCCCTCTCGTTCTCGATTACGCATTCGATGCGTTTACCCGATATATTTCTCTCACAATTTTGTGCAGCTCTATAAGATCACTCTCATCCAGGGAATAGAGTCCTAGCCTGCTCCACCTCTTCTTGTAGCTCAGTCCCTCAAGTCCTGGCAACATCCTCGTAAATCTTCCTTGCACCCTTTCCAGCTTGACAACATCATTACTCGAACATGGTGCCCTGAACTAAACACAATACTCTAATTTTATTCTAATGCTCCAAATTTACTGCCATATTTCCTTGACTTTTATTCAGAGCCCTCAGTTCTCTTGGCGCTCTGACGTTAGCTTCACTGGTGACCTTCATAGAGCCAAGAAAAGCCCTGGAAAGCCGTCAAATTAATGTGACTTGAAATCGCTCTCTGGTTGTGCCATTAATACATGCTGAGAAGTAACTGACCTCTGCGGGAGAATTTTCAAGCAAAACCATCCAATGTGATTCATGAAGGCATCAGATTGGAGATCACTCTCCTGGCAAGGAGATGAAGTCTGAAGACGGGTCTGAAGACCCCAAACATCACACATCCTTTTTCTCCAGGGATGCTGCCTTACCTGCTGAGTTACTCCAGGACTTGGTGTCTATCTTCAGTATATACCAGCATCTGCAGTTGCTTTCTACACAGATTAGAGATGACTTCCTGATGCCCTGGCATTTTGGAAACCTTAGCCCTTCATACAAAGCCACACGTTTGTTCAGATCAGTTACCATTGGGTTACCGGACAGACGTAAAGCTGTGATTAAGTTAACCAGCCTTAAGTCGGTGACCAGCATGGATGTCCATCACCAAGCTAATCAATCAGATCAATACCTCTGTGTCCTGATCTGTCTATGCCGCACCACTGTTTCACAAGTGATTCTCATATGACAAAACATTCACTCAATTCACGCTGAGTAAGAAAAGTGTCTACCTACTGACAAATTACATTCAATTAAGATGTAGGTCATTGAATTAAAACTACAGTGAAACACTCCAGAGCTTCGGACTGTCTGTCACATCACTTTTCTGTCAAACGTGAAGCTGCAATCTAATGACATGGCAGCATCAGTCTGTCACAAGGATCTTCTCCAAGGCTGTCGCTCAATCTCTGGGACACAGAACTAGCGTGCGCTGTCAGTCAGGAAGACTTGCATTTTTCTACAACATACTGTCTATCACTCGTGAAAGCAGGCTCCTCGGGTCTGTGCTGTAAGTTAATGTAAATCACCATTCTGAAGATACACGTTTTATATATTTACGCCTCATAGCACCAGAGAACTAGATTTGATCCTGACTATGGGTGTTGCCTGTATGGAGTTTGTACGTTCACCCCGTGACCGCTTGGGTTTTCTCTGGGTGCTCCGGTTTCCTCCCACATTCCAAAAAAGACCTGCGGGTTTGTAGGTTAATTGGCTTCTGTAAATTGCCCTTATTAGGATGTGAAACTAGGATAACATAGACCCAGTGCACGGGTGATCATTGGTTGGCATGGAATCAGTGGGCCAAAGGGTCTGTTTCCAAGCTGTATCTCTAAACTAAACTAAACTAAACAAAGTTAGCATGTTATAGGGAGCAGAACAATTTAGCAGCATTTGGCAACATCAATAGAAGGAAATGGTCAGAAATTTTGGGTCAGGGTCTATTTTCAGGCTGTCCATTTTTCTCCATTGACACTGCCTGGCCTCTTGAGTATGAGATGATACAGCATTAAAACAGGCCCTTCGGCCCACCCAGTCCAAGGCAACCATTAATCAACCATTCACACTAGTTCTTTTGTTATCCAACTTTCACATCCACTGCACACAAGGGATAATTTACAGAGGACCTATTAACCTACAAACCCACATGTGTTTGGTATGAGGGAGGAAAACTACGCAGTCACAGGGAGCACGTGAAAACTCCACATACACAGCACCCGAGGTCAAAATCAAACCTGGGTCTCTGGCGCTGTGGGGCAGCAGCTCTACCAGCTGCATCACTGCACCACAGGACCTAGTAGAGAGTGGATGTAAAAGTGGGATAACATAAAACTATTGTGAACGGGTATTCAAAGGATAGCGTCGACTCGATGGGCTGAAGGGCCTGTTTCCATGCTGTATCTTTCAATCAATTTTCCGAGTATCACTTTCTCTCTGACTGGCCCCAAATCTTCCCCCTTACTGTCCTGCCACCAATCTACATCAGGGGCAACTTACAGATGCTAACTAACCCATTAACCAATATATAATTGTGATTTGGGATTATTGGTCGGCGTGGTCCTTGGGATGGAAGGCCTGTTTCCATGCTGTATTTCTAAACAAAATTCTAAGGATACTTGCAGTCCATCATTGAGATATAGTGCAAAGCCATGTACCATTAGTTTTATTTCTTGAGTTTTATGTCAGGGACAGTTATAAAGGAACAATCAAGGGGACTATGCTGATAGTCAATCATGGATGGCTGCAATTACTCACTTGCAAGATACATTTCCAAAGAACATGTCATGGAGATGCATTTTAAGGCCATGGACTAATCCCCCTAAGTTCCAGAACAATGTCAATAGTAATTTAACACAACGCACTATTTATTACAGACTTGCCCAATAAGGTATATTTATGATATTTTGCAATATGCATCAACGAGTTCATCATTTTCAATCTTTTGTTTGAACTTTTTTACTGATGGGATAGTTCAAAATTTAAAAAGAGAAATATTAATGGTTTTATTTTTTTTTTCAACTGAAAAAATGCAGGGACTGAATCCTAGAAGAGGCAGGAGCCTTAAGAAAGCTCAGATCAAATTAAATGTGAAATATTGGAGTCAGAGGTATTAGAGGCGTCAATAATTGATGAAAGGTAAAAATAAATCAAGGCCTTAAGGCTCTGATGAATCAGGAGATTTCTTCAATCGTTTTCTTATTTCTTTAACCTTGTGTGGAGTTTAGGGAAGAGTTACTCTTCATTGGTGGAGTTTTCTGGAACTGTCAGTTAGTCAGGGAATACAATGCAGTCTGCAGGAGAGGTGATTGAGGGAGCAGTACACAGTTGGCCCATTTTCCTGTCATATAATCATTGAACTATCATTAAATGTGACGTGTGTCTCCAGCTTGCAAACAGAAAACACCATCTCAGGGTCATCCAATAAAATAATCTAACATAATTCAATACTCTTCACAGCCCACTAAATCTCATATTCTATTGGTTAATATTCTATTTAAAAAAAAGAAACATATGCTTTACTGGCTAATTTGATCATGGAATAACAAACTCCCAATACATTAGGGTCAATTTACAGAGATTGATTAACCTGGGGAAAAAAGGAATGACTGAGTGGGTAAGGTCATTGATGACATTGGCTGCTTTATGGGGTAAACGGTGGAGAGTCTGGTCTGTGTGATGCACTGGGCTATATCCACAATGCTCTTCAATTTCTTGTCATCTTAGGGGGCAGAGTTGTTCCCAAACAAGTCATGATGCAACCCGACTATGTTTTCCACTGTGCATCTATACAAGTTTGTAAGAGTCATTGGGGACATGCCACATTTCTTCAGTCTTCTTAGGAAAAGAGGTATTAGTGGGTTCATTTGGCTGTTGCTTCAAGAGAGAGAGGAAGTAAAGGCTACTTTCACTCAGATTCCAATCTTATAATCCATTCCAGCCCATCTCGTAGTGTCCTTCTCAAGTGAAACTCTCTATTCCACAAGAGCAGACATGATGTACCTATTCATCAACTTATAGTACAACCACTGCAAATCATTCTACACATTCACAGCTTAGTTTGAGAAAGCTCTCACTAAAGACTGACCTTCCTTGCTGACCTTTCCTTCCACTGCAGGTAACTCCAAAGTGTGGTCACACATCGGCCTCATAGAGACTCCATGGCAACTTACTGCTAGGAGTGGCTGGTGGTGTCACTGCAAAGCCTCTGACCCCTTCGAATAGAGGGCATCCCCATTAAGGTTGGGGTGATCCAAGAGACTTTCCACATCCTTCTTAGTAAACTTCTGAACATAATCCCTGCTCTCAGGAATCATTGACACAGTTATCTACATGTAATCAGCACTCTCCAATATGTGGATTGTGTGCACGTAGGCAGCACAGTGGTGCAATGATAAGAGTTGCTGCCTTACAGCACCAGAGACCCGGGTTCATCCTGACTGTAGGTGCCATCTGTACGGAGTTTGTACGCTCTCCCTGTGACCATATGGGTTTTCTCCAGTGCTCCGGTTTCCTCCCACACTCCAAAGATGTGCAGGTTTGTAGGTTAATTTGCTTCAGTAAAATTGTAAATTGTCCCTAGTGTGTAAGATAGTGCAAGTGTCTGGGGAGAATAATGGTCAGCGCTAAAATGGTGGGTGTTAGGGCCTGTTTCCATGCTGTATTTCCAAAGTCTAAAGTCCAAAGCCTTTAAGCCAACTGATGAGCTGGCGTCTGCATGTCTAAGTGGTAGCAGTTAAGAGAAATTTGATGTGAGTTTTTCAGCGATGCCCACTGCTTCTGAAACAGCAAGCTTCTGGAAGACTTCCCAATAACAAGTCAAATATTGTGATCCCTTTAGAGCTTCCTGAAGCAGCATTCAGAAAACCTACAACATTGCTTTAACATTAAAAAATAAATAACATGGGTGAATTTCAAGGACAATTTAACAGGAGGATGGTAAACCTCTGAGCTATACAAAATCTTTGCAGTGACTTATTCCTCATATAAATCCATCTGGGGAATTATGATGGCTTTTTATCGATTGGTTACCTAAACAATAATACTTGCCGATCAAGGAACAAGAGATGGATTAGGAAAACATCATTCAGGTAGGAACACCCCTGAACTATTTCCCACCTTAATCAGAAAATGACCTTACGAGCAATATTTGCCCTTAATTGCATTATCACTGATAATCAGTAAAGATGAGGAAACTTTGCATGGCAGTCTGAATATATGTATAATCAAACTAAATGTTTTAAAAAAGGCTGTTAATTTTTATTAAAAAGTGGCCAGATATTGTTTTTCATCTGTGCTTTTGAGGAAAAGTATTTAATCTTGTGCAATTACAGCCTTATTTTTGGTTAATATATTCCCATATAATAAGCATGTTACTTATTCTTTATTCCTACCTGCTGCTTTGTGGTTTCAGATTTCTATACAAATATGTGCTATATTTTTTTCCAAAATCGTTAATTCAGCTGTTGGGGGGAGAAAATGAGAAACTAAAACAATGGTAATTGAGACAAATTATGTGATTTAACTGATTTATATCCAGGATAAAAAGATGAGAAATGCATCATCTGAGAAACTCAGCTTTAATATTAAAATTTTATGGCTTTGAGAATAGCTTCATAAATATAAAGAAAACTCCACTGGGAATTCTGCCAGTCATTGAGAAATTCATCTGCTCATATTCTCTGACAAATTCCAAGCTAAGAACCATGATAAGACAGAGACAACTTTGAATTGAATTGCTCCTAAAGATGTGCTGAAGAGGTTCTTTGTACAGTTTGTCCCAGCCATAATCTGCAAGAGAAGACACAGAGTGCAGGAGTTGCTCAGTGGGTCAGACAGCATCTCAGGAGAACATGGGTATTTATGCTTCGGGTCGGGACATATCTTCAGAAAGATTGTAGTCCGGGGGAAAGGAGGAAAGAAAGCTGGAAGAGTCATAGAGCCATACAGCGTGGAAACAGGTCCTTATGCCCAACTTGCCCACACCGACCAACATGCCCCATCACTTGTTCCACCTATCTGCATTTGGCACATATCCCTCTAAGCCTATCCTATCCATGTACTTATCTAAATGTTTCTTAAATGTTGTGATAGTACCTGATTCAACTACCTCCTCTGGCAGATTGTTCCATATACTATCAACCTTTGTGAAAAAAGTTACCCCTCAGGTTCCTATTGAATCTTTCACCTCTCACCTTAAACCTATGTTCTCTGATTCTTGATTCCTCTACTCTGGGCAAGGGACTCGATCCATTTACTCGATCTATTCATCTCATGATTTTGTACATGTCTATAAGTTCGCTTACCGCCACAACAGGTCAATGGTGGATGCGATCTCACTGGTTCTCCACTCTGCTCTGGACCACTTGGACAGCAAAAACTCATATGTTCAGGCTGTTATTCATAGACTACAGCTCGGCATTTAATCCCATCATCCCCTCCAAGCTGGTTACCAAGCTCTCAGATCTGGGTCTCTGCGCATCTCTCTGCAATTGGATCCTCGACTTCCTCATCCAAAGACCACAGTCTGTCCGTATTGGTGGAAATGTGTCATCCTCGATAACAATCAGCACTGGAGCACCTCAAGGCTGCGTGCTCAGTCCCCTACTGTACTCACTCTATACTCATGACTGCGAAGCCGGACATAGTGCGAACTCCATCATCAAGTTCGCCGATGATACCACTGTTGTGGGACGAATCACTGATGGTGATGAGTCAGAGTATAGAAGTGAGATCGACCGTTGACAAAATGGTGCCAGCACAACAACCTCGCTCTCAACACCAGCAAAACCAAGGAACTGATTGTGGACTTTGGAAGGGGTAGGATAGGGACCCACAATCCCGTTTATATCAACGGGATGATGGTGGAAAGGATCAAGAACTTCAAATTCCTGGCCGTGCATATTTTCAAAGATCTTTCCTGGTCCCAGCAGACTGATGCAATTATAAAGAAGGCACATCAGTGCATCAACTTCCTGAGAAGATTACAGTCGGTATGTCAAGGAGGACGCTCTCAAACTTCTACAGATGCACAGTAGAGAGCATACTGACTGGTTGCATCGTGGCTTGGTTCGGCAACTTGAACGTCCAGGAGCGGAAAAGATTGCAGAAAGTTGTAACCACTGCCAGTCCATCATCGGCTCTGAACTCCCCAACATCGAAGGGATCTATCGCAGTCGCTGCCTCAAAAAGGCTACCAGCATCATCAAAGACCCACACCATCTTGGCCACACACTCATCTCTCCATTGCCATCGGGAAAAAGGTACAGGAGCTTGAAATCTGGAACATCCAGGTTCAGAAACAGCTGCTTCCCCACAGCCATCAGCCTATTAAACACGACATCAAACAAACTCTGAACAATAACAGCCTATTGTTCTTTATCTGTTTATTTATTGTATATATATATATATATATATATATATATATATATATATATATATATATGGTCTATGGTATATAGACACACTGAACGTTTATCTCCTGTTCTATATTATGTTTACATATTCTGTTGTGCTGCAGCAAACAAGAATTTCATTGTCCTATCTGGGACACATGACAATAAACTCTCTTGACTCTTGACCCCTCATCCTCCTGAGGGATACAAGAGGAATAGGAAGAGAGGAGAGGAAGACAAAGCCTGGCAGGTTATAGACCAACAAAGGGGAGAATTGGTATTTGATTAGCAAATGGTGACAGAGGCCAGAGACAAAAAGACAGAAGATGTGAGACAAAGGAATGAAAGAGTTGGGAATTATGAAACTAAAGGAGGTGGAAGGGAAGGGAGAGAGGAAAAATAGGTGTGAAACTAGGTCAGGCACAGGGGAGAGGACTTATATGGGGGAAGAGTCTACGATCATTCTGAATGAGAATCCCAAACCAAAAAGTCACCTATCCATATTCTCCTGAGATGCCTCGAGTCAGTTATTAAAGATGGGATAGCAGCACATTTGGAAAGTGGTGAAATCATTGGACAAAGTCAGCATGGATTTACGAAAGGTAAATCATGTCTGACGAATCTTATAGAGTTTTTCGAGGGTGTAACTAGTAGAGTGGATAAGGGAGAACCAGTGGATGTGTTATATCTGGACTTTCAGAAGGCTTTCGACAAGGTCCCACAAAAGAGATTAGTATACAAACTTAAAGCACACGGTATTGGCGGTTCAGTATTGATGTGGATAGAGAACTGGCTGGCAGACAGGAAGCAAAGAGTAGGAGTAAACGGGTCCTTTTCAGAATGGCAGGCAGTGACTAGTGGAGTACCGCAAGGCTCAGTGCTGGGACCCCAGCTATTTACAATATATATTAATGATTTGGACGAGGGAATTGAATGCAACATCTCCAAGTTTGCGGATGACACGAAGCTGGGGGGCAGTGTTAGCTGTGAAGACTTACAAAATTCTTAAAGGGTTGGACAGGCTAGATGCAGGAAGATTGTTCCCGATGTTGGGGAAGTCCAGGACAAGGGTCACAGCTTAAGGATAAGGGGGAAATCCTTTAAGACCGAGATGAGAAAGACTTTCTTCACACAGAGAGTGGTGAGTCTCTGGAACTCTCTGCACAGAGGGTAGTTGAGGCCAGTTCATTGGCTATATTTAAGAGTGAGTTGGATGTGGCCCTTGTGGCTAAGGGGATCAGAGGGTATGGAGAGAAGGCAGGTACGGGATACTGAGTTGGATGATCAGCATGATCATATGAATGGCGGTGCAGGCTCGAAGGGCTGAATGGCCTACTGCACCTAATTTCTATGTTTCTATGTTAAGAGGATGCTAGGAGGCTGCAAGGTGACTTGGATAGGCTGGGTGAGAGGGCAAATGCATGGCAGATGCAGTAAAATGTGAATAAATGTGAGGTTATCCACTTTGGTGGCCGATTAGGAAAGGGGGAGATGCAACGAGACCTGGGTGTCATGGTACACCAGTCATTGAAAGTAGGCATGCAGGTGCAGCAGGCAGTGAAGAAAGCGAATGGTATGTTAGCATTCATAGCGAAAGGATTTGAGTATAGGAGCTGGGAGGTTCCACTGCAGTTGTACAGGGTCTTGGTGAGACAACACCTGGAGCATTGCGTACAGTTTTGGTCTCCAAATCAGAGGAAAGACATTCTTGCCATAGAGGGAGTACAGAGAAGGTACACCAGACTGATTCCTGGGATGTCAGGACTTTCATATGAAGAAAGACTGGATAGACTCGGCTTGTACTCGCTAGAATTTAGAAGATTGAGGGGGGATCTTATAGAAACCTACAAAATTCTTAAGGGGTTGGACAGGCGAAATGCAGGAAGAAGTCCTGAACAAGGGGTCACAGTTTAAGGATAAGAGGCAAATCTTTTAGGACCGAGATGAGAAAAACATTTTTCATACAGAGAGTGGTGAGTCTCTGGAATTCTCTGCCACAGAAGGTAGTTGAGGCCACTTCATTGGCTATATTTAAGAGGGAGTTAGATGTGGCCCTTGTGGCTAAAGGTATCAGGGGGTATGGAGAGAAGGCAGGTACAGGATACTGAGTTGGATGATCAGCCATGATCATATTGAATGGCGGTGCAGGCTCGAAGGGCTGAATGGCTACTCCTGCACCTATTTTCTATGTTTCTATGTTTCTATGCTGCCCAACCTGCTGAGTTACTCCAGCTTCTATTCTGAACCAACATCTGCAGTGTGTAGGAAGGAACTGCAGATGCTGGTTTACATTGAAGATGGACACAAAATGCTGGAGTACCTCAAAGGGTCAGGCAGCATCTCTGGAGAAAAGGAAGAGGGGACGTTTCGGGTCAAGATCCTTCTTCAGACTGAGATGCTGAACATCTGCAGTTCTTTGTTTCCACTTAATTTAACAGTTTTGAAGAAAACGGGCCAAACGTGGGCTGGTTGGACTAGTGTAGATGGGGCATCTTGCTCGGCATGGGCAAGCTGGCCTGAAGGTCCTGCTTCTCAGCTGTGTGATTCTATGACTCTATGACACGGTTAAGGTAGTGCGTTGTGCATAGTTACCGATCATGCATTACCATTACAATGTTGATGCAGCATGCACAATACGATTGAATTTGCATGCAATTGTCTCTAGTGTGTAGCAACATGGGTCTTCAACATTGCTAGGATCTTAAATCCTTGCTCTCCTTCATCAACATGACAGCTTGTTCCATTGCCAGAGATAAAATGACAGCCGGCGAGAGTAGAAAGAGCATGTGCACTTCCTTTTGCTGTCGCAGTCAGCACTTAAAGGAATAATATTGAAAGTAAATCAATGAAGACTTCTCCTGCTCAGAGCCATCCTGAAAGAAATAAAGTTATTTCTCCCTGACGAATGACTAAGCCAAATTGTTACAGTAGTTCCATGATTCTTATGATAATTAGCAAACTTTAGTTTAGTTTAGTTTATTGTCACATGTACTGAGATACCGTAAAAAGCTTTTTTGTTGCATGCTATCCAGTCGGCAGAAAGACTATACATGAATGCATTCGAGCCATCCACAGTGTACAGTTAGTTACAGGGTAAAGAGAATAATGTATAGTGCACGATAAAGTCCAGTAAAGTCTGATTAAAGATAGTTAAGGTTTCCAATGAGGTAGATGGTACCTCAAGACTCTCTCTAGTTGTTGTTAGGTTTACTAATGAGCTGGGTGGAAACTGTCCCTGAATCTGGAGGTGTACGTTTTCACACTTCTGAACCTCTTGCCCGATGGGACTGGGAAGTTGGTGCTGTGGAACAGGAGATTATTTGATCTGTGGAGGGAATTAAGGGAAATATCACTGGGGTTGACGGAGAGGTAAAAGAAGGGATTAATCAGGAGACATGATCAGGAAGGAACAGAGTGGAGGGGTTGAATTAGACTTTGGTACAGATTTGGAGTACTTGACTTGTTTTTAATCACAAAGCCCCATAAGACAAGCACATAATCTGTTTCAAATTGAGATCAAAAGGTTTGTGTCAAGGAAACAAAAATAAAATGAACAGCCTGGCATGATGTCTGTGGAATTCTCTGCCACAAAAGGTGGTTGAGGCCAGTTCATTGGCTATATTTAAGAGGGAGTTAGATGTGGCCCTTGTGGCTAAAGGGATCAGGGGGTATGGAGAGAAGGCAGGTACAGGATACTGAGTTGGATGATCAGCCATGATCATATTGAATGGCGGTGCAGGCCGAATGGCCTACTCCTACACCTATTTTCTATGATTCTATAATTACTTAGTTTCAACCTAAACCCCACAAAACAAGCAAAAATAAATCAGTGATTGTTTTCCCTTTATCTTGCAAAGCTGTTCCACAAAGTATTTCTTACATTTTAGCTGAAACACCTGTCACATCCTATTATGGGATAAATATAAATTGTTCTTTTTTTTTGAGAAATGCTAGACATCTTAGCGCCACGGAACTGGAAGTTGCTACCCATAGATTTTAGAAAGTGACAATTTTCTTGTTTTTTGTAGATATTCTAAGAACTAAAGGGCCTGAAAAATGCAGAGCACTGTGAACATGTGTTTGTGTTACTGCTTAATATTGGTAAATTCGTAATGCAGTTATGTTTGTTTTAGTTTAGAGATACAGCGTGGAAACTGGCCCTTCGTGCCAACTGAGTCTATCCTACACACTAGGGACAATTTTAAAGAAGTCAATTAACCTACAAACTTGCACGTCTTTGGAGTGTGGGAGGAGACTGGAGCACCCAGAGAAACCCCAAGTGGACACAGGGAGGAAGTTAAACTCTGTATGGACAGCAGCCGTAGTCAAGATTGAACCTGGATTTCTGGCGCTGTAAGGCTGCAACTCCACCACTGAGCCACCGTGCCGCCTTGATAAAGGGAAACTCAGTAAGAGAACTAATGTTGGGGTTTTTTCACTGTAAATATTCATCAATTAGCCCTGTTTATAACACTTAGCTGTGTGCATTCCTAATGTAATCTGTCTCTCCTTCACACATAATGCTCAGCAGAATTGCTGCTTCCATACCAGCCTTCATTCTTGGCCCAACACATGGTTGAGATGTTCACCAAACTGCAAATCAACTCCCTTCTATATTTGTTCTCCAGTGAATAATGGGGAGGAAATGTCGCTCAATGGAAGGACTGGCTCGGCTTCTGTGCAGGAAGTGAAAGAATGCTATTCAAATAACAGCGTTTGCTGGAAACATTGGTTTTACTCATTCTCTTCCTGATGCCTGAACATTGCTTGGCAACCTACAATAGCCGGCGTTTGCTTGGCAATTAGCTACAATAGCAGGATTGAAATTAAGCATTTGCTGCGAGTAATTGCAAGGGTGCTGGTATATGCCATCTGTCCATTGTACAGAATTGTCATGTCATTAGAAACAGTTCAGGGGTTGAAACAGTGGCCTCAAGCAAAATATCACTGGATAATGCTTGTATATGTTTCTTGTTGGATTGGATTTATGGCAAATGGATTATATAATTGCAGTAAATTGCAGGGAGAAACTGGTGATAGATTTTCAATGCAATTAAATAAATGCTGAGGATAGCTTTAGTTCAGTTTAGATACAATGCGGAAACAGGCCCATTGAGTCACGCTGACCAGCCATCTCCGCATTTTAAAACTACCCTACACACACTAGGGACAATTTACAATTTTACAAAGCCAATTAACCTACAAACCTGTAGATCTTTGTAGTGCAGGAGGGAACCAGAGCTCCCGGGATAAACCCACACAGGCCATGGGGAGAATGTATAAAACTCCATACAGACAAGCACCTGTAGTCAGGATCGAACCCAGGTTTCTGGCTCTGTGTGGCAGCAACTCTGCCGCTGAGCCACCATGCCACCCCACAGTGGCGAAGAAGCTATTCCTATGTCTGGTGGTGCGCATTTTCAAACTTCTATACCTTCTGCCAGATGGGAGCAAGGAAAAGAAGGAATGACAAGTTTTTGATTATATTTGGCTGCTTTTCCAAGAGTGTGTGACGTATAGATGGAGTAAATAGGTGTAAATCTGGTCTACAGAATGACAATAAAAGGCATTCTATTCAATTCTATTCTATTCTATGTGATGGAGTAGGCTGCATCTACAACTTTACAATTTCTTGTGGTCTTGGGCATGGCTGTCCCAATCTATGCTGTGATGCATCCCGACAGTATGCTTTCATTAGTGCATCTATAAATGTTTGTAAATGTTACTGGTAACATGCAACATTTTCTCAGTCTCCTCGGTATGTCGAGGCATTGGTATGCCTTCTTGACTCTCACATCAATGTGGTTGGTCCACAAGGGTTATATTAATGCCAAGTTCATAAGTTCATAAGGTATAGGAACAGAATTATGTCATTCATAGAAACATAAAAAGATAGAAATATAGAAAATAGGTGAGGAGGAGGCCATTTGGCCCTTCGAGCCAGCACCGCCATTCAGTGTGATCATGGTTGATCGTCCCCAATCAATAACCCGTGCCTGCCTTCTCCCCACTAGTTGATTCCACTAGCCCCTAGAGCTCTATCTAACTCCCTCTTAAATCCATCCAGTGATTTGGACTCCACTGCCCTCTGTGGCAGGGAATTCCACAAATTCACAACTCTCTGGGTGAAAAGGGTCTTAAATGGCCTCCCCTTTATTCTAAGACTGTGGCCCCTGGTTCTGGACTTGCCAAACATTGGGAACATTTTTCCTGCATCTAGCTTGTCCAGTCCTTTTATAATGTTATATGTTTCTATAAGATCCCCTCTCATCCTTCTAAACTCTAGTGAATACAAGCCTAGTCTTTTCAATCTTTCCTCATATGACAGTCCTGCCATCCCAGGGATCAATATCGTGCACCTACGCTGCACTGCCTCAATCATAAGGATGTCCTTCCTCATATTAGGAGACCAAAACTGTACACAAGGAGACCAAAACTGTACACAGTTGAAATAAACCTTAAACTTGGATTCATCCAACCATTCAGCACATCAAGTCTACTCCGTCATTCAATCATGGCTGATCCATCTTTCCCTCGCAACCCCATTCTCCGGCTTTCTCCCCATAATCCCAGCCAAGGAACTTGAAAGTGAATATGTACCTTTTCAAAGGTAGTCTCAGTAACTGTGACAATAAATTTAGGTTTTTTATAAAAAGCTATTTACTTCACTAATGCCCCCTCAATCACAAGGATGTCCTTCCTCAAATTAGGAGCCAAAACTGTACACAAGGAGACCAAAACTGTACACAGTTGAAAGAAACCTTAAACTTGGATTCATCCAACCATTCAGCACATCAAGTCTACTCCATCATTCAATCATGGCTGATCCATCTTTCCCTCGCAACCCCATTCTCCGGCTTTCTCCCCATAATCCCAGCCAAGGAACTTGAAAGTGAATATGTACCTTTTCAAAGGTAGTCTCAGTAACTGTGACAATAAATTTAGGTTTTTTATAAAATGCTATTTACTTCACTAATGCCCCCTCAGCCACATAAATATGTTTGTGTGGTTCATATTGACCCCAGATCCATAACAATGGGGTCAAATGATACCTACCCACACAAGGGCAATTAGGGATAGGTAATAAATGGTGTCTAGATTTACCAGAGGTGTCCATGTCCTGTAAACTGAAATAGGTTCCAAAACAAATCTCAGAACAAAACAATAACTTATTTGAAGATCATGTCAACAAATCCAAGTTTCAGGCTTTTTCAAAATAGTTTTGGTGATTATCTTCAATCCATGTTTTATCACATTTATCATTTCATCCAAAAGACTACCGTTGGTAAATTAACAAAATTCTTGAGGCCTTATGAGAATTATGGGCTCATAGCATTTCAACTAATGGAGAAACAATCGATCTTGATGTCACAGACTATGACTGGAATTTTTGGCTGAGATCGAGTGTGGGAGAGAAACTTAAAAGCTCAAGGAAATTTAATTTGGACCTATAAGGGATCCATTCTCAGGTGACTTGCTGACGTGTGCTCAGTAGAAAACAGACTGATCCACTTCAACACAAAAGTAGATGGTTCTCCGCAATTCATCAGAACAGAAAATGTCCTCTCACATACACGTCATTTAGGTATCATTAAGTATGCAGTATATCTACTTGTCAACATTAACTAAACCAAAAGAAGAGTGAGAAAGGTAAGGTGGTTACTCGCACTGTTGAAGGACCAAAGATCATTTTACAACTTAAAGAACGATGAAGCATTAAGGTCTACAACTATGACACAATGACTATTATTTTATTATATTGCTATTTTCTCATCTGACCGTTTATTTGCTGTCAATGGTTGGATGAATCCAAGTTTAAGGTTTCTTTGAACTTAAACATAGTGGCACAGCGGTAGAGTTGCTGTCTTACACCACTAGAGACCCGAGTTCGCACCTGACTATAGGTACTGTCGGTAGGGAATTTGTACATCCTCCCTGTGACCGTGTGGATTTTCGCCGGGTGCTCAGGTTTCCTCCCACACTCCAAAGACATACAGGTTTGTAGGTTCATTGCCTTTGGTAAAGATTGTAAATTGTCCCTTGTGTGTAGGATAGTGTTATTGTAAGGGGATCATTGCTCAGCACAGACTCTGTGAGCTGAAGGGCCAGTTTCCATGCAGTATCTGTAAAATAAACTAAAAAAAACTAAACTTCATACACTCACCCAAATAGAATAGCATTGTTGATAATTGAGTTCAATTAAGAGTTTCTAAATTACACTCTGTTTCTTATAGTCTATCCCCATTCTCTTTTGTGGACATGGGTATCAAATCACTTTTTCATGCTGTTATTTATTTTTATATTACAAACAACAATATACAAATAACTATATTCTGCACTCAGTATATCTGTATATTCCCCTTCACTCTACCTATTGTATTTGAGTTTGGCTTGATTGTATTTATGTATAGTATTATCTGATTTGATTGCATAGCATGCAAAACAACAAATGACAACAAATTCACAATAAATTCTTACGTCTGGAATGAGTCCATTTAAGAGCACTGATTAACCTTTTACACCAGAATGATTGCAAGATGAGTATATCCCTTGCTGCTCTCCTTAACCAGCAAATTAACCACGTCATATTCCACTTGGGTAGCTCACCACCCAACACTAAGAACATCTAATGCCCTCCTTGCAGACAACTTCTAAAATCACTTCCATTCACTCTCCTCCCAAACCTACACCCTTTTCTTCCCAGTCCCATCACCCCTCCCACACCCCTCCACTGAACCCAGGTTGACCTTGCACCAGTTTCTTCCCTCCCCCTCCACCTACCTTCCTTTCTCTAGCTTCTCAATTTGCAACTCTTCTATCCTTGGGCTTCACAATTCACAATCCTCATGCTTGTCTTTTCATCTCTGGACTTTGTCCAGCAATCTACCTATCAAATAAAACCCTTCACCTGTGTTCAGTTAATATCGACCATGCATTGTTCTGCCCCTCTCTTTCTTCCCGCTTTTTTTCCAGCCTCCCTCCCCCCCACGCCTGCAATAATTCTGAGGAAGGGTCCCGACCTGAAGCACCACCTATCAATGTTCTCCAGAGATGCTGCCTGACCCCCGCTGAGTTACTCCAGCACTTTGTGTCCTTTTGTGTAAACCAGCATCTGCAGTTCCTTCTTGCTACAAATTAACCAAGTATCCCTCAATCAATTCCGATCTTTACTTTCTAGATTTCAACTGCTGTTGACATGTATGGCAAATAAATAATATTTAACCATTAGTTGAATAATGTATGAGTGAGATGAATTGGAGCAGGCTTGTTCTTGTATCCAGTTTTTGGAACCCCACACCAATAGTTAATCAAGTCAGATATACAGTGGCTTGCAAAAGTATTCATACCCCTTGAACTTTTCCACATTTTGTCACGTTACAACCACAAACGTAAATGTATTGTATTGGGATTTTATGCGATAGACCAACACAAAGTGGCGCATAATTGTAAAGTGGAAGGAAAATGATACATGGTTTTCACATTTTTTTACAAATAAAAAACTGAAAAGTGTGGCATGCAAAAGTATTCAGCCCCCTTTACTCTGATACCCCTAAATAAAATCCAATGCAATCAATTGCCTTCAGAAGTCACCTAATTAGTAAATAGAGCCCACTTGTGTGTAATCTAATCTCAGTATAAATACAGCTGTTCTGTGAAGGCCTCAGAGGTTTGTTAGAGAACATTAGTGAACAAACAATGTTCCTTGGGCATCATGAAGCACAAGGAACACACCAGACAGGTCAGGGATAAAGTTATGGAGAAGTTTAAAGCAGGGTTAGGTTATAAAAAAATATCCCAAGCTTTGAACATCTCACGGAGCACTGTTCAATCCATCATCCAAAAATGGAAAGAGTATGGCAGAACTGCAAACCTACCAAGACATGGCTGTCCACCCAAACTGACAGGCCGGGCAAGGAGAGCATTGATCAGAGAAGCAGCCAAGAGGCCCATGGTAACTCTGGAGGAGCTGCAAAGATCCACAGCTCAGGTGGGAGAATCTGTCCACAGGACAACTATTAGTCGTGCACTCCACAAATCGGGCCTTTATGGAAGAGTGGCAAGAAGAAAGCCATTGTTGAAACAAAGCCATAAGAAGTCCCGTTTGCAGTTTGCCACAAGCCATGTGGGGGACACAGCAAACATGTGGAGGAAGGTGCTCTGGTCTGATGAGACCAAAATTGATTTTTTTGGCCTAAATGCAAAACGCTATGTGTGGCGGAAAACTAACACTGCACATCACCCTGAACACACCAGCCCCACTTTGAAACATGGTGGTGGCAGCATCATGCTGTGGGGATGCTTTTCTTCAGCAGGGACAGGGAACCTGGTCAGAGTTGATGGGAAGATGGATGGAGCCAAATACAAGGCATCTTGGAAGAAAACCTGTTAGAGTCTGCAAAAGACTTGAGACTGGGGCGGAGGTTCACCTTCCAGCAGGACAACGACCCTAAACATACAGCCAGAGCTACAATGGAATGGTTTAGATCAAAGCATATTCATGTGTTAGAATGGCCCAGTCAAAGTCCAGACCTAAATCCAATTGAGAATCTCTGGCAAGACTTGAAAATTGCTGTTCACAGACGCTCTCCATCCAATCTGACTGAGCTTGAGCTATTTTGCAAAGAAGAATGGGCAAAAATGTCAGTCTCTAGATGTGCAAAGCTGGTAGAGACATACCCCAAAAGACTTGCAGCTGTAATTGCAGCGAAAGGTAGTTCTACAAAGTATTGACTCAGGGTGGCTGAATACTTTTGCACGCCACACTTTTCAGTTTTTTATTTGTAATAAAATTTGGAAACCATGTATAATTTTCCTTCCTCTTCACAATTATGCACCACTTTGTGTTGGTCGATCACATAAAATCTCAATAAAATACATTTACGTTTGTGGTTGTAACGTGACAAAATGTGGAAAAGTTCAAGGGGTATGAATACTTTTGCAAGCCACTGTAAATCCATGCTGTGTGCCTGAATAGGACAAGTCCAAAATCTTCACAGTGTGGTAAGTAAAACTGAGTGGCAGGTGGACTATTAATTTGAACCCTCTATTCGATGTGGTCATGACGACAATGTTAAACAACTCTAATATCAACTGGTGTGATTGGTATCACAATTCTTAATAATTTGACCCACATGATCCTGGTCCTAATTCCTGGCCCTGAATCTGATGTGCAAGGTGAAATGGACTGACGTGGCCCTTAGATTCAGAGCAGTGTCCGTCTGGTAGGGATCCAACTTAATAATTGCTCGCTTTCCAAACCACCTTTATTACAGCTCGAATCAAGTTTACTTGAAAAACACATTCAAAGGGGGGAAAGAAAAGTCTGTTTTGACTGAATAACTCAAGCTTTAAAAAGCTTTCAAAGGTGGCTGGGAGATTCTACAGGGTCATGCAGGAGCATGCAAAACAGGTAGCTCATGCTGGGAAGAATATCCATTTTGACTGCTAATTTTCTCCGTCAGTGCAGATCGGAGGCCTTGCCATCAATCAAAGTCAAGAGCCATTCAACAAGAAGCGAACATTTTCCCAGTTAAACAGCCAGCATGTTAGACATCTACCAATATTGAAATATTTAATACCCCAGGAGGATTGTTTGGACAGAGGATAAAAATGCAGTAATTTGAAACAAGTTAGCAAAAGAGCATCTTGGATTTATCTGATTAAATTACTTCATTGAAAAGTCTTTTGAAAGAGGAGTGCGCCAGATACATTAACTGGAGATCTTTGTGCAGAGTACGATTTTATGGGAGGTAATATTTAACACAGTCCTCGATAGATGACATAACAAGCAAACAAAAAAAGCTCAATAAATTTAAAATATATATATAATGCAAAAGAAATCGAAGCCCAAAGTTCCTAGTGCAACCCAAGCAGTTCATAGTTCAAAGTTTGTAGTTCATGGTGTCAGAACATCTGTGTGAAAAACGAAAATTGTCCCTCAGATTTCTATTAAATATTTCCCTTCTCACCTTAATGTCACCTTCTCACCTATGTCTCCTGGTTCTTGAGTCCCCAATTCTGGGTAAAAGACTGTTCATTCACCTTATCTATTCCCCTCATTAATTTACACACCACTATAAGATCACCACTTGGCCTCCTGCATAATTTTAGATCCATAAGAGACATAAAATCATACAGCCAAAAACAGGCCCTTCGGCCCAACTCGTTCATACTGACACATTTGCTCCATCTAAGCTAGTCCCATTTACCCCCATTATGCCCATAGCTTTCTCAACCTTTTCTATTCATGCATCTATCCAAAATATTGTAAATGGTGTTATTGTGCCTTCTTCAGGCTGGTATTTTCCATATACTAGCAGCTCCACAGATTTTTTCCACAGATGCTGCTTGACCTATTGAGGATTTCCACCATCTTCCATTTCTATTTTGAATTTCCAATATCTATAATTTATTATTTCTGATTTACATTTTGCAGAACGATTATACATGATGGACTACATTCTGTAGATTGGTGTCACCGAATAAACAGAGGGAACTTGATGTTCAGATATCTAGTCCTCTAGAAGTTCGACTTATGTATAACAAAGAATAAAAAATACATCAGCAGCTTGTCTCAGTGACCCCTGTGGAAAAGCAACACAAGCCTTATGAATAGAAACATAGCCTTTGTGAATTGAAATAAAGGCCAGCAGAGTTATGAACAAATGATACATTCACTCTAAGCAACGACTGGGTTATTTTTAAAGTGTTGCATACCATTACTTAAAAAATATGTTAAAACCATTGTGTGAATATGAGGCAGAGATTCAGTGATATCTGGAGCTGTAAGGATAAATTTTAACTGCTTGACTTATTTCCTCTGGGAAGGACAAGGGCTAAGGGAAGGGATAGAAAGGTTTTGATTTCAGTTAACATTTTTGATAGGATGAAATAGGATGACTTTCTCTGTTTGAAGACTGCAAAAATAGATTTTCAATTCAAATTTGCCACTGAGGGAGCGAGGAGAGCCGTCTGGAGAAATGTCTTTATGCAGAAAGTTACTGGAGCTTGTGAAGCTTTTCTGCCGGGCCACTGAAATAAAGATACGCGGAAAGACTGGAAAGGATTAGGGTGGCACAGTGGCAATGTGGTAGAGTCGCTGCCTTACAGAACCGGAGACCTGGGTCCAATCCTGACTATTGGTGCTGTCTGTACGGAGTTTGTACGTTCTCCCTGTGACCGCAAGGATTTTCTCCGGGTGCTCCGGTTTCCTCCCACATTCCAAAGGCGTGCAGGTTTGTATGTTAAATGGCATCTGCAAGTTATGAATTGTCCCTCGTGTGTAAGATGTTGCCAGTGTACAAGGTGATCATTGGTCAGCTCTAACACGGTGGGTCAAAGGGCTTGTTTCCACACTATATCTCTAAAGTCTAGCATCTAAAGATTTAATGGAGCAAAAGGGCATAAAGCCAGAAAATGCACAATGGGATGAATGGCCACAAAGGTTAGCTCTTTGAGGTTGATCGTTAATGTGAAGCCTTTAGTCAAAGAAGATTAATGTGGAATTTATGTAAATGAGTGCTTGATAATCAACATGGATACAGTAGATGGAAAAACCTGTTTCCATGCTTTATAATTCTATGACTCGATGACACATGTTTAATAGTTAAGAAGAATTTAGAGTCAATCTTACTGTTATAAATAAGACCAAGCAAAGAGTATTTAGTGGGACACCAACAAGACTCCCATAGTATTAGTTTAGTTTAGTTTACCGAGGTACAGTGAAAACTTTTTGTAGTTATTACAGTAAACTGAAATCAAAGCAAACAATGTGCTTGACTATTTTAAGAGTGCTTTGGCTCATGAGTTCTGTAATTCATTCACTCCACCATAAATTAGTTCCCATTCTGTAGAACTGTGGACCATGCTAGTGAAATTGGGACTCCATGGTATAATAAACTTCCCTTTATAGTTACAAGGTACACCATATAGTTTTGTGGCCCAAAACTCTGATGGAGATTTGTCATTCCATAGAGGTAAACAAACATCAAATCATAAGGCACAAGTTATGCTGTGCCCTTTTTAAGATTCCCATCACACTGGTCTTGTCATTTTAAGTAGACCAACATTTTTGCAATATTTATTATGGTATGAAAGAAAATAAATAGCAAATAACTGAAAATAAGATCACCCAATAAATCTGTAAAGGTCTCAAAATATTCATAGCCCTCTAATGCTATCTCTGAAATGGCACCAATCTCATTCCTACGTTTCAATTATCGTATTTATAAGCCTTCTGAACCTTTGGATCAGATTTCTCTCTAATTCCCTTCTATGTTTACATAATTCTACATAAAACATTTTAAGCTGGAATTGAGTCCTGCATTTTCTAAAACCTATCTGCACCTGTATTGAATAATACAGAGAATGCAGCCTTGTTTTTACAGGGGCAGAATTGCCAAAGCGGGGTGGAGGGCACATGTTCTGTTCCAAGATTATTTTGGAGTTATAATACCAGGTTTTAAATAGTTCAAAATCCAAAAGGCAGCATGATTGATAGGCTTGACTCCTTACTGGCCTGGAAACACACCGACAGAAAAATCACAGTCCTAAAACTGTCAGAACTTGTTGGTGAGACCACACTTGGAAAACTGTCCTCTCATGGTCGCCCAGCTACAGGAAAGATCTCATTAAGTTAGAAAAGGTGCTGAAGAAACTCACCAGGATGTTACCTGGGCTTGCAGGCTTGAGTTACCGGGAGAGGTTGAACGGGTGGCGTGGTGCCTTTGGAATGCGGGAGGCAGCCGGAGCACCCGGAGAAAACCCACATGGCCATACCAAGAATGCACAAACTCCATACAGACAGTAGTCTGATCCTCACCCGTAGTTGGATTTGAACCTAGGTCTTTGGCGCAGTAAGGCAGCAACTCTACCGCTGCGCCACCATGCCACCGTGCCATCACTAAACGGTCTTAGATGTGGTGTGGGAATACCTGCTTTCAGCATCCATCCGAACGGTGTGTTCCATATACTAATCGCCCTCTGGCGACTAATCTTCTGCAGATTCTCCGTACAACTCTTACCCCTCACACTAAATCTATAACTTCTAATTTTAGGTATCTCTGCCACTGAGAATACTTTTCTATGATCTGCCCACTTTCTATTATCTATGACTCTTGTGATTATCTGGAGTTCCCTCTCAGCCTCAACCTCTACAAAATAAACATACCAACTCTGTCTGGTCTCTCTCGGAACTGCACCCATCCCAAACAGAGGTCCATCCCAGGCTGCCTACACTGCAGGGCAAGTGCATCCTTCCTTAATTATGTGGCTATCATCATTAATATTAAAATAACACTGATGAGAGTATAACTACTTTCTGGTTTTGAGCAAATTTGCTGGAAACTTGTGGATTGAAATGTATCTCCTCATCAGATACATTGCCCACTGCCATTTGTGTATCTCACATAATATGATGTTAAATTGTCATTATTATCTTCATCAGATCTTTTGGAAATTGGTGGACTCTCTTCTTTTGGGAAATGATTGCAGAGATTCAGGTTATGTTGTCATAGAGTCCTACAGCATGGAAACAGGCCCTTCGGCCCAACTTGCCCACGCCAACCAGCATGCCCCATCTAAAATTGTCCCACCTGCCTGAGTTTGGCTCATAACCTTCAAAACCTATTCTATCCATGTACCTGTCCAACTGTTTCTTAAACATTGCCATAGTACCTGCGTCAAATTCTTCCTCTGGCAGCACATTCCATACACCCACCAACATTTGTGTAAAAAAAGTTACCCCTCAGGTTCTTATTAATCTTTCCCCCCTCACCTTAAACCTATGTCCTCTGGTTCTTGATTCCCCTACTCTGGGCAAAAAGACTGTGCATTTACCCGATCTCTTCCTCTCATGATTTTGTACACCGCTGTAAGATCACCCCTAATCCCTCTGTGTTCTAAGGAGGAGAGTTTGCACTTTCCACCTTGTTTTACATGCTATTTTCTGCATTGATTCCCCGAGAGAAGTTCGAACCACCACGGCAGTGTCTCTGGGGATTGGAGCACGTCTGTGTTGAACAAGGACGTACAGGGCTGCAGCAAATAGACTTTTTGTAGTAACCGTTCCTCAGACACCCAGAGCTGGCAAGGATTTCCAAAACATTGCAGAGCCTAAGACACATTTGAACAGATGGAACATGACCCCGAAGGACTCACTCCAATTTAGTTACTGACCCAATGGTAGCAGTTATTGTATGTGACCCTCAAATGGAACAGTTAGTTAAATTTCTAACACATTCTCCATCTGCTTCCCGCAAAATGTGCTTTAAAATGTTTCTTCTATGACCTCTGCACTGAACAATCAAAGTATCCTTTCAGCAGGCAGCCAACAGGCTCAGAATTACTGTGTGGGAACCACGATTGATAGGAGATTTAAATGCATGCCTGTTCTCAGGACACTTATGTACTGCAGATATACACAACACCTGAAAACCCTCAATGATCTCTCTCAGAACTTGTCAGCTGTGCTAAACCAATAAAGTATGGAGTATTTAGAGGCAAAAAGAACAATTATGAATATAAAATGATTCAAAGTGCTGGATTAACTCAGCAGGCCAGGCAGCATCTCTGGAGTACATGGATAGGTGATGTAGCGGGTTGAGACCCTTCTTCAGACCGGATGCCTGGATACATCCATATCTGCCTCCACCACCTTCTCTGTTCTAGGCCCCCACTACTCTTTGTGTAATACACTTGCCCAGCATATCTCCATTAAACTCTCCCACTCTCACCTTAGAACAAAAGCCTTTAGTGTTGGACATTTCCACCCTGGGAGAAAGGTTCTGGCTGTCTACCCTAGCTCTGCCTGTTCATCATTTCATATATTTCTATCAATAGACAATAGACAATATGTGCAGGAGTAGGCCATTCGGCCCTTCAAGCCAGCACCGCCATTCAATGTGATCATGGCTGATCATCCCCAATCAGTACCCCGCTCCTGCTTCGCCCCACATCCCCTGACACCGCTATCTTTAAAAGCCCTATCTAGCTCTCTCTTGAAAGTATCCAGCGAACCGACCTCTGAGGCAGAGAATTCCACACTCATAACTCTCTGTGAGAAAAAAATGTTTTCTCGTCTCCATTCTAAATGGCTTACCCTTATTCTTAAACTGTGGCCCCTGGTTCTGGACAACCCCAACATCGGGAACATGTTTCCTGCCTCTAGCATGTCCAAACCCTTAACAATCTTATATATTTCAATAAGATCCACTCTCATCCTTCTAAACTCCAGAGTGTACAAGCCTAGCCTATCCATTCTCTCAGCATATCACAGTCCTGCCAATCCGGGATTTAACCTTGTAAACCTACGCTGCACTCCCTCAATAGCAAGAATGTCCTTCCTCAGGGGACCAAAACTGCACACAATACTCTAGGTGTGGTCTCACTAGGGCTCTGTACAACTGCAGAAGGTCCTCTTTGCTCCTATACTCGATTCCTCTTATAAAGGCTGACATGCCATTCACTTTCTTCACTGCCTGCTGTACCTGCATGCTTACTTTCATAGACTGATGAACAAGGACCCCCCCAGATCCCGTTGTACTTCCCCTTTTCCCAACTTGACGCCATTTAGATAGTAATCTGCCTTCCTGTTTTTTATACCAAAGTGGATAACACCACATTTATCTGCATTAAACTTCATCTGCCATGCATCTGTCCACTCCCCCAACCTGTCCAAGTCACCCTGTAGTCACATGGCATCCTCCTCACAGTTCACACTGCCACCTAGCTTTGTGTCATCTTGCAAATTTGCTAAAGGGCCTGTCCCACCAGCATGCGACTGCATGCAGCGAGCGCGACCTAACGTGGTCGCTTGAGCCGTACAGCCTCGCGGGGCCGGTCCCACTTCGATCGCCGGAGCCGTATGGAGTTGTGCGGGGCTGGTCCAGACATCGCGCGGGGCTTCGAAAAACTGACACTGTTCAAAAATCCCACGTGGCAACGGCCTGTCGGCCCGCAGACCGCATTGAGGACGTACTCAGCGTCTCAACGCCGTACGCAGCGTCTGGACGGCGTATGCAACATCTTGACGGCGTACGTCTAGCGCGTGGCATTGCGCGATGACATCACCACCCGGCGTGCCGTTGCGTGATGTGGTAACCGCCCGATGCCGTGCAACGTCCAAATTCAGTCGGCCCGCCTCCTGCCCAGCTAATTGGTGAGTATGATGTCGGGACCAGCTCCGTACGGCTCCGCGGTTGGAAGTGGGACTGGCCCCGCGAGGCCGTACGCCTCAAGCCACCACGTTTGGTCACGCTCGCCGCATGCAGTCGCATGCTGGTGGGACAGGCCCTTAATGTTACTTTGAATCCCTTCATCCAAATCATTAATGTATATTGTAAATAGCTGCGGTCCCAGCACTGAGCTTTGCGGTACCCCACTTGTCACTGCCTGCCATTCTGAAAGGGACCCGTTAATCCCTACTCTTTGTTTACTGTCAGCCAACCAGTTTTCTATGCATGTCAGCACTCTACCCCCAATACCATGTGCTCTAATTTTGCCCACTAATCTCCAATGTGGGACCTTATCAAATGCTTTCTGAAAGTCCAAATCTCCCCTCAACCTTCTGACGTTCCAGCGAATCTACCTTCCATCACAACCCTCTGATTTAATTCACATTATCTTCATCAATTCTCCTGGTAAACCTTTTCTGCACTTCCTAAAGTTTTTCACTGCACTCTTTGTAACATGGAGATCTAATAACTAAACAATCTGTTTTGGGTTCTTCCAAATGTTCTGAGTTCCTAGAAAACAGGGAACATGTCAAATGTTATGGGGAGCAGGTAGTAGGATTGGGTTGAGAGGAAAAGGTAGAACAGCTATGATTGTATGGCGGAGTAGACATGATGTGCCAAATGGCCTCATTTTGCTCCTACGAGCCATGAACATTAAACTCTGAGTGGATTCCAAGGGCTCTGAGTGGGAAGCTGGAAGCCCATTCTATCTTAGCCCTCACTAACCTAGGGGATACCCAGTTTGTTGGCTGGGCAGTCAACAACTGCGATTTTGAATGAAGCAATCAGATGAAAATCACGCAAAGGGACGGATTTTTAAAAAAAACGCATTCATTACTTGTAAATGGAGCCAAATTTAATTACGAGACTTGATTTCAAGATTTCTTCGCCATTCATGCCTGCGTGAATCAGTAATAAAAATATGCCAAGCAAGTAATTCTATAATTGAATCACTTAATGATAAGACATATGATGTTATATTACTGAGCATGGATGCAAGGTGTAAAACCTGTGGTGCCTTACATCACAGATAACAGATTTACAGAATATCTTCACAATAGAGCTGAGGCTGGAAAAATATATATTGAAATCTATCTCAATTATTATGGTGTCATGCTTAAAGCAGGTCACATAAAACTGAATCAAATCCATGCACCAGCTCAACATATCCATGCCAACTGTCTTGACAGTGAGATCATTAGTGGATTACATCATTATCTTCACATTAACATTTTTAATGGCTTAAATCGATTATGAGTTGATTAATTGTTGCAGATATTTTGTAGTTGTAACACACTCAGCGTGGTAATCCACTGCTGGTTAGCAATATTATTTTCCATGACCGTAGTAATGTATATTATTCACTTATTTATTTCTTTGACTGCAACCCTTTAGGATATGCAGATATCACATATGCTGAATTCTGCTTATGATAAAGCAGCCGTGAACACCTAGGTGGGAACTAGGTGGATTTCTTTACCAAGCCAATCTGAAGTAAATACAAGAATATTCAGAAAAACCAGCAGAGTGGTGCACCGGTAGAGTTGCTGCCTCTCAGCACCAGAGACCCAGGTTTGATCCTGACTACGGGAGCTGTCCGTACGGATTTGTACGTTCCTGTAACCGCGTGGGTTTTCTCCAGTTGATCTGGTTTCCTCCCATTCTCCAAAGCCGTTCAGATTTGTAGGTTAATTGTCTTCTGTAAATTGTCCCTAGTATGTAGGATCGAACTGGTGTATGGGTGATCACTGGTTGGTGTGCTGAAGGGCCTCTTTCTACACTGTATCTCTAAATTAAACAAAAAATGTCCTGGATCTGGTTCAATTAGCCTATCACCACAGCATGTCCACAGCAGATGCAATCTCACTGATTCTTCACGCTTCTCAGGACCATCTGGATAACAGGAACACAGACGTCAGTCTGCTATTCATTGACTACAGCTTGGCATTCAATGCAATCACCAACAAGCTCCAAGTCCCAGGACTCTGTACCTCCCTTTGTAACTGGATCCTTGATTGTGAATTGACAGACCTCAAGCGGCACGGATTAGTGCAGGGGCAGCACAGTGGTGCAGCGGTAGAGATTGCTACCTTACAGCACCAGAGACTCGGGTTCGATCCTGACTACAGGTGCTGTCAGTATGGAGTTTGTATGTTCTCACAATGACTGCGTGGGATTTCTCTGGGTGGCCTCATTTCCACCCACACTTGAAAGATGTGCAGGTTTGTAGGTTAAATGGCTTCTGATTAGCCTAGTGAGCCAACCCACAGGAATGCAAGCAATTGCAGAGAGAGGTGGACCTAGCCTGGCCCATCAGGGGCACAACTCTGCCCACCATCAAAAGCTTCTACATGAGGCACAGCTTCAAGAAGGAGGTATCCATTATCAAGGATCCCCACCGACATCGTCTTACTGCTATGTCGGGCAGGAGACAAAAGTGCCACACCAGCAGGTTCAGGATCAGCTACTTCCCTACAACCATTAGGTTCTTGATTAGGTTCTTAATCTGACCTTTAGAGATATACTTTAGACTTTAGAGATCTAGCACGGAAACAGGCGCTTCGCCCACTGAGTCGGCGCTAATCAGCAATCACCCTGTGCACCAACACTATCCTACACACACTAGAGACAATTTACTATTGTTACCGAAGACCACTAACCTACAAACAGGTAGTGGTGCATCTTTGGAGTGTGGGAGGAGACCGGAACACCCGGAGAAAACCCACACGGTCACAGGGAAAACAAACAATTCCGTACAGACAGCACCCGTAGTCAGGATTGAACCTGGGTCTCTGGTGTGTAAGGCAGCAAATCTACCACTCCGCCACTGTGCCAACCTGTGACCTCGACAATGGAACACTAAGGATCATCTCGTGCACGACCACGGGCTTGCTTTCTAAATTGTGAGGTTTTGCACTAATGTCTTCATTATATTTGCACAGACTTTCTCTTTTCACTCTGTAATTTATGAGGTTTTTTGTGTGTTATCTGAGTCTAGGTGCCTGTGGTGTTGCTGCAAGTAAGATTTTCATTGCACATATTTCTCATGTGTACAGTATATGGCAATAAACACATCCCAACTCTTCCTCTCTCTCTCTCTCTCTCTCCCCCCAAGTTGCTGTGCAGTCTCTATCAAGGAAGATGTAGCGGAGTTATTGGAAAGGCTTAAGGCTGCAGATCAGTTGGTCCAGATGGGATACAATCTAAAGGGGATGTCCCACGGGTAACCTAATTGGGGAGTTTAGAAGAGTTTAGAAGAGCTTGAAAAAAATGTCATTGAAGACCTCCTTCGACTATGTGGAAGACTAGCTTCGACTAGCTACGACTAGCCATGACTAACTTCGACTAGTGGAGAGTGAAGACGACCTCCTTCAATCTCCTTCGACCTCCCTTCGATTATGATGAAGACTATCCACGACTACCTTTGACTACATTTGACTACCCTCGATTACCTATGACTAACATGCCGACCTACTACGACCTACGACGACTAAATCTACGAGTAAAAAAAGGATCGATTTTTTCCATGGTGACCTTTTTTTACTCGCGGGCATTTTTCAACATGTTTAAAAATAAGCTGCGACCTAGCTGAGGCCTCGAGTACACGGGGTCTACTCTCGAGCATGAAAGAGAGTTACAAAGACCTCCTACGACCTCGTGTCGACCATGCTGCGAGTATGAGTCGAGGGCAAACTAGCCAGAACTCGCGGATTAGGTCGCCCAAGTGGACAGCCCCTTAAGTTACGGAGATGAAAATGGGTGAAAATTGTGCAGACACTGACAATTAATATCAATCGTTTGTGGATAATAGGATGGCGCAAGAGGAAAACACAAGATTAAAACCGATTATTGTAGGCCAGTCAATTTAATCTCAACAGTGGGCAAACGCTTAGAACCGATTTTTAAGGAAGAATTAGTAGTCTTCTCGGCAAGTGCAGATTGATGAGGGAAAGGCAGAATGGAGTTACTAAATTGTGCTTTACAATATTGATCAAGTTTTTGATACAGTAGTGAAGCGGGTCAATGAGGGAAATGTAGTTGCTGTGATATATATATGTACTTCCACAACTCACTTCTGCTGTGATGTAAGTTTATTGCACTGTCATTAGGCTGGATCTTCCAGATCTGGAATGCACTGTCAGAGCTTATAGTGGTGGCAGAGTCACCTGATGCTCTCTAAAAGGAGTTGGTTGAATCTTAAGGCACTGGGACAGGCTGGTTTGCTCCATTTGGAACTAGTATGGACCTGAGAGGCCAAATGGACTCCTTCGCTATAAGCTTCCATAATTCTGTGATGTTAATTGTCCACGTAGATTTCTCAACTTAAAACAGATCATGAGAAGAAAACTTTAAGAATTAGAAATTTGTTTATTTCTGAGAAAAAAATTAAACCAAAAATAAATGATTTTTCCAGTCTGGTAATGCATTATTCATTAAAATAATTGTTACTTGATTCACTTATTTCAACTGGGAATTAATTATTCACAGAGCTGTCATTATGTATTTTTTTAATCAAGTTTGCAAATTAAAATTATTCAGGTTGTCAATTATTAATTTGGTTGTGCCAGTCAGTTCATTAATTGTTTGAATCAATCAATTATTGTCAATTTATCTGGTAATGCAGTGATCACATTATATTTCATTCTGGTTCTGATCAATCTGAAGGTTAGGAGTTCGGAAACAATTTCAATATTTACCAAAGGAATATTTCCTCCCACTTCCCAAAGCCATGCAGGTTAATTGGCTTCTGCAAAATTGCCCCTAACGTGTAGGATGCAAAAGTGGGATAACATAGAACGAGCGTATGGGTGGTCGATGATCAGTGTGGACTCAGTGGGCCAAAGGGCTTGTTTCTGCGCTGTATGTCTAAACTCTAAACTATAAAACTTTAGCAAGCTGTGATCACAATACCAGGGACAAAAAGTGAATGATTATTATGATTATTCACTTTTGCACAAAAACAAAACGGAATCTCTCACCTCATTACGACAACATGTTTTTTGTTCCTTTCCAGGAGCAATAGACATTGGGAGTGGGCCCCATGCCAAAAAGGTTGGTTGAATATTTGGTTTTGAAGTAGATTTTGATCAGATAGAGGACCATGACAGTTGTACTGTTGAGAGCACGGTAATGTGCCCATGAAATTCTCCACATTAAACTAATGGGTAAATTCACCAGCTCAAGGACCAGAAGGTCCCAGCCTCAATATTTGGTCCATGTTGACTTGTCTCGTGGAGGCACAAAGAACTGCAGATGCTGGAATCTTGAGCAAAACACAGAGTGCTGCGGTAACTCTGCAGGTCAGGTAGCAACTGTGGAGGGAATGGATAGGCAATGTTTGGGTCGGAAACCCTTCTTCAGACTGAATATGGGCTGAAGAAGGGTCCCAACCCGAATTGTCATCTATACATTCCCTCCACAGATGCTGCCTGACGCGCAGAGTTACTGCAGAACATTGTGTTTTGCTTGAGTTATCCAACCTCAGGCCAAAGCAGACTTGAGATGTTATATTTTTTCACTGGATCCTGGCTCGAGGTCTGGTGACCACATAGTACACTATTATACTATAGTATAGTAACTATAGCACTATAGTTATTAGGTAACTGACCCATCATATTACCAACTAGAGAGCGGTCCTGAGTTACCATCTAACTCATTGGAGACCCTCGGACTATCGTTAATCAGACTTTACTGGACATCCTCTGTCACTAAATGTTATTCCCTTTATCCTGTATCTGTACACTGTGGACCACTTGATTGTAATCATGTATAGTCTTTCAGCTGACTGAATAGCATGTAACAAAAACTCCTTTCACTATGATGATAAACTAATACTAAACTATAACTTAGATTTTGCCCTGAATTACACTGTGTTCATTTAATTTCATATATTTTTGTTTTTAGAAAAGTTCTGGCAGTTGGCCCTCTCCCACTTCCCCTCTATAAAATGGCCATTGTGCCTCTACTTGTAATGATACCATGGTTGACTGGTCCCAATTTCTCACCCGACTGATTTCATCCAAGACGGATGTGAAGAAAAAGCAGCCTTCTTAGAGGCAGCTACTCCTTTATTGAAGGAAGAGATGAGTTAGAATGCATATTAGATTAGTTTTTCTAGCCCCACATCTTCATCAACCTGCTTAAAACTGACCTGGGATCCGTAGATGTGCATAAAGTTAACATTCTAAATTCTGTCAGCCGCAGAGCAGTTTAATTTAATCCATTTGCTCCTTCGTTTAAAGAGGGATTCAGGGAACAGACACAGGAGCACAAAAACATAGGAGCAGGAGTAGACCAGCCAGCCCTTAAGCTATCCCCACCATTCAAAATGACCATGGCTGAACTATGCTGGCCTCAACTCTTCTTTACCGCGACTTCCTCATAACCCTCTGGCCCTAAATCTTTCAGACTTTAAATCCATCTAATGTATATGTTTGATATTGGACGTAAAATATTAAGAAGCATGTTTCCTCCCCTTGAGAATGCCAGAGTAAAACATCTCATTCAGCAATGTTGCATCAAAACATGCTTGCATGTACCTGGAGCTATATCAAACTGTCCCAATGGCCCAGTGAGGTGTGGTCTCAGGCACAGGTCAGCTGGCTTTCCCGAGGACTTCATTCACTCCGTTTACACCTCATGCTGCCTCGGTAAGGCCACCAGCATAATCAAGGACAAGTAGCACGCTGGCCACTCCCTCTTTTCCCCTCTCCCATTGGACAAAAGATATAGAAGTGTGAAAATGCACACCTTCAGATTCAGAGACAGTGTGAAATGTAGATGGAGTCAATAGAAGGGAGGTTGGTTTGTTTGATGTTCTGGGCCGCGTCCACAATTCTCACAATTCGCTGCAATATCTTGCAGTCTTGGATGGAGCTGTTCCCAAACCTTGCTGTGATGCATCCCGATAAAATGCTTTCCACGGCACACTGGTCACAGAGAGGACATGCAAACTCCATACATACACAACCGGATATGAGGACTAAACCCGTCTCTGTCCATGTGAGGTAGCGGCACTACTAGCTGCAGCAATATGTGTCAGTATCGGCAAGTGGACTGGTGCTGAATAGGAGGGTGCGACACGGAAAGGAAAATGCAATACAGATAAATGCTGAAAGGAAATTAAGTGACTTCTGTATGGAGAAAGGCATGGTTTTTGAATGAAGGACATGAGTAAACTCCCTTCTGCAGTTCTAGATGCTAAAAGAAGTGATCAATAGATCCTGAGGTATTCTAAGCTCACCCATCATCAGCCTCAATGTAATTCATGACACAATTATCCATGCCAAAAACAGGTACAACCTTAGATTTCCAAGGTCATGTTGAACTCTAAAAAACCAGGCACATTGAAACGAATCCAATCCAACAACCTGAAACGTCACTCATCCACTTTCTCCAGAGATGCTGCCTGTCCCACAGAGTTACTCCAGCACTTTGTGTCTATCTTCAGTGTAAACCAGCATCTGCAGTTTCATCCTACACAACTGTTCCAGATTCTGATTTAAGGAATAGGTAAACAGTTCCAGATAAAAGGAATGGATAAAAGGAAGTTCCAGATAAAAGGAATGGATTTAGAGTTGGTCATAAAGCAAGCTCTGAGAATAATGTGGAAAAAAAACAGCTTTGTTAGTCAACCCTGCCATTCCTCATCTAAGAAAATTGCATAAATTAATGTGCGTCCACATTAGATTGATGGATGTTAGGAATTAAGATCAGAATTTTACTGTTGTCATGAAAATATCAAGATGATTAAAGGCAAACTCGGGCTCATGAAGCTAAGCAATACACATTTAATTGCTTCCACTGAATTAAGATCTTCCACTGTATAAATTAGTTGATAACCTATTCTCATTAATCAATTCCGACAAACTGAGGGAACGATATTACGGATTCCCCTCTGCCTAATAAAATTCCAATAGTATGAAATACATCAGATTTCTGTACTATTTAAAACACCATCAAATCCTGTTTTTAAAGACATAAATTACATGAATACACAAACGGAAGAGATCAATTAATAGATGGTCATCGTATAGAACAATAACATTTAAGATGGTTGTTTAAAAGGTGTAGCATTTTGGTTACAACAGCAATAAAGAGGATGGCATGATGGTGCAGCGGTAGAGTTGCTGCCTTGCAGAGTCCCGGGTTCGATCCTGACCACGGGTGCTGTCTGTACGGAGTTTGTACATTCTCCCTGTGACCACGTGGCTTTTCTCCAGGTTCTACATTTTCCTCCCGCCTTCCAATGACGTGCAGGTTTGTAGGTTAATTGGCTTCTGCAAAAGTGTCTCTCATGAGCAGGATAGAAGAATAGCATGGGTAATTGCTGGTCGGCACACACTCGTTGGGCTGAAGGACCTGTTTCCACGCTATATGTCTAGCTGAGTACACGATGGAGGTAGAAGTGGTGGTATCTCAAATGCTGTTGACCTTAGTGGGTAGAGTTGTTTTATGCACCATGGGGAGAGTTACACACCCATGGAAAGAAACCTCAGTGATTCTGCTTATCAGTACGCATGTAAATCAGTGGAATGCAACGACATAACAAGAAGCCTTTGGGT